>JANHMN010000005.1:75072116-75251716 GCA_030674055.1 Rhabdomys pumilio | reverse complement strand
TCTCTCTCTCTCTCTCTCTCTCTCTCTCTCTCTCTCTCTCTCTCATACCTAATGGCAAAGGAAAACTATATGAAAAACAAAACACCCTCATTCCTTTGATATTTTCAAAATAAACAAATAATACCTTGAGGATGTATATAGAAATAACGTGCGTTTAAAATGAAACATGAATCTTTCAGGGTGATACTGAAGATTTCTAGTCAGGCAATGGCAACCTGGAGATGCTACATTTATTTAGAATGGGGATGCATGCCTTTAAGAATGAAAGTGCGGAAACAGGAGGCTAGAGCTTTCTCTCAGTAACTGTATCTATTGAGCAGCTCTCCCACACTTGTTCTATCCTTTAGGTAAATGGGGAAGTTTCTTCTCAACCACTTCAACAATGCGGCCTCAAGGAATTAAAAAAAAAATGTCAAATGAGTTGTGGGTTTCCTGAAGCTTGGAATCCTATACAACTTGGGGATACTGCTCTTTAAACCCACAAATCCAAGACACACACACTAGAGTTATCCTTTCTTCAAGGATTTCTTCCAAGTTAAAAAACATAAGGTGTTTTGATTGGCTGTGTAGTTTGGCACTAAGGAGACATTTTTTTAAAAGAGATTTTTTTTTTTGGTGTAGAATTTTATGTGAGCCCCCACATAATCTGGACTTACAGATTTCAATGCTAATTCACAATTGAACTGTTATTTCTTAATAAGGGTTTGAAGGCACGCTCGGATCAACTTTCTGAAATCAGATAACCAGGGGGAGTTATATTAGAACAGTTTCTAAGTTTTGAGGCATGTTTTTAGGGTATTTGAATATTAACTACTTCCTAGTCCATTAGCCAGTGACTGACTGACATAAGTCATGTGGCCTCTGTGCACTTCTGTCATATAAATTGTCCTGATAAGTTGGTTATTAAAAAATTCCTCTGGGTCACTAAGCAACTCATGGTTTAACAGTGGGAAAAACTGACCTCTAAAGGTGAATTACAAAATCTCCCAGAATATACTTTTTAAAATAAGTGCAATATACAAACTTGAAACCATATACCTTTGGACAAAGAGTTAGGGCAACAGAGAGAAAGGTGATATCCAGCACCAGTTTTCTTTATGTATTTTCTTTCCCTTTGACCTCTTAGCTGTTCTGCTCCTTCGTTAGTTGGCCTGAGCGGGGTATGTAGAGGTAATCCTGGGAGAGAATGAGTTCAGTTTGCTCTTTCACTTTCCGCTTTTAACAACTTCTCTCAGATGGTAACTGACAAAAACCAAACCCAACAGTGTTTCTCCTTCACCTTCCACACATGTGCAGAAATAAGAGATTGACAGAATTCTTTCAGAAACTAAGTAACTCTCTAAAGATCCCTTTGAAGGGCCACAGGTAGGCACTAAGCCCAGAGCAGTATACCTGAAAAGTATGAACTCGTGCCTGTAGAATATATTCTTCAAGTGAGATGCAGTCTCTTCCTATCTTTTCGGAGTGGGGCCTGGGGTGATACAAGCACAGCAGAGGTATGAGAAATGTGTTCCAAAACTGAACTGTTGAAATAACTGTTGTGATCTACTTTGATAAAAGGTTCCTGCAGGCTGCTGAAATTGTCTATTAAATATGTGCTTAAACTAGATTTTGTGAAGCATGTTTTTTTGTTAGGAGCAAACTTTCACTGTAGAGTTGGTTACATTTTGACTTATTTATCATAGCTAACTTTCCTTTGCCTGGGATTTTGCTTCAGTGTAACTAAGGTTACTTAAGTAACTTTATTAAGTAACTACTTAATAAAGTTTTTTTGATGGAGAAAAAGGACAAGGACAGGAAAATGGGAAATTACCATTTTCTGGTTTTTTGGTTCTTTCTGTTGATCATGAACCATTGCTAAGAATTCCATTATTCAAATGTCATGAAGTTTGTGTTTCCCTATTCACCCAAGCTAATCATATGTGGGTCACTCATGATGACAGCCATCAACAGTCAACAGAGTATGGATATTGGGTTGTATAAGTAACTTTGGAGAGTGTGTGAAGGATTTGAGAGGAGCCAGTTTATAGATGAAACTCTAATACTCAGAATCCACCTCTGATGTCAGATCTTTTCTCCCAGTCATTGAAAGGAAGACTGGGATTTCCTGAATAAACAAGGCTTTGAAGCAATCCATATTTTAGGTGCGAATTGATAATGCTATTGATACTATTGAATTATATACTTCAAGGTGAAAATTTTCTAAAGGGAAAACATGTAGTCTTCCCAGCTGCTTTATTTTACATTACAGGAAAATACAAAAGGAAAAGACTAAATAGAATAAATTAGTACTGCTGAAGAAATTATAAAAATAATCACTGAAAATCATTTCACTTTTATGGTAGTCTATGTTTTAGGAGTGTAACTTTATTGCCCATAATACCATGGTATCCAGTTGGAGACGTTTTCTGAGAACTTTTCATTATTATGATATTTACTCTTGACTGGTTTTCTGTTACTCAATGTTTCCTGCTTAAATATGATGCAAGGAGCTTGAATTTGAAGAAGAAAAGATGAGGGGTCCTGGGTGAGATGATGTAACCACTCTCCTTGGAAACCTATCTTTTGGGGGAGGAGCACTCCTTGCAGGCATAGACTGCTCTCAAATTGGACCAGCCCTCTATGCCTGAACAAATCCTCTGGGACCAGTGGGATCTCTACAAACCCTTCCTAACAAGGACTAGCTGTCCTAAAATCTGTCTGCCTGAGGATTTAGTTAATTACCTTGGTTAAGTTCTTCTTGGGGTACATTCTGTTGTCAGAAGGAAGCTGTAATTCTAACCTACAAAAGTCCATTTACATGAAGATGGATGTGGCACCAATCAACATAGGAGGCCTTGGAAATAAAAAAGGGCTTGTTCAATGTGCCACATTAGCAGGAGTTCATTTGGGGTTTTCCTTCAAAGTGGAGCATCGCCAAGAGACTGCTGTCTTGCAGAGAAGGTGCAATATGCCATTTGGGATGTAGGTACTCACACACTGATACTCAAAAAGATGACTGGGTTTCTAGCTATCACTGTATTTCCTTTACTAGTATCACCATCTATTTAGCCACTCAGAGCAGCATAAATTTTAAAAGCAAGATGCTTTTAATGTGCTCTACTGGTACAAATAAATAAATTGGGTATTTACTTAGTAATTTATTTACATAGTAAATACTTGGGTATTTACTATGGCCAACTGGAATTCTGCCCAAGGTTATTGTTAGACATTTTTCTATTGGTTCATGTTCAAATGCAATACCCATTTCTTACAGATTGATAATAGTCATGTGTATTACCCATAGAATCAATGAATTTATATATCTCACTGTTCTCCTAAGCACCCATTTGTCTAATGCTAAATTCCTTATGGAAAAAAGTTTATATCAAATAAAAGGTCAGTACTTTGCTTTATTTTGGTGTTTGGGCATTTAGAAATCAAAAAGGTACATAGGTCATCATTCAGGCAATGCAGAGGATTTAAAGCATCCAATGACAGAGGACTTTAGGAAGTAACTGAGTGAAAACTCAGTCCCATACCAAGCAGATTCACAGCCAGCCAAAGGGTGACAACTTCTAGATACAGCAATATACTAGGTGATGTGGAGAGAAACAAAAGAAGAGACTCCACAGCCCCCACTTTTAAAGATCACTTCCACTTAATAGAAGATAGTAGTCTAGTGTGTGGATATTTGCCAGGATGCTGAAATCCCTTAAGAGAACCTTCTCGTAACTGTGACCTTAATATATTGGGCCTTCTTAAAAAGCCATATTTTATCCATTGAATGGAAGAAGTTCTCAGCAGGGAGGGCTGTGTTAACCTTATCCCCAAATTAAGACAAGTCTCACCATTTGAGGGTAACATTACATTTTTAAAGCTTTAGCTGTGTTTTGAGACAAGAAAAGGATCAATCTGGAGCTAGGGCAATAACTGAGTCGGTAAAGAGCTTGTCTTACTAACATGAAGACCTGAGTTTGATTCCTAGCACTCATGTAAAAGCTGGGCATGGTGCCGCACACCTATAATCTCAGTACTGGGAAGATGGACACAGGATTTTGCTGGCCAGTCAATCTAGCTGAACTGGTGACTTTCAGGTTCAGTAAGAGACTCTCTCAAAATATAATGTGGAGATCAATTGAGGACAACCCATGTAATCTCTGGCCCTGCAACTACACATGTATACCTCTGCACATACATACAAATACATGCACACACACACACACACACACACACACACACACACACACACAGGGACCAGTCTATTTTTAGGGTCTCTTAAAGACCTATTTTTTTAAATTGGTATTTTATTTGTTTTCATTTCAAATGTTGTCCCCCTTCCCAGTTTCCCTTCTGCAAGCACTGTATCCCATCCCCTCTCCCCCTGCCTCTATGAGGTTGCTCCTTTACCCCCTTACCCACTCCCACCATACCACCCTAGTATCCCCCTATCCTGGGACATCGAGCCTCCACAGGACCAAGGGCCTCCCCTCCCATTGATGCCAGATAAGGCAATCCTCAACTACATCTGTGGCTAGAGCCACAGTCCCTCCATGTGTACTCTTTGGTTGATGTTTTAGTCCCTGGGAGCTCTGGGGGTCTGGTTGGTTGATATTGTTGGTCTTCCTATGGGGTTGCAATCCCTTCCAACTCCTTCAGTCCTTCCCCTAACTCTTCCCTTGGGGTCTCCATGCTCAGTCCAATGGTTGGCTATGAGCATCTGCATCTGTATTGGTCAGGTGCTGGAATTCACAGGCCTATTGAATGGAACTAGAAAATATCCTGAGTGAGGTAACCCAGGCACAAAAGAACACACATGGTATGTACTCACTGATAAGTGGATATTAACCCAAAAACTAAATACCCACCATACAACCCACAGACCATATGAAGCTCAAGAAGAAGGAAGATCAAAGTGTGGATGCTTCAGTCCTACTTAGAAGGGGGAACAAAATAATCGTGGGAGGTAGAGGAAGGGAGGGATCTGGGAGGGAGAGAGGAGGGGAGGATAAAAAGGAGACAGGATCAGGTGTGAGAGGAGACAGGGGAGAAGTACAGAGGGTCAAGAAATTGAACAGAGTGTGTAGCAATGGGGGATGGATAACTAGGGGTAGCCACCAGAAAGCCTAAGATGGCAGGGAAGCCAGAGGCTCCCAGGAGCCAATGGTAATGACTTTAGCTGAAATACCCAACAAAAGGGAGAGAGAACCTGTAGAGACCATATCCAGTGGATAGGCACAGCCCCAGAGGGATGGAGCCACCCACCCATCTCAAAAATTTTAACCTAGAAATGTTAAACAAACAATATATTTTTTCTAGAGACTGCCCCACCTAGGGATCTATCCCATCAGCCGACACCAAACCCAGACACTATTGCTTAAAGACCTATTATAAGTGACATATTCCAGCCTTTAGAATAGTACTATCCAAGGGGAACAGAATTCAAGCCACATGTGTAATTTAAAATTATCTAACAGCCACAGTTTAAAAAGCGAAAAAATATATAGATGTATCATTTTTAAAAAGATTTATTATATATATATATATATATATATATATATATATACTGCAGCTGCCTTCAGAAACACCAGAAGAAGACAACAGATCCCATTACAGATGGTTGTGAGCCACCATGTGGTTGCTGGGAATTGAACTCAGGACCTCTGGAAGAGCAGTCAGTGCTCTTAACTGCTGAGCCATTTTTTTTTTTTTTTTTTTTTTTTTTGGTTTTTCGAGACAGGGTTTCTCTGTATAGCCTTGGCTGTCCTGGAACTCACTCTGTAGACCAGGCTAGCCTCGAACTCAGAAATCCGCCTGCCTCTGCCTCCCAAGTGCTGGGCTGCTGAGCCATTTCTCCAGCCCCTATGATATATGTTATTTAGTGTATCATGTATCATGAATATTATATCAACATGGCATCCATATAAAAGTATTATTTATTATTTTATATGTGTGTACATGTTTATGTGTGAGGGTACATAAGATGGCACATGTGGTTACAGATATGTGGCCACTACATTTAGCATTCATATGGTTTCTGAGGATCTGAACTCAGGCAATCAAGCTTGGGTGACAAGTACTCTTACCTACTGGGCCATTTTCTACTTTTTTTTTTTCATACAAGTCTAAAATCCAGTATATATACATTATACTTAAAATATTGTTTGGATTTGAACCCTGTAACAAGGGACTAAGGTGCATATTTTACATACCAAAGTAGACCAGGCTTCCAGGTTCTCCCAGCTTCCTTCAGTCCCTACCTGGCATACTCTGCCTCCAACCCTGAACGTTCCAGCCCAAGGCCTTGGCTTCCCTTCCCCCAGAGGCTTGCTCTCACTCTTCTCTCTCTGCATGTGCCCTTTCTCTTTCTCTCTCCCTCCCCTACCCCCTTTCCCTATCATGACTTCCCTGGCCTTGGTCCTTGGGGCCATTGACCTTGACAGTTCAAAAGCAGCTTCTCAATAAACCTGCCTTTAATATAATCTAATCTGGCTTGAATTGGCTTATTTCACTAGTATCAGAGAAATAACCTATCATATATCTCAATTCAAAATAGATTTTCAAGTGCTCAGTGGTCATATACAGCTTTAGAGTAAACTCAGACACCTTTATACCTAGTCCAATTCATGTTGAGCTTTGAGAATCTATAATAAGTAGTTTTTTTTGTATACAGTTCATGTAGGGTTGGGATTATAGCTCAGTGGTGGAACACTTACCTATTATCCAAGAAGACATAGGTTCAACCCCCAATACTCCGAAAAGAAAGAAATCTTCAGTGTTCAATGCATCCACACATATATGTTGGGTACACCACCACCTCCTATTTTATACGCTTGTATTTTTTTTTTTTTTGTTAAGCTATTCTGTTTCAGTTAGGATATTGCAGTAATCTAGATGAGAGTTAATGAGTTTTAGTTTATGGCATGAATGGGGGAAAGAGAACTTGGGAGATATTTAAGAGGCAAATGCATCAGGATCTGGTAATCTAGTCTGAAGCTGGGGCAGGGTCAAGGAAGGCTAGTTTTTCTGGCTCCAGCATATGAGTGTGGTCACTGCAAGAGAGCATCAGGAGTGAGAAGTGTGTGCAAGGTACCATGGGGATTTCCATTTAGTATTATCTAGTCAGTGTTATTTGTGGAGCTCAGGAGAGACTTTGGAACTAAAGGCAGAGACTGTAGGAACAGAATAGAAGAGGTGGCTATCAAATTGAGTGAGTGTGAGTCACCTTAGAAGGAAATGGATTGAAATAATTACCAAGAAAGATGCCTCGGGATAGTACTAACGGTGGGTGACTCACTCCTGGAATACCAGCACTTGGAGGCTAAAATGGTGTCTTGTCTAGATTTATACCAACTTGAAACAATCTAGAGTTATTTGGGCAGAGGGACTCTTAGTTGAGAAATGCCTCCCAAAGTATGCATTGCTCTGGGCTTGGTAGCATCTTTAAATTCCAGCACTTGGGAGGCAGAGGAAGGTGGATGTCTGTGAGCCCGAGGTCTACCTTAGGAAGTTACAGGACAGCCAGGGTTACATAGAGAGACATGTCTCTAAAAACAAAGATATACCTATAGGCAAGACTGTAGTACATTTTCTTGATTGATGACTGATATGAGAAGGCCTGGCCTATCACTACATACAGTGATACCCCTAGGCCAGTATCTGTGTTCTCAGAAAAAAAAAAAGCAGGTTAATCAAGCCAGTAAGCAGCAGTCCTCCGTGGCCTCTTGCCTCCAGGTTCCTACCCTGTTTAAGTTCCTACTCTGACTTCCCTCTGTGATAAAAGAGTGTGGCGTTGGAAGTATAAACTGAAGTGAACCCTCTCCTCCCTAAGTTGCCTTTTGCTCACGGTGTTTTATCCCAGCAGTAGAAACTCTAGTTACAATAGATGGGAAAGTTAACAAGTGTGAGCCTAGCCTGGGCTATATAACAAGACTTTATTTTTAAAATAACAACAACAAAAAACCCTACATAAAACAAATAAAATCTTAACAAAACCAATCACCAGTCACATCAAACAATCCTGTGATGAAGCTAACTCTAGGACACTATCTTACTCACAGTTACTATTGCTGTGATGAAATACCATGGCCACACACAACTTGGGGAGAAAAGGGCTTATTTAGCTTATATATCCCAAGTCAGAGTGTGTTATGGGAAGCCAATATAGGGACCTCGAGACTGAAGCTGATGCAGAGGCCATGGCGGGGGGGCTGCTTATTGGCTTGCTTCCCTCCACTTGCTCAGCTTGCTTTCTTATAGAAAGCACCAGGACCACCAGCCAAGGAGTATCCCAACCTACAATGGGACAAGCCCTCTCCCACTGATTACTAATTAAGAAAATGAACTGGGCCCTTCCTCATCAATCATCAATCAAGAAAATACTCCACAGATTTGCCCACATGGGCCTAGTCTTCTAGAGACATTTTCTCAGTTAAGGTTCCCTCTTCTCAGATGATACTAGTTTTTATGTCAAGCTGACATAAAACCAGCCAGCACCGAATCAATGTACACTAAACAATGTACATTATTTTGTTCTTGGAGGAAAAGAACAGAAGAGCTGAAGATAAATCTATTAGAATATTCCTAATTCTTGCCTGAAATTTGGCTAAAGTAATCTACTTTTATCCTCAGATCTTTCCAGGACAGAATCCCAAGGAAGACACAGAAAGAGCCAACAGAGGAAGAATTATGGAAAGAGAAGAGAAATGTATTTCTCAAATGACTGAGACATCAGGGTACCAGGGGCAGGGTGAATTCCCAGAGAGAACATCCAAAGTCAGCAGAGAGAGCAAATGAGGTGAAAAGATAGAAGGAAGAATTTCAGATTGGATTTATGAGATAGTCAATAGTTATGCTTTGGTAAAGCTGTGTGAGTTTGGGTTCAATTAAGTTATGGGAAGGAATAGTGAAAGTTGAGGGTCCCTCTTATCTGATAGCATTCTGCTGCTGTCTGTAAAGGGACAGGAAAATAGTAGTGGCTTGATTCTAGCAGATGCAGAAGTATCATTTTGTGGTATCCTGGGATGTTGGGTCCTGTCACAGAATGTTTTTCAGAGGTTGTTAGACTGGGAGTAGGAAGAGGTAGAAATGGCTAGAGAGATAGTTCGTTTGGTAAAATACCACACAAGCATGAAGATCTGTGTTTGATCTAGAACTTGGGCACAACATCACAAGCTTATGATCCCAGTTCTGTGGAGTGAAAAGAGGCTCTTTGATCTCTACACACACACACACACACACACACACACACACACACACATACATACACAGAGAGAGAGAGAGAGAGAGAGAGACAGAGAGACAGAGAGACAGAGAGAGAGACAGAGACAGAGACAGAGAGAAACAGAGAAAGAGACAGAGAGAGACAGAGAGACAGAGATGGAGGTGGTAGGGAGAGTATGCTGGTTCTTGATAAGACAGAATGATGAATGCAAACAAATCAGGTCATTTGTGGCCTCTGGAGCACTACAGCTGCCAGCAAGAGGAACCTAGGATTAGGCAGAGAGAACTAGCCTGGCCCAAAGTGCAAAGGCTAGGGGCTGGTGAAATTGAAAGTTTCCATTCACCAAAGCCTGCTGTGTCACACAGTTTTGTTGTGAAATTATTGTGTGGATTTGAGCAAATACATTTCTTCTATATCCCAACTGTACCACCCCAAAGGAGTGAAACAGGTGATGGTTTTACCGTGGAGTGTGATCCACTGCTGTATATCTGTCTGACCAGTCAAAAGCCAGGGCTCTGCCAGTCCGTTCTGCGCTTGTTTCATCTCATCCGTTTGGAGACAAGATAGGTTGAATGGGTTTTTTTGTTTTGCTTTGTTTTTGATAAGACACACTGGCTAAAGATGTGTAAGAAATGTTCACAAAGTACTTTGAAATTTTACATTAATGTTGTACAAACCACTTCTTCTGATTTCTGCTTTTTGTCTCGGATGCCTCCTCAAAAGATTGAATGTGTTCCAAATTGTATTTGTTACATTCTATTCATTGTTTAAAGAAAGCCACGTTGAATCTTCTGTTCATGTGAACAATAGTCTCCTAATTTACCTGTTTCATAATACTGAAGTTTGAAACATTGGCTTTCTTTGAGGCATGGCAGTATCACATTGAATTAGAGAAGTTTTCTTAACAGAGGCTGTCCATCTAAGTTCAATGCTTGGGGTTAAAACCCAGCAACGGGAAAAACAATAGTCTTGAAGGTCTTGTGTCTTTAGCTAGTGCCTGAGCAAAGCTTCTCTGTGACTCTTAGGGAAATAAACATAGAAAAAGAATTATTCCATCTGATCACAGGGGGCAGGATGAGAAGGAGAATGGAAGGAAAGTAGGAATGAAGTCAGTCATTGCAAGCCAGGCCTATTTTCTTCCAATAATCTCCCAGGTAACTGCCTCTACCTTGCTAGGGTCTGATTACCCGTTGCTGGCCTCAGACCATAGTATTATTGTTTTAACATTCCTACCTTCCTCTTTATCCCAGCATGAACTGGGTTATAAGGGAGGCTGGAGAAGCTGACCCTGCTTGGGGAAAGACAGTTTAGCACTCAATGATCTTGAAGGCGGACTTGAAAATACAGTGATTAGAAAATAAAGCAGTGAGCCCTGGTAGTGTAAGCCTGTGTAATAATGTGCAGGGCCACACAGGGCTAGCCTATTGAGCAGGATTCATTTTCATATAATCTCCTCCCTCCAGCCAAAGTCTTTGACTTGGGGCTTTTGTTTTCCTCTCTGTAATTCATGCATGCTGAACCTGACATCAGTGTAAAAGGACGCTGAGGGTTATTTAAATGGGCATTTAAGAAAAATAACAACAGCAATAATAGGTTAATAGAAACATCATGAATGATGTGTAGAGCTTATTGCCAAATGAATGATGTTGAAAGCCCATTCCTAGGACACACAGGTCTCTAGGCTTCATCTTTAGTATGCCTAATAGTGACTGCAGGCACAGCCACATAATAATAAACTGTATTGTAGCTCCAAATTGTTTAGTTATAAGGTAATTGTTCTATACTGGTTCCAGGCTGGAGGTCTTACTCATTTTTCTCGGTAGGTGATAGAGAAATGGTACAGCCATTCATGGTCAAACTGTATTGGGCACTGTGTTGAATGTTCTATATGTGTTAAACACGTACAAATAGACCACAGACTCGTGACATAAGAATTACAATTCTTCACACTAAAAGAAAACCATGAAAAAAAATCCCCCCAAATTAGATACTAACTGACTAAGCAGAGATTTCAAATTAGACCCATCTGACTTCTAAACTATATACACGTCTCAAACCAGTGAGCTATCTGCTCAAGGCCCCAGAGGATTCAGAAGCAACATGTGTGGGGATGCACTTTGTAGAATGCTGGATTTAGACCTCTGGGATAACACCTTTAAATTTTAGGACTGGAAAACAAATCCAATATCTAGCTTTTTGTAGTAGAATTAGAAATTCAAAGTTAGTACTTTTTTTTTTCTTCAATGCTCGGGACTGAGCTCAGGGTTTTTCATGTTAGGTATGTGGTTTACTAATTCTTCTCTGAAGAAACTTGTACATATAATCAGAGCTACCCAGCCCCCTAGTGTGTTTTACCCAAATGCTCAGTAGAAGAGGACTGGGCAAATAAATTGTAGTCTATATGGCAACAAGAATGAAGACTAGACAACCAACTACAAGAACATAGCTAAATCTCACAAGCCAGACATATGTACAGCATGGTTTCCTTTCCACAAAATCCAAAATGAGACAGGCAGAGCTCACCAATGATACTAGAAATCAGAATAGTGGGAGGGGCGAGGGATGGATGATAGCAAAGGTCAGTCAGTGACTTGCTTTGGATGCTGTGTATGCCCAGGGCTTAAAGGGGAACCAAAAGGAGCGGTCGTTAAGGCTACCCAATCCTCATATCAGCCTGTCTCTGCATGAATTCTGGTTAAATTGCTCTTCTTCACCCCACAATCTACCAGGATGAGACCCTGGGAGCAGCATTTTGAGGGCTAATAGAGGAAGGTCCCATAAAGAAGACAGAATGATATTTCTCATATAGTTGGGAGACCAGGAGTCTAAGAATAACACCATCACCTCATTGACAATACCCCAGTTTCCCCAAAAATTAATAAACTAGTTTTGGTTTTAAGAAGTCATATATTTTGCAGAGTATACCTTCTTTGGAGCGTATCTGTCCATTGTTCAGAAAAACACTTTTATTATTAAAATATAATCTTGTGCATACTTCCAGCTGAGCCATGTTAGAAATAGCTGTTCTCAATGTGACTGCATAGCAAACCTCCCACACGACATAATTTGTTCTGATGCTTGTTTCTTCCAACCCTCAGCAATGTTTTCTATATGTCTTCTAAACATATTTTCTGACAAAAGAATGTGTTTTACTTTGACATTGTTTTTTTTTCCTCCTTCATGTTAGAGTTATTTGTTTTACCATGGCAGGAAGAACAGAGGTTTTTTTTTTTTTTTCTTTTAGAATACAGGAAACTGAAAAAATATTTCTAAATATTTATCACTACATGTGACAGTATTTTTAAGTGCTGGGTTGAGTATCCTATGACTCAAAACATGAAACTTAAAAGAATCATTTGTCTTCATGTTCTGAACGCTTCATTTTAGAATACCATGATAATTACAATAGCTTTATAGTACCTCCATTAGCTAATATCTTGAGGTATGATATATGCTCAAACTGGAACATCTTGGCATTTCTAATAGTCTTCTGTATAATAATATTCATTTCAGCTGTCTTCTTGTGAGATTATATTAAGTTGTCATTGGTTGTGCCTGATCACGTGGCTGATGCAGAATTCATACAGGCAACAGAAGCATCAGCTCTGCTGTCCTTCCTTTTCCTCTTCCTTCTCTTCCTCTTCTTTGGTTCACTGTTCTTTCTTTGTTTGCTTCATTTTATTTCCTTTCAATTTTTTTTTAAAGACAGACTTAATGTATCTGAGACTGACCTCCAACTTGCTATACAGCCAAGGATGACCTTGAACTTCTGATCCTCCTGCCTGTACCTCCCCAGTCCTGAGATTAGAGGGATGTGCTGTGGAGCCTGGTTTTGTGTGGTACTGGGGATCAAGCTCATGGCTTCCTATATGCTAGACAAGCACTGTGCCAACTGAGCTGCATAGCCAACCCCACCCCTGCCATTTTCTTGTTGTTTACCAGTGCTGCTTCCCTATTTTATTGCAAGAAATGTTTTTTGAAAGACTTATTGTTGTTTTTAATTATGTGTATGCAGGGGTATGTGCACATGAGTGTCAATACCTTCAGAGGGCAGAGGCATGGGATCCTCCTGGAGCTGGAGATATAAGCAGTTGTTAGCTGCCTAGATGTGGTTGCTGGGAAACAAATTCAGGTCCTCTGCAAGAGCAGTTATGGGCTCTTGACTACTGAACCATCTCTCCAGCCCTTTGTTGCAGGAAATGTTTTAAGCCACTAACTGATCTTATGAGTATCTGTTTGGCTAAAATTAGATAATATATTCCAAAAGGCATTGATCAAAGCCTAGGTGAGCTATAAGGCAGGCCACCCAATTTGCACCCCCACCCCCAGGCCATTGTATACTTTACCATGACAGAGATGGAGTGCCAGTGTAAATCCACATGTTAGAATTAGATCTTAGCAATGCTGCCTTTCTTGATTACTGACATGAAAAATAATTGTAAAAAGTGCAGGACTTACTGTCCCCACTGTCCACTGCATTGTCTTCTGCTTTGCATATAAGGAACCAGTGGTCTGCACATTCCAAGTCTTGCTGTTGGGTGCTGCTGTAATGGAGGAGATGTGTGTTTGTAGACTCTGTTTGGTTCCTTAGAGAAAGGCTCTTCTCCACTGTTGTTGCTGTTATGGTTGTTGCTGTTGTTGTTCTGGGCTCTGCCTTGCATGGACAGTGTTATGAAGGCAAACTTTCAAAACAAAACTGTCTTCATCCAGGAGCTGTTGTTGAACTGGTAGGAATTGTGACTGCATCAGGCAACAGATCTTTTTAGGTAGTGCTGTACAGGGGATTTCTTCCAGAACTTGCCACCAGGAATGCTGGCCTTTTCCTCAATAGTTTTCTTCTTTTTTTCTTAGACATAAGAACAATGGCTACCTTTATTCTCCTTGTTGCTAGGACTGCATAGAGTTAAAGCCATTTTTGTAGTCCGCCTCTCAAAAGTGCTGATGGTACAGCACGAACTCCTGCATTCCGTGAGCTTACTTCGATCTTGATCTTATCTTCTGGTGTCTAGAGATAGAGCCCGCAGGCTCGCACATGCCACGTAGGCAATCCTGTAGCCGAGCTTCACCCCCAGCCCTTATCCCGGGTCTATTAAGAAACTCACCTATATTTCTTTCTTCCTCCAAATAAAGCAAGTTTTAAACTGCCAATTTTTACTGTTTTTAAGCCACTTTAAGGTTTTGAGAGAAGGATGTGGGATAAGACAACTAATGTTCATATTGAAGCGCAACTGCCTACAAGAACATAACTTAGAATAAGGCATTTCTTACCTCCAGGTAAAGATTCTTAGTACCAGTGCCTATTAATGGCCTGGACACAAGATCTGTTAACTATAAGCTGCACTTGCATTTCAGAGCAGTCATGTGTGAAACAGCAGCCAACACTGGCTATAAGACAAGATGTATTGGGATACACGGTCTAATCTAACCCATTACAATTGGAGGGGAGGAAACAGATATTTTATAATCAGTGAAACATGATTTCAGGTTTAGTTCTAAGATTCCTCATGCTATTTGAAAGTCACTGTTGTGTGTTCCAAAGCAACATTGGAGGGGCTTGCACTTAGGGATGGTCCTTGTTTTAAGAAAGCTCACATACCAGGGCATAAAACAGTTTCTTTCCCCTGATCTCCAAAGGACCAGTAATTACTAGTCTGATTTAGATGCAGGTGCTTAGACACTCTTTTTAAATTGATTTTTTTTTGTTCTTGCTGTTTGTTTTTTGAGACAAAGTTTCTCTGTGTAGCCCTGGTTCCTGCAACTCTGTAGCCAGGTTGGCCTAGAACTCAGAGATTCACCTGCCTCTGCCTCCTGAGTACTGGGATTAAAAGTGTGTGCCACCACTGTCTGGCTGGTTGTTTTGTTTTGTTTGTTTGTTTTTTTTAATTTGTGTTTTGCTTTGTTTTTGAGATGAGGTCTTACTCTGTATCCTTAGCTGTCCTATAAACTCTTTATTGTAGCCCAGGATGGCTTAAACTCATAGTTATACAGCTGCCTCTGCCTCTCAAGTGCTGGGATTAAAGTCATACACTATCATACATGACTGGCCTAATTTTTGTTTTTGAAAAGCGAACTATCAAACTCACCTCTATTACCCATTCCCTTTTCTCTAATGCCTCCCCTTTCTCCTTCAGCACGCTTCCCTCTCTACATCATGTGCTGTCTTATTTTAAAGCCCACTGAATCCACTTAGTGCTGCCTGTATGGACAGGGGTAGAGGACCATTTATTGGAGCATGGGTAGCCTCTCAGGTGCTGAATCCCTGAAGAAAACTGTCTCCTCTGCCAGCAGCTATTAACTCCAATAGCTTCTCGAGTCGTGGTGGTACTTTGTGACTCCCTCCCTGATCCAGTTCCAGTTTATCTGGCTTGATTTTATGTAGCTTTTGTGCAGGAGCGTACAGTCACTGCCAGTTCATAACTATAACAGCTCTCTCACGCCCAGATAACTGCATTGAAATAGTTGTGTGGGTTTTTTTCCCCTTAATGGAGTTCCTACAAGGCAAATCTAAATAAAGTTGCAAATGCATTTAAAAAAATACTTCAGGTAACTTTTTAACTGTGCTATATTGTTTTGCTTTTAAACAGCTTCAACCTATTTATTCCCAACAATAGAAAAGTGGGCAAAGGACAGGTTATTCTCAGAAGAAAATACAAATGACTAATAAACATTTGAAAAATGTTCAATCTTTCCTGTAATCAAAATAATGCAAATTGAAACAGCATGATGCCATTTTTTGGTCTATAAAATTGACAAAGATAATACTTCATGCCAGCGAGATGGCAACAAGATAGGCTCTTTTCATACATTGTAATGTGAGTGTGAATGATGCAGCCTTTGTAGAAGGTAATTTACCAATAGATGTTGAAACATTCTTCAAATGTTTATGTTTAAAATGTGTACACCCCTGATCTAAGTAATTTAGCTCCTAGGCATCTATTCAAAGAAAACAACCACAGTTTCAGAATTATGTTTAGAATGTTACTTTTATTAAGAAAATATATTTTAAATTAACCCTTAATATTAGGGAGCTACTTAAGACTTTTCTGTTTTCAGGATATGTTTTATTTTTAATTATGTGTATATGTGCATGTCTGCTGTTTCAAACTGCCAGATGTGGGTGCTAGGAGCTGAACTTGGGTCCTCTACAAGAGCGGTATGCAATTTTAAACACAGAGCGATCTCTCAGACTCTATGTATGATTTTCCTATTCAGTGTAATATTTTATTGTCTTCCAAATTAGTGAGGTTGAAAACTAATTCAATGATATTATAAGACTGTCATGATGTGTTGGGTAAAGAAAGTGCTTATGCAGTGAAGTAAAGTTTTTAGTATGTATACATGGCATATCAAAAAGGCTAAAACTAAACCATAAAGTATTACTGTCAGTTGATTCTGGAAAAGAGAATTAAATTATTTGATGTTTGTTTTCTCTTAACTTTCCCTAGATTCCTAAAATATATACTATGATGATAAGAGACATTTAGAACATACCGTTAATATGTGTACTTTCTTCCTGAGTTTAATGCCTATTTCTGTCTTTATCAGCAATCACTTTCTCCAGTTACTATCCAATTAGTATTTGTTAAGGACCTATTCTGTGTCTAGGACTGCACTGGGGAGTGGAGCTATAGCGACAAAGATGGCAGACCAAGTCCTTGCTTTCTGGAGTTTTCATAATGGTGGAAAAAGACTGTCTACAAATTTAGTGTCTCCTTATTTGCCAACTTGGACCCTTCTTTCTATTGCCTTCATGCTTTTAGATGTTATAATATGAATTTATTCCAATTGCTTTAAGTATTACTTATATTGAGTCATCTTCTAGAGCCCTATTGCCAGCTTTTAGTG
Organism: Rhabdomys pumilio; assembly: GCA_030674055.1. Lineage (NCBI taxonomy): Eukaryota > Metazoa > Chordata > Mammalia > Rodentia > Muridae > Rhabdomys > Rhabdomys pumilio. The sequence goes on along the minus strand of JANHMN010000005.1, from coordinate 75,234,669 downwards.
CTCTCTCCCAAATTTCAGCCTTGTGCATATAGACCTAATATCCCTACATGGAAATCTAACAGTAACGTCTGAATGAGGGAGTGAGAACAGAACCCAAATCTTCCTATCCTTCCTACCACAGACATCTGCTTTTAGAACCTTTTCCATCCAGAGAACAGTAACCCAGGGGTTCCCATTTTTCTACTCAGTTACTTTGGAATTATCCTAACTCCTTATCTTTTTCATACTCTGTATCCAATTTATTCTAAATTTTACTTACTCAAAAATCTATGTAAAATCTGATGTCTCATTACCTCTAGTGCAGTGGTTTTGTTTCTACCTTAGATCTTTTACCAGTTTGTTCTCAATGTATTTGCTAAGGCCCCCTTAAAGCGCAGTCAAAGCCAGGTGTGGTGGTGCACGCCTGTAATCCCAGCATAGGAAAGGCTAAGAAACAAGAATCAGGAGCTCAGACCACCACCAGATAAATAGTGAGTTCAAGAGCAGCCTGGGCTATATAAGACCTTGTCTCAAAAAGAGAACAAAAACCAGAGACTAGACAGATGACTCACTAGGGAAGAGTACTTACAATACAAGCATGAGAACTTGAGTTTTAATTTCAGCATCCATGTTTTAAAAAAAAGATGTAACCACAGACACACATATAACCCAATGCTGCAGGGGAGAAAGGTGGGATGATTCCTAACTAGGGCTAACTAACTGTCAGCCTAGCTTCAGCTTCAGTGACAGACTCTGTCTAACAGAAAAAAGGCAGAGTGCTAAATCGTCACTCATATACATAAACACACACACACACACACACACACACACACACACACACACACACCACTTACATGAAAAGATCAGATCACTCTTGCTTGCTTCTCTCTTCTTTCTCCTCCCTTTCTACCAGGAATTGAATCTAAGCTCTCAGTTATCCTAGGCAAACACCACCACTGAGGTATGTCCAACCTCTTCTTACTTTTATTTGGAGACAAGATCCCATTAAATGGCCCAGGCTAGCCTTGAACTCACTCTGTAGCCCAGGCAGGTCTTGTACTTCAGCATTCTGAGTAGCTGAGATTATAGGCCTGCCATTGTCTTTCTCCCTTACTTATTTTCAAGCTCCATATTACCTTTCTTCACCTTATTTACTACCTATCCTCACCTTAGTTTTTTTCATAGCACGCAATCACCACTTAACACACTGCATATATTTTTACATTCCTCTTGTTGTTTGTCATTAGTGTTCAGTTAGGAAGACAGAATTTTTGTTGTTGTTTGGTTGTTTTTTTTTTTTTTTTTTGTCTGTTATTGCCTCTGATGTGACCTCAGAATCTACAACAGTACCTAACACACACAAAGTACTACTCACATGGTATAAAATGTTGAACAAAGGGATAATGGGTAGATATTATGACAGTGATTTAAATCTTTCAAAAACACAATTGAGTTCTAAAACTTCCCCGTGCATAGGAATTATATCAGCTAGTTTATAGATAATAGCTGAATGCTTTTATTTTCCATAAGACCTACTCTCTATATTAAGGACACCTGAGCCTTGATTAAATTTTCTGCAATTCTGAAATCACAGAAGAGGAAAAATATTTCTTTAAATTTATTTTTACATTATGTAAATGACACGAATATGTTATCATTATAAGAACAAAGCAAAATAACTCATATATCTTCTTTCCAAGGAGGTAATTAAGTGCCTGCTGTTTATTCTTCTAGGCTAAGTAGCCCTTTCTGTGATAACAGAAATGTTCTCTGTCTGCCATATGTGCTTATTAAATACTTGCAGTGTGGCTAGCATGACTGAGATTCTGTTTTAAATTTTGTTTCATTTTAAGTATCCTGTTAGTTTAAACAGCCACATGTGAATACTAGCTATCATGTCAGCATAATTCTTATCTATTTCTACCTCACCCTTCCCCTTCTTTTTAAATCATAAATGATATTACAATGTATTAACATGCATGTATAATGTTTAGGGATTTCCATCTTGCATTCAGTGAAATACCTTAGGAATGATTCCTTCCTGATACACATACATCTGCCCCAGTCTTTGTGGTGATGCCTATCACTTCTTCATGTGTACACACTATAGTTAACAAAATGAGAAAAGGGCACTTCTTGATCTTGAGCCACATTCTGGACCTCATTATCCTTCACTTCATAGATTTTTTACTTGCAAGACATTCATATCAACTGTGTGATTTGGGATTCTACATAATCATTGACCTAATTCAAGACTCTAGTGATTTGTGTATTTCAGACCTATGATCAACTGTTTTGTTTATTTATTTTTTTCTATCTTGCAATCAGATTAAACTTTTTATGATCCTAAGTTAAATCTGGGTTTAAAATTATGTTCAGAGATGAGAAATAGAATTTTTTATGATGCCTTTTTTTAATTTTTAACTTGCAGTTCTCAGTCTGATCAGTCCAGTTGTTGTCGGTCAGCGATGCATAGTGAATAAGTACAGGTATTATGTGCCATTTTTGCACTCCAGTAATAATTGTATCATGCATTTTAAATTGTACCTGATGGCTATCTCTGTGTGCATGTACATGCATGTGTGTGTGTGTGTGTGTGTGTGTGTGTGTGTGTGTGCGTGCAGGTATGGGCATGTAGCTGTGCGTGCATATGCACTTGCTTGTGCACACACACTTGCAGAAGTCCTGCTATGTAACTCAAGCTGCCCTTGAACTCCTATGTGGCCTAATCTGGCTGGGAACTCATGAGCCTCCTACCTCAGTCTCTCAAGTATACTCCCAACTATGTAACAGTTTTTGTTTTAGGTAAATATTTGACAAGTCTCAGTAAAAGGGATTCTGTAAAGCAATATCCAATATACAATGTCCTTCCCTTTGCAAAGCCTTTTGGGAGTATGGCTTTTGTATGGCACCGTGGTACAGTTTATATAACTGGAACACATGTAAAATGGGAAGCACATTTGCAAGCAATGGTTGGTGTTCTGAAATCCTAAATTAGGCAAGAGGACTTTTTACTCTGACCTAGAACCAAATCTGTGGTCTTTGAAGGCCTGTATACATGTGAGGTCTGGGACACTAAGCCAGGGCTTCTTATCCCTTGAAAGTTGCCACTCTTATGCTGAGCAGTCTCTTGTGTCTCTTGTGTCTCTTTCGTCCCAACTTTGAATGTGGACTATGGTTCTCCAGGGAGGTGTGGTCTATAGTTCTGATGACACCCACTATTCTAGTTACTTGATTTCTATGAATTGTACATTGAAAAGAATGTGTCTTTGGTTACAAATATGAAATGATTGGAAATTGTGTTTGCCTTTTGAATTACTATCTTTTCATGTTCTGAAAGAGCCACTCTTCACTTTGGTAGATTGCTGCCCCAGAGTCATCTCTCTTTCCTGCCTTTCTTAATTGTTCCAGTATTTGCCTACCTTCCAGACCCCTAGCATCACTTAACTGTGTAGCTTGTACTAGAAACACTAGAAAAGGTGATCTGGGTGCCTTAGAGTCTAAGCTGAGGCTTGAGGCTTGCCAAAGACTACATGCTTCACTAAGTCAGGGTGAAAACATCTGCCATGTGCTTTTACTTCTTCAGTTAATTGTTCTGATTTTCCTCTTCTGGATTATCAGGCATTTCAGTATCTTCTTTCTGTGTTCTCTTCCTCATCTTGTCTAAAAATTTGAATGTTTACTCAGTTCAGAGGGAGCCAAAAAGACAATTGAGTCTAAAGGATTTACCACTGCTATGGCTTCTTGACATCAATTGATATCACTATTGCAGACGGGTCCTGCATAGTTCACTAGACATTGTACCTTTCCTACAGAGTTCTTGTACAAACTAAATGAGCAAATATATTTGACATTTTATATGTATCACCGGGTAGACAATCAAAGACTTAGTTGTTATACTGTGTTATTGGGCCCACATTTTCATGTCTTAACAAAAGGCCTATCTCCAGAATGCATCAGAGCATCCCAGTAAGCATTTGGGCTTTGGTAAAGGTTGAGGAGTAGGTAGGGACCTTGGTCCCTTGTAGACATCTAGATAGGTTAAAGGCCAGATTGGCCCCATCCTCTCTTCTCCTAGGAGACACCAGGTATTGTTCTAAGCTGAACCCATTGCCTGTCTGTAGAGAAAACAGAACCTAATGAGCATAGATTTCTTACACATTAAGTGATTTATTTTGCTCTTTAAAGGGAGGTTTTTTTTTAAATTGTAGTCTGATATGTTCAGACTGAAAACAATATTACTTCAAGTCACAGAAAGTAGTTGCTATTTATCAGGCCCTTACCAAGTCTTGCTGAATATATAGACTTTAATTACTTTTAATTAAATTATTATTATTATTATATTATTATTATTATTATTATTTGTAGGTATAGAGGTCATAAAAGAACTTTGTGGAGTCTGATCTCTCCTTCTACCTTTAGGGTTCTAGGAACTGAACTTGGGTCGCTGGGCTTGCATGGAAAGCACCTTTACCCACTGATCCATCTCTTTGTTACAACATAGCATTGAATGCTCAACCCAATATGCCTACTCAGCATCACTTTGAAAGGAAATCTTCTGGAAGGCAGGGCTTCAACTTATTTACTTCTGCATTGTCCCTGTTCTAGACATGATTGCTTTCTATATTACAAAAACTAAGCCCTTGCCATGCCAACCGCAGTTTCAGATGCTCATCTGTGTGCATGCTACACACATAAGCACACGTATGCACTTAGGGGGTCTGTCTGTCTTCCTTCTCTTCAGTCTTCCCATTTCCTTACTTCTGAGTCATGAGAATCAACAGCAAAATGCACAGCACACATAAAACCATCGTTATCGTTCAGTACAACTTCTCTCTGTTTTAAAGGCCAGCTTTCACACCCTCTTAATACATCTTCCTTATGGAAAGACAACACTTTGTCTAGTAAGCTTTATGGCTGGTACATAAAAATATTTCTAAATAGTCATTTATCTGAGATTATTTGATAAAGATTAACTGTTTATATACACATGCAAATGAAACTGCTGTGTAAAATCCAAATATTTGAAGACTAAAGCAGAGTTCTATGTTAGCCTGGACTAAATAGCAAGTTACAGCTAACCTGGGCTAGCATGATGGTAAAACTGTATCTTTAAAAATCCTTACAATAGACGGGCAGTGGTAGTGCACGCATTTAATCCCAGCAGTTGGGAGGCAAAGGCAGGTGGATTTCTGAGTTCGAGACCAGCCTGGTCTACAGAGTGAGTTCCAGGACAGCCAGGGCTACACAGAGAAACCCTGTCTCGAAAAACAAAACAAAAAAAAATCCTTACAATAACAACAACAAAACTGAAACAGATAAGAAGTCATTAGTATAAGATATTTTCATTTGGATCTGGAGAGATGGCTGAACAGTTAAGAGTACTTGCTACTCTTCTAGGAGACCTAGGTTTGGTCCTCAGTACCTATGTCAGGTAGCTCACAACTACCTGTAACTCCAGCTGCAGGGGATTGGCTGCCCTCTTCTGGTTCCTGTGGGTACCCACAAACATGAGGCTTATTCACACACACACACACACACACACACACACACAGACACACACAGACACACACAGACACACACACAGACACACACACACACAGACACACAGACACACAGACACACACACACACAGACACACACACACACACAGACACACACACACACACAGACACACACACACACACAGACACACACACACACACACACACTTTCATTTGCAACCACTTTACTAATTTGGATTGGGTTGTTAAAATGCATTCCTGAGTCATTTTTCTTGTTTGTATGGAGAACTACATTATCTATCATAGTACAATAATAGGTAGTGTGTGATCTAAAGAGTAAGGATAGTAGTTGTAGGTACAATGTATTCGCTACCAAGTATAGCATACATATAGTCTCTGTTTCTCAGAACAATCCTGTAAAATAGTTACCCCTTTTACAGATGAGACTGAGTCCAGATACGTTACAGAACTTGCTTTTAGGAACACATAAAGTCAAATAACTCTTTGACCACATATATAGCTAGTTCCTGCTAAAGGGATGATATTGGGCCACTTTCCCTGCCACAGCCATTGGACCCAAGGGTGCACCTGACACAGCTCTAGCCAAGTCTGGTTGTATTCTGATTTGAAAATATGAGCTCAGCCAGACAGATTCTACTCTATAACTTTTTTTTAGTTTTTTTTTGTGTGTGTGTGTGTGTGTGTGTGTGTGTGTGTGTGTGTGTGTTACTGGGGATGGTACCTAGGGCCTTGTATGTGCTAGGCAAGCACTCTGCTACTGAGGAAGATCATGAGTTCAAAGTCAGCCTAGGCTACCTGGCAAAACTTTGTCTCGATGCAAGCAAGCAAGCAAGCAAGCAAGCAAGCAAGCAAGCAAGCAAGCAAGCAAGCAAGCAAGAAAGCAAGAAAGCAAGAAAGCAAGAAAGCAAGAAAGCAAGAAAGCAAGAAAGTAAGCAACCTACCTCAGAGGTAGCTTGTGAAGAGAGACTTGAGAAAGCCATGTGGAGCCACATATAAGCAGAAGTTCTGAGGAAGGGGAAGCAAGCAGAGACCTGACTGTAGTAGAAGATGCAAGGGGATGGGGATGGAACAGAAAGAAACACAGGCTGCAAACAGACAGGTTGGTGCAGAACACTTGGCACGCTGAGGGCACACTCTGCCCGTTTCCTCTTTCTCCACTTACTGTGCCTCAAAATACATCACCCACCCTAGAGCTAACTTTAGTGCATATTTTAAGCCAGAAGAGCCTAATTAAAGTGTACATTCAGCAAGTGCTACAAAGGAGATTTGAACAGGAGTCTTACAAATACAGATGGTATTCCTTCGCCACGTTACACACATTTCTCTGCTCTACTAGAGCCCCCTCCCCCCAAAATCACCTTAATGTATCTGAGAAAAAAACAAACCAAAACAAAACAAAAACAAAAAGTGGAGTTCGTCCCCCAATTCTTTTTTGCCAGAGTCTTGGTTTGTTGTGAGAGCCCTGAAGGACCGGGCGGGAGGTATGGAAGTCTCAGGCAACTAACTAGGAGATCTCCACAGAAAACAGCAGCAGGATTCCTGCCTCAGAGTAGAAGGTACTGAATGGGGCCAGGGTTTGCTTCTTGTCAGTGTAGAGAACATGGTGTCTTAGAGAACATGATGTCTTGGAGACCATGGTCTCGTCAAGAGCAAGAACTAACTTCCAGGCATGACAGTGCATGCCTACTAGCCCAGCACGGGAGGATGAGGTAAGAGGATCCTGAGGTCAAGGTCAGCTTGGGATATGTAAGAAGGCCCTGACTTAAAAAATAATTAAAAAGCCAAGGAGTGGGCTAGCTTTAGCCCTACATCTAGCCTTAGATTTTCATATAGTGCCTGATATAGATTTGAGTGAATAAATAACTGAAGAAATATGAATAAATTAATGGCAAATGTAAATCACATCCCCTGTTCAAATGTCTAGCTCCTTCCTCAGTCACATCTTTCAAAGTTAAGACATACCACCTGTCTCCATCTCTAATGAACAATTCATGTAGCACTGTGAGTAATGTTTGCAGTGACTAGTGAACCTTAGCTTAAAACAAAAACAACAAAAAAAGAGGCGACTGTGGTAATGACATAGCTCAAAGACTACGAATGGACAACTCTGGATTGCCCTGTTTACAAAAAACACCGCCCGCTTTGTCTTCCTCTGTCTGGAGAGAGTGAGGTTTTCATTTTAAGAGGCTGACTAAAAAATGCAGGGCCACTTCCTGGGCAGGCTTCCAAGTGACTACATCTTTCTCACAGCGTTCCCCAGAGCCTCAGCCCAAGCTGCCTGGGGCGGGGCCTCTAGCCATTGGTAGCTGGGGGAGCTACCACAGGAGCAGTTATCTGCAGCCCGCCAGAATTGCTGTGCTTTTAGGCTCTCTCCGGTGCAGATATCAGCCTTGGCCTTTGCATTGAAGAGACAGCAGCATCTGTGATTGGCCAGGCTGGTGTGTGTGTGTGTGTGTGTGTATGTGAATTACAGGAGATGTCGTGCCACGCTTCTGAATATGAGGTTCCTTTCAGCCGAGTGTCCCGGGTGTGGGTGAGTCTAAATATCTGAAGACTGCCCTTGTTAGTTGGGAAATGCTCAAAGCTGGGCATTATGATTTTCCAAGGGCATGACTTAGCATATTTCTTAATCTTACTGAGCCTCGGTTGCCTTTTCTGTGAAATAGGCATAGTGTGATGGTATATCCTATGGAAGGATAGGGATATGTACGCAGCTTAGTGTGTTGGGAGACCAGAAAGAGATGGCAGCCCTAGAGCATCTCACTGAACCCCTGGCATATGATAGGCACCATACAGATCTATTGTTTCCTTTCTTTTATTTGTTCTTAGTTTTTAAGACAGGGTCTCACTCTATAGCTCAGGCTGGCCTTGAACTCTCCATCCTTCTGTCTCAGTCTCGTGAGTGTTGGGAGTACATGTGTAAGTCGCCATGGCTGACTAGCTCTTAATATTCCTGATGCATCAGTTAAAGAGGAGGGGGAAGGGACTGTGACAAAGCTTTATTTCTAGGAGTACAGTATTGCTCTGGCAGGCCCAGCAGACATATTCTACCTGTTTCCGCTAGCCCCGTGGGTCTCGCTCTGAAGCCTGAGCCACTGTGGAACACTGAGGAACTTACTCCATAGCTCAGGCTGGCCTGGGACTTACTATGATCTTCCTGCCTTGGGCTCTTCAGTTAAACACTGGGACTACAGGTGTGAGCCATTGTGACCTTCTCTTTTCTTCTTAGTCCTACTTGCCTACCAAACAGGAAACTTAGGGAGGAGGAGGATGCCGAAGAAAGCTTTATCAGAATGGCTTTCCCTTCTCTTTTTTCCCCTTCTAGACCCTGACTGCACCAGCCCCATTTGCCGATGAATCCAGCTGCCAGTGCCAAGCACCTCATGAAAAACTGACCATTGCTCAGGCCCGCTTAGGAACACCAGGTGAGGCCGTTCTCATTTCTCAAACGGGCTTTATCTCGACCTCTGAAGTTATCACAAAGCATGGTGTGAACAGTGCTTACTTTCAGAGGGGAATTTTGTGATGTTAACACAGTGCGAGAATAGAGGACATTACTAGTGAGAAGTAGTTGAGTGTGAGGACTTGCAACTGTAATCTCAGCACTGAGGAGGCTGAAGCGGAAGGACAGCTGGGAATTCAGGAACAGCATGGGTTGTGTAGTGAGTTCAAGACAACCTGGGCTGCCGAGCAAGACCCTATTGTAAAAAAGGAATGATGCCAGCAATAACTTGGACAAATCAAAGTTGCCGAGGTAAAAAGCAGGAGATGCTTAAGCCCAAGCTCTGTCGTGTATGAGTTCCATGGACTCTGGCAACTCAGGAAAAAGAGCTGGATTCATCTTTTCATTTGCAAAACAGGGACACTGTCTTGTTCCACATGACTCTTGTGACAGGCAGGTTCTGTAAAAATTCCATTTTCAAGGTGTTGATGAACTGAGTCACTATAACTGTAACTGTTCTGCAGTGTCTTCCTTTTTATGTTTTAAGTGAACCCCCAAAACAGACTGGGCGGGTTCTGTTCTAGAAGTGCATTCCTCCATCCATTGGTCTATATCAGAGGACCAATGGGGAAGAGATGTAAAAGAAAGTGTAAAGTACCATTTCTGCTTCCCACGGGCTTTCATGATAATTAAAGGGGCAAGACTGTTAGACATGAAGTAAAAGCCACGGGCACATGTATGCACATACAACACTGATAAGTGACAGTTCAGACAATGGCACATTCATGTGGCCTGGAGAGGTCAGGCAAGACTTAAGGGAGGGTGTAGAAAATAGCTGGTTCTTTTTTTTTGTTTGTTTTTTGTTTTTTGTTTTTTGGTTTTTTTTTTTTCGAGACAGGGTTTCTCTGTGTAGTCCTGGCTGTCCTGGAACTCACTCTGTAGACCAGGCTGGCCTTGAACTCAGAAATCCGCCTGCCTCTGCCTCCCAAGTGCTGGGATTAAAGGCGTCGGCCACCACCGCCCGGCAGCTGGCTCTTTTGAGAAAAGTTTTGGACCATGTCTATAGAAAAATAGTCATTCTATACAGGTAAAATAGGAGCAGCGCTGGGAAGCACAGAGCTAGGGAGCTGTCTGCGGGTAAATGTGGGTCAGTCCAGTCAGTTGGGATGAAGTAAAAAATTACAACTAGTTGAGTGAGTTGAAATTTAAGGCATTTATGATGGTAAAGCAGACTGAGCTTGTACTGCCACTGCAATACACGGACAACCGAAGCTTAAAGGAATCCATGGGGTAAGAGACAGTGTATCAACTACTAGTGATAGGTCCTAAGGTCTTTATGGGTACCCTATCATTTTGTTTTCACAACTCAACATGGGCAGGACTTTCAGTATTTCACACATAAGGAAATGAAGGCTTAGAGAGGTTACAAAGCTGCCCAAGGTCCTTCAGCTGGCAAGTGGCAGGTTTCTTACACTGGAGCCTGCATCAGAGTTACCAGGAGGACCTGCGGACATACAGATGTCTGGAACTCCTCATTGGAGTATCTGATTCTGTCCGCAAGGGCTGGGGCCTGATAAGCTGCAACTCATGACAACCTCCCAGGTGATGCTGCGGCTCTGGGAGCACGTGCTGAATAGGAAGGCTCAGGTCTCGGGGTCAGAATGTGAGCTATCTCATTTTTTTTTAATGTGGTGTGTTTTTCTTCTCTTTTCTTTTTTTTTTTTTATTGGATATTTTATTTACATTTCAAATGTTTTCCCCTTTCTAGATCTTCTCTACGGAAACCCCCTATCCCACCCCCCCTTCCCCGCTTCTGGGGGGGACCCCCCCCCCCCCCCCCCCCCCCCCCCCCCCCGCTCCGGTCTTCTGACCCTGGGATTCTCCTACACTGGGGCATCGAACTCCCCCAGGCCCAAGGGCCGATCCTAGCACTTATGTCCAACAAGGCCATCCTCTGCCACATATGCAGCTAGAGCCATGGGTCCCTTCATGTGTAAAATCCCAGAAGACTAGAGAACTGGTGTCATAACTGGGTAGAGCTAGGACTTCAAGTCTCTATTGCCCCATAGCCCTACTTTATCCAGTACAAGGGCCTTCCCTGTGAGGGCTGTCCTCAGCGAGCCTCAGGACTAAGTAAAAACATGCTCAGGCCCTGCGATGCAGGTAGGAGGTGTATGGGTACAACAGATAACACTTTCACTGTAATCATTTGCTGTGTTTTAACCTCTGTCTATCCATGGTCTCTCTCCCTGCCTACCTCCTCTCCCCTCTCTGCCCCTTCTCTCCTTTCTCATTCCCCCATCCCTTGAAGAGACCAAGAAACCAGGTTCCTCTCTTTTGCTTTGGGCCCTGTAGGAGTTTCCTAGTCTGGAAGTTGCTGACACATTACAATTTTAAAAAGTGATCTGACTGCAAAATCAACTCTACAGATAGTCTTGAAATTTACTAAATGGCCTTTCCCCCAGTAATTATGGCATCTTTCTTTACTTTTCTTCCTCTCTGCTTCCTGAATTCATTTATCCTGATCACCTCTGAATCGTCAACAAAAACTTCCACAAAACTGCCATCTGCTTTCTTGTGGGATTTATATCTTAAAACAAATTTTCCTCAATTGAATTGCAATTGAATAAGAGCATTGAAATCCAAGATCCCTCATTAGACAGTTTGTTATTTCAGAGCATTTTCTGTTTACTGTGCCTTATTTAGAATACAGTATCATCCCGTGAAAGCAATTCTGTTTGTTCAAAATAGTATATAATTGAAAATAGTTGCAGTTCTCAGTCTGACATAAAATCTCTAGATTTTTTTATTGCAGAAATTTAATTTATTAGCAAGATTGTACCATCTGAATCTATTAATGTGATATTTCTTTATGTTCTAAATTAATGAGGTCGGGTTGCATCATAACTAATCACAATTTTAAATCTAAATCCTAAATCAGTTAATGGACGTTTGCGATGATCTCTTTTGAGTTCAGTTCCCTGTTTTTTGGTGTGAGGCGCTGAAGTGTGAACTCAGGCTCTTGTTGCATGCTAGGCAGAAACTCTACCATAAGGCCATACCATATTCCCTTAATTTTTTTTTTTTTCGAGACAGGGTTTTTCTGTGTAGCCCTGGCTGTCCTGGAACTCACTCTGTAGACCAGGCTGGCCTCAAACTCAGAAATCCACCTGCCTCTGCCTCCCAAGTGCTGGGATTAAAGGTGTGCACCACCACTGCCTGGCCTTAATATTTCATTTTATAGCATGAATATAATATATGCATGTATTTTTAAAAGCCAATATGATTCTTATGTTTATTTAAAAAATCACCAGGCTAGTGAGATTGTTCCGTAGGTAAAACTATTTGCCACACTGGCATGGTGGACTGACTGTGAGCCCCAAAATCCAATAGGAGTAAATAGATTTCTCAATGTCATGACTTTGATTATACCATGATATGTATGCCTTCCCCCTTCTTTCTCCGTCCTTCCCTCCCTCCCTCCCTTTCCTTCCCTCTCCTTCCTCCTCTTTTTCTCCTCTTCTTCCTTTTCTCCCCCTCCTCCTCTTCTTTTTCTTAGCTATCAGGATAAAGATATCAAGAACAATAACCATGCCCCTCCATGTTGTGGTCACTTTATATACTACATTGATGAAATCCAACCACTCAGCATGCCTTTCTGATTCAAAAGAAATTGGTGTCTAGTCTGGATCAGCAATAGCATCTTGCAAGACTAGAAAGGACTAAAGGACCAATTGATTGCTTTTAATCCAAAGTACCAACTCTATATACAAAACTGATACACTGACTGCCTTCTCGTTTGGGCCTGTCACATGCCACTTTTATCTTACACCCCAGAGTGGCCTTGTAAAATGATATGCTGGGAAACATTTTGCTTTCTAAGGTGAAATGAGCCTTGTTTTGTAGCATTTCCCTATTTATGGCGTGAAAACATTCCCATCACAGCTCACTTCAGCCACCAATGAACTTTGGAATTGGAAGGAAAAACGAACAACAGTCTGAGCACTGAATAGACACCAAAACATCACTGTCTTTGAGAACAGGACTCAGGCCTTTTTTTCTATGGTTCCACTTAAGCATGTAATAAAGAGTAACTTTTAAAGGCTGTATTCAATTTGTCATATGGCTACATGTGGTGGCACATGCCTTTATCCCAGCACTCAGGAGGTGGAGGCAGGCATATCTGAGTTCAAGGCCAGCCTGGTCTATATAATGAGCTCTAAGATAGCCAGGAATACATAGTAATATCCTATCTAAAAAACTTAACATGAAAAAAGAGAGTTTGCAGAGGAAGACTGGAAGCCCATTCTTTCTCTGCCATCATCTAAGAAACAGAGTCTGTGTGACACAAAGCCCTCTAACAAATGAGAGGGGAAGGGACCTACAAAAAAAAAAAAACCACATCATATGCTACATGGCTGCATGCTTCGAGGTCTCCTTCTTCAGCTCAGGGTTTTCACTTAAATGATTAAAATCGTTCTCAGGTCTCCTTTTCAAGTCCATGTTTAAAACCTTTAATGAACAGGATGAAGAACTCTAAAAGGGAACTTCTATTTCCCCAGCAGCACGTAGATTTCACTGGTTCAGACATCTAGACTGGTTCTAAGTGGGGTAAAGAAAACACTCAGTGCTCTGTGTTTGTCTTCCTTGTTGGGTCTCACTGTATGTTGTGTTCTTAATTTTTGTTGCTGTTGTATTTTGACAGCTTTCAAAGAGTCTAGTTTTTAAAAAATCAATTTTATGCACTGATGTTAAACTGATAATATAGAGATATTGTGTCTCCTGTAGGTAAACTTCTAATGGAAGGTAATGGGGGCTCCTTATTGTGTAGTTGTGTTAACTGTGTCTCTTTCTTCCACAGTTGACAGGCCTGTTAGAGTGTATGCAGACGGAATATTCGACCTCTTCCACTCAGGTCACGCAAGGGCACTTATGCAAGCAAAAACACTGTTTCCCAATAGCTACTTGTTGGTAGGAGGTAAGAAGTGCATTTCTTTGTCCAGAAACTGCCTATAATATGCTTCCTGAAAAGTACCCCTTTTCAGATGTCCATCAATAAAATCTGACACTGTTAATGTTTCCAGTTCAGCCCGTACCACCTCACTTGTTCGATACCTGAAATTTAAAGTGACATTTAAAACCATAGGAGAAATTACATCATGAAATTGTGTACCACTGCACCAGAGAAAAAGAGAGAGAGGGACAGATTAATGATACCACCAAGGGTAGTCACCTCATATTTTCCATTAATGCTTTTCTCCTGCTATTTGTGACATGATCCAATTTGCATTTCTAAAATTTTCTAGAGGATCAAGGAAAAAGCGATATTACTCTGATTTCAAATCTTGGAGAACTAAAGGGGTTTATGATGATGATTAATGGTGCATAAGGTCATTGTCTATGTTATTTTTGTGTGACCTGCAGCACTTAGGATAGTGCCATGCTAATAAGATGGACCTAATTGCTTGTCTAACTAAGTACAGTGTGATTAAGAACTGGGAGTTTATACATCCAGGCCATCTTGGTTCACAATAAAGGAGCTGATGTACTTCCTAAGAATAAGGAAAGAAATATGGTCTGGTGTTTTCCTCCTCTAGAAGGCTTACCTATTCTAATTTTGGTGACGATCTAGTACTTGACTGAGGAGACCTGCATGTCACTTCTGTAGCTCTGTACATCCATTCCTTGTGATGAGCATCATCTCCATCCACTGTGATCAGTTTCCATGGCACCGGACTAGGCACTATAATAATCCTTCAGATCTCCAAGAGGGAAGAAATGCTCAGCCAGGACATTCTAGTGTCTAGTATCACGTTATACTATGCAAGTGTTAAAACTACTTTCTGGAAATTTCAGAGGGAAACTTGCAGATTTTACTAAGGGTACTAACCATGTGACTATTGAATGGAGTTCTTTGAGAATGACAAGAAAACCAATGGCTACTAGGCAAGTCATACGAAGGGACCCAAAGGAGAAACTATTTTTTGCTCACTTCTCTGTCCCATCTCTAGACTGAGTACTGCCACCTGGAGTCTTCTGGGCTACTGGGGCCCTTGGAAGGCCTCGGCAGCATGTGGCTTTCGGTTATTTATGTGATCTGACCCTGGAGGAGGTTTGGTATGGGTCGGTCATAATTAACTATGTAGCCCAGAATTTTGAACTCTCTCATGGGTCCACATGAGCCTCAGCAAGCTGTCACTTTACATCTTGCGGCCACTGGCACTTTCAGAGGTTTCTGTCTATGGATTCTGGTTCAGTACGTTGTGGTATATAGTCTATATGTTCATATTCTCTATCTTCCTCTTTTTCCTTCTCTCCCTCTCCCTTTCCCTCTTATCCTTCTTTTTCTTTCTCCTTCTTCACTTTTCTTCCTCCCTTTAATATCAGTTTGCCCTTTATCTTCATTTCTCTGATAAATGTATGAAAGCATATTTATTTTTTTCAGTCATTTCTTCCTTTTTACAATGGTGTGGTGGCATGCTATACCAGGAGCCAGAGTTATAACACTGAATTTTTAAAACAAAATTGTACCCAGATATGCTAGTATATAACTATAATCCAAGAATTTGGGAGGTTTTTTTTTTGTTTTGTTTTGTTTTGTTTGTTTTTTTTTTTTTGTTTTTCGAGACAGGGTTTCCCTGTGTAGTTCTGGCTGTCCTGGAACTCACTCTGTAGACCAGGCTGGCCTCGAACTCAGAAATCCGCCTGCCTCTGCCTCCCAAGTGCTGGGATTAAAGGCGTGCACCACCACCGCCCGGCTATTTGGGAGGTTAAGGTAGGAGAATCATGGGTTTGAGGCTAGCCTGGACTATGTAGGTAACAAGTTTCAGGCCAGTTTGAGCCATTCAGCAAACCCCGTCTATCTCAAAACAATTAAATTAACTTAATTAAACATTATTTTTCAGTCACTTACATGCCTCCAGCAGCATGTAAAAACTTTGAAATGTGCCATTATATATTTGTAGAATACAAAACAAACTCTTAATTTTTTCTAATACTTTATAATTTTCATTTTTCTCCTCAAAGTCATTCTTTTTTTTAAGATTTATTTTATTTATATGAGTACACTGTTATCTGTTTCCAGACATACCAGAAGAGGACATCAGATCCTTTACAGATGGTTGTGAGCCACCATGTGGTTGCTGGGAATTGAACTCAGGACCTTTGGAAGAGCCTAGTCAATGCTCTTAACCACTGAGCCATCTCTCCAGCCCCTCAAAGTCATTCTTGCATATAATTTTCCTAGTGTAATACTTCAATGCTTGCAAATCTTTTAGTTGCCTCTGTCATAGTTCTAAAGAAGAAATAGGTGTATAAATCCAAACACAAGTACCACTTTACACATTTTGATAACTGATTGTTAAGCATAAAAATAAATTTGGACTGGAGAGATGGCTCAGAGGTTAAGAGCACTGACTGCTCTTCCAGAGGTCCTGAGTTCAATTCCCAGCAACCACATAGTGGCTCACAACCACATGTAATGGGATCTAATGCCCTCTTCTGGTGTGTCTGATGACAGCAATAGTATACTCATATACATAAAATAATAAATAATTAAAAATAAATTTGATCAGTAATTTCTCTTTTAATAAGATGAATAGAATAGTCTTATTTCTGGATGTATCTATGGGTGAACATAACATTGCCAGACTGAGGCAAAGTATAGCAATAATTCATTTATGTTTCCCTTGCTTTAGTAAGTACTGAAATATTTGTTCACACAAATGTACAGGTGGGAATGGGAGGAGTTAGTTAAAGTGAAATCGCGTAATTCCTTGAATTCTTTCGCTCAGGAACAGTTTATTGTTGTTGTCATTAAAGCAGTCTCATTTGTTATCAAGTGGCAGCCTGATAAGATCTGCAAAGAATGGATTGGTGGTGGTCTGATGTGCAAAGGGATTTGTTACTAAGCTCTTAGAGTCATTTGTTCTTTCCCTTTCTGGGAAGTTATAACAAAAGGTTTTATCGAGACTTATCAAGTGGCTCTTAATTATCACCCTTGCTACTTGAAAGCAAGTTATTCAAGCAGATACATGCAAAAGAGGGGGAAATGGAAGTATTGGTAATTGGGCTACACCATCACCAATCCAACAATTTCTGGAAAAATTTTTTTTTAGCATTTACTTTTAAAACATTTTTTTAAAAAACAAAGTGCTGAGGCTAGGATTTTAGCCTATTGGATTTGCAGAGTATACATTCTTTAATAGGCAAAACGGGGCTTTGGTATCAGATTTACTAAAAACCTGGAGATCAGCATAATGGCTTTTAATTCAACTATATTAATACATTCCAGGAAGCTTTATAAAAAAATACCAGGAAATGGTCATTATATATATTAGACTCATTCAAGATTAAAATAATGAAGATCCAGCAAATGTTATAAAGAAGACAATGAGCCATTGTACTGCAATACAATCACAGATAAAATTATAGGGTATTTATAAGAAGAAAAATATGAATTTTTATAAAGATTTGTTTTCTTGTTTTTAATCATGTGTATGTGTGGGGTAGGTATGTGCATGTGAGTGCAGGTACCTGCAGCCAAAGGTGTTGATGCATTTCCCTAGAACTGATGGTGTGAGTCAGGTTATAAGCCACCTGATTGAGGGGCTGGCAACTAAACTCAGGTCCTCTTCAAGAGCAGTGCTTGCTCTTAACTGCTGTGCCATCTCCCCCTTTGAGACAGGGTTTCACATAAGAAGTATTTTGAGCTAGGCGTGGCAGCACATGCTTTTAATCCCAGCACTTGCAAGACAGAGGCAGATGGATCTCTGAGTTTGAGGCCAGCCTGTTCTAAATAGTTCCAGGACAGCCAGAGCTATGTAGAGAAACCCTGTCTCATAATAAAATAAAATAAAAATGAAAATGAAATGAAATAAAAGTCATGTTATTTGTTCTTTAAGTGTTTATTGAGTGTATCAGATTGTAATATTTGGCTTTCAGGAATAACTCCATAAAGCCAAGTATAAGAGTCAGAAGTAATTTATCTTTATTAGGTACCACAATTAAAAGGTTTTTATGTATTTACAGAGAGAAAGAAGCATATTAGTAAAAATTATTTGTAGGTAAGTTTATTTTTTATCATGAGGAGGTAGAAAATAGACATTTTTAAAAGACAAAATTGGATAAGGCATATTTGTAAATGAAATATTTTGTGATGGGAATTTATAAAATAGTTTTTTTAAACTTCCTTTAAAATAATGCATGTAAAATATAGTGTAATGCATGTAAAAATAATGTAAATGTTTTACCCATGCCTTTATTCCAGTGTATCTTAAAATTTTTATAATTCTGGAAAATATTCCAGATACATTTTTGAGATGCAGCCGTACCAGCCTATAGAGCTTTGCCTTATTAAAGTGATTTTGAAGTGAATAGCTGGAAAAAATGCTTACTCTTAACTACAAGAGAAAAGCCATTTTTAGGATTCAATATGAGTGTTGAGAATAGCTGGAAAAATGCTTACCCTTAACTACATGAAAAAGCTATTTTTCACATTCAATATTTCTTTCCAGTGCTCCGTTTACTTTGAATTCCTGGACCTTGCCCCTCAAGATCCATGTGTTCTCTGATAATAGATGAGAGAAGCAGAAGCAAAATTGTTAGGCCAAAATTTGCATCATTCTCCATTCTACTCTGTTTGGTTCCTAACGCCGGTTTTCACTTGTAACAGAAGTCTCTGTATAGGAGGGAAAGACAAGAAGGCACTAGACCAGTGTTCTCAACCTGTGGGTCAGAACCCCTTTGGCCTGTGTGTGGTAGTGGGAGACCCTTTCACAGGGGCTGCATATCAGACATCCTGCATATCAGATATTTACATCATGATTTATAACAGCAGAAAATTACAGTTATGAGGTAGCAACAAAATAATTTTATGATTGGGGGTCACCACAACACGAGGAACTGTATTAAAGATGGCAGGAGTAGGAAGGATGAGAAGCAGTGCTCTATAAGGTTCAGGGTGCTCTGAATGTTCTTTAAAGTTTGCCCTGAAAGCGTTGCCCCTCACCACAGTAAGGTGTGGATGTTGCCGTGAGGGCTGTTTCATATGAAAAAGATATTCTCTGGCAAATTAATTTTAGGAAATTATACTGTTAGAAGCTGAGGTTCTAGACATTGGTTCCTTTAAAGCTCCCTGTTCTCAAGTCCCTCTCGAGCCACCCCTGCATGCCTTTGGGGCTATGTGTTCTCAGTAGAAACAGACCTTTGTCTTAGATTATTTTTTTCAGAGTATCACAAACCAGCTTAATAGCAGACAGCTCTAGTTTGAGGAGAGTTAGGGCACATTTAAGGAAAAGCCATTTTGTGCTGTTGGTTGAATGGCTGGCCCTGGAGCTTACGTGTGAACAAATAAAAATGCTTGTGGTGAGTTGAAAGGATGTGTCATATTAATTATATCTACTGGTAGGTTATTGGAGGAATTCCTCTGAGTGGCTTCATTCATAAAACCACTGTTTTTGATCCATGTACATGGACAGGTACTTGGTGGAAGTCTTTTTAGTGTTCAACAGAAATTTATTTATAATTTTTTTTTGTTTTGTGTGTATGCATGTGCTTGTATGTGTGCATACACACATACATACATGCATGTATGTGCTATGGTTCTTTCCTTTTACCATATAGGTCTCAGGGATCCAACTTAGGTCGCAAGGCCTGTCTGCAAGTGCTATTGTCTGCCGAGCCATTTTACTGCTCTCAAGAAGTACTTCATTAAAGGACCAGAAACTAGACGTGCTATGGTTTACTTTGGAATTTACTAACATATTTACATTATGATTGCAGTACTTGCATGTATGATTTTTTTAAAGAATACAACTAGTAATAATTTAAATTTTTTTCCTGTACAGTCTTACCATGTTGGCAGCATTTTAATGAACTGAGACTATCCACTTACAAAATACTTTTAAAAATCTATTTTAATATTAAGTGGTACAGCTCCATAAATTAAAATTCTATAACAAAGGGAATTTTTTAAGCCTAAACATTTTTTAAAGGATAAGTCTCACTAAACACCTACCTCCAACCACAAAGGAAGGAAACAGAATAAAACAATAAACACAGTACTGTTACTACTATGATGGTGACACCTAGTACAACACACGTAAATATTACTTCACCAACTTGGGTTTATAATTTATTGTATTTTTATTAATTAAAATTAAGTATCCCTCTATAGCTGAGGGTGTAGATCAGTGGTAGATCACCTGTCTGTTATATAGGAGGCTCTAGATTTGATTCCCCCTGTAACATGGAAATATAAACAACAATGAAAACAGCTCTTTAAAAAAACCATATTCTTCTAAGATTCCATTTTTCGAGGCAGATGGAAAATTCAGTCTCAGTTCTTGTACAGTCATTCTGCAGTCAAGTGTCTGAAACGTCCATAAAAACAGGAGAGGGCTTTCCTCATCTTCAGCCCAGCTCACGTTCTCCACTGCCCTCTTCATCCGGCTCCACACAATTACCAGCAGAGAATGCATTCTCACCTTTCTCAGCTGAGGCTCTTGAGGTCTGCACCCAGATATGAACACCAATTACTAGAGACGTTCATCCGTCCTCTCTCTTAAGGTTCTGCCACTAGCCCTGCTGCTTATGGTTTCTAGAGATGTTTGGCCTTTTGCCCACTGCTGGATGGAATCTTCTCTTTTGTTATCATCTCCCTTATACAAATCCCCCAAGGCGCTCTAGCTGGGAAGGACAACTGTCTACCATCGTAGTGAACATTAGTACTTCTACAAGCAGTTTGTAGCAAGAGTCCTGGACAAGCAAGTGGACAACTCCAAGGAAAAGACTGCACAAGACCTAAAGGAATATTTCCATCAGTGGTCCAATATTACTATTATTACTAATAAGTGGCTAATATTTTAGAGCCTTACTCTCTGTTCATGAGATCATCAAATTGAATTCTCAAAAATTTCAGTCTATTTAAAGACTAGACAGTTCACATCTAAACAGCTTTCCCAGTAAAAGTGGAGTAGAGCTGGGATTAGAACCCAAGTCTTTGCCAAGTGGTGTTAGATGCCCTTAATCCCAGCACTGGGGAGGCAGAAGCAGGCAGATCTCTGTGAAACTCTTCTACAGAGAGTTTCAGGACAGCAAAGGCTACACAAAGAGGACCTGTCTTAAAAAAAAAAAAAAAAGCAGTGGTGGCGCACGCCTTTAATCCCAGCACTTGGGAGGCAGAGGCAGGCGGATTTCTGAGTTTGAGGCCAGCCTGGTCTACAGAGTGAGTTCCAGGACAGCCAAGGTTATATAGAGAAACCCTGTCTCAAAAAACAAAACAAAACAAAACAAAACAAAACAAAACAAAACAAAACAAAATAAACACTAAAAAGAATAGCAACAAAAAAGATTCCTAGTTTGGTGGTCCAAAATTCAAGTCCTATGCTATTTTTTTCTAAAGCAGGGTGCTTCTCCTGGACCACAGTAAGTTGCCAGGATAGGTTAGCCGCAGCATGAGCTCCGAGAGTACAGTGAATTCATCCACGGGACACCACTGCTTAGAGTTCTCCATCTGCTTGTCAGAGTGCATTTGCCAGAACTCAAGAACAACAATGCCACTTTGGGCATAATTAATGTTTAGACAATATAGGTCAGCATGTTCAGCTGCTTCTTGAGGTCACTCCTGGAGTATGAAAAGAGCTGTGTGTTGCTGTAAACAGGATGTTTGTTTTCTTTGCAGTCTATCAGGAGGTTATTATCTCAGTCATGTAAAAGTCATACTGCTCAGGTGCAGATTCCAAAAGGGGGAGGCTGTGGGCTGGACCTAGTTTTATGCAACCTGAAATATAAAACTGACAGATCTGAAATCCATTTCTACTCAATATGATTTTTGATGTAGTATCTTAAAGTCCTAGAAGAACATTTTAAAAGTCCTAGGTCTGTTTTTAAATAGAATAGTATGGCCCATAAATGGTACCTATTTATGGAGTCAAAAGCTGACACCATCAGTGAATCAATACCTAGTCATTATGGCCCTACTACCTGGCCTCCCACACCCTCTCCTGCCTTTGACCATGATGGATGATTTATAGACAAGCAGGTCTCTTTACTCAAGTTGTTCATATTATGCCTCAGGGGACTTGCAAATGTTGTAAGCATCAGAATCACCCATAAGGTTTGTTAAAGACAGAGCTGTATGGACCCCACCAGAGACCTACTGAATCAAAACTTCAAGAAGCAGAGTACACACACACACACACACACACACACACACACATACACACCACACATACAAGGATTTTCTTTTTTGTTTTTTAAATATTCATTAGATTTATTTTACCATTTAAAAAGGTGTTGCCTCAGGCTGAAGAGATGGCTCAGTGGTTAAGAGCACTGACTGCTCCTCCAGAGGTCCTGAGTTCAATTCCCATAGTGGCTCACAGCCATCTGTTATAGGCTCTGATGCCCTCTTCTGGTATGTCTGAAGACAGCTACAGTATACTCATATACATAAAATAAATAGGTAAATCTTTAAAAAAAAAAAAAGGTGTTGCTTCTAGGTCATCCTGGTCAGATATAGAACACTCCACGACACATGCAGCTATGGCAATATGCTACAAGAGACAGCCATTATAGACTGGTTTTCATTCCAGGTGAAATGAAGCATAGTAAGGGTGACTTCTTTATTTAAACTAAAAACATTGATAATATATAAATTGTTTTCCCATTTGATTAAAAGGGCTATGAAATCTCAAAAACTGGTAAAGCAATGTAGTGATGTAGGTAATACTTCTGATCCCCGCTTCTTCTTACTTTGTCGGCTGTATGCTCAGCAATACACGTTTTCTAGATTGCACCATGGCTCTAATGCTGGCCTACTGTAAGTGACTGAAACCAAGTGGTTTGGATAAGCTGACATTGACTCCTGTGTGATCTTAAAAACAGAGAGAAATGGAAACAGGAACCAGAGGATCATTGTGAGTTACTGTGAAATAAATAAGTGATCACACACAGTTTCTTCTTTTTAGATAGGGTCTCACTATATGTCCAGCCTTAGCTAAACTAGAATTTGCTATGTATCCCAGGCTGGCCTGGAACTCAAATAGTTCCTCTTGCCTCAGTCCAGAGTGCTAGGCCTAAAGGTGTGCACTACCATGTCTGATTCAGACATTTTTGTATTTAACAAGTTTCTTGGATGATGCAGCCATGAAGTTGATGTTTTGATAATTTAAATAACAACAATAGAGAGTATCTCAGGAAGTATTTATAGAAAATGTAAATATACAGGAGCTATATAGGTATGTTTGTGTGTGTGTGTGTGTGTGTGTGTGTAGAGATTCTTTAGACTCATGTGCATGTGTGTTATCAAAGTGTACTTACAGATAAGTTTTTATTTTACTTATTTATTTAAAATAATGAACAACAATGGGCCAGGTACTATTCATCAGAAAATGAAGCAGCCACACCAGCCATGGTTGTGCATCCCTATAATCCCAACATTTGAAAGGTTGAGGCAAGAAGGTCTCAAGTTAAAGTCAGCCTGAGCTATACAGTGAGTCTTCACCTAAAAAATACTATCTGTACAATTATAGGCAGTGTGCAATTCTCAATAATGATAAGAAACAACTATCTTACTGGCTTAAGTATATTATTATACTATATTATACTTTTTTGTATGTTTGAGATAAGGTTTTGTTATATATTCCAGGCTGGCCTCAAATTCATGATCCTCCTATCTCGGCCTCTCTAATGCTGGGATTATAGGTATGTGCCACCAAGCCCTGGTTATACTATATTTTCTATTGTTAATTTAGAATATGCATACCTACTCAAATAGCTTACTATAAAACATTAGTCAATCTTACATGGGCAGCAACCCTGTGCATCTTGTGTTTACCGTGTCTCTCGGTTGTATCAAAGCAACATCTAGTTTTTGACCTGTATCATCTAAGTTTGAATAAATGCATGCTTCAGTATTTGCAGTTATGAAATAAACTAGCAATGAACTTCTGACAACTTGGCCATGTTTTAAAGTGACATATTACTATCATTGACACAATAATTGTGTGTGTATTTATTAGGTACAATTTGATGATTTGATCTATATACAGAAATCAATAATGTTATGCACATAACATATCCCATCACCTTACTGACTTAACTTCTTTTGTTTGTGCGAGAGTAGTCTGTTTTAGCAATTTTAAAGTAGGTCTACTATAAAAGTAAGTGGTCACGATGCAATACATTAGATTACTAAAACTTATTCCTCTAGGCTGACAAGTTACATCCTCTGATCAAGAGTACCAAGGCCAAAGGAATCTTTCCATAAATGACCTTCTTTCTCCTTTGAAGGCAGAGCCAGCAATTTTGATGATGACTTGGATATTAGATGTGTCAAGAAGCCATGAAGGGATGTTTTCTGGAGATGCTGACCAAGGCAGTTGGCTATACTTACTCTGTGGCCAGATTTGGCCCAAGATATAGAACATGATTTAGTGCCAGATCGGAGAATTGACTATGTGTACATAATACTTCAAAGGGAAAAAAAAATCTCATTGCAAGAGGCAGTGAGGGCAGCTCTGACCATTTCAGCAAGCTACTCAGCAGGTCCTGGGTAAACAAACGTAGTACTTATAGTGACCTTTCTTCCTGGCATATAGGAAACATTAGGAAACCTGCCTTGGCCAACCAAAACATAGGCGAGTTCATTTAAAAATACTTTTTGGTAAATCTTCAAGAAACAAAAACCCCATTTCTTTCTAAGGCAGGGGGAAAGGAAATTACTATTCCCACTTTAGGGTTTTAGAGTCTGAGATCTTGAATAGACCGGAAGTTATGGGAAGGTTGAGCTCTGTTCAATTAGATCATCTAGTTTATAACTCTCACGTCTTCATTGTGTTCTGTAATGTGTAGTTACTGCATCCCTCTCCAGGACATAGATACCCACCCCATGCCACCCCCTCTGTCTCTGTGTGTTCTAGTTGGGTACAATAATTATGTGAAAAATTGGAATTGATATTGATTAGTCCAGCCTTGTACAGTGCAGGCCTCTTGGCTCCCCTCCTTTTTCCTTTGTCTCTTCATCTGGTTTCATCTGGTCATTTTATTTCTGACTAGTAACAGATACAAAAGGGTGAGCTAGAAGGATGAAAAATTAGGAAATTCACATTAGATAGTGTGCAGGATTATTTTGATAAAAGCCTCAAAAAAAAAAAAAAGAACGCAGCTATAGTTAACAGTAAAACAAAACTCTGAATTCCTAGTGCATTTAGGTTTGCTTTCCTCTCCTCATCCTTTGTTCCTATAAAAAAAAACAAACCAAGTTCGGCTGGGCAGTGGTGGTGCACACCTTTAATCCCAGCACTTGGGAGGCAGAGGCAGGCACATTTCTGAGTTCGAGGCCAGCCTGGTCTACAGAGTGAGTTCCAGGACAGCCAGGGCTGCACAGAGAAACCCTGTCTGGAAAAAAAAAAAAAACCAAACAAGTTCAGTGATACCAAGTACCTACTGCATCTGTGCTCCTTCTATCTTGCTGAAGAAGCCAAGTCTACCACAGAATGGGTGGCAGCAGTATTTAATGTCTTTGCCTGTTTTCAGTTTGCAGTGATGACCTTACTCACAAATTCAAAGGTTTTACTGTGATGAATGAGGCAGAGAGATATGAAGCTCTCAGACACTGTCGCTATGTGGACGAAGTCATCAGAGATGCACCATGGACTCTCACTCCAGAGTTTCTGGAAAAACACAAGGTACTTATCTTTCTTGTGTGTTTTCTCTGTAACAGGATTAGGGACTCTGTCTCTGTAGCTGAGATTGCAGGGATCCTAAAGACTCTTCCAGTTTCTAAAAGGGGAAGTTTTAGGGGCTAACACTTGATGAAACAGTCTCTTTTGCCCAAAAGTAAGGACTGATGTCTTCTTGCCTGGAGCACAGGTATTAGAGATGGTCTAGCCAGGACCAAATGCTGCCTCTCTCTTCCTCTAACTAGATAGCCATCAAAAAGATTCTTAACCATACTGAAATCAAGTTACTTCATCTATAAAATTGTATGACACTGCTGTCCCCCTTGTGGGACCATTGTAGGACCGTTTAAAGGAGCTAATGAAAGAATCTAAGTAAAAACCTTGGAAAACTGGCTGGCCTGTGGTAAGAGCTCCAAGGTTGTCATTGTTATTACTGTCACCAGCACCATTGTTAGTGCTCACAAACTCACAGGCATCCTTAGGCATGAAACAAATGAATGCACATCTTGTCTGGAAGGTCAGGGGTAAGGCTTTAAGGAAAGAACTTTCTATCTCTGATTTTGTGACTTTGAAATTCCTACTGACATAAGATTTTTATTAGTTGAAAACATGAGACATTCTTTTGATCTGCATCAAATTATGTTCTTTGTATCTCCCTACCAGCCCCACACTCGGAGCTATTCTTTCCTTTTATAAGCAGCACAAAAAAAAAATAAGATTAAGCTGTTCTAAGAATTTTCTTTTCTATTTTTAAATTCGCAATGCAGAAGAGAATAGAGAACACTGATAAATGTGCATGGGTAATAGCAGAGAAGACAATTTCCTGGTGAGAATGAAAAGAAAAGAGGAAAAACTACAATATGATTTACTACCAGTAATCACACTTTTTTACTTAGCATATATTGTATATTCAACACATGACAGGCAGTTTAGAGGATACTAATAATGACAATGATGAATGGCATTTATTATTTACCATATGCCCAGCACTGTGCTAAGGACTTTGCTATTATATAAAATGAGTTTAGTGTCATGGCTACCCTGGGCTATTATTATGCATTTAAGAGGTGGGACTAAGTGTGAATGTGGAGGCTAGAATTAATAACAACAATAAAATATGTATTGAGTACTTACTATGTACTAGTTTCTATTTTTAAGTACTGCCACATATCATTTAATCCAGCAATTCTCTCTTGAATTTTCACCCCAAAGGACAATGTCTGGAAACATTTTGGTTGTCCTAGCTAGGGGCTACCACTGACATCTAGTGGGGGGAGGTATGAGATGCTGTCCAGTGTCTTCCAATGTGCAGGACACCTATACACACACAGCCCCAAATTATCTAGCCCTGAGTGGCACCAGTATTGAGGTTGAGAAATCCAGTTAATGAGTTTTGTAACTTGTAAGTGGTATGTTGGAATGATACTCTAGTAAATTAAACCACTCATCTAAGCCAGCTCTTGAGATGGACTAAAATCTCAGTGTGCAAGATGTGTCTACCTGGTGTCATAGGAAACAGGAGTGAGGCTTAGCAGGCGTGAAGATTAGAGGAAAATTGTTCAAGAAGTCACATTAGTTACTTGTCTCATTGTTGTGACAAAACACCTCACCAAAGCAGCTTGAGGAAAGAAGGAAGAGTTTATTTTGTATGTTCCAGGGATATAGTCCTGATAACGAGTGTATGGAAGCAGAAACAAGAGGCAGCTGATCACACAGCATCCAGAGTAAGGAAGCTGAGAGCAATGAAAACCTGTGCTCAGCTCACTTTCTCCTTTTAGTCCAGGAGCCAAGCCCATAGCATGGTGCCACCCATATTCAGGGTGGGTCTTCCCACTCAATTAACCTTAACCTAAACAATCACTGTACTGTCTCCCCACCCCAGACATTCCCCAGAGATGTGTTCCCATGATGAGTCTAAATCTCATCACGTTGACAATAAAGATTGACCATTCCAGAAGGACAGCCCACCTGACAGCAGGATGACTTGGAGAGGAAGTTCAGATGAAGTTGATGTTATAACCTAGATGACAGGGCTTTCTTTCTTCTTTGAGGCTGACTTTGAAGGGCTCTTGCAAGTAGTCACAGCTGTTCTGATGCAGATGGTTAGTGGCGGTTATCCCCAGAGGCCAGCCTTCTACAGCTGCTTTATTTTTAAAAACACTGGGGTGGAGAGGGGAGGACTTATCAGTCCCCCTCAAATCTGTAACCCCGCCCCCCCATGCCAGTGTTAATGTCCTTTGTCTCCTTCTTCAATAGATTGACTTCGTGGCTCATGACGACATTCCATACTCCTCTGCTGGTTCAGATGATGTTTATAAGCATATCAAGGAAGCAGGTGAGGCATTCTCCTGTCCACAACACACAGCCCAGTATAAAAGCTAGCCACCCTAGGCCTGAGCATGTGTAGATGGACTGTTGGAATATCCAGTATCACCCAAGCAGCCGGGTCTGTATCATCCTCTGCAAGAGAGCTAGCTCCCTTAGAACTCAGGAGAACTGGGTAAGAACCAGGGGCCTGACACTTTTCAGTCCTAACCTTGCTTGTAAGGAATTCAAGGAGAAGAAATCCCACATGTTTCCAACTTGGAAAGTTGCAGAGAAGCTGAGAAACACTGTAGAGGAGGAGAAAAGCTATGATTGGCGCATAAGTTACATCATAATGGGTTACAGCATGGTGACGAATATCTTCTTAAGGTCTGAGCCATATGCCAACACTTCCTTCCCTAAAAACAGCAGCAGAGAGGTTGCTTTGGGATTAAGATCCAGCTAAGAGACCCCAACATTAACTGAATTTCTGCTTAAGAATTCCTTAGCTACCCTGGGCATATATCTGGTAGTAGTTTTCTTACTGGGTTAGTCTCTAGTAAAGGACTAATAATATTATGACTCTCAAGGTGGTTATTTTAAAAGGATGATTTTTGTGGGGCAGGGTCTTAATAGAGGGCTTGGCTGCTTCTTTTATCCTTTGGTTTTTTTTTGTTGTTGTTGTTGTTGTTTCTTTTTGTAACAGACTCTTGCTCTGTAGCTCTGGCTAGCCTAGAAATCACTATGTACATTTGGCTAGCCTAGAACTCAGAGAGATGGCCTGTCCTTGCTTCCCAAAAGTTGGGGTTCAAGGACATAACCCACCATGCCTGTTTTTTGTTTTGTTTCTAGTGTAGTACTAGGGATTTAACCTAGAGCTTCCCATAGGCATTCTACCATGAGTTGAGAGTTTTTGCTTGACTCTTGCAAATTGCTATATCTAGATGCTGATAGGAACTGCAGTTCTCTGAAGGCTTAGGGCTCTGTTATTATATACTTAGTGGCCAGCTTTGGATGTTAGCCATTAGCCAGGAGTACAGGGGCATTTGTCACTGGCCATCAATACATCGTCTCCATGTTGCCTGGGCTTCTCACAGCATGAAGAGAGAATAATAATATAGGAAAATACCTCTTAGAAGAGATCCACAGGGGCTGGAGAGATATCTCAGCGGTTAAGAGCACTGACTGTCTAAAGACCAAGCAAATTTAACAGCTGTCATAAGGATTCCTGTGGCCTAGCCTTGGAAATCACACACCATAATTTATATGGCCATTTGAGTATAAGCAAGTCACTGAGGAGGCCAATTCAGGGGCAAGGGAGTTCTCTCTCTCTCTCTCTCTCTCTCTCTCTCTCTCTCTCTCTTTCTCTCAAGATTTACTTATTTTATGTATATGAGTATACTGTAGCTGTCTTCAGACATACCAGAAGAGGGTATCAGATCCCATTACAGATGGCTGTAAGCCACCATGTGGTTGCTGGGAATTGAACTCAGGACCTCTGGAAGAGTAGTTAGTGCTCTTAACCACTGAGCCATCTCTCCAGCCCCTGTGGGTCTCTTCTAAGAGTTATTTTTCTATATCATTATTTTGTGCATATGTGTACCTCTTTCTAAAATATAGGGTTTTTAAATGTATTCATTGAGAGCTTCACACATGTATACAATATAACTGGATGTGGCCAACCCAAATTACCTCTACAGCCTTTGAAACCCCCCCCCCCATACTCTCACCTTCTACCTTCATGTCCTCTTATTCTTTTAAAAAAATATAACCAATCCACTAAGTCCAATTAGTGCTACCTATGGGACCATGCAATGAGACATGGGCAACTTACTAGTGTGACCCTTCACCACAATTCACTTTCTAAAATAAAGGGTCAGGTGGCATTTGGTTTTCCCTAGAAGTGTAGGCCTAAGACTAAGGTATGCGACTTCTTTTGCACAGAGATCCTTTTTTATGGTCCATGAACCTGCTCCACTGATGCCTCACTAGGAGGAGGAGTCACTGTAAAGATCTAGTTGGGATGCATGTAGAGTAGGCCATAGAGTGGTCCCTGTGGAAGAGTTTCAGAGATGATCTGAGTGCCCATGTGCATCTTTTATACTCTATGGTTTATTTGGAAAGTCAAAAACTCACTTTAAATGAAGCAAGCAATATCATGAGTATAAATTAAGCTGCACAACCTTGTGCTCTGTTTGTCAGAACCGAGTGTCAAAATCCTCTAGCAAAGCTGGATGGAGAGATGGAGCTGAGATGCAATAGACTGTAAGGCCCATGTTACTCATTATCATTCCGATAGTGCCTACTACTGTTGAAAGTTGCTTTATTAACATGTGCTTTGCTGCTTCTTAAAATAGCTCCATAACCAAACGCTGCAATTCTGAAAAGCATGATAAAAAAGGTTCTCTGATCATGCTCATTACTGAATATTTTTAGCAGAGCAATAATTAGGATTTGGAGGAAGCTGGGTGCCTCATTATGTCAGCAGAGGGCTTGGCTTCTTTCAGAGACCTACCTCTCAAGCAGCCAAAGCAAATCCCCAAATCTGCTTTCTGTTACTCAGCCACAGAGACCTAAGTCTCTGATTTTAGACAAGGCAAGCTCATGTGCCCTGTGTCTTAAGTGATTTGCTAAAATCTATTAGTAACTAAAGAACCTTCACATTTCATCAGTCCCAAAGAAAGAGGGGATGGACTTTTCACCAGAAAGTCTTCAACTGTTCCAATTAAGGTGAGTATGCTGTCCCAGATCTGCTAACTTGGGCTCTTCCAGGGACCCACCACCTACCAAGGCCCTGCTCCCATGCTTGGTCCAGTTGGAATTCTCTTTGCATCCATGTGTGCTTGCACTTTCTGCCTTCCATTTAGTTTTTTCTGTTTGGTTTCACCCTTCTAGAAGAAGGTCAAAGAAGTTTCAGACCTACTGGCCAACCCCAACTCTGTCCTCAGAGCATGGACTGGAGTCAGATGTTCTGTCTCTAAGATCAGCAGTACCACACTGCTGCTGACACTGTGAATGTACACGTGACACATGACACTTTGGAGCAGCAAAAGAAACATTCAGAAAGCCTTGGATCTGCAAGGGTGCCCAGCATCATCAGTATTCATCTTGTCATTCATTCAGCAAATATTCTGATAGTGCCTGCCTTTCACCTGGTGCTTAGACTATAAAAGAAAACAAGAAGGGTGTGGCTTCGTCCCTCATACAAATCATAGGCTAGAAAGAGGGTTGCTTATGGAAGTGTTCCACCAAAGACCTTGCAATGTTTGAGAGAACAGAGCAGTGGGGCTGACAAATAGAAACACCTGTCTTGGGAGTTGAGACTTAATTTCCTTGACACTAAACCTGACCAAGAGTTAAGCAGACAGAGACTGACAGACAGAGAGGAGGAGAGCCAGTAGTTTTAAGAACAATGAAGAAGCCCCATGTTGCTAAATACAGGCCCACCTTCATAGACTTTAAGAAAATCAATTCCAGCTCTTGTACAGTACAGGAGCCTTGGCTGAGAGAGTTAAGAGGAGAGGCTGGGAGATGAGCCTAAGACTAGAAGGAAGCTCTGAAAGGGGATTCTGCAAGCCGTGGCAGAGGCAAGGTAAAGCCTATACTCTATACACAGTAGAAAGCCAATGAAGAGAAATGAGCAGGTGTGGGACTTGCATTTAGAAGGATGACTCTGTGGGTCTTGCTGTGTATGTTGAAATGGACAAAAATGACATCACTAGAGCTGGAGAGATGGCTCAGTGATCTAAGAGTTCATACTGCTCTTACAAAGGACCTGGGTTTGGTTACTAGCATCCATGCCAGTCAGTTCATAACTGCTTGTAATTCCCAATTCCAGGCCCAGGAGTCTGATACCTTCTTTCAACCTCCCTGGGCAGCTCTTGATGCAATCTTTGAATACGATGGGTTGGGTTTGGCTAAAGATGGAGAAAAGAGGTAGAATTAGCCAAGCATTTGGGGAGCAGGTTTGTTATTATACATTGATTGGATATAGACAGCTGGGGGTAGAAAAGCAGCCCACGTGAGCCCAGATCACCTTGTCTAGCTACCTTCTTAGTTAAGGGAAACTAAGGTCAAGTTGCTTGCCTTCAGAGGTTTGAGTGACTTGCTGTAAACTGAGAAAGCAGTGCCCTTCCGCTTTACTGTTGCTGTTGATACAGGACATCTCTACATGGTTGGAATGATACGGGCTACAAAGATCTCAATTGCCGATACATGATTTTCATCAACAGCAGAATTTTGAACATGGAACAGTTCTTGTTTCAGCATCTGTGACCCCTTTCTAGCCCATGCTGCTGGTAAACTCCAAATGTCTTTGAAGACTTTAAGGACATCTAACAGGACCACTGGAAGTTGGCATCCTTGTGCTTGTTTATTTTTCCTCTTTCCCACATATTCCAGATGAAAGTGGTGAAACCCCCATGCAGAGTAGACTGTTCTTAGAGGAGGGCGAATCACTTAGCACATCGCACACATACCCTTAGATAGAGACAACAAAGGCGCCATTCTCCTCCTTTTCCTGTGGGGGATAATGGGACAAAGACTTCCAGAGGGATGAGGAGCCGTGATCTGACTCATTCATTGACTCAGTTATTATTCATCCACTTGTGCATTTCCTTTGCTTTCATTCAGCACCTTCCATGTGTACTGATCGGGACACTGGCGATGCAAAAATGATTAAGGCATTCAAAATGTCCATTTCTATTTGGTTTTTTTTTTTAAAGAAACAAAATTTTAAAACCCCACATAAACAATGTCTATTTTTGTGCAGAGACAGGTATCAGACATTTTTGTTATTGTTAACTGACGATCCCTTTATGTCCAAAATGCTATGGGTTCTCATGATAACATCAGAAAAGCCTTCACAAAGGTACAGCCTTGAAGGTGGACTAATGAGGTTGAGGAAGAACTCTGTGGATGATGGAGTCAGGAAATGGGTACCCAGGATAGGAAGGAAGAGCTGAGCATTGGCAAATGTAAGGAGCTGGGTGAGTGGATGGTGTCTCCTAGGCCTAACCTGGGATGATGACTACACAGTGTTATGGTAAAGGAAGAGTCAGCTGAGGCCAGAAAACTAAGTCTCCCTGACCTACCCTGAAGCTCCAGTATTGTCCAGTAAAAAAAGGACCATTAAAGGAAGTAGATAAACTGATGTAATTTTACCTTAATCTTTTTATTCTTACTTGGACAGGCATGTTTGTTCCAACACAAAGAACAGAAGGCATCTCAACGTCAGACATCATCACCAGAATTGTTCGTGACTATGATGTATATGCCCGGCGCAATCTCCAGAGGGGGTACACAGCCAAGGAGCTGAATGTCAGCTTTATAAACGTAAGTGTGCCTCCCCATGTACTCTGGGGCCCACCATATTTCACTACCATGACTTTTGTTTACTGTGTGCTGTGCTATGTGCTTGGTGCTTTTCATTGTTGTCTCATTTAATCTATAATATATATATATAAACAGTGGTGTACTTTATTTTGTGAGAGAGGGTCTCACTGTATTGCCCAGGATGGACTCAAAAGCATGACCCACCTGCTTCAGGTTCCCAAGTGCTGGGTTTACAGGCATGTACCAACAGGCCTGTGCCAGAAATAAGTGCTATATTTACAAATGAGGAGACAGTGTCTGAAGGGGTATCATGAGTCAGCCATGGAGCATAGGCTGCTTCCCATTTTATAACGGAGCTTCCTCACTTCCCTCCCCTGCCCCCAAACTCCCTCTTTAGTTTTCAGATGTGGCAAAGGGTTTCTAAAACATCTGCCCCTTGGGGGAAAGGCAAGTGTTGTCTTCTTCTCAAAGGAAAGGAAGGCAGGCGGAAGCAATGAGATGCTAAGCCCAGAGAAAATGCTTTCTTGTTTTAACGTTTTACAATTTTCATTTTATTAAGGCCTTACAGATGCTCATTAGAAACCTTAACAGCCGTTTTTTATTGTCCAGAGAAATTACAGCTGCTTAAATAAAGCCTGAAGCCTTTGGCTTCCTTTTGTATTTCTACCTTATTGTTCCCACAGAGCTGCTGTTAGTTTAATAATAGAGCACTGTTAAAACAATCTTTAAAACAAGCAAAACAAGCTGTTACAAGGCAAAGAGAGTAGCCGGATGGTTGAGGGTGATGTTAGTGAGTCTGGACAACTGGGGTTACCAGGCTTCCAGGGAGCCCATGATTTTGATCCAAACAAATACTCTCTATGCATTCAGAATTCCAGCCCCCAAATAGATACTGTATTTTCAAAGGAGGATTTGTCTGCAAAAGTAGGCATTTATAATTATGTGCAGCTTTAATTATCTAGCATCCTTCACAACTGATCATTGGTACCTTCAAAATAGGAGGGGCTCATTAATTGTAAGTCAGTGACTATTCATTGTCCTAATAAAGCAGGGAGTGTTGGGATTCAGGCCCCTATAGCTTTGTACAAGCCAGGCAACAAAATGGAAAATGCCGGGTTCGAGTGGCACCCGAACACGTGGCTGCAAAGAATTCAACCAACGTGATGATTTGGTATCTTAGAGAGAATAAAGCCCTGGTTATTTCAATAAATTAAACTGTCTGTTCTTTTAAATTGAATTCAGTCAACCATCCAAGCATAGCAAGCCATTTCCAAAAGTTATTGCTCACTCTCTTTAAATGGTCTTTAGATAAGCCACTTAGCTCAGGGAACCGTGAGGACAGTGGGGGGGGGGTGTGCTTACTGCCTTTCTCTGACAACAAGCCTGGCTGCAGCTCAGAGAGGAAATTGAATGTGTTGAATGGGCGTGTAAATGAATCACAGAACCTCAGAAGTGGCACAGACCTGATGAGGACCAGTCATCCAATCCATGTCCCTTGACTTTGAGATAAGGAAAACAGAGTCCAGAGAGTAGACGAGGCCAAGGGAGGGTGGGGGAGAGGTGGAGGTGGCAGTACCCCTCTAAATCTCCCAGCCAGTGCTCACTCTACTGTTAAGTGCTGTCACTGAGTACTAAACAAAATAGCCATTTCCAGTGTTGAACAAAATATCGAGAAGCATGATGTAAAGACAACAGCTAACACTTATCTAGAGCCAACAAGATACCCATCTAAGTGTTTTGACTGCAACATCTCATTTAATACTTGTGATAAGCCTAAGAGGGAGGGTGGGATGATACTATCCAACTTATAGGTGAGAAGACAGAAGCCTAGAACATTAACAGCTCACGTCAGACCACACCGCAAGTGATAGAAGACAGAGCACGTTCCTGTAGCACATATGGGTACTTACACAGCTCAGTCACAGCACATCCAGCTCACAGCCAGCCTCACGCTAGGATTGCAATATGCCTAATGTCTAAATGAGGGAATCTTGGCCTAGTTTTATAATATTTGAGGTATTTTACCAAATTCTAAAGTACAAAATAAGCTTGATTCTACATAATATAGAAAAAAATCCTGACTCCTTTAGAGAATATATTGAGATTTCAAAGGGAAGACCCTAGTGTGATATTATTTTCATTGTTTAGACAATGTGTTTATCAGGTAATGCAGATAAATGCCTGTGGTGCTTTATAACCACATAATTAACACATGGGGAGCAAATGTCAGGCTTTGAGCCATACATTCAGATGCATAGCCTTACCTGATTGTCATAACAACCCTATGCAGTAGCAATGATTATCATCCCCATTTTATTGATGAGAAAAGTGAGGCTTAGAGATGATTAGTGATTTGCCCAATACAATATGGCTTCCTGGAACATAGATAGACAACACCATTGTATAAGGTCTCTAATCACAAAGCCTAGAGACGCAATCAAAATAAAACTTTATGTCCATGGAAACCAATGCACTTTAATTACCCTCATGGAAAATATGACAATGACAATTTTAGCATGAGACATTGGTCCTAAGCTCAGTTAGTGTACAACTTAATGTAAACTGTATTGGTTTTAACACTACCTCAGTAAAACAAACTTTTCAGGCTCTGAGCAGCTATTCTGTACACAATGCATCCTTTGATCTAAGTTCCAGAAGAGTAGGGGTATTTGCTCAATAAATGGTGGCTTTGTATGTTTTGTATTCTGTTCTCATACAATTTCAACTCATAGATGTTGAACAGATTAAACATAGTTCAACATTTGTACTTCCGCTTATATATCCAAGGAGATTGATGTGCAAGACACATGCCTTCCCATCTCTAGCCCTCGAGAAATAATGACATCTATTCTTCACATTATGAGCAAACCCAAGTTGATATAAAATATAAGCAATACAGACGAACCTCTCTGAAGTCCTCCTGAATCAATTTCTTTCCCTTGTCAATTTTAACTAGGAGAAGAAGTACCGCTTCCAGAACCAGGTGGACAAAATGAAAGAAAAGGTCAAGAACGTAGAGGAAAAATCAAAGGAATTTGTTAACAGAGTAGAAGAAAAGAGTCATGACCTAATTCAAAAGTGGGAAGAAAAATCAAGAGAATTCATTGGCAACTTCCTGGAACTGTTTGGGCCAGATGGTGCATGGGTATGTAGTTATTTCAACTGGCACTGCAATAGCAGGCACTTTCAGCTTAAATTCCTTTCATAGACCCAAGGATGTCCCTTATGCCTCTGCTTGGACATCATCTCAAGTCACTCCAAGTCCATGTCCTTATTCAATTCCTGAATCATCCCTCAAATACTGATTTAGTATGGTACCAACTGGTACACAAAGTAAGGTCTTCTCTGTTTCTGTTTCCAGAACTTAGAAGCCGTTCACTTACCTTTGAATGTCTGGTATTGCAGAAGTTGGTCTCATAATTCACCCTAGTCTTCAAGTTGGGGGTGATGCAAAGCTTAGGGTTAATGGTAAAGTAAGTCAGTGTAACATGGAGCTTGTGTTGGAAGTCAAGTCCAAGGGATTTTTTATTTATTCTTCTCTCATATATTACATCCTAACTGCAGCTCACCCCCATATTCTCCTCCCACTCCCTACCCCTCTTCTCCACCATCCACAGGCCTCCCAGGGATAGCAACCAAACATGGCAGATCAAGTTGCAATAAGACTTAATATTAAGGCTGGACAAGAACAAGGGTTTGGGGAGGTGTTTCATTATTTTTTTCCTAGAGAGGCACAAACAAACATGTACTCACCCCAAATAAGAGTGCCAGTGGCAGACCAAAGTAATGATGTCACTTAATTCTAGCTTAGGGAAATGATGAGTTTAGACTTACAAAAGTGTGAGTGTGTGTGGGGTTACTAACAGGTGTGTGAATGACTTTAAAACATATACATCAGCAGAAGTCCCAGCTCAGAATGGATGACAACTTCCCTATAGCTGAAAGGGTAGTGTTCCCTTTCTTTTTTTTCTTTTTTTTTTCTTGGATATTTTATTTATTTACAATGCAGATATCATCCCCTTTCCCCATTTCCCCTCCCTAGAGCCCTCTATCCCACCCCTCCTCCTTTATGCTTTTATACCATTTTGATTACACACATGTATTAAGGTCAGTTCTAGGTTGAGGGTCTAACAATACAATAAATGCAAATAGTCAAGGAACAAGCAATACAATAAACACAAATATTCAAAGAAAAAGCAAAGCATTAAACCCAATTACGTGAACACTCCTGTGATCACTGTTTCTAAGGGTTTATTTATCAGGATGACCAAAGTATCTGAGTCTACTTCCCTGTCCTAGCCCAAGGTCATTTTCATGTCTGAAGCCTACTTCCTTGTTCTAGCCTAAGATTTAGATTCCTGCCTGAAATTACTTCTTTTTTCTAGCCTAAGATTTAGATTCCTGCCTGAAATTACTTCTTTGTTGTAGCCTAATGTCAGATTCCTGCCTGAAGCCTACTTCCTTGTCCTTGGCCAATGTCATATTCCTGCCAAGCAGCCCATGTCAGATTCTTAGGTCTTAGGTCTTAGGTCATTCTGACAAGAGTGCCTTCCTTACCCATCATGGAATATGGATTATCCAAAGCAATGCACTTCTGTCTTAGGTTGGTAAGGCTCTGTGCAGAATCTTACCCATTCTTGGCTTGCCAGTTTGTTAATTTAATAACTCTGTCTGGAGGTCCATTTTCAGTTTCAAGCCATGTACTTGGCTGCCAACATGTTGATGTTGTTGAAGAAAAGCTTTAACACAATGGGCAGGAATAAAAGTATTCCCAGAACAAAAAGGGCTAGCATGATGAAGCTAAATATGTCATTTTTGAAGCTTGATCAAAATAGAAATACTGACCTCAGGCCATGGGTAATTTTATCTACAGTATCTACCATATCAACACTCAGGAGAGAAGCATTCTTGAAATTCATAAGCTCCCTGTGAATTGTTAAAACATCCCGAGAGGTGTTAGAATTATGCCAAATACACTACACATGTCATCATACTTCTTCCTAATTATAATGACTACCACTGTAAATTGTAAATTGTAGAACTAACATGAATCCAATGTTATTTGGCATGACACTCAGCCTTCCATGCCTTATAGACCAAAGGCAGCTGGGGGCAGAATTCACATTGGCAGGGAGGTACAGGAGGGAATGGCTGGAGTCTTGGATAAGGGACCAGTAACCCTCCCTTTGTTCTCATTCTATATATCAATGGATCTGCTCTTGGAGGTCTCCTGAGGGCAATCACACCTGCTCTAATTAAGTAAGCAGTGGGTACTGTGCACAATGCTGCACATCAGGAGAATGTGAAAAAATGGAGCTGCTCCACCACCTAGAATTCCTAGTGAGGAATTCTACCACTGGAGAGAAAGAGAAGCAGCAGAAGTTTGCCTTGTAACTGTGCCAATTCAAACCTTGATTTTTTTTCCTTTGGCATGTAGTTGTTGGCATAGGTTCCAAAAGTCTCAAGGGACTGAGACCATGAGCCAAGAAAGAAAAGTATATGTTTTTTCCTCATCTAAATTCTTTAGACGACTGTGATTGATACCTGTAGAAAAGGAAAAAAAAATTCTGGAAGCCCACAATGGTAGCTCTATTGTGCATGCCCTCCATTAATTAAATAACCAGTGCTATTGGAAGAGTTGATGAGGGTTTTGTGACATTGATATCTTTAAGTTGACTTTCCTTTTTAAAAGAAGTGCTATGTGTGTTTTCATATGTGCAGTATACATGTGGGACATGGATGTCTGTGTGCAAAGACCAGAAGAAGGTTTCATGTGTCCTTCTTTGTTACCTTCCCACACACATATTCCTTTTAACCAGAGTTTCTCCCTGAACATGGCGCTCCTGTTTTCTTGGCTAAGATGGAATCCAGAAAGTCCCAGCAACCCTTCTCTCTTAGCAGATAATAGCACTTGCTGCATAATCATGAGGACCAGAGTTTGGATGGCACTACCAGCAGAACAAGCCAGCCATCTTGTACACAGCTGCAACCTCACATTTAAGTGTGCAGAGATCATACAGGTTGCTGGAGATTTCTAGCCCCAAGCCAACTTTCTTTTTAAAACAAAGAGAAATTATTCCATTTGATTTCCTTAATCTTAAATAGCCAAGATTTCCTATTATGAGACGAGAAGTCTCTAAGGAAATCCACTTCTACTTAATTATTTTATTGATGGGTTGTCACTACTGCCATTGCTCATTTGAGCTCATTCATTATAGGATTATCTAAAAGTAAAACACTCAATTAGTATAGAAAAAGAAGACTGTTCAAAGAGTTGGAGGAGATGCTTTAAGCCTAGTGGCCTCTAATGTGTTATAGACAATGTTATAAGCCAACCATGTTCTATCTGTAGAATGAGTTTGAAAGGGAAGGGCTAACTGAGCCATTAAAGAACTTCCAGTGAGGACTGGTAAAAGAGCAGAAACCAGACACTGGGCTCATTTTCACTTCTTTTTTTTGGGGGGGTCATTTTCAGTTCAGATGATTTAATTCATAGCCCATTTATTAATGTTCTTGTGTATGCACAACAGTATAGGAGAACACAAAGACAATCAAAGTGAGCACCCTGTTCTCTGGTCTTCAGCATATAAAGTCTAGACTTGTCCTTTTGAGCCAGCGTATGCCTCACTACTTTGCGTTTTCACAATTTTCCGGCTCTGAAGAGACAGCACATGGTTTTGAATGGAGCCATAGAGCAGCTCATTTGCTTAGCATGCTTCAGAAATGTGACCCTGCCAGAGACTCTCTGATTGTCACTCAGTGGGTGGATGTTTTCTCCACCTGGAGTGAGCAAAGGCAGGAAAAGAATATTATTTCACAGGAACTTTATCCTCCCAGTCTTCTCAGGCTCCCGGCAAAGGCAAAACAGTAGCTGGAATGGTTAAGGAGTCTGGTGACAGTGAGCAGAGGTGATTTTTAAGAAATGAAACCCAGCTTAGAGACTGGAGGTTTATCTTTTAAAAACTTGCTATTAGTGTCAAAACTGTTATTAACATTAATTTACTGTATCAGCCAGACTTAGACATTACTTTTTTTTCTGTTGACATTAAAAGTACAGGAATAGTTACAAGGATGTTAAACGCCAAGATAAGTAATTTGCTTTTCATGAATATGCTATTATTATAATAATTCTTTATTTGTGGATTTGTGACTGGAACTCATTTCTTAAAACTGGGGATCTGCATTACCTGCAAGTACAGTGCTGATACACATAACCCAGACTTAGCAAGGCACAAAATAGAAAGATTTAAGGTCCAAAATTTGCTACTGCAGGATTGGTATGCAGCTTTATATGTAGTGTACAGTAGGTATTCCACATAAATGTTTCTTCATTGAGTGAATGCATGAAGGAATGGATGATGAGGAATACCTATTTACAGACCTTCCTTGGATCTGGAAAGGCTATGGTGAGGCTTAAACTCTCCACATACAGTCTTCTTTTGTCTCTAGCACTGGATATAGTTTAGTGTTTGGTGGATCAAATCCAATAAGCAGAACTTTACAGTGCATTCTAAACCAGCCTGTGCTATGTGAGGTCCAGGTTAGTCCAGGCTACAGAGTGAGGAC
Source organism: Rhabdomys pumilio (assembly GCA_030674055.1). Lineage (NCBI taxonomy): Eukaryota > Metazoa > Chordata > Mammalia > Rodentia > Muridae > Rhabdomys > Rhabdomys pumilio. The sequence continues at coordinate 75,193,834 of JANHMN010000005.1, read as the reverse complement.
CTGTCTAGAAGAACAACCATAACAAAAAACAGACGGACTTGGTTTTCTTGGTGTTTATATTTTGCCCTGAAAGAGTCTGACTTGCTAGCTCCCCATGGCCATATTCTTTGCCATGTTTCCTCTGGCTCCCCCAACCCAACTCACTCATTTATGCTGCTGAAATGGGCCCAAGGAACATTTGAATTTGTTCCTTATCTATTACGGGAGAACACAACATAATGGTGTAAATAGCAGGAATGGGGCCCTAGGAGGCTATCTGCCACAATGACTTCTAAGAATTTGAGGTCGGCAACCTATGTATTTCTTAACTGCTATAATAGATTTTCCAGTTCCTACTTACTCAGTCTGAGTAGTGAGATATCAGGGCCTAAATTGTTTTAAAAAAAAAATCTCACATCACAGGGTTGGAGAGATGGCTCAGCAGGTAAGAGCACTGACTGCTCTTCCAGGGGTCCTGAGTTCAATTCCCAGCAAGCACATGGTGGTTTACAACTGTCTGTAACTGGATCTGATGCCGTCTTCTGGTATGCCTGAAGACAGCGACAGTGTACTCACATAAAATAAGTAAATCTTTAAAAAAATAAAGTTTAAAAAAACTCACATCACTTTATTTAACAACTGTTAACTGATTCTATTAGTCTCAAGTCATATTCAGAAGGTGACCTATAATCCAAACCAAATGGCAAAAAGAAGCCTTCTGTGTTAATCAGCTTTGCATTCTTGTAACAAAATACCTAATTAAGAAGACAAGTTGATTTCATGTACACTACTGAGGTGAGTGTAACTTAATACTACATGAACATTTTAGGATCAGTAGCAAATTATATAAAAGTTTTAACCTCAGTTTTCACACATGGTAGTAGTTTAGTTATCTTTAACATGTGCACCATATATAATTATACATTCTTAGAAGGTTTGTAGTAAATAAAGCTTTTTTTAATGGGAGAAAGAACAAGAAAGAGAAAGAGAGGGAGGGGACTATTGAGGGTGAAGTTATTTGGGCTCACTGGAAGGCTTCTAGCCTTGTTGCTTTTGGGCTTGTAATGAGGGGGGCACATCATGGTGGAAGGCTGTGGGAGGAAGCTACTCACCTCATGACACCTTAGGGAAGGAAGACAGGGGAGAGGAAAGGAGACAGGGTTCACCCACAGTTCACTGCACCTGAGCGGATGGACCAGATCCAAACAGTAACACCTTTCAGACAAAGACTCAGTACTATGTTTCCTTGTAAGTATTACCTCTGAATGACACATTGTCTCAAAAGAAGAGCTCTAAGTGAGCTTCACTTTTGAATTTTGGTTACTTATGTTAGGTGAGATGCAGTTTGTCTGCAAAATGGAGTTAGTGAAGGATTCTGGGTTAGGGGATGATGGCCTAGCATGCAGGTTTTGCTTTGGGTATTCATCGTCTTAAAGCAGCTCTGTTATTTTTGTTTGAAGCATCTAAATTCACAGAACAGAAACATTCTATTTAAATATTAGCACCTTAACCACAGGTTCAGGTTGTGAGCTCTCTTTGTAAGTGATCTACCACTATATTCCTTCATGGGCTATGAAAACAAAATTCTCTCTTGTTTAAAATGAAATGAGTCTATTTTATTTTACCAAACATGGCCTCACTTCATTAACACCCAAAGACAAAGATCGTAAGTCCAATGTGAATTTTTTAGTTCATCTTAGACCATGCTTGCCATGCTTAGACTATGTTTATCCTCTTGCCTTACACCAGTCAAAGAGATGTCATGCCAACCAAATAGACACGTGCCATTTGTTACATACAATTATGTTTGTTTGTTTTTTTTAAAAAAAAAAACCACCATTCGGGGGTGAGGAATTTATATAATGCAAGGTTCACTGCTATGTTTTGAATTGTAGCACATGTGCTTATATATATTATAAATTTTGCCATCTAAAATTTTTATTTTCAATCCTGACTATCAAAACCAGGACCTCTCATTCATGATAAAGTACTCTACCACTGAGCTACACTGCCAGCCCATTTTAGCCATGTTCAAGCAAATGGCGGCATTAACTACATTCACAGCAAGCATCACCACCATCCATATTCCCAGAACACTTCCACCATAGCAAATAGATACTGCACCTTTTAAACACACACTTCCTATACATAAGCTGCTGAAAAACTCCCTCCTTTCTCTCTGAATTTGATTGATTACTCCAGGTACCTGATATAAGTCAAATCATATAGTATTTGCCTTTGTGTCTTTGTATCTGACTTATTAACCCATAATATGAACAAGGTTCACCCACGTTGTACCATGGATCAATATTGGAGCAGATTTTAAGAGTTGAGTAATATTCCCCTGTGTAGCACCACATTTGCTTTATCCATTGCTGTGTTGGTGAATATTTGGGTTGTTGCCACCTTCGGCAGTTGTGAATAATGCTGCTCTGAATCGTTTGGGGTTGTATACATAACTATTTGAGCTCCACGTTCAGGTTTCTTGGACATATACATAGACATGAAACTGCTGGATCATATGGTGACTTTGTGTCTAACATTTCAAGGAACGGGTATCCCACTCTCCACAGCAGCTTTACACTCCGGCCAACAGCGCACAAGGATTCCACTTTCTCCGCATCCTCGCCAGGTTTTACTCTTTTGTTTATAAAATGGCCATCTTCACTTCAGGCATACTGCTAATTTTTTAGGATCATCTTGATTTTGATAAAAGAGATAGAAAATGAAGTTTGTATGTCCGAACGAGACACATTTTTCTTTCTGCCTCTGAACCAGGTAAGTGCTTTACTGCTGAGCCACATTCCCAGCCTGTCCACCTGAGGCTCTTTGATAGTCAATTCTAAAAAAAAAAAGTATCTTTAAGCAAATATACAAATAAAGTGGGAATAAACCTGAAAAGCCCTGAACTCTGAAAGTGCCTGATGGGAGGTGGTCAAGAGCACAAACTCAAGTCTTAGCTGTATGACCTTGGGCAAGTTCTTTCATTGTTATTGTTTCATGGGTGCTTCCTTTTCCAAGTTTGTTCTGTACATACTAGGCCAGTGCTCCATGACTGACACCAGCCCTAGCTCTAGCCCCAGCCCAGCCCTGGCCCCAGCCTGGCCTGGTACCTAGTCTAGGGCCCAGCCTACCTGGGCAAGTTTTTCTGCATCGCTACACCTCGGTCACATCATCTGTAAGGGAAAAGTAAGCTTTGCTGCCTCCTAGAGTTGTCAGGAGGATTCAATTGGTTCCTGACAATGTCCTTATAACAGAGCCTGGTAGCAAGACCACGTCAGCCGCAGAGGAGGATTAGCCGCTGTTAATGATAATGACGTTTATTGATCTGGCCAGAATGGAAACACCAACTCTTCTTGGATTTCATCTTTCTTATCAGAGGTCCACATCAGATCATACTAGTTTTTTTTCTTCATTTCATTTTAAGTCATGCGCCAGGATATATAGGTAACGCGAAAGCCTTTAAAGGCATTCATCAAGATATTCACTGCCTTGCTAGATATTAAATACTTCTTAAAAGGGAAAACTTTGTAGGAGGGAAACAGAAAATTACTCTCACATGGACAGGACTATAAACGGGATTATTTTCTTGGGGGAAAACTTTCTAAATGGAAACCTCTTAATACAATGAAAGATTGAGTTTAAATACCTTTTCTCTTTGAAAATGTCATGCCATGGTCTTCATTATTTGTTATATTTCTAAAGTGCTTTTCTTCCCAGGAAGCTCATTATGAACTGTCTCCTGACTGGATTTAATTCAGCTCCTTTGTAGTGGAACCACCCTGGAAAGTCCGGCAGAAACAGATCGGAGAGCTTTCGCATGGGTAGCACGTCTGTGAAGTGTGACACCATTGTTTATTAGTAAAGATTCAAATTCTCTCATCCCTTTAGGCAGAACATTCTCAAGTTATGAGCTTGATTCAAACTAGAGTAGACAAGATGTAGATTTCTTAGAAAGTGGGCTTCTAATGGAAAGGCTGACAATCCATTACCAGCAGGGGGGCTAATGGCTGCCACTAAAAATATGCTGAAAGATTATAGTAATAAAAACACATATTTTAAAGTGCCTGCTAGAAGTTCAAGAATTTTTTTTAATGTTACTGTTAATAATAGGCTACCCAATCCTTTCGGCATTTGATTTTGTCTCATAAATGGGCTTAATCTCAGGTAATGCTGTTGTACTGCACTATTTTTTTTCCTGTTTGATTTCACGGGGGTTGGCTGTCTTTTGGCAGAATTATCAGTGCTCTTAATGGAAGGTAAATAATTGCTGTATTTGTAGACAGGTGGAATTTTCAATCTGGGAAGAATCTCAGTGATCAGCAAGGTTTCTCTATTATGTTTTCCAGAAGAAACTTTAGGCTCTAAAAAGTGATGGACTGGGGCTTAGGAAGGAAAACGAGCACACGAAGGAGTTAACGCTGTGCTCCAGGTCTTCATATTTCCCTGGCTATGCCACTGTTGAAATGCCTGCCCCATCTCCCTATCCAGGCTACCTGAGTTTCCTTCTTCCTATCATGATATGTTTTATAAAGGCACAAGCAACACACAGCAGCTATCTCTTTGTATTTGTTGAGGATTGGTCCAGGGCTTCCTTCAGATACCAAACCCCGTGGAAGTATAAGAGAGCATTATAAGAGAGCATTGTGTTGGCACAAAAACTACACACGTCTCCCTCTATACTTTAAAAGATCTTGATGACCTATAATAGCTAATGTGATGTCAATAATATGCATTAGGTATTATACTGTATTTTTCGGGAAATAGTTGTTATCAAGTCTATTTTATATGTTCAATGTTAATGCCATTTTGATATGCAGAGAGTTGAACCCACAGTTGTGGAACTAGCACTGGTGTGTTCATCTCAGAAATGCTAGGAGGCTATGACTAGATAGGCCTGGGGGCACAGTATTGTGATCCTAGCTACCTAAGAGAGCAAGGTAAGAGGATCGCAAGCTCAAGGGAAGCCTGGGAAAATTAGAGAGACCCTGTCTCAAAAAAAAAATGTTTTGACACACGGCTCTAACCCCGGCATTTGGGAAGCAAAACAAGTGGATTTCTGTGAGTATGAGGCCAGCTTGGACCGAATATTGAGTTTCAGGACAACCAGGGCTTAATAGTGAGACTGTGTCTCAAAAAAATAAGGGAAGCTGGAGTTATAGATGAATGGTAGAGTACTCCACCCCTTAGCCCCACCCCCCACTCCAAAAAAACTAAAAGAAGATGATAAACGGGGTTGGGATTTAGCTCAGTGGTAGAGCGCTTAGGCCCTGGGTTCGGTCCTCAGCTCTGAAAAAAAAAAGGCAAAATAACAAGAAGATGATAAACTCACTTGCAGTCCTTTGCACAGATCTTTCCCAGTAACACAATATACATTTCTTCTATAACACTGAAATAACGTAGGCTATGTGATCCTAAAATAATCTTAAAATTTCAAGAGCATTTTTCATGTTATTAAGTATTCTTTGAGAAACTGACTTTCATGACTGGAGAGATGTTTCAAAAATGAAGAGCATTTGTTGCTCTTGCAGAGGACCCAGCACCCACATGGTGGCTCACAACCATCCCTGTCTGTGAACTCCAGTTCCAGGGCATCTAAAGCCCTCTTCTGACCTCCGCAGGCACCACGTAGTCATGGAGTGCACACACATATTTAAAAAAAGAACCTGTTTGTCAGTTGCTTAGTATATCTTCTTGGGAGTTATGTATTCCTCTAACTTACTTTAGAAATGTACCGATTTCTCTGTTCTAACACTACAACTATAGTCCCAAGTATTTACTCACATCTCTAACTCCTGGGGAAAGGAAGCTTTTGCTCTTACTGCCAAATTCCCCCTAGGAAGGAGCTTGTGTGTTCTCATCCTCCCAGTGGTAGTGGAAGTGTGACCCCTTTCCTGTGCCCTCATCCACAGTAGCCATTGCAAATTAAGGATTACGGATTTAGCAATTTCATATAGTAAAAAGTGTTTCTTCCCTGGCTGGTTTGCTCAATTAATTAGAGCACGGTGCTAATACAATAGCTCATTCTGATCATTTGATTACTAGTGAGGGTGACCGTTTTTACTTCATTTCTCTTCTTTTCTCCCATCCTTTCCTCCTACCCCCTTTCTTCCCCTTCTTTATCCCTCTCTCCCTTTCTTTTTATTTATTTTTTTTTGAGATAAGTTCTCCCTCTATATCCTGGTGTAGGGTGGGGGACCATGCTTGAAGTCTCAAAGACTGTAAGAGACATACACCTGTATTTTCAGCACATGGGAGTCAGGGACATGAAGGTCTGAAGTCCAAGGTCAGCTTCAATTACTTACTGAATATGAGGCCAGCCTGGGCTACATGAAACCATGCCTCAAAAAGCAAAACAAAAGAATTCCTCTCCACCCTACCCCCCAAAACCCCCATGGGGAAAATCTGATTTTACCAGTAAAGCCTCCTTCTATCTCACAGTCTTCCTCAACCCAGAAAATGGCACATCCTTTGTCACTGGCTAGAAGCTGTACTCCCTTGACCTTGTTTCCTGTATGCCACATGCCATCTGTCAGCGAGCCCTGTTGGCTCTACAACCAGACCATATTTTTCAGTGTTCCATCTTAATGCCATTCTGGTAAATGTAAAATGTTAAGGGACAAAACACAGATCTGTGGTCAGAGTCTGGAATAAGAGGCGATGTCAAAGGGCCATGTGGGAGCTGATGGAGTTTCCTATGCCTAGAGTGAAGTGGTAACCACATAGCTCTACTTGTCAAAACTCATACAAGTGTACACAAAAGAGGGGTTATAGACCTTAATTTACATGTGGGGGAGCTGTGCTGGGCATTTCTTCCTTGTCATCTTTGTATCCATCACTCTGAGCTAGGTGCCATCATCATCTTTGACTCTTAGTGTGATGGGCTCCTCATTAATCTCACTGCGCCCACATGCCTGATGGCAGCATCTTCTCAGCACAGTAGCAAGAGAGGTAATCAGAAAAGAAAGAAGTAAATTGGGTTACTCTCTTTCTTACACCCTTCCAGAAGTTTCTCTTCTTGCCAGAGAAGGTCCTATATGATTCGATGCCCCACACTATTTCTCTGGCCTGCTCTCCCCCAAGCTACCCACTCTCCCCCCCCAATAACACTCTCCACTGCTGAGAAAGCTGTCCCTTTAAACCTGCCTGAGTGGTTCTCCACAGAGAAAAATATAGAGTTCTCACAATGGCTGCCAAAAGCCTCCATGACAGCCACCTGCTACTTCTCCAGTGATTCCCACCTAACTCTTTCCTCCTCATGCCCTCCAGGCAGCAGACCCCACTCCAGTCCTGTGGTCAACTTGTTCTTCCTGACACATGGCTTGCTGTCTGTCTGGAATTGGCTTCCCACTGACTTCCACTGGTGGGGTGGTCCTCCCTCCTCTCCTCAGGCCTTTGCCCAGACAGCAATTCTTCAGCAAGGTCTTTCACAGGAAGCTCATTAGTAATTGCAGCCCAGTGCCCCAATGTGGAAATTCTGTTTTTGGTGACAGTGTCTTGTAGGCTTGTCTCAAACTCCTCCTGCCTCCCCAAGTGCTGGCACATAGGTGTGAGCCACCATGCCTGCCTTGGTGTCTGTTCCTGCCTTACTTTTCTCAGGGATCACGTTTCCATCTACTGCACCACGTGTGATTGCTTATCATGTGATTTCTCCTCACATCTATAAGAACAAAGGTTTTGTTTAATTTTACAAAACTCTACCCCTATTTACAACATTGCTACTTTGCCTGGTGGTTAAATTGTACACATGAGAGAAAAGGAACTTACTCTCATTAACTTCTTACTGGCCCCAGATTCCACTCAACTTCTCCCATAGCCTTTGACAACATGGATTGCCATCCAAGTCTGTGGGAGCAGGTGTTCTGGTGACACAGCTCTCTATCCTGCTCATCCTTTGTCTTAGCCACACCCAGAATTGCTGTGTTAAGTTATCTTCTCTCCATCTTCTCTCTAGAAGCAGATGTTCCAGGAGAGGAGTAGCAGGATGCTACAGGCCTTATCTCCGAAGCAGAGTCCTGTGAGCAGCCCGACCCGGAGCCGGTCCCCTTCCCGCTCTCCATCTCCTACCTTCTCCTGGCTCCCAAACAAGACCTCTCCCCCATCCTCACCCAAAGCAGCCTCAGCCTCCATCAGCAGCATGAGTGAGGGGGATGAGGATGAGAAGTAAAGGTGCCTGGTCAACAAGAGCACACCACACAGGATGGGAAGGGGTTCCAGGATGCCTGGGTGGTATTGAGAGCAGCAGCTCTGCTGGGAGATGGGAATTCTGCCATGGGAGTTACTAGGGCCAGCTCCTTTTCCTTCTCTATTCAGTCTGGCCTGGACTCAGCATGGAGGTTTCTGACCTGAAAACCCACACAAACCTTCTTAGCATCATAGAAGCACCCCACTTTAGCCCTGCTATGGAAAGGTGCAGAGCACTACTCCCTGAAGTGGGGTGACTTCTGCTTTGGTCCACACTGTAGCAAATAAGCCACCCGCAGAAGTGGCTGCTGCCTCACCCTGCTATCTTCAGCCCTCAAAGGAGCCTTGCACGTTGCCTCCTATCACCCACGCTCTCCCAGAATGAATTCCCTTCCAACTGAGGTGACTAAGTGTTTCCAAAATGGGCAAGTTAAAGACAGATTCCAGCTTTCTCAGTTCGGCCACTAACGCCTGATGGAATACACCGACACCTTCCCATTCCAGGACCCTGACTCAGATGCAGCTTCGCTTTGGTCAGATAGAAAAGTGTGACCCTTAACCTCTCATTCAAAGGACAGTTGTGTCAAGGTGAAGTCCACTTAAGTCCTGACATGCTTCTGGCTGTACTTTTTCATCTCTGGCATGATGACAATGTTTTCCAGAAATTACCTGGATTGATGGGACTCCCAACAAGGAAACCCATCTTATCTAAAAAGAAATAACCAAACCAACTGGGAGTTGCTTTGCTTTGGCTCCATGTATGGAAGATGAAAAAATATCTCTTGGAGCTTCTTAAAGGAACCGCTTTTTCCATTTCTGACCACATCACAGTTCATAGACCTTGAGTAACAGTTTGATGTAACAAACACTTAGTATACCGATAGGGGGTGCTACCTGCACGTATCTGTTCTATGTATCCTCCAACATGCCACCCCAGGGTGTATACTATATGCAACATGAATATTTGGTGGTGGTGTCAGACTATATACCCCTCTCCTGCTTTCCCCCATGATACCCTGCTGAAATGCTTGATCTCAAGAACCATCTGGTTCCCTCATGACTTGGGCACTTTGTCAAAAGCTCAATCAAATGTTAGATTCCTGTAGAAATGTTTTGTCCCAGAAAATTCCTGTTGTTCTTCACCCATGAACATTTTGGGTAAAGGGAAGGCTTAATCCTTTGAATGGTCTGAGAGACACTGAAGTTTTTTTTTCTGGCCCTTGCTTCTCCGAATGGGATGGAGACTCTCAGATGACTGGAGAACTATGTGGGGCCACTGTTCCCTAATTACATGCAGGGGATGAGCAGGTCCAGTCAAGGTTTAGAGCTAATCTCTTAGGTACAAATAGAATTTCCTGATTATTCAAGTAAAGACAGACAGCACTGCAGCTTGACTGAATGAAGGCCTTAACATGTGGTGGCCAAAGTCCAGTACCTCCAGTGACAGAAACACCCTCTGTTTTCAGAAGCTTTGGGAACAAGCATTCTGGGGAGTAGGGGACAACTGATGAAGAAAGGTCCCCGTCTTGCTCTTTTGTGTTGGGGGTCAACCTACCTCCCTGCTCACCTGAAGATCAGTGGTGACTGTTGCAAAACAAAACTGTGAGGCTAAGGCAACTTGGGGCCTCCCTGTTCCTGATACTTCTTCCAGAAATGTATAAAGTGCTTGTGAAAGACAGGGGGTCTCTGGGAACCCAGCCTGTAAGAAAGAATGTTCTTTTCATAGTCAAGGCCCTTTTGGAGCATCAGAGGCAAGGGCTTCCATCCTTCCAGTGTATCAGTTTGACCTCCGCCTCCCTCCAGGCACCCAGGACAAATTGTGTATGTATGCCTTCCATTTCAACCAGCTGACCCTTGTGGCAGCACAGGGACAAGGAGAGCAACTGAGCAAATGAAGAAGAGGGTCCTAGAGAGAGGAAAGAAAGCTAAAAACATCTACTGTCTTAAGCCACTTCAGGTTGTGTGTTGGAGAGTCTCTGTTGAGGAAGCCTTTAAAAAAAAAAAAAAGTCTTGACTCCATGATCCAGGGCAGATAGGTCCACTTTTACCTAAGTCTTGCTCTGAGGCAGAGTGTAGAGGTGATGTATGTATCAGGTGAGTATAATTTTGCAGGCCCTATACACCATCCTGACAGATGCTACATACATGGCTTATCAGAGAGTACCACTGTAGCTGTGAATGATGGGAAATGACCAATATCGGAATCATCCCAGGTACAAATGACACTTAGGTGGGTTTAAACCTCCTTCTCAGTTTCTAACTTCCTTACCTTCCGAAAGCCACGAGTTTTCCACAAAGGAATGGGGCGGATTCTGCTAGCCAACCTTCGGTCCTTCTTGACCATCTTGCAGTCCTTCCCAGACCTGACCCGGTTTTACCTCCTCCCGGATACCCAGGAGGAGCCGTGACTGAACTTTGTGTGGGTTCTTCAGGCAATTCTCATGGTCAAGGGCGAGTTAAGGATAAAATGACAGCATAAAGCAAGCATCAGGCTTAGAGAAGTAAGAAGAAAAGGGACAAAAGCCAGGGAAAGGGCTCTTTTTCCTCCAGAAAGGGAAAGAAGCAACTTAGGAAACTCATTCCGTAAGGCTGGGAATGGGAAGATGGAAACAATGGACACTAGAGTTGGTGAGTATGGGAGGAGTTATGTTCTCTACTTTCCTTCCAGGCATCACTAGGAAAGAGGAAGGCTTCCTGTTGTGTACTTCCATGACTAGTGGATCCCATGCAGCAGGTGGGGTCCTGGCCTCTCTAGCTTCTTTGGCATATTAGCAATCCTCATATCCTCCCCATCCCTGGAAACCAAGGGTTGACTCCCTTCACATAAACAACAGAGGTGTAGTTGTAATGTGATAGTAACACTGTATGGCCCATATCTGCTAAGAAACGTCACTGTCAGGATAACCCAGAGGCAGAGACACAGTGTGGCTTCTGACATGCAGTGGGGGTGGGAGAGTCAGCCATTCTATGACCTAGGCCACAAGATACTGCGGTCACACTGGTGGGTTGTGGCTACAGGATGAACATGGCTTACTTTCCCTCAATCTTCAGGACTTATTTTAATGCCCAGTCTTACCCCACAGAGGAGAATGGTTATCAGCCATCTACTCAGCAGCTCCGGTCCTATCCTAACCATCTGATGAGGAAGGAAGGAAGGAAGGAAGGAAGGAAGGAAGGAAGGAAGGAAGGAAGGAAGGAAGGAAGGAAGGAAGGAAACAAACGATAAGTGAACTCATTAGACATTTTTTTTAAACTTTAGTTTTCTGTTGTGTCGCAGTGTGTCTGGGGACAAAGCCATAAGAACAGCCTATCTACTTAAAATTCTGCTGTACATATAAGCTGAGGGCTCATCTGGATTCAAGAATGACCTTATGCCCAAGCATTTGCTCTGGTGCTGAATAGTGCAAACTACTGGAATCACCCTGCCCCCACCACTGAAACCCCTAGACCCTCTTCCCCTGATTCCCAAATGGACCACAGTATTCCCAACTTGTTTATAAATAAAGGGACACAGAGTCACACTTTGGTTGCCTTGTTTATTGTGTGTTGTTGTGTTCCTACCTAGGAGTTTCAAGCTGAATGTGCAAGATGCATGCATTGTGGCAGTTGTCCTGGGCCACTGCCTCCCCAGCTATGGCTTCAGCACATGGAAGGCTCACCCCTTGCTTTCTGCTAAATGGAGCCAGGCAACCCACATCTTTATTTACAAGATAGTTAAGGGCAGACCCACCTGAGGGGAGGTCAGGGCTGAATGATATAGGTCTTACCACTTACTGGCCCTGTGATCTCTATCAAATCCACCACAATTCTCCAGCCTTGGTGTGTGTTCAAAATGAGGTGGGGTTGAAGCAGTAACTTCTGTGGTCTCCCTTGCCAATAAAGCACTATGGATTTCTGAGACAGCTTGCACTGTCCCCAGCTTCTCCAAGTTAGCATGCTGACCACGAGAAAAGGCTCACTTCTCACAAAGTAGCAAGCCTCCTGGGACACCCCCCCCCCCCGCCCCCCAGCCTGCAGAGTTGGCTGATGACCTCATCTTCACATTTGTAGCACTGAGATAAAAGGCTCTCAGGTTCCATCTACTGTTATTACCTTGCTATTTTCTTTAATTTTTAAAATTAGCATAAAGTGGGGTTCATTTTAGTACTTCTTATTTTGTGGTATGTTCATTTGTATGCAGTTGCATGCACACACACACACCCACACACTTGTGCGCGCGTGAGTGGACGTGTGAGGTTAACTTTGGTGTTCTCAGGTGTGAAAGCAATGTGGTGTACCAGCCACATTGCTTTAAAGGTTTAGAGATTGTTTAGGTGTGTCCCTGGATCACAGCAGTAGGCTTAAGCTGGCTGCCTTTGCCTCCCCAGTGCTGGGATTACATGTGCACCACATCTGTTCTTTGTTGTTTAACATGGGTTCTACTGTGCTATCTTCCTAGCTCCTCACATGGCAATTTCATACATATATGCAATTATATGTTGTCCTTATTGTCCCTGTCCCCTGCTCTCCTAGCGTCCCTCCCACTCTTATTGCCCCCTCTTTCCCAACTCGTGTGCTCTTCAGCTTTCATGCCCTATGCAGTCCACTCCCCTTTCTTATGTCTCCTCTCCCTTTTCTAGCTCTTTTCCCGTGTGAGCTCCATGATTGATGAGAGATCCTGTCTCAAAAATAAGGTGAAGAGCAACTGAGGAAGACACCCAATGTCAACCCCTGGTCTCCACACACACATATTATACACCCAAATAATATGTAAATTTAAGTATAGATTCTGTATATGAAAAAGAACATGTGGTGTTTGTCTTTTGGGAGAGAACTTAAAAAATATCAAACAGCAAACCCCCAATAATTCAACCGATTAATGGGCTATGAATTAACTGGATAGTTCTCAAAATAAACATAAATGGCCACGAAGTATTTGAAAAAGTGTCCACTATCTTTAGCCACAGGAGAAATGCAAATGAGAACTTCTTTGAGATACCATTTCACCTCAAGAATGGCTACCATTAAGAAAACAAATAACCAATGCTGGTGAAGGTGTGGGGAGGTGAGAAGCTTTCATCACTTTTGGTGGGAGTATAACCTGGTACCACCACTATGGAAATCAGTATGCCGGCTCCTCATAAACTGAAAATAGACTGCTTCTCAACTATAGCTAGGCTCTGGCAAGTGGCCAGTTCAGCTATTTTTTCCATTTTTATTCAACTGGGAGTAGAAAGATGGAGGCAGAGACACTAAATCATGATCCCTAGTGTCAACACTGAAGGGAGCTGTGGCTGTTCTAAAAGTTTTCATGCAGGCTGTTGCCCCACCCAATTCAGGAGCTTTGATTAACTCTATCTGGAGCTGGTTAGCTCTGTGAAATGACCTCAGTGCCAGGATTAAAGGTGTGCACCACCAGCAGCAGCACTGGCACTGCCCACTGACACTTTTCAAACTGTATGACAATTCACATACATCAAAGTATACTCAGTGGCCAGTTTCTTCAAGAAACCACTTGACACCAGGAAGTGGAAGCCTTGAATCTTCCCACCTCTGTCAAGAGCTGGGATTACAAACGCGCACTGCTATGCTCACTAACGACTGCATCTTTTGTCTGCTTAGAAACAATAAACAGAGCGATTTTCTTTTTAATATTTGCTACCAGTGACAACCTTGCTTAATTAAATGTCTCTTGAGTCTTGATGTCCACAAGGAAGAGTGAATGGGACAGGTATAAAGGGAGATGTCTTGGCCAAACAAGAAGTTGTCAGTAAACATTTGAGTGGATCGCTGCGTTCTGGGGACACAAAAGTCCAAAGGCATACAATCTTTGCTTGTAGTTTGTCAACTTAAGTTCTGTCTCTCCCATCTGTCCTTACCTTTAATTCTTAATGCACTCTGAAGGAAAAGTCCATGTTTGGAACTACAAAAGTCTTTGATTTATGCACTCCTGTAATCCCAGAACATAAGAGGCTAGCAGAAGGACTGCCACAAATTTGAGGCCAGTCTTAGCTAGCAAGGAAGCAAGTACCAGGCCAGCCTGGACTACATGGCAAGAACCTGTCTCCAAAGGAACATATGAAAATCTATTCTGATTCTACTGAGTAAAAATATAGAATGATCTTACCAATTTATTGACTGTAACAGTGTCTTCAGTATAGAATACTCTACCTGGACAGGACCGGGATTTACAATTCTCACTTGAAGTGGAGGAAAATGAAAAAAAAAAAAAACTAAATTTTAAAAACATTTCCTATTTGAAACTACTTTTTAAGAATGTTGAAATGAAGAGACTGGCAATGTTATTTCACACCTAGGCCCATAAATAGTAGAAAGGCCAAAATGAGCTCTTGAAGTTTTTGTTGACACTCTTTCTTTGAGGACCTTGGCAAGTAGGCCTAGGCTTCTCTGAGAATAGATCAAAGTCTCTTTTATGGATGAAATGCCCATCCTAGGTCTCATCCTAGATTTTTTTTTAATCACAGAGTATCTAAAAGGCTCCCTCAACGGAATAACAGGACATTCATTTACCTTTACAAATTGTTATTTCATTACCAGTTTTAGGAAGAGCAGTTTTCATATAGGAAGCTCCATTCCAATTGTGTTAAGGTAACAATAATTATCCCGAACTTTAGAAAACATGACAGCAGCTTATTAAGCTGTTAAAAGAGCTGTTAAGAAGCTGGAGAGAGGGCTCAGTACTTAATTGCATTTGGTGCTCTTCCAAAGGACTGAAGTTTGGTTCCCAGCAACCATGTTAGGTGGCTCATTTAAAGGGGATCTGATGCCCTCTTCTGGCCACCTTGGGAACCTGCACACGTATGCCATACACTCAGAGAGACACATATACATAAACTTAAAAAGTAAACGTTTAAAAATGTTCAACATCTAGTACAATTGTTGAAATTACTAACAAGTTTATTTTTATTGAGGACCAACAAATTCTGCTTGGATAAAATGCCAGGGAATAGTGAGTGAGTAATGTTAGCTTTCCTTAAGAGTTTTATGCACAGAAGGAAGCTACAAAGCCATGTAGTCCAAACTCAAGTAGACAATACCTTTTCTCCTTTTTAGCTTTCCAATCACCTGCTAAACAGAGCATCAGGAAAGTCGCTGTGCCAGAGAGGTGGGCTTGCTGCCAACATACTAGCCGCTCTCATAGGCCACTCTGTAATCTGCACTGTCAGCAGTGTGCAACACTTGAGAGTTACCGTGGAAAGTCTTCCAGTGAGTCTGGAGTAAAGGCTAGGCCTCAGAGATTCTGACATGGAATCAGGTCAGGGAACACTGGGAGCCTGGACAGAGCTCTTTTACAGAGATGCCTGCTCTGTGGCTCAGGTAGCAGGGGTGAGCCTTATTCTGCTGCAAGATGACAGCAAGAAAAAAAAATGAGTATTATTTTTCTGTTTATCTAAAGACAGACTGTTATTCTGATGATGTCATCAGTGCTCAGAGAGGAAAAGGACCAGCATTTGGAAATGACAGCTGTCATCAAGCACCTAGGCCAGTGACAGGGGAAAGATACGCGCTTAATGTTGTTTCTTAAAATCCAATAGAGGGAAAAGGCTGTAGATGGTTATTTGTCGCCAGTAGTCACAGGTGGATACATTTTAAATATAATTAAAATTCAAAAATGCTTTTCAGTTGCTCTAGCCATATCTGAACTGTTGAGGTGGCCAGTGTCGACCGCAGCTGACAGCACAGGCCTAGAAGAACGTCATCAATGCTGAGTTTGAGTGTCGGGTGCAGGGGGAGGGGCAGGTCGTCTACAGGAACTGTTCCCAGAGGGCAACTCCTTCTACACAATGCTTTATGATTTATTCATGTGATCAAAGTGTTGATCTACGTGTTGTTATGTAGTGAGTATCTGAAAACATTTTCAGCAGATAATCACTTGCGAGCATGCATTATGAAGTCATTTGGGAAAGATTGGGAAATGAAGGACAAGGAAATAAAAACACGGCACACTGCAGCATAATGCTCTGCAGCAGCTTCAGGGAAGGATGCATCTCAGGGAAGGACGCAACCTCTGAACTTGACTTACTTTTATGAATTCCAAACGAAGACAGGAGCAGCTGCCATGAGGATGCAGTTCCCAAGCCACGAATGACTCCTAGAACAAATGGCTGACGGCTTGGTAAAATACAGACAAAATATTCTGAAACCAAAAGTCACTTCTAAGAGTTTTGCCTTCTTAAGGCAAAGCAGGTAACATGAAAGCAGCTGGGCTTTATTTGGTGTTTTGACATAGGATCCTATAGAGCTCAGGCTGACTTGAATTCACTATATAGTTGATCCTCTTGCCTTTACTCACCAAGTGCTGGGGTTACAGATGTGCGCCACCATTCCTGGCTTAAGTAGCTGATTACTAATCACTTGGGTCTTTTTTTTTTAAGTACCATAAAACGTTAGACTCAGTAAGGGCCTTTGAACCCCTGGAGTCCACCTCCATTTTATAGAGGGAAAACAATAGTTCAGTTAACAGGACTATCTAGTAACATCATGAGTCAGCTACAAGGTTTGTCTCAAATCCTCAAGACCACTGGTTTCTGGCTATTAACACACACTAGAGTGGCTATGTGCCTTTCATATTAAATTTGAAAACAGCATCTCTTCACTACTGAATACTTAGTATGAGTGACACACTGCTAAGTAAACTAAAGGTTCCATCTTTTTATCTAGGAAGTACACACATAGTTGTAACTAATTCTATTTGGGGACAGTGGTATTACTGCTACCACACAAGAAATGAGCCTTTAATTGAAGACTCCGAGTCATCTTCAGATGCTCCCAAGTTTACACTCCTAAAATCACTTTCCTGAAGCATTTACTAATATTTCTGAGCCTTTAACTCCAGGGAATCTGAGTTAAGAGAGCTGAGGAGAAACTTGGGGCTTCATATTTAATCATTTCAGGTAGTTCTGGTGCAGGTGGTTTTCCCATAACAATCAAGTTTATACCTGTTTACACAGTCTACAGCGTAATAGTGTTTCTTTCGCCCAAAAGTGTCCTGACTGGACATTATATGGTCCACTGAACCCAAAACATTAACTGTATTTAGAAAGATGTCACAGAAACAATTTACTGCTATGCATTTCCGGTGTTTTACCCATAGGATGGCTATTCCCTAAAATGTGATTTCAATGTTCTCTGCTCCAGGGAACCCAAATAATTGATGTTTTTCCCCTCTAATCAATCAAAAAACCTTGTCAGGGCCCTTGTGCATCCCAGGCAACTTGCAAAAGAGCGTGCTGCTGCTTACAGATTCAATTTCAGAAACAGAAGGCAAAGTTTATCTACGTGATGGTGATGAGAATACAGACCAGAGAGCACAGAAAACAGCACACTAATGAGCTGTGAAGATCAACTGCCATTTTATTGTTCTGGTTACCAGGGTACAGAAGTGCCTGTATGCGGCAGGATCGGTTTGGTTATGACAAACAACAGAAGGCTTAGTAACTCATGAGGAGCCCGGTCCAAGCCACACACGTCTCGGTTGTGTTTTTCCAACAGTCACAACACACTTCTGTCCGTGAAACGTGGAGTGACAAATGACCCCATCTATTCTTCATTCACGACAGCATAACGTATGGGGCTGAGCTTCATTTTACAA
Source organism: Rhabdomys pumilio (assembly GCA_030674055.1). Taxonomy (NCBI): domain Eukaryota; kingdom Metazoa; phylum Chordata; class Mammalia; order Rodentia; family Muridae; genus Rhabdomys; species Rhabdomys pumilio. The sequence continues at coordinate 75,176,079 of JANHMN010000005.1, read as the reverse complement.
ACCACAAGGTTGCTCGGGAACTGTGAATGTGTGTGTGTGTGTACATTCATCACTGTAATTTAAGTCAACAGAGGCACAGAGTGAATCAGCTCAGACTTGTACTTACGGGTACAAACTCTGCAACGAACATTCATTTCATGTGTAAGTTAATATTTGTCTCTTATCAAAGCAGCAATTATTCCATGTAGACAACCCTAATAAGTCAAGGAGTTACAAAGAGAACTTGGCAAAGCACTGAACTTTTCTCTCACACCTCTCGCACAGCCCAAGCGCCTCCTCGGCACTCCAAGGTTCTGCTCTCAGGATGGGAAAGTTCCATTTCAAGCACTTGGGTGGGAACTTGTAAGAGCAAATGCTCTGCTTATAAACCTCAAGCAGCAATTACGTCTTCAAATCATGTTAAAGCATGAACTCAGCAGAGATTAGGGCTAGCCATCCCTTTCTTCCAATAGTGGCATTGTCCAGGACTGACTCAAGCACAACTTGAGCTCCAATTCTAAGTGTGACAATAAAAGAGAAGCATCTGGAACAATGAACAGAAGGAAAACTGTAGAGAAGATAGGCCCTAATTCCTGTAACAATTCACAGCAATTTGTTTCCTGTTTACAATGCTAGGGTGGAAGCCAGGTCTCCACACATGCCAGAGAAGTGCTCAGCCACTGAGCTACACCCCCAGCCCAGTTCCTCAAACATTTGAAATCACTTAGTGCTTTATAGATTATAGGTAAACTTTGCCTTTGCTGTCTACCTGAGTTAAGATATACTTATTAGTCTCACAAATGTCTATTGGTCTAAATAATATCTCAGCTCTAAGAGGAACTTTTTGTTTTGTTCACAGACTGGATTTCTGTGTATTAGCCCTGGCTAGCCTCAAATTCAGAAATCTGCTTGCCTCTGCCCCCCACCCCCAAGTGCTGGGATTAAAGGCATGCACCTTCACCACCCTGCATAAGAGGAGCTTTTTGATGTGAAAAGAAACCAACTGACTTGGTGATGTTTCCCTGGGAAGTTATATAAACACCCAGCAAGAAAGAGAGCAGACATGGCTCTTCCTTCTATTTTCCTTTTCATACTGGATAAACAGTTGGGAAATTTCTGCCTCCTGAAAGACTTGCCAAGTGAGGCTGCAAGATCCAGCCTGGTCCCTTTAGAGTGGTAGGCAGTCTCAAGTCTTTTCATATTCCTGTAAGTTACAGGCTTCAGTTGCCAATATGTTCAAGCATCCTAATTAAACAGGTGGGATATTAAGCTCGACATTTAAGATAAAGGCATAAGTCAGTTCTTCCTTTTAAAAAATATGCTTTTTAATTAATATAAATTCTAAAGCTTCTCAAAATGATTCAAATGACAAAAAGAAAACAGAAATTATATGAAATGGATTCTACAATGTAAGCAGTATCACATGTGAATCTTGCCCTAACTGACTTCACAAACTCTTTCTGAACCTGACATTCAGCATGGCTAAATGGTGACTGTCACTGACTTATCATCACGGTTAACTTTCACAATCTCCTTGTGACTAGCATGCGTCAATACCTAAGAGATGTTCACACTGAATGCTAAGGTTGCACTTTTTTTCTCTCTCAAGAAGAATCAGAGGGTAGGATAATTTTAAACATGAAGCAGTTCTGTTGTTAATATGAATTCTATTGGAACTGTGCCAGTTTCAATCAATTTGTGATGTCAGCCTAAGCTGGAAAGCAATTAGACTAGTCCCACCTGCCAGACTTTGGCACCTCTTTACTGAGCAAACTGCAGGGCCAGCATTGCTCAGTTACCATACATATGGATCTTTGACGTTTGCAAATGTTATCCAGAGTGTTTACATTAATAGGCCACTTTTAAAGGAAGTCAGGATTACTTAAATGGGATATTCTTTTAGGTGAAAGTTCACTATCTCAGAAAGAACCAGTTCCAAGGGAACATAGAATCTTCACTGAAAAGCCACTAAACAAATAGCCAAACAGAACTCAACAGAAAGGAGTTTCTCTGAAAATCTCAGAGGGATTTAGACCTCTGTCTCTGTCCTACACAAAGGAAATTTGGGCATCACTTCTTGTGAAAAGGACAAGTTCAGATTTCCTGGGTGAGCTTACACTGCTAAGATGACAATGCCTTTTAGGCAAGTACCAAATCTGAACATAACAGTTCCAGATCTGATCAGAGCCTGTTCCCTGAGACAGGCAAGGGGAGAAAAAAGTCTCTACTCAAGAAGAAATAGCATCTAAAATCAATTCGATCTATGTTTTATCTTCTTTTTTTTTTTCCTTTTAAGTGAACACTTGATGTGAAGGCATGCCTGGGCTGAATGCTTTCATACACTCGCTCCCCTGATATTTCACTTAGAGCCATCGTTTGGTAAAGAAATAAAAACAGTAGCTTTCATCGTTTCCACAAACGAGGTGGAATCCTAAGAGAATTCGTTGGAAGGAAACTGTAATTCAGTTTTGCAAACTATAATAGGAAGAAGTTAGAGCAAGCTTAATGGAAGCCTGGAGTGATTAGAACTTTTAGAGAATGCAAGTATAATTTGGTACTTTTGAAAATCAGAACATAAAAAACAAATCCAAGATACCTCTCTATGTAAATTAAAGCTCAGGCCATGGTATTCAAAAGGAAAATGATTTACATAATCTACTATACTCCATCTTTTTTAGTAATTAACCTTCCTGAGGCTGATTTTGTTCTCCTTACTGTTTGCTTAGCTAAAATGCTTAATAAAATTTCTACAGAATATATTACCCTCTCCATAGATGGATATTATTTTGAACTAGAATCTGACAAAAACCTAACTACGTTTAATTATGCTTGATTAATCCAAATGTCACCGAGAGATTTACAGAAAAGAAGTATTTTTCAGGTGAAGTTCATACTTCTTTCTTCACTGTCCCCATCCCTGTCTGCTCGCTCCCAGGTTTACTGTCTCAACTCTAGTCCTTTCAGAAAGTCTCAGCTAAAACCCAACAGTCCTAACTGGACCAGAGACTGCACACATAAAGTTTTATCTCTTTTCACTTCCAAGGGACTTGAGGACAGACCTCCATCAAAGGCTATCACCACTGTGAGTTGGTTGGTACTGGGCCTGTAGTCACCCACACTTAAGGAACAAGCATGTTGAGAATTGAGGTCAGTTTTACAACTTGGGTAAATGTTTTTGTACAGCAAAATGCACATACAGGGTATCTTGACTTAATTAAAATACCAAAGGATATTGTGAGACAAGGAGTGCTTTTCTTTAACAAAAGTACATACCTATCAAAGGCTTGGAGGCTTTCAGTACTGATGCGCCAAGGTCATTCTGCTCATGTAAAAGCAGGCTGTTTAAAGGGTAAGAAGTTGGATCTACCTATGAACACTATTAAACACACTCCCTCTCCTTCTCCAAGCAGTTAAAACTTCTACTCAGACCTGCTCCAAGGAATCAGGGAGGTGGGTATGGAGAAGGGTGAGTCTGCTCTGTGGCTCTAATACTTATTCCCTTTGAGGAAGTCAATCTCCTGCCAGGAAGCTGAGGGTGGCCCACACAAAATAACAGCCCATGTTCTGACTACTTTAAACTGTATCATGGAGATTAGTGGGAATCTATGCCCCTACTTCAGGGAAAGATGGAAAAACAGAAGGACAGGCTTTTCCAGACTTCTGTGGCTGGGGCACTGCCTTCATTTTGTCAAGTGACTCCAGCTGCTGTCAACTGGTAAGACTTCAGAGGGAAGCCTTCTTGGCTCCTCCGTTCCTCTGAAAGGAGCTCCCCCCCACCCCCCGCCCCACAAGCAGAAGTTTTACCTCTAGCCTCTTTATCCTGATACTTCTAAACTTTGGATTAAAGCATTGCTCCATCAGAGTGTGCGCATGTGTCGCAGCATATGTGCAGAGGCTAGTTGACCATGTGCTGCCATTGGCTCTTTCCTTCTACCATGGGGGATATGGAGGTTGAACTCGGCTGTCAGTCTTTGGCAAGCACCTTTACCAGCTCAGCCATCTCACTGGCTCTTAAATGATCATTTCTCAAGTCCTAAAAAAATGTATTAAAACCTGGGCTCAGTTTTTGTTACAAAGAATCAAATGGCGGCCCTTATTCCTCCCTGCGATTTGACTGTGAAAGCCGGCCCCTCTATGCAGACCACTTGCTCCCTGTTGACCAGGGAGACAATGACTGCAATGGGCCCAGGCTGGTCACCTACTGAACCTGTACAACAAGGGCCTCACAGGGACCTTGCAGAGTCCAGTGAAGAGCCAAGCACAGAAGACAAACTTTCACAATTCAGACTGATAGCTTAAAACAAGAAACTTGAAAAATCCTGAATACTTCCCTCTCTGAAGAAATCGAAATCTCTCATTTCCCCCACAGTACTTGTTTTCCAAGTGAACCACAAAAATCACTCTATCTTATCCCCACTAGAAGGGAAGCTCCTGAGGTTGGGATTTCATTCTGCTTTGGTCCATGGCACATGTCCAGCAGTGAGTACAGTTTCCAGCATGTGGACTTCATCTTCCTTCCCATGACTTGTCTGCCAACTTCACTTGCAGTCTTGCTTAGATGAGGATACCTACTTGCAATCATCTATTTCACACCAGCACAACCCAAGGCAAAGGCTGGCCTGGGGGAAATGCCCTGCCATGTGCACAGTTCGCTGGATACTGTAAGGCTACCATTTGTGGTCCTTGCTCATTGAATGGGAACTCTGCAGGTGATAAAGTTCCATGCTGGCTGTCAACTAGAATGTTCCAGCTACTGAGGGAAGGAAGTTTCAATCCTACAAGCATTCCAAAGAATTGCCTCCTATCTACCTTTAAATATACTTTCAAACCAGTATCCCATGCTCTTCTAAAGTAGGCCCCGGACCTGAAAACTCTTTGAATGTGTATTCATAAATAACAAGAAGAAGCCACCACAAAGACTTCACACCTCTTTCCTTGTATCCTTCCCTCCCTTCTTCACCCTTTGTTCTTCCTTTCTTCCTCCCTTCCCTCCATTTTCTTCTCCTCTACTCTCCCATCACACAGGCTCTCACTTTGTACCCTAGACCAGCCTCTCACTTGTTCCTACTCTCACCTCCTGCACGCTGGGATTGCAGGGGCACGTCATCAGGACCAACAGAGTTTTCTATTAATGAACCACATTTTAAAATGCTTGGTTGAAAAGAAAACATGTCACAGCGAAGCTTTTAAAATGGACAACACCAGATATCAGTGAGCCTGTCTACAAACTGCTAATAAAACAAGCTTATACTTCTCCTGATAACTGATTATGTCCACCTAGTGTGAAGTATTCACATGTTTAATTAACTAATTAATCACTGTCAGTGGCTGAGAACTTCTCAAGTTCATTAACATTTCCCATGTCCCATTTTCAAGCCAGGAGGTACTGATATCTCTAATCAGGGGGACAGGAACTGGAGTTAAAAGTTATCTTTTCACCCAGAACAGCAAACAAAAATCCTGCATTGATTAAATAGTTAATGGTGCTCTCCTGCTGGCAATATTGTTTCCTTCTGTTTGCTAACATATAGATTATGAAGGACATTATCTTTAAAGTCAATGTTTAAGCATCTGGACCACTGGGAAAGGCGGCAGAATAAATGTATGTTTGTATAAGTGTTCTCTTCCTCCTGGCCAGCACACATATCTGAAAAATAATCAAAAAGCTATCTATGATGAAATTAATAAAAGCCACAATCCCATTCCATGGACTCCAGGAGTGTGTCTGACACATTAAGCAAAAGGTATACAGATCTATTCTGGAAAAAGAATGATTTCAGAAACCATAACTTTAGACCAAAAGGCTTAGTCCTCAAAGAAATAAGGCATCAGAGAGTAATATCATAATGAGCCAAGAGAAGTAAATTAAAAAATAAGGTCATGACAGAAATGAAAGCAAGCCACAAAGCCTAGGAAAACCAGTTGGTGACATGGGGGATAAGACTCAAGGGTGGAAAAAATCACACATGAAGGATGACACAGAGATGAAAACCATAAAGGAAAATAAATGTGAAAAAACAGGTAACACAACACAGATAGAGAAAACACATTTCTGAAGAACAGTACAAAATGATACAAAATGTATTTAAGGTCTAATACGGGACTAGTTAACGCTTACTGTGTACCAGGAAAGGCCAACAGACAGCTGCCAACCCCGAGCTATACTGAAATGAAGTTACAAAATACGAAGAACACATGACCACACCAAGCAAGCAGGTTGTCTACAAAACTAAAGGAAAAAACTCCATCTGTACTTACGGACCTCAGAGCATCAGCAGCTATAGATCATAAAGTTGCTGAAGACCCAAGGCTCCGACAGCTAGCCAAGCTATTATAAGTAATGGCAACAGAAAGAACATGCATGAGCATTTGATTGAAGCTGTAACTGAGTCTACCAAAACACAAAACCACCAACTTCCAAATGTAGAAGTTTTATACAAAAAAGCTGGCAGCAATCACTGATCTCATTCAAATATAAACTCTAGTCATGACCCACACTGGTCTAAAGTTCTGTTTCGTGAAGCAAACGCTGCCTGGTCCACTTATCCCCTCTAAACGTGCCAGAATGGAAAAAAATACACACACACACAAAAAAAACCCTTTCCTGAGTAACTTTCTTGCATTACAGAAAACTTCTGACTTAGAGAGATTATCCTTGAGGATTAATATGCTCAAGAAATTCCTCCTGAGAGACGATCCTAAGCACGTGATGTCTTGTTCAGAGCACTGGCCCAGGAACAGAAGACCCAAGCATAGAACACAGTTCTGCTACTCACGTTCCACGACTCCTTGGCAAGCCACTAAAGTGCTTTGGAATCCACATGAAAAATCAAAGTTCCTTTGCACAGCCCACCTCCAGGCATCATAAGGATCACACGCGGTGCTGACTGTTGAGGTCTTTGGAATCCCTAAGAAAGCTATAAAACCATGTCACAAAAAGACAGAAAGAAGCCCTTGTATAATGAATCAGAAACCAGATATTCAGAGACAAAGAAAAAAATCAGACGGCTCATGTGGATCCATTTCTGATTCCTGTCACTTTTCCACATTTTTAAAGCCATCTCTTAGCAGTATAAAAAGAAATTCAGTACTGCTACAGCTCTTGACATGATTCATTACCAATTCCAAGTCGGGAATATCTGAAGAACTCAGAATGATGTTTCCACACCAGCCATCGTAAATTTCTATTAGTTTTCACCCTTTGACTGAACACATACATATTAAGTACCTATTGTGTGCCAGGTACTGTTTAAAATAGTATACATGGCTCCCCAAATACTTAAAATAGAACAAAAGTATAAACAGAAGGGCACTACAGAGAAATGAAGAAGAATTCAGCTGAAAGATGGTCAATATCAATTTGTAATATATGTAGAAATTCATAAAGAACTCAAAGGCTCATGTATCGCCAGCAGAGAGGATACATAAATTAGTCAAGGGGAGAATAAACTTTGAGAATGCAGGATGTTCCTGAAACTCCTCTTATGACTGCTTTGGGGCTGAGGTTAAATTATTGATGACACAAAGACAGGAATGGCTGGAATGCATCCAGCTTAGACGGACATGAGTTAAGGCCAAGAATATTGAAGGACGACTGTGGATTAAATCCTTAAGACCTTTAAACAAAAGCAGGCTTTTCAAAAAGACAAAGAATATGATGAGGTTCTTCTACACCATACCCAACTCTTTCCGTGACATCTGTTATGGAATCATGGCAATCAATAGGCAGTCCTTAAACAATAAAAACGGTGCTGAAGCAAGGCAACAGATGCCGTAATACCAACCTGGTGTCTCCTCCCACTGTCAAACTTGCAACTGTAAATAAAGGAAGATGGCTGGAAACTGGGACTCAAGAAGATATGAATATAGTGTCTGGTGTGTTTACAAGATAGCCAAGGTCTCTATAAGTAGTTTCATAGCTTTTCCATCATAGGAAAATGGTCACAATCTTAACCTTCAAGACACTGGCTTAGATGACTTAGACTTGTGACCCATGAGTCTCTCTCATCAGTTTCTTTGAAGTTTATCAACATTGTTTCTTTGTCTGACTCATTACATGTCAGCTTTGCACTGAGGTCTTTATAAAGACAAAAGAAGCCACCAGGGACTCAGGGACAAGTAAATGGAAGAAAATCAGATGCTGTGCAATTCAAAGAAACCTACAACTGAGCTAAGTGGGCTAAGTCAGAGCAAACCTCTAAGGCAGAATGCTTCACTATGGAGGCAGTGGGGAGGACTACATTGCTCTGGCAGTAAAGATAAAGGTGTAACGATAAACACACATTGAAACTTTTCTGAGTGGAGTTTTGGTACATAGCCCAGGCTATGATCATGATTCTCCTGTCTCAACATCTGGGGAACTGAGATCTCAAGTGTGTGTGCCACCATGCCTGGCTACAAACTAAGACTTCTAAATTTAGATTCAACATTGAAGAACTGGACAGAAACATCATGCATATAGTAAATGATACCAGTAGTCAGCATGGATAACATATACGGGGAAAAATACAGCAAAGAGAGAAACACATAGCAGGGAGCTGGATAAGCTGAGTATTTGAATCCAGACTCTCAGATAGCCTCCATTATTAAGGATAAATATCACATCATTTCTCTTCTCTTACCACAAGTCTTCTGCTAACTCCTACTTCTAACTTCCAACAAAAGAGATTATAAAAATCCAATTGAGAGCCAGGTGGTAGTGGAGCATGCATTTAATCCCAGCACTCAGGAGGCAGAGGTAGGAACCTGGTCTCCAGCGAGTTCCAGGACAGCCAGAGCTACACAGAGAAACCCTATCGTGAAAAACAAAGCAAAAGAAACAAAGAAAATGTCTGATTGAGTGGACAGTTTTAAACTGGTGAAAGTAATGACAATGAAAATCATCAAGATTTATAATATTTTTGAAAATAATGTGGCAATTTCTGTTACAGTGAGTCGAGCACATGACACAGGAACTTCTAGTTCCTAAGATGGTGACAAGAGGCATTTCATATGGCAAACAAACATAGTGGAACTCTCATGGCATGTACACCTGTACTTCCCACTCTTTACAAGTCTGAATAGACAGGCAGGTGGTTTGTCACTTAAAATCTTTCAAACCAAGGTGTTAAGTGAGAAATTCCAAGACAATGTTTAGAGTGCTTTAATCAATGTAACAGAAGAAAGCAAATGAACTTAAAAGTAAAATTGATACAGATGGATAGGTTCTAACATCCAAGTACCACACCTCCCAATGAGAACCTGGTCAGATGAAGGGGCAAAGGTCCAAAGCAGAGAGTGAAGGCAGATGTATATGAGACAGGAAGAACTCTAGGACTGAATTTTCAAGATGAGCTCCACTGATGCCTCCCACTTTCAGATTCCCCAAGCCCTAGCTGGAGGTTTGGTCACAAACAGTAACAGTAGGACCTGCTGTTTCTAGAATGAGGAAGGAGCTCAGAATCCTGGGAAGACTTCAGACACTAAACTCCATAACAAGATACAGAGTATAGGGTACAAGAGCGCTAGGAGGTTCTGTGCTCTTTTGTGACGGGTGCTAATGATGCCACAGCAAGACACTATGAAAAATTGCTCAAGCTACAACTTTAGTGGAAGATACAATGGGACTAAGTGTGGGAATGGCTCGATGGACATACTGAGCCAATAGAAAGGAAGCAACTAGCATTGGGATAACAATAGTGCCAAGGTTAAGAGTTGGTAGAAATACAGGTCTCTGGTTGACTTGCAGAAGGTAATCTTTCTTCAGAGATGACCACAGTGCTCAGCTTTCTAGAAAGTTCTATTACTCTTGACCTTGTCCCTATAAAGAAAAGAACCCAGAGAGCTCATGAGTATAGTTTCTTTTATTTTAACCAAAACTTATTCAGAACATTTACAGTAATAATTCCAAAACCTATGCCTTAACTCAGAATTATTTTCTATAGTTTTACCACAGAGAAAGTGGCATTCTATTATTTATGTAAACTTTACAATAGTTTTTTACTCTTAATTAAAAATCTCATTAGAAGCCAGGTGTGATGGCTTACGCACCTAGCACCCAGCACCCAGGAGGCAGAAACAGCTGAATCTTTGTTAGTTAGAGGCTAGCCTGGAATAACATAGGGAGTTCCAGGACAACCAGGGTTATATACAGAAACCCTGTTTCAAAACACCAAAGACAAAAATTAATTAGAACTATAAAGTGACTACTAATGTATATGGGCTTTCTTCTTTACTTGAGAGTCTCAATTTGGAACTGTGGTGAGGGTTGTAAACATTGCATATACCCCAAGCAACTTAGCTGTATGCTTCAAAAGAGCAAACTGTGTGGTATGAGAATCATCTCTCAATAGAACTGCTGCTTTAAAAACTAGCTAAAGAATCCATCTTTTAGACCTCATTCCATATAATCCCTGGCTGTCCCATTCGTGTATCTTTCCTGAGCCATTCCCCAGGTGTTTAACTGTTACTCTATTTATAGAGCGTAACAATTTTAAACTGCCAATCTAACTACTTTAGGGTTTTGTTTTTGTGAAATTTGTTTGAAAACAACATGCTGGAAATTAGGACTGACCTTTAATTAGCATCCAATACATTAAGCTATTTACTAAGGGTCTCACTATGTAACTCTACTTATCCTGGGACTTGCTAATTAGACTAGGGTAGCCTAAATGTCACGGAGATCCATCTGCCTCTGATGTCCAATAAGATATTTGGCTTACATACAAATGAAAATGGGACTGTAGTAAACTGATCTGATACAGGCTTTCAAGCTAATCTGTTTATCACTGACTGAGAATGGTAACACTCATACACACTCCCTCTCCGTGTCTCTGTGTGTGTGTCCCTAACAGAGAGAGATGCAATCAGGCCTTGTGTAGCTGGTCAGAGCACAACACTTCCCTGGGGAAAAAAAATCACTGTTGGGACAGTGGAGATAGCTTTCCTGATACTATCATATGACTGATGATTGAACAACTTAATCCCTTTAAATTTCCTGTTTTGAGATGAACTGCATGGAGATTCACCATGTATTTCTGCAGGAAAGATTAGGCAGCAGTACAGACACCTTTTACTCCTCATTAGAAAACACCAGCATTTACTATAATGGTATAAATTTGCAAAGGTATATAAAGTATATTTGCCCATAAATGTTTCTGTTCTGTTATGTTAAAGATTTTAAGAATCGAGGTTTGTAGGTTAAGAAGTATATAAAAAACTTTATATATAAAGAAAAAGATATATGTATATAAGAAAAAACATTAGAGAGAAATAATCAGTGTTAAAATAGAAAGAAACTATCAAAATGAACTTAGGTATATGGGTATGTACATACATATATGCATGTGTGTGTGTTCAGAACCTTTGTCCAGAAAAAGGGCTTAGAAGAGGTATAATAAGCACCCCTACCTGTGGGGAGCTGACAGAAGGCAGATATCATCCTTGCAGCCATCTTGAGCCATATACCCTGACAAGAGACTTGATTACAATAGCCTACAACAGCTGAGCACACTCTGATAACATCTTGTATTAGATACCCAGGATTTTCCCTTGGGTGTGTGAGACTTAAAGGTGTGATTTAGAGTGAGACTCAAGGGCATGACTCAAAAGTGTGATTTGGAGATAAGACCTAAGGGCATGACTTAGAAGTGAGACATAAAAGGCGAGAGGCATACAGAAGAGTACAGTACAACTTGGAGTAGTTATTAGGCACATTAGGTATTAGGCACTTGGCACTTGGAGGAAGAACTTGGAATTAGAATTAGACACTTGGATTAGGTACTTAGCACTTGGAAAAAGAACTTGGAACTGGGAAAGAAACTAGCAACTGGAACTAGGATTAGGTGCTAGGAACTAGTGACATAGAACTAGGGACTTGGAAAGAAGAGAGACTGAAGAATAAACAGGATTGAATCACACTGTCTGCTCTCCATTCCTCGAGTCCGTCCTCACTCTCTTGCTGAACCCCGACCCATGGACCAGAGCAGCTTGGGGCAGTGCAGGCTAACAAGTTAGTCCCCAAGGCTTTTGGCAGTGCGGGTTCCAACATTGATAGAGCAGTTCTAGACATTTTGGCACCCAACGTGGGGCAGCAAGAATGAGAGACCCAGTGAAGGACGTTACTGGAAGAAGGATCTGAAAATTCAGAAGTGAAAGGAAGCTGATCACTGCGGGAATCTGCCGTGTCAAGAAAGGTAAACCATGTTAGTGAAAATGGAGCAAGAAATAAGTCAGCCTGAACTCAACTCTGTTTTTGTTTTGTTGTTTGCTGCTCACATGTGTTAACTGTCTGCTTTTGTTTTGTTTTTGAATGCTTTCATGTTCAAAATAAAAAGAAACATATTTATCTGAAATTAGAATCTAAAATACAACCAAAGGTTGACGACGATTTGTCAGAGCCAGACTGTGCTAACCTAGAGGAAGAGGCAGCCGATCATTATGACCCTGAATGGCCCTCTTCTGGAAGACCCCCTCCCTATGCACCTCCACATCCAAGTGCTCCTGCAATGGAGATGGTGGTTGTAGATCCCAGATGGGAGTTACAGGAAAAAATATCTGTTCTTAAACAACAAATAGAGTTAGAAAAAGAGTATCAGGACTTAATTAATCAGCTACAAAAATTAAAGTCAGGGAAGATGTCTCGAGAGGTAAACTGCAAAAATCCCTCCGGCTCCTTGTGTTCCTCAACTAGGAGTCCAAAGGCAGTCCCTATCACCTAGCTTAAGATTAGCCACAGCTCTTCCAGAGAAGGGAGATGCTGAGGCTTTCCCTGTATCAGAGACCAGAAACGATCAAGGGGGTGCTTGGAGACATCACACAGGATTTAATTTTCAAATTATTAAGGAATTAAAAAATGCAGTATTACAATACGGTGCCACTGCTCCCTTTACTCTTACAGCTACCCTCTAAGATTATCTGTTAAAATCTAAAATGGCTGATTCCAGGGTCACAGGCACAGAGGGTAGAAGATGATCTTAGGATATATGCTAGGCAACAAAGTAAGACAACTTTCAAAAATTAACACACTTTGGTCAATGGAACACAGAAAATCACGTTCAAAATAACTCCCCACTATTCAAAAGTGTGCCATCTTAAGCAACAAAAAGAACAGTGACTGCCACATGCAATATCATGAATAGATTTCATAGTGGGCAAAGACGACAAGGGGACATATTTACATGTGGTTTTGTTCTATGTTTTAAAAAACACCTCCAGTGATGATCAGAAAACATCTATGCTAGAGAAAAGAGGAGAACAATCTGGCTAGAAATGAGTCTTCTAGGGTTTCAGAAATAGTGAGGGAAATGTGTGGTAAGCCAAAGACTTAAGATTTGTAGACATTCCTACTACATGTTATATACTTCAATAAGAAAGTGCTAAGTGTAATGTATAAAATAATAAAACACTTTTAAATCTACAATGCTCAAAATCACAAGGCAAGAAATGTATGTCCCATCCTTTAAGGCAGAGGTTCTCAACCCCCAGGGTATTGAATGACTCTTTCACAGGGGTCACCTAAACATGATATCTATATTATGTTTCATAACAGTAGCAAAATAGTTATGAAGTATAAGCAAAAATAATTTTACAGGTAGAGATCACCAAACATGAGGAAACTACTTTCTTCTTCTTTTTTTTTTTTTTCGAGACAGGGTTTCTCTGTGTAGCCCTGGATGTCCTGGAACTCACTCTGTAGACCAGGCTGGCCTCGAACTCAGAAATCCGCCTGCCTCTGCCTCCCAAGTGCTGGGATTAAAGGTGTGCGCCATCACCGCCCGGCATGAGGAAACTACTAAAGGGTCATAGCATTAAGAAGGTTGAGAAGCACTGCTATAGAGGGACCAGATAAGTGATGGGCTACCTGTACCATTGCCAATAATGGATCAATCAGAAATCATGACTCTAAACATAAAACTCTGCAACAGTACTGATAATGAGTGTTCCAGAAAAAAAAACCCAAAAAACAAAACAAATAAACAAACAAAACATTAAAAAGCTCCACTGAGAGCCTTTGTAACAACTTCTGATGTCTATCAAATATGGTAATAAGGATTAAACTAAATGATATTTCAGAAAAGAACTAAACAAATCAAGGTGGGGATGTTTTCTGACATGGTCTTTCAATCACAGCACTTTCTATATTGAAAGCAACCTGGGACTATCCAGATAGGTCATGAGGTCCTAGAATGGATCCCAGTTTGGAATATTTTTAATGAGACAAAAGCTACCAACATGGAAAAATAGAGAATTAAATGAAACAAATACTTATTGTTCAACAGGATGAAAAGTGATCTCATTTGAAGAAAAAATATAGTATACATATACACACATACATACATGCATACACACACACATATACACGTACACACACATATACATAGCAAATTATCTAAAATAATATACACAAAACTATACCCAGAGCACTATTGAGTTGTAAAATACAGTGGTGGTTTTTATTTTCCTTCCCCCAATACCTTTTTGGTTTCTTGAGACAGGTTCTAACTGTCCTGAAACTCACTCTGTAGACCAGGCTGGCCTTGAACACATAGAGATCTGCCTGCCTCTGCCTTGCAAGTGCTAGGATTAAGGGAGTAAACCACCACCACCACCCAGCTTTTCCTTTCTTTTTACTTAATGTTTCCTAGATTTTTCTGTTGTTGTTTTATTTTTGTAACACACAAATTAAGAAAAGATAATTTTTAACTGGAAAATTGGAAACTAAAGACTAGGTTATTTTCCTTACTAACATAAAACAGTGGCAGCTGTTCTATGAGTAACAACTTCTCATTTTTAATAATTTACTGTGATAAACAATAGATTATAGAAATCCTACAGTCAGCTACTTTTAAGTGAACAGCTTGGTGGCTGGGGTATATTCATACTGTTGCACAAGCCTCACCATCACCTATACCAAGACATTTCTCATCACCACAAACAGAAAGTTTGTACTCACTAACAATTCCTTGTCTCACTTCCCATGAGGCCCTGGCATCCATCTGTCTACCTTCCAACTATGAAATGATCACTCTAGATATCTCATAAAAATGCAATATCATCATCATTTATGCTTGAGTATGGCCTGTTCCACATCAAACAATGACTTCGAGATTCATCTACATTGAAGCATGCATCAGAATCTCCTTTTTAAAGACTAAATAATATTTCACTGTGTGAATTAACTACATTTTGATTAAATTTAGTTTCAGTTTTTCAGTTTTAATTCACAAAAATTCTTGTCATATTTCTGTCAATTTCTAAGACTAACAATAAACTAAAAACTTAATTGTTTTAAGACATTCATAGTAGAATAAGCCCTTGTTCACTGTCAATACCTCTGAAGTGCAAGGATTCCTAAGACCAAGGGAATTCCATTTAAACGATAATTCTAGCTACCCAATTCTTGGTCTCCTTTTCAGCATAAAAGTCTTTCTCCAAGCGATCTTTTTTTCTAAGGAGCACTTTGCTGTTCCAATGATAAAACCACAGAGAATGTGTGGTGTAAAATACTGTTCAATTGTCTGCCTGGTACTTTCTGGAGACAAATCAGATATTTTATAATGGAAATCAAAGTGGTTTCTTACTGTTTTGCCTTGTATTTTGATGCATCCCTTGGTTCACTGCTGGGATTGCTCCAGTCATCAGCTTCAGGAGTGGTCTTGTAATGGCGCCATGCAGACTTATTGAAAACTGGCAGCCTCTCAAAGGATTCACTTGAAAGGGCCTATTTAAAAAAAAATACATACACCAAAGATCTAGGATACTATTTTTCTCACATGAAACTCACGAATTTTATTACTTGAAACGCCAGTAACCATATGTTTATTTTTGAAATATTAACATTCATTTTATATTTACTTAGACTAACCAGTAAAAATATTCTAAACCCTTTGTAAAATGAGTGAAATCATTTGCTTGCTCACTCACTCAAAATCAATACTGAAACAATATGACAGGAATAAAATATATTGTAATTCAGTTAATACTGCCTTGAGATACTCAATAGTGTTGACAGTATGTGTTAAGACCAATCATTTTTGTTCAAGAGGCAACTGCTGCCCAAAAAGAGCCTAAGAAGAAATAAAGTCTTATTCACACCAGACTTATAAACATTTGCCATCAACTGCAATTAAACATCACATCATTTATGGGCTGGGAACATAGCTCAGTGGTAGACAGCATGTCTAGTATCATGCAGGAAGCTCTGGGCTTCATCTCCAACACCAAAGCAAGCAAACAAACCCCATCACCGAGATACGCATCTAAATGACTAGTACAACTGTGATCTCATTTCCAGGAATCAACTATGCCTCAGGTAAAAAGAATGAGCCAGCTCTACATGACTCAAATGTGGAAACTTCTGCAGGATACATTCCAAACTTAGGAAACAAAACTAAGCTGCTGAACTGTCTTTTGAATTAGATTTAAAGCTATTTTGTTAAATGTAGAATCAACTCTATTACAGATTTTTGATGTTGCTAAGTTTTTAAGACAGGGTCTCACTATGTATCCCTGGCTGGCCTGGAACTTTCTACACAGACCAGGCTAGCCTGCCTCTGACTTCAAAGTGCTGAGATTAAGGGTATGTGCTGCCATGCTCAGCTCCTCTCTGAGATTTCTGTTTGGTTGGTTTGCCTTTGTGATACTGGGAATGGAACCCAAAGCCTTGTACATGTTAGGCACAATCTATATGACTGAGCCACATCCCTAGCCCCGATAAATATAGAATCGAATCTAGGAGCATCCGTAAGAAAGAAAAACCCAGTACCTCTTGAAGAGAAGTATGGCTTAGTGCCAGCAGTGGAACATTTCATTTCCCCCTTTGGAGCTTTTAAATGTTACTATATGCCTCTATTACCTATTAAAATAATATACCAAGATTCTAGAATTCAGAAATAGAAGTTTAACACCACCAACAAATGAGAAAAACTGAGTTATACAGGCCTTAGTTACTAGATGAACATTTTATATGGCTATTATGATTTTATTGATTTTAAAAATTAATGTATAATGTAATAGGTTCCATTAAGGCATTTTTATCTATAATGTGTTTTTGCTGATTCCTCTCCTCTCCAGCTCTTCTCTTCTACCCCCACATCTGTCCCCTGCATCCCCTCCTTTCAACTCTAGTAGTTTCTGCTTTTATGTGTTATTCTCCCATCTTCCTCCTCCATCCTTAAAAACCTTTCTTTTATCTCATGGAATTCTTTATAGTTTTGTAACCTGTCTTGATGCTCATTTCCACGTATGTACGTATGTACGTGTGTGTGTGTGTGTGTGTGTGTGTGTGTGTGTGTGTGTGTGTGTGCGCGCGCGCGCGCGTGTGTGTGCAAATTAAAAGCTAAGGTCTGATTCTCCCCACGCTCTAAACTCCATCAGGCCTGAAGATCCTGAACCATACAGACTGGCTTCCTTTCTCCACCTGTTTCTGCTGAGTCCTCTGAGACACTCAAGCTGCCCTGAGCAGTCTACTATCCCCAGTGGAACTCCATTCTCCTACCACCTCTCTATACACTTTCACCGTACCGTACCTGCAAATCCTGAACCATACAGACCTGCTGATCTGGAACCACACAGTACAATCAGAGGCCTGCCCCATCAGGACTACTTGTACTTACTATGACAAGAACATCCAGAGACCGAAATTATCCAAATGACTAAAGGCCCTCAATAGAACATAATCAACAAAAGCTAGGGCAATATGACACCTTCAGAACACAGCTACCCCACTACAGCAATCCCTGGATATCCTAACACAACCAAAACACACACAAAAAAATGACCTTAAATCCAATCATATAAAGATGATAGAGGCCTTTAAAGAGAAAATGAATAAATCCCTTAAAGAAATACAGGAAAATACAATAAAAAAGATAGAGGCCTTTAAAGAGGAAACAAATCCCTTAAAGACATAGAGGAAAATGTGATCAAAGAGATGAAGGAAATAAATAAGACTATGCAAGCCCTGAAAATGGAAATAGAAGCAATAAAGAAAAGAGAAACTGAGGGAATCCTGGAGATGGAAAATGGAGGGAAGAGAACAGGAACAACAGCTGCAAGCAAGCATCACCAACAGAATACAAGAGATGGAAGAGAGAATCTCAGGCATAGAAGATGCAGTACCAAGAAATTGGTACATCAGTCAAAGAAAACATTAAATCTAAAAAAGTCCTGACACAAACCACAAAAAATCTGGGATACCATGAAAAGACCTAACTAAGAATGATAGGAATAGCAGGTGAAGAGTCCTAGGTCCAAGGCCTAGAAAATATTCTCAACAAAATCATAGAAGAAAATGTTCCAAACTTAAAGAAAGAGATGCTTATAAACATATAAGAAGTTAATAGAACACCAATTAGACTGGACCAGAAAAGAAAATCCTCCTTGCGCATAATAATCAAATCAGATTGTTATTTTTTCTATAGAACAAAGAAAGAACATTAAATGCTGCAAGGTAAAGAGGCCAGATAACATACAAAGACAGACCTACCAGAAGTACACCTGATTTCTCAAAAGAGACTCTAAAAGCTAGAAGGGCCTGGACTTTATCTTGCAACCTCTAAAAAAAACCACAGATGCCAACCTAGACTACTATACCCAACAAAACTCTCAATCACCATAGATAGAGAAAACAAGATATTTCATTTTTTTTTCCCCCATCAGACCCCGCAACAGTCCCAACGGGATTATTCGAACCGGCACGGGAAGGGGCGCAAACAAGATATTTCTTTCTTTTTTTTTTTTGTTTTTTTCGAGATAGGGTTTCTCTGTGTAGTCGTGGCTGTCCTAGAACTCACTTGTTAGACCAGGCTGGCCTCAAACTCAGAAAGCCACCTGCCTCTGCCTCCCAAGTGCTGGGATTAAAGGCGTGTGCCACCAACGCCCAGCTAAGATATTTCAAGACAAATCCAGATTCAAACAATATCTATCCACAAATCCAGCCCCACAGAATATGCAAGAAGGAAAACTCCAACCCAAGAAGGATAATTACATCTAAGAAAACACAAGAAATAAGTAATTACATACCAGCAAAATCAAGGGAAGCATGTGTATGCACATCCCCCCTCCAACACACAAACACTGCATCAACATCAAAATAACAGGAAATAACAACCACTGGTCATTAATATCTCTCAACATCAATGGACTCAATTCCTCAACAAAGAGACACAGGCTAACAGAATAGATGCAAAAACAGGATCCATCTTTCTGCTACATACAAGAAACACACCTCAACAATAAAGACAGACATTACCTCAGAGAAAAGGGGTGGAAACAAGTTTTCTAAGCAAATGAGCTGTAGCAGCCATTCTAATATCTAATAAAATAGACTTTCAACCAAAATCAATCAAAAGAGACAGGGAAGGCTACTTCATACTTAAAGAAAAGAACTACAAAGGTGATATCTCAGTTCGGAACATCTATGCCCAAACACAAGGCCACCCACATTTATAAAAGAAACATTGTTAAAACTTAAATCACACATTGAACCTGGCACATTAATAGTGGGAGACTTCTACATCCCACTCTCACCAACCGAGAGGTCATCCAGACAAAAACTAAACCAAGAAATAATGAAACTAACAGACATAAATCAAATGGAGCTAACAGACATCTACAGAATATTTCACACAAATACAAAAGAACATACTTTCTTCTCAGCATCTCATGGATCCTTCTCCAAAACTGACCATATAGTCGGTCACAAAGCAAGCCTTAACAGATACAAGAAAATTGAAATAACACATTGTATCTTATCAGACCACCATAGATTAAAGCTGGACTTCAATAACAGCAGAAACCCAGAAAGCCTACACACTCATAGAAAATGAACAACTCTATACTCAATGATCTCTGGGTCAGGGAAGAAATAAAAAAAAAAATTAAAGACTTTCTAGAATTTAATGAAAATGAAGGCACAACATACCCAAATTTACGGGACACAATGAAAAAGTAGTACTAAGAGGAAAGTTCATAGCATTGAGTGCCTCCATAAACAAATTAGTTCTCATACCAGTAATTTAAAAGCACACCTGAAAGTTCTAGAGGAAAAAAGAAAAGCAAGCACACCAAAGAGGAGTAGAAGGCAGGAAATAATCAATAATCAATCAGTTAGAAACAAAGAAAACAATACAAAGAATCAACAAAACCAAGAACTGGTTCTTAAAGAAAATCAACAAGATAGACAAACCCTTAGCCAGACTAATAAGAGGGCACAGAGACAGTATCCAAATGAACAAAATCAGAAATGAAAAGGGAGACACAACAGAAACTGAAGAAATTCAAAGAATCATTAGGTCTTACTTCAAAAGCCTCTATTCCACAAAATTTGAAATCTTCACGAAATGGACAATTTTCTAGACAGGTACCATTTACCAAACTTAAATCTAGATCAGGTGAATTATTTAAACAGTCGTAGGACCCCTATAGAAATGAAAGCATCAAACGTCTCCCACCAAGAAAAAAAAAGAAAAAAAAAGAAGCCTAGGGCCAGATGGTTTTGATGTAGAATTCTACCAGACTTTCAAAGAAGAGCCAATATTCCTCAAACTATTCCACAAAATAGAAACAGAAGGAATACTACCAAACTCATTCTATGAGGTCACGGTCACCCTAATACTCAAACCAAAAAAAGACTCAGACTGAAAGAGAATTTCAGAACAATTTCTCTTATGAACATTGATATAAAAACTTACTTGATATAACTCTAACCAAACATGCAAAAGAGCTGTATGACAAGAACAAGTACCTGAAGAAAGAAATGGAAGATCTCAGAAGATGGAAAGATCTCCCGTGTTCATGGATAGTTAGGATTAATGTAGTAAAAATGGCCATTCTATCAAAAGCAATCTACAGATTCAATGCAATCCCCATCAAAATTCCAACACAATTTTTACAGACCTTGAAAGAGCAATTCCCGACTTCACATGGAAAAACAAAACTCCAGGCTAGCCAAAGCATTCCTAAGCAATCAAAGAACTTTGGAAGGAATCACCATCTCTGATTTTAAGCTGTACTATAAAGCATGGGATTGGTATAGAAACAAACATTGGTTGACCAATGGAATTAAATTGAAAACTCAGAAATAAACCTACATACTTGGAAACCTGATTTTTGATAAAGAAGCCAAAACCACACAATGGAAAAAAACATCTTCAACAAATGGTGCTGGTCTAACTGGATGTCTGCATGTAGAAGAATGCAAATAGATCCATGTTCATCACCCTGCACAAAACTCAAGTCCAAGTGGATCAAGAACTTCAACATAAAAATGGATATACTAAATCTCATAGCAGAGAAAGTGAGGAACAGCATTGAACTTGGTTCACAAGACAATTTCATGAACATACCAATGGCTCAGGCTCTAAGATCAATGATTGATAAATGGGACAACATGAAACTGTAAAGCTTTTGTAAGGCAAGGACACTGTCAATAGGACAAAATGGCAGCCTACAGACTGGGAAAAGATCTTCACCAACCCTACATCTGACAGAGGGATAATATCCAAAAAATATAATGAATGCAAGAAGCTAGACTTCAATAGAGAGAGAATTCTCAACAGAGGAATCTCAAATGTTCAAGAAGCACTTGAAGAAATGTCCAAATACTTAGTCATTATTCCATCTTATACCAGTCAGAATGGCTAAGATCAAAAACTCAAGTGATAGCACATGCTGGTGAGGATGTGGAGAAAGAGGAACACTCTTTCATTGCTGGTTGGAATGCAAACTTGTACAACCACTTTGAAAATCAATTTGGTGGTTTCTCAGTAAATTGGGAATAGTTCTACCCCAAGACTTAGCTATACCACTCCTGGACATATACATAAAAGATGTCACACTATATCTCAGGGACATTTGCTCAACTATGTTTATAGCAACTTTATTCATAATAGTCAGAAACAACCTAGATCTCTCTCAAGAGAATAATGGATAAAAAAATGTGGTACACCTACAAAATAGGATACTATTCATCTATTAAAAACAAAGACATCATGAATTTTGCAGGCAAATGGATGGAATGTAAGAATATCATCCTGAGTGAGGTAAACCCAGACCCAAAAGGACATGCATGTATGTAGTCACTGATATTAGTCATAAAGTACAGAATACACATGCTATACTTCACAGACCCAAAGAAGCTAAACAAGATGGAAGGCAAAAGCAAAGATGTTTGAATCTCACCTACAAGGGGGAATAAAATAGTCATAAGAGGCAGATGGAGGGAGGGAACTGGGTAGGAGAGAGGATGGGAAGGGGGAGGTTCAGGATCAAGTGTGGAGAGGGACAGGAGAGATGGCCAGATGGCCATGAGAATGAATGGAAATCTGCAACTGGCAGAGGTGGGAGTTTAGGGGACATATAGTATAAGTGCCAGAGACTTTGGATAGGGGAGGCTCCCCAGAATCAATGAGATGACCTTACCTGAGATTCACAGCAGTGGGGATAGAGAACCTAAAGAGGCCACCTCCTGTAGTCAGGCAGGAATCTCAGTGAGGGATAGGGACACCAATCCACCCACAAATCTTTTGACCTAAAACTCATCCTGCCTACAAGAAATGCAGGCATGGGGGATGGGGTGGAGACTGAGGGAATAGCCAATCAATAACTGGCCCAACTAGAGACCCATCCCAAGGACAATCACCAATCCCTGACACAATTAATGAAACTCTTTTATAGTTGTAGACAGGAGTCTAGAATGGCTGTCCTCTGAGAGGTTCTACTCGACAGCAGACTCAGACAGATGTAGACAAACAATTCCAAATAGTGAAAGGAACTTGGGGACTCTTATGCAAGAGTAGGGGAAAAGATTTCAGGTCCAGAAGGGAATAGGAACTCTACAGGAGGACCAACATAGTCAACTAACCTGGACCCTTGGGACTCTCAGAGACTGAACCACTAACCACAGAACATACACGGGCTGGACCTAGACCTCCTTGCACATATGTAGCAGATGTGCAGCTTAGTGTTCATGTGGGTCTCGAACAACTGGAGCCAGGGTTATCCCAAAAGCTATTGTCTACCTGAGGGATATGTTCTTCTAGCTGGGTTGCCTTGTCTTGCCTCAATGGGAAAAGATGTGTGTACCCTGCAGAGATTTGATGTGCCTGGTAGGGAGATACTCAGGGGCCCCCCAACCACTCAGAGGAGAAAGGGAAGAGGTGACTGGGATAGGGGTGTGAACAGTGAGTGGGATGTAAAGTGAATTTAAAAAAGCTAAGATCTGCATGAGAGCAAGCATTTGGTATTTGTCTGAGTCTGGGTTACCTCACTTGATTGACAATTTATAGATAATTTTATATAAGCATATTATCATTACTGAATTCTTACAACTTGAGAAATTAAAGCAAAAGACTTCAGATTATTATCTCCTTTAAACTAAGTTTTTCAATGGACATACAATTTTGAAAAATTAGATCTATGGTTGTAAAAATAAAAAATTTAAGTTCCTATTTCTGTGCTACCTGTTTTGTTATGTCTGGTCATAAAATCAGTGTGAGGCATACCATGGTTTCATAAGTCTGATGTCAAGGTAAGAGATGATACAGTGCTCTTCTTAACTGGTTATGGGTACTTCCAGATTTATAAAGTCAAGAAACCTTTACACTAACAGAAACAAAACACAGTACCTTCAAATAAATGACTGCATCGGTACCCACTCCTTCCATGGAATACAGTTTTAGATCTCCCTGAAAATATCTGGCATACAGTCGAGAAATTGGCAAGCCATAACCAAATCCAGCCTATTAAGAAAAGAAAATTAATAGAATGAGACCAGTACAAATGCTTCACAGGGGACCACTTACAGAAGATTAAAACAAATCCCTGATTTGAATTTAAATCAAATGAATTAGTAAGTCAATCTTTATAATGATGCATCTATAATCTAAAACCAAAATTCCCTATTTCAAAAAAAAAAAAAAGCCAACAACAACAAACAGCAAAAATCACTTGTCAAATTTGGGTAAAAAAAAAAAAAACAAATGTCATTTAAAAACTTTTTTTAGCATTTTAAAGTAAAATTTATCTATGTATGAGCATAAAATCAGAGTAACTTTTTTTGAGACAGGGTTTCATGTATCTAAGCTGGCCTTGAACTAATTTATGTTATCTTAGGTATCTATGTATCTAAGATTAACCTTGAGTTCCTGATGTTCTTGCCTCCACTCCCTAAGTACTGGGATTACAGGCATAGAACCACAGTGCCTGGTTTATGCAGTGCTGGGGACTAGAATCCAGAGCTTAATGCATACTAGGCAAGGACTCTACCAACTGAACAATACCCTGAGCTCCAAGCGTTACTTTTTAAGTGTATACTTATTATATCTGCAGATAAGTGCAGCTTTTGACCCTTAAAAAAAGAGACTTCTTTTTGCAGCAGACAGAGACCATTATGGAAAGCTCTACACTGGTCAAAACGCTGAGAACAACTGGCTATAGGGTGCCTGTCCTCAGCTGACAAACCTATAACACAATTCCTATACTTAAGGCTCAGGGAACATCTTGGAAAGATGGGCAGACGGACTGTTGAGAGGATCGGATTCTGCTGTAAGACAGTGTCTTTCTTTTTTTTTTCTAAAAAAGGGAATACAAAATGGGAAGTGGAGGGAGAGGGACTAGGAGGGAGATCTGTGGGGCACAGTGGCGAGTGACTATGACCAAAATACAAAATGCTGTGTAGAATTCGCAAAGACTATAAATAGTGTATTAAAAAGCAAATATTCAATCAAGTGGAATTTGATCTGATGACAAGACAAAACCACATTCACTTTCAAGTTTCATTATCAGATTTCCCTCT
This sequence comes from Rhabdomys pumilio, assembly GCA_030674055.1. Classification (NCBI taxonomy): domain Eukaryota; kingdom Metazoa; phylum Chordata; class Mammalia; order Rodentia; family Muridae; genus Rhabdomys; species Rhabdomys pumilio. The sequence continues at coordinate 75,151,325 of JANHMN010000005.1, read as the reverse complement.
TGTCTGAAGTAAGAATTAATAGCACAAGAGTTGAAAATTTTTGTGAGACAGTGTCTCTCTGTGTAGTCCTAGCTGTTCTGGAACTCACTATGTAGACTAGGCTGGCCTCAAACTCACAGAGATCTATCTGCCTTTGCCTCTTGAGTGCTGGGATTAAAGGCATGTGTACCACTGCCCGGCAAGAGTTGAAATTTACCAATAAGACTAAACCCACTAAAAAAATTTCTTAGAGGTCCTTCCTAAGGATCTGGAAAAGCTACAGTATGTTGATATAGTGAATGGGTATTTTTAGAAAAAAATTAATACCTTCCTATGTCATCAAACTGACAGTCCATATATATTTTTAAACAAAAGTTCACAGACAGGAATAAAAACAATGATACTAAAGTCAGTGACTTTGTGGTTGGCCACAGGTGGTTATTGAGAGATACTATTCAGTAAGCTTTAGCATTTTGGATTAATTCTGGATCAAGAATAGGGCCTTAAGAAAAGAGGGCCATAGTTACATAGGCTTCTGACTCTGAAATCAACAGTTTTGTGTGACTGAGCAGCTCAATCAACTTCTTTAAGGCTTTTCTCACCATGAAATGGAAAGCTCACATCTGAGCTGATAAGAATTTCATGACATAATAGTAAATGCCATGTCTATGCATATCTACCATACAGTCAAACTTAGTAGGATGGGTCAATTTGCTGATAAACCTGAAGTCAATATCTGGGGTCCATATAAAAATAGAAGTGATAATTGACCCCACAGAGTTGTCTTCTGACCTTCTAAAGCATAAGTAACAGGCATAGTAGATACTCTCCAAAAAGGAAATTTGGCTATATGGAGATGAGGCTATGTCATGCTCTAAGTTGTTTCCTACTGTGTAAAGCAGTGGCTTTCAGGCTGTACCTCATCATGGAAAAGTAACGTTTGGCTCTACTGCATAGATGGCTGGCTGGGTGGCTCCTCATCTTACAGTGCACACAGACATCATGTGTCCAGCATCATAAATGGGACATAGACAAGTAACATTTCTAATGTAAAAAGGTACCACCTAGAAACTTATCTAAGTAAACTGGGGACATAGGTATATTCAGATCATTTCAGGTGCTGGGGATGTAGCTTGGTGGGTAGAGTGCCAGCTGAGCACACCAAAGGTTCTCAGTTCGATTCCCCAGCACCTCCTAAACTGAGAAGGCACTCAAGTATGTTCTCCAAGCAGGAAGATCAAGAGTTCAGGGTCACTGTAGCTTCAGTCAGCTATCAGCCCTGGATGGCATCAAACTCTGTCTCAAAACCACCACCACAGAATAGATTTTGTGCCTGTGAGACAGTGGAGTGGGTCAAAGTACTTGCTGGGCAACCCTGACAACAATCTAAGTTCAATCCTTGGAACAACAAAAAGGTAAAGGAACAGAATTCAACTTCAGAAAACTGCACACACACACACACACACACACACACACACACACACACACACACACTAACTCACTCCTTTTCTCACACAAATAATTAAAATTGTTTAAATCTGTTACTAGGGCTAGAAAGATGGCTTAGCAGTTATGTGTACTTGTTGCTCTTGCAGAAGACCCGGGTTCAGTTCCCAGCACCCATGTATAACTCCAGTTCCAGAGGACCCAATGCCCCCTTCTGATCTCCGTTGGTACTAGCCATGCAATGGTGCACATATATACATATAGGCACACATAGGCACACAAAATATGCTAACATATAAAACAGTTAAAATTTGTTCAATTAAAAATATACGAAGGAAGGCTCAGACTCATAAAACTTTAAGCCATCTGCAAAGAAAACTGTTTCTAGTACTGCACAGCTGTGTACCTACTTCAAAGTTGAGGACAGTTTATTAAGTGGGAGCAATGTGGATGGAAGCATTTCTTCCAAAGCAGCCATAATAGTATACCAGAAAGCTCACAGACTGCTCTACCATTCATTTGCTTTGACCCTTTCTCCCTCATGGGAAGGTGGATAAATACCAGTCTCTTGGGAGTCCTCTGTTTCACAAAGAAAAAAATGGCATAAAGCGCTACCCTCAGGATGCTCTTTTAAAAAGACATGGAATAGACGATCCATATTCTTTTTAAACAACTGAGGAAGATGCAAAATTTGTACCAGACCCCGGCCAGGGTAATACTATTCCAAATTGATCTTTTATGAATTTTCTTGAATCCTGTATAAATGACTTCCTCAGTTTTCCACATGCTGAGTTAACAAACTCTGCCTCAAATAACAATGTAAAGTGTTTGATTTTATTCATACAAATAAAATATAATCTTATGTGCTTATCAGTCAGGTAGGACTTTAAAATGAAACTTAATTTATACCCTGAGCCATTTTGCAGACTGATAGATACATTGCTGTGTTTAATAACAAAGGGTTCAATTGTTGTTTGTCAATTAGAAACACTCAGCAGGGGAAGAAAGTGTGGCCCTACCAGGAATAAATGCTACCATGGTAACCAGAGGCTTTTCTCACTGCCTGAATTAAGGCTCAAGGTTATTTCTAGAGTGCTACAGGGAGACCTCTGAAAATACATACACCACCTATATATTTTGTGCTTACAGTATTCAATGTGAAAAGTCCAATGTTTTTATAATTAAACATTTTAATTATATAAACAAATTTGACAGTGGTGACCCAAAAGCTGTGGGTGACTTGGGCCTATAAGGGAGGGCAGCACTAAAATCTCTCCCACTAAGTTGAAGCCACACGTTCTACATTGTCCCTTTGCTCACCCATGGGTAATGTCCAGCTCTCTGAGGGTGATGCATAACGTAAGTGGCTCTCCAGCAGCAGTCTTACCACAGAGAAAAGCTTTTTCATACTGTATTTGGGAGTGAAACACTCAGCTTGGAGTGTTTCTTGGATAAATTAGGAAAGCACTCTCAGGCCAAAGAACTCAGACTAAATAGCTAAGGCAGAAAGGTGCCTCTGCTCCCAACTACGCCGGAAACATCCTCATTTAGGCAAGGCTACTACAACCACCTGAGGAGATGGGCATCCCTATACCTATATTAGAGACCATTTCTTCCGCAGCGGTTTGCCATGCTTACCAAGGGTGCAGCTCTTGTAGGCTCCAGGCTGGGACGAGGAGCAGTTGAGTACATGTAGTTAAAAAGGCGGTCTATTTTTCGAAGTGGGACTCCACCACCTAGGTCACTTATCTGCAGTGCACAACATGTTAAAAAAATAAGAGGGGAATCAATCTGTACTTAATAAGGAGGCGACGAGAGCTCAATAAACAAAGTACACACTAGGAAGGCTCTAAAATGAGTAAGGGCTTTGAACTCCCACTGAAAAGTGGTTCCTTTGGGGCCAGTATAAACAAAGAAGACAGAGTAATGCAGCAAAATTTGACAGGCTTGGCACTGAGGTCCTGCTCATGAACATACAATGAAGTAACTTAAGTCAAAAATCCAGCACAATATAGTCATGTTTCTATAAATGACAGGGACACAGTCTGAGAAATGTGCCATTAGGCAAATGTCATCATGGGCTTATATAGGCAAATATCATAGAAGGTGCTTATACAGAACAAGATGAATACAATGTCACTAGACAATAGCATCTTATGGGACCACCACTATATATGTGGTCACTTCATTGCTGAGGAAACACTAATACATGACTTTACTTACAAATACCACACTCAAGAACTGCCAGTTTCCTTTCCTTCACTCTCAGGCTATTGGATACATACTACTAAATCAACTGATGATTAAAGTAAAAATGCGAATAAAAGATTACCTTAATGGACAAGTCTTCTTTACCCAGAGTAACAAGAGTTTTGACAGCTGGGTAGCCTTCTTTTTTATCTTCATGTAGTTCAACTGTTGCTCTCATTGAGTTCTGAAACAATAAGTTCTTTCTGAAAAACCATGCTGCTGACTTGCAAAGCACAATGAAATTAAAGGTACTGATTGTTTTTGGTGCTGGGGGTGGAACCTAGAGCCATGCATATGCTAAGCATGTACTCTACCATTGAGCTACACCCCTAGCCCTGAAAACCACAGTTTCAGAAAAGAAACAAGGACAAGATTACTTATATATGATAATTACATTGCACAGCTACTATTAATAAGATTTATGTGGGTTTTTTCCTCTACTGAGCTTGGCTACCCATAGATTCCTATTAAGGACATTTTTTCTGATGTTCTATTTTGTATCTAATTGTAGCCTCATTCTACATGTTAAATAGTTTTCTTTCCTTTGGGGGCAAATTTAGGGATTTTTTTGTGGGGAAGGGAGTGGTTGGGACAGGGTCTCACTATGAAGATGGGGCTGGCCTTGAATTCAGAGATATACCTGTCTTTACCTGCCCCCTGGTGGGATTAAAGTCATGTGCCATCATGCCTGGTAGCTTTAGGGTTTTCAAATTAGCCATCTCAACCCAGAAGAATGTTTTTTATCATATGTAATGAGGCTGCAGAAACAGGTTTGTGTATATTTAATGTTATTTATCACATACATGTATAAAGCACCTATCCTCTAATATGCAGGCAGAAAAACTGAAGGGATTCATATGTCTCATAAAAATTAATCACTGGACTGAAAAAAGGATAATATCCACCAAAAAGAAATTCTAGAAAGTTCCAGCTGACAAAGAAAACACTCACAACTGCACAGCCATCCTAGTGTTACACCAGTAGCACTCGTGTTCTTGGGAAGAAACCAGAACAAGTGGTTCTTTAGGTGTTCAATGTAGTGTTTTATACATTAAAGTGATGAAATGTTAGCTCAAATACCCTGTACTCATAACACCACTATCGTAAATATCACTGGTGACTGGGTAACAAAAGCTTAGGCCATAGTCTGAAAAGGTGTTTTGTTTTCTTTCCTTTTATGCCCAGACTCCACATTTTCCTCCCCTGCCTCTATCAGGTCTTCTGAAATGATTCAAATTATAAAACGGTTACAGGATCTCTCAGGACTGGAACGAGTAATACACTAGAGCACAGTTAATGCTCCAGAATCATAGCTATACAGAAGCATGTTTTTATTTTGGTCTGGAAATCACCAATAAAGCCTCTGCTAGATCTGAAAATCTAAAAAGCATCTCTAACTGAAAGAAAAACAGTATGGATTTGATGTGAAGTCGCCAAAGTATAATTAAGTTTCGAGATCAATGTGTACTAATATTCACAAAACTATACTGTACACAGCAATTTTTCATCTCACAGTGTACAGATTATAAAGCCCACAGGATATCAGAAATAGACTTTTTAAAATGGTTATGCAAAATCTTTTTCTTATGCTAATCTAATGAATCCATTATGCCCAGAATCAAAGCCATTTAAAATGAAGACTTCTTCCCATGTTTTAAAATTCCACTTACCTTGAACAACTCAAATAGCATGTGAAACAGATGTGACGGCACATAAACTACCTGAATAGGTTTGTTTGGTGCTTTGGCTGAAAACAGAGACAAAACCATCAATGAATAAGGACCTAAAGTAGGAGGAAGTCAAAAATGATGCTTCTATTCTATTTTCCAAGTACATCAAACAAATCTCCATAAAAGACAAATAATACAGATCCCCACACTGAGTGACATAACTGAGCAAAGCTTCAGAATCAAGCAGAACTGTGGTGACTAACTCCACGATTCCTTCGTTGCAGCTTTGTGACCCTGAGTAAATCAGCCTACTCTTTCAAACTTTGTTGAGCAAAACTGGAAGAGTATCTATCACCTGTGCCATGGTATTCTGAGCATCACACCAGGACATACAAATACAAATATCACTTGGAATCTCTCAAATCAGGAGGACAGATCTACCATCAACCCCAGGAGTCATTTGTGAGGGTAGAGCCAAATGAAAGGGGTGGTAAGTGTGAACTTAATAGCACTGTGGTTTGGATCTTAACTATCCACTGAAACGCTCATGTTAAAGACTTGACTAGCTGCCAGATGATAGGCTTCAGGGAAATGAATGAAACAAGAAGGCTTAATCCACTGATGAGAGATTCATAATTTAATCATGGTATTGAAAAATGGTAGAAAATATCAAGCGGGGCCTGGTTGGAGTAGGTTCTTGGAGCATGCCCTTGAAGAAGGTATTTTATCCTTGGCCTGGTCTTTGTTCTTTCCTGGCTGCTGTGAGGGGAGCAGCTTCATCTGCCACATTCTCCTGCTGCCATGATAGTTTGCCTCTCCTCTAGTCCAAAGCAATAGAAACAAGAGACATGGATTGAAACCTTTCAAATTGTAAACCTAAACCAACCCTTACTACAGAGACAAAAGTAATTATAATGTGCTATATTATAATAAATGGGACATGGTATAGACTAGACTATGAGGCTCATGAAACTTTGTACTACAATGAAACCCTTGAGTATCTATAGTATTCTCCTTGAGCCAGGGATCTTCTAAGGAACATCAAAGAAATGGAGCCTCGCGCAAAGCACTAAGAACAGTATGTGGAAGGGAGGTGCCCAGCAGGAGGTAGCTAGTGTTCCTTTCCCTTTGGATATTGCCCAGAAGGAGAAGACTGACTTGGAATTTTAAAAAGCGAATCAAGTCTCCACTGGCTTTAGAATAAGTGTTTAGTAAGGTAGATGAGAATCAGAGATCTTCAAATGTTAAAATGAAGGTTTTACTTCAGAATAATGTTATTCACATATCACATCCAGTAAGTTGTTCTTGGACAATACATACTCACTCATGTTACTGTTGGTAGCAGAGCCCAGACAATGTAAAGCTACTCCCTGCCATCTCTCCAGGCTTCCCTTCCATCAGCTTTCAGGAAACTAATCACAATCAGAGGTTTCCTTCCTGTTCTAGTTCTTTGTATCACTCAGCTCTGCTCCCACAGTCCCTCTCCTGGATAACTAGGAAAATGGTCGCCACATCTGCAGCATTCAACTCCTTTTTGTTTGGTCCTGCCCTGGTATTTAACTCAGCATACTTCTAGCTGATTGTACTCAAGTTGGCACTAATAGGTTGCCATGGACTCAGTATCTGTGTCCTTCTCAAGTCATACCTTGAAACTTAATTTCTAAAATGATGGCACTTGGAGGTGGGCCCTTCGGAGTTCATTAGTTCATCAGAGTGGAACCTTATAAATGGGATTAGCACTCTTATAAAAGATACCCCAACCCCAGAGAGCTCCTTGGCCCTGTACTACATGTAAAGGCACACCAAGAAGTCATCTGTAAGTCAGAAAATGGGCCCTCAACAGACACCAAATCTGTTAGCACCATGATCCTGTACTTCTCAGCTTCTAGACCCATGAGAAACAAATGTCTGTTATTTAATCCACCCAGTCTCTGATGGTTTTGTTTAGTAGCCTAAAGGGACTAATACAGTGGTCCACTTATAAGCCTCCTTGGCTTCCTTTGCTATTTTTATGGGATTCTTTTATTGTGGTTGTAATGGGGTCTGAGAAGCAAGCTGAGTGCTTAGTTTATCTTGTGGCAGGCAAACAGCATCATTAGTTATATAAACAGCCTCAGAATTCAATTCAACCTTTTCAGTCCAAATTTCAAGGAAATGAAAAACACTTTACAGTTTGTTTTCTTTTAAGTTTAAACAACATTCTTTAGGAGTCATCTAAAGGCCTGCTCAATTATGTGTACTTTTCTTTGGGAATATTACAGTTGACATTTCTTTTCTTCCTTTTAGAACCATGTAAAATGTGTTTGGCTATGATTCTTCCCTTATCCTGGGCCTAGTGGCTATAGTGGATGATTAATAGAGGCTTGTTGCCTTTCTAAAATAAGATGAACAGAATATGAATATTCCCTAATAGTACATTTTTAAAAGTCAATGAAAAATAGTGGTCTGGGTTTTTTATGCTCAAGAGTCAAGAAATAATAAAGTCTATTTTGTACAGTCATTGCCCGAAACACCATTAGTTGAAGCAGCACTTAATAAATGTCAACAGAATTCTATACAGACACAAGAAATTTTACTTTCAGATAGCTCTCTTGCAAGAATAAAAAATAGAAACTGGAGGCTAAGCAGCAAAAACCACATATAAAAGGCAAGATGGCAACCCAAGATTAACCCCCAACGTGAGTAGAAAAGGCTACTAATGAGCACAGTGTACACTGCACATTCCTTTTCAAAAGTGACTTATTACATTCCCTGTTGACTAAGTGCATATGAACCATTTTGAAGCGACATAAAGACGGCAAGGCAGCCCCATTTTAAGATCTCTTGGAAAAACAGCTTGGATATCATTAGCAATTAAGTCTCCTTTGTACCTAACACTAAAATACTTTTTCTTGCTATGGCTATACCACCCTGACCCAGCCTGATCTTATCTAAAACGCTTTGTCCTTTACCATTGAATTCTTCAACTTCCAGCTCTGGAGCTACCAGGTAATACTGTTCACAAAGCATCTTGGCTGTTTCATACGCATCTGTTAAGAAAGAAAAATTTAATTGTTGCATTAATGACAGATATAAACATGTGGGTGTATACATAGAAATAAAGAATTTCTCTAAAGGCACTTCAAATGAATCAAATACCATCTTTTAAAACAGTCTTTTGGTTTCAACACATTACTATGACTAAAATATTTCTCTTTTCTATATTTTAACAACCACAGCCATATCAGAATCATAGACTAGTGACAATAAAGTTAGGATTATGCTGAGCACACAACTGTTTAACTTTTAAATATGCCTAAAAGATATTTTTCATGGAAATTTATAAACCCAGGATTGTACTTCTAAACACCACAGAATCTGATTAAATTGTAGCAAAACAGTACTTTCTGTAATTTAAAATAGTGACAACTGCCAGACCTGGAGAAATGGCTCAGCAGTTCAGACCAATTTTTGCTCTTGTGGAGGGCCCAGGTTCAATTCCCAGCATCCACATGGTGGCTCATAACCACCCATCAAGTTCCAGGAGATCTGATGCCCTCTATGAACTCTGTAGGCACCAGCCATGTCCACGTCCATGGTGTACATATATCCATGGAGACAGAATATTCATACACATAAAAGTTAAAAAAATTGCCAACAGATATGATCTTCTAGTTACTAGCAAATGAAACCCCAATAATAAATTTAGTAAACAGGTTTTCCATGAGGTGCAAAATTTACATTTGAACCACCCATTGTCTTTAAACTGTCTGTTAAGTTAGTTAAAAACAGCTTAAAGCTGATATAAAGTTTAAGGTACAAACGTCATCTTTTCTTTTTCTTTCTTTCTTTTTTTTTTTTTTTTGGTTTTTCGAGACAGGGTTTCTCTGTGTAGCCCTGGCTGTCCTGGAACTCACTCTGTAGACCAGGCTGGCCTCAAACTCAGAAATCCGCCTGCCTCTGCCTCCCAAGTGCTGGGATTAAAGGCGTGTGCCACCACCGCCCGGCCAAGAGTCTTCTTTTCAACAGAGGAAAATAGACATGAGGTATGAAAATCAAGACCATTACAAAAATAGCTAGAAGACAACTGTAGAAAGTTTAAAAGGGTGGGGAATAAACTAAGAAAGTAAAAGTGTTCATGACATATTTATTAACTTTTCTCTTGAACTGCAACCCAGTTTTAAAAAGGAAAAGAACACTGAAAACCAATCCGAGGACAGGATCAGTGGTTTCCATTTACTTTATCATGTTATATAGAACTTAGTTTAGTGCCTGTTTAGGTGGCCAATTGCTAGTCCTTGGCTTGCTATCACAGGCCTTTTGGTAACTTACTTTAAAAACTTTACTGACATATAATTCTTATACAGGTTACCCATTTATAGTAAACATGCGATTCAGTGGTATTTAGTACTATCTGCAGGTTGTGCACCTCTTATTACAATGAACATTTTTATCACTGCAGAAGTCCCACACTATTGGCAGCCATTCCTCTCTGCCCTTCCCTTGGTGACCACCCTTCTATTTCATCTGATTACCATTCTGGACATATCAGATAAAGTGAATCCTGTAATAGATGGCTTTTCAGGACTTGTTTCTTTCCCTCAGCACAGTGTTTGTGATGGTTAGTTCTGTCAACTTGACATAACCTAGGGTCACCCAGAAAAGGAGTCTCAATGAGGGACACTGGTCTATAGGCATATCTGGGAGGATTAGTTAGATTATATTAACTGAGGTGGGAAGACCTGCCCAATTCGAGTATCACCATTCCCTAGGAAGGGAATTCTAAACTAAGAGTGGAGAAAGAGCCAAACACTAGCATGCATGCATTACTTTACTATTCTTTGCCATTAGTTGCAGATGTCATGTGACCAATTCTATCCACCTCCTTCCACTATGAATTCCCTGCCATGATGGAATGTAACCTGGAATTTAAAGCCAAATAAACCCTTTCTGCCCTACGTTGCTCTTGTTGGGGCACTTCATTATAGCAATAGGAAAAGAAACTAAGACAGTGTTTTCAAGGGTCATCTACATTGTAACATGAAACAGTAGTCATTCCGTGTATTTAAATTTCATAGAATAAAAACATTTTTAAGTAATGGCCACTCTAAATATACACCACATTTCTTCATCCAGTTACTCGCTGATAGACATTGATTGAGTTGTTTCTACTGTTTGTATATTATGACTAAGGCTGCTATGAATAATCATGTTTAAGCTTTTCTGTGAACATACTTTTGTTTTTCATGTACCTAGGAATAGGAAAGCACTGAACTATAAGGTAAGTCCATGTCAACATTTGGCAACTGCCAGACTGTTTATCAGAACAAGACTTTTCAGCTTCACCTTTACAATTTCAAACTACTTAGTTATGTTTCACGGGCACATCTGCAATGTTCTCAGCTCCGTATCAGCTTCATGGAGATGAGTCAACACTGTGCATAGAGAATTACTCACTTAAGATTCAAGAGGTGACAGAAGGAAAGATAGAAAGGGAGAGAAATAAGCTTCAGAGAATTTAAATGTTAAAATTTGACAGTAACCACCTTAAAATAATACAAAGGTAAGAACAGGGTATGTTCAGACTCTTAAGTTCATTTATCTTGCATTGCTACTAAATCAGAATTTCATATTCTAATCATCTAATATCATCTGTCCACACATTTAAAAAAAATCACATCTAGTTAAACTTTTAGAATTAAGTACCAGAGACAGAGACATCAGACTAATTCTGACAAGATACAACAAACAGAAAACAAAAAGCAAATAGCAGTAAGAATGGAAAATAACTTTAAAAAAATTAGAAGTATAAAAACAGACATTAAAGTGGGGTTGAATTTTTACTCTGAAAAAAAATTTTTAAACCACTAAATTTGCAAATTTTCCCGAGGACATAATAAATCTCATTAATTATACATAAAAATACTTCTGTTTTGAGACAGAGAGACAGAGACAGAGAGAGCGAGTGTGTATGTATGAGAGAGATAGAGAGAAAGAGATAGATAGATATACAGAGAGAAAGAGAGAGAGAGAGAGAGGGAACAGGAACCAGGTCTTTTTGCTTTGGCTAGTCTACCAAACAATGCTACATCTCCACCTAGTGACGTGATAGCACAAAAGCTGACCATGAACTTTTAAGACCCCAAATAATGAAATTTATAATGCTTCACTATCTATATACAAAGTTAGTACAGCACAACTCCTCCAGATAAATAATAATGTTTAAATACTGGACTTCTTTTACTATAAAATAGTGACAAAACCGAAATGTTCTAATTATCCATGGCATTAGCTTTGCCATTACTGAGTAGAGTAACACTGAAACCACGCTAGGCATAGACAGTGTCTGAAGGACAGCCAATTTCAAACTTAGTATGGCTTTAACACCATATATGAAAGAGAATACGTTTAGTTTCATTATACTATATAGTTTATCAATGCTTAATACGAATTATTTCATTATTCTTGAAAAATCTCAAGACATTGCAATGTAGACTCACACACATCGGTCAACCAACAGATGTTGGGAGTATTACTAATAAAAATTTATATTCGTATGCACAGATTCTAATAGGATACTAAAATGCTCTGGATAAAATATATACATAATAAGCATCTGACTAAGGGATGGGTGTGTAGCTCTGTAGTAGAGTTCTTGCCTAGCATATGAAAAGCCTTGGTTCAATCCCAAACACCAAGGGTAAAAAGAGTTCAGGTTATGAAATAGACCCCGAAGTGGTATCTGTGTGTTGAGGTCTAGAAACAGACTTAAAGAACAATCAGCGAGTAGGCCAGTATGGTGGCATAGTCTTTAATCTCGGCACTCAGGGCTAAAAGGCAGAAGCAGGAGGGAAAACCTAGATTTAGTGACCACTTGTTTGAAAATTCAAGGCTCTGCTACATATTTCTGTACTGTCTCTCCCATGACATAAATGATCATAAAGCTACTAGGTATTTGGCAGCACTAAAGTGAGACATTCTTTTCCTAAACATAAAGTAATTTAACATAAATTACAAACACTTCAAAAATCCCAACAACCAAAATACAGCTACTGGTCTGGATACTTCCTTTATATCTAGAGTTTTGGTAAGCTCACCTTATAGTAAGTGCACTAATAAAAACTTGGCATTTTAAAATTAGAAATCAATTTTTTATTTTTTTTTGGTTTTTGGAGACAGGGTTTCTCTGTGTAGCCCTGGCTGTCCTGGAACTCACTCTGTAGACCAGGCTGGCCTCGAACTCAGAAATCCACCTGCCTCTGCCTCCCAAGTGCTAGGATTAAAGTCGTGCGCCACCACTGCCTGGCGAAATCAATTTTTTTGAAAACCTATTGCCAAACTATTTTTACCCGTACTGTATTTCAGTCAGTATTCATGGCTAATTTTGAAAAGAAAACATGGGAACTTATTATTATTGCCAGAAAACTTAAGTGACAGTCACTGCGTTAAGAACGGTTGCAATGGTAATAGAGTCTTTTCAGAAGACCCATCTTTACTCATGAAGTAGTTTTCAGAAATATCACATAGGAAATGCCAACAGATCATGGAGGTTATCTGATTAGACTTCTCTACTCCCGATCTATCATAGAAGTCTCCCAGATTTTATGCTTAACCCACTCATTTACAGGCCTACAGAGGTAGAATTGGAATGCTGACATTCTTCATTCTTCTCCTAGAAGAGTGATCCAAAAGAATAGATTACTCATTTACAGGCATAAAGAGCCAGAATTGAAGTGTTGAAGAATTTTTAAATAAACATGTCAGAGACTGTAACTTTAAGTCTAACAGAATAAAGAAAAATCTTAAGAAACTCACGTTTCAAATTCCTGTCAGAATAAAGTACACATAAATAGCCATAAATGATTTCTAAGTGATAAAAGGACATTTTTATTTATCTTTTATGTGTATTTGTCCAAGTGTATGTGTGCATGTTTCTGTGTATGAGTGCAAACACCCATGCCTCAGTACATAGGAAAGTTTGAGGACAATCTCAAGGGTCAGTCCTTGCCTTCTACCTTGTTTGAGACAGATGCATGTATGTAGGCTCTAGGAACATGACCTTACAGTCTTCATACTTGCATAGCAAACACTTGTATAAACTGTGCAGTCTCTCCAGCTCTGATTTTTATTTATTATTTTATGTGAATGGGTGTTTTGCATGTATGTCTAGTATACTGTGTGCATGCAGTGCCCACAGAGGCCAGAAGAGGGCATCAGATCTCCTGAAACTGGCTTTACAAATGGTTGTTACCATGTGGGTGCTAAGAGTTGAACCCAGTAGGGCCTATGAAAGAGCACTCAGTGCTCTAAACTGCTGAGCCATCTCTGGAACCTCAAGATTCTTTTCTTTTCTTTTTTTAAACAAAAACAATACCACACCATTATTTTCATGTATAATAACATAAGGGTAAGCAAAACACCGTAAGCAGGTGTTTTCAAAGTACCTTGCCAAACCAAAGCCACCTAAATCATCTATCCAACTTCTTATTTTTTTATCTTTTTTTTCAGAGCTGAGGACTGAACCCAGGGCCTTGTGCTTGCTAGGCAAACATTCTACCACTGAGCTAAATCCCCAACCCCTCCATTCAACTTCTTAACTGGTGCTCTTCTAGAATCTGCAGCACCTCACATAGCAGCTCATCACTATCTGTAGCTCCAGTTCCAGGAGAGCTAACAGTCTCTTCTGGTCTCTGTGGGCACCAGGCACTCATGTGACAACACCAAAATATATAATATACCCATACACATAAAAGATAATAATAATAATTTACAAAATTAAAATGAATTTGTTCTGCATGCTCCCATATAAGCTGAAGTCTGAGAGCTGAGAGTGGTGGAACACAGCTGGAATACCAGCACTTAGAAAGTGAAGTAAAAGAGATTAGGAGTTGAAGATTATCCTAGGCTATACCAAATTTGAGGCCAGCCTGGGCTACATGAGGTCCTTTCTTGAAAACCCAAAACAAAGAACAAAATAAATACAATTTGGCCCTCCTACTGCAAATGCACTCGCTCCCTGAGCCACACCTGAACTGGAACCTACTTTGTCAGTATCCTAAGATGAGACTGATATGTTACCTATACCCTCACTGGCTGCACTTTTTTGACACTGGCCACCTATAGTGAATGTTTACAATAGACCACGCTAACCAATGTGCTCCCTTAGAAAGAAATTTCTGGAACCAATATGCTACTTTTTAGAAACCCCTTAAGTTACAAAGAAATACAAAGCAATAAATATTATTAGCTTTCCTACCCCAAATCCATCCTAAGTGGAATCCACTAATTTTCTCAAACCTCATAAACAAAGTCAGCTAGGGAAGTGCAGACAAAACATTTAACATAATGAATCCCCAGGATATCCTCAGCCAGGCTATTAAAACTTGTAGTCATGGGTAAATCCAAGATGAACTGAAGCAAGAAAATCTACTTTTTGGAAACTCAAGATGGGACATTCAGGATGACCATTAGTCAAATGGGCACCGAGAATATCGTGATGTAGGAAGGCCTAGAGTGTTTGGCATTGTCTTAAGTGATTTAGTCAAAAAAACCAAAAACAAAAACAAAAACAAAACAAAACAAAACAAACCCAAACAACAACAACAACAACAAAAAAAATCAAGTAGAGAGGCCATAACTTGGCAACTCCAGTTTCAAGATACCTAAGAAAATAACCTGGTATTTTTGTTTCCCAATTCCAGTATCTATAGCACTGACTGTAACGTGTTTTATGTCCTGACTAAAGGACCTACCTGGTTATTTTAGTAAACATATTTCTGGAGCTAGAATGAGTCTGTTACTTGCAATCTAAGGAGGCCACATTGAGAGCATAGGATATTATTTCCAATCCGAAATAATACCATGCACTCAGGAGGCCATTTGTATACTATCATGCTAAGCAATAATAACATATAAAAATGACATAGAAGCCCACTGGCCAAGTGGTTGGGTTGTGAAGGGAGAGTCTTTTCGACACTGAGGAGGTGGCGGTGGCTCCTGGGGCATCTGAGTGGGGCTCACTGGAGTCCACGGGCCGATGTGGTTGCAGGCCCAGCCAGCGGAACTGCCCCGGACTCTCCACGGGCCTTCCTAGCCGCCATGGGCCATGGAGGACAATGTCTACGAGCCCCCAGACTTGACTCCAGAGGAGCACATGGAGCGGGAGAATATCCGTTGTCAAGCAGGAACTGCTGGTGGAGAGTCAGTGCCTGCGGGAAGAGCTAAGCGAAGCTATGAGCGAGGTGGAGGGCCAGGAGGCCAATGAGGGCAGTAAGACCTTGCAGCGGAACCGGAAGATGGCAATGGGCAGAAAGAAACTGAACATGGACCCCAAAAAGGGAATCCAATTCTTGGTGGAGCATGCACTTCTGCAGAACACACCTGAGAAAATTGCCCGCTTCCTGTACAAGGGCAAGGGGCTGAACAAGACAGCCATTGGGGACTACCTAGGGAAAAGGGAAGAGCCAAACCTGTCTGTGCTCCATGCTTTTGTGGATCTACAGAGTTCACTGACCTCAACCTGGTACAGGCCCTCCGGCAATTCCTATGGAGCTTCCGCCTCCCTGGAAAGGCTCAGAAAATTGACCGAATGATGGAGGCCTTTGCCCAGAGACACTGCTTATGCAACCCTGGGTCTTCCAGTCTTACAGACACCTGCTGCATCCTTTGCTGTGACCTTTGCTGTGATCATGCTGAACACCAGCCTTCACAATCCCAATGTCAGAGACAAGCCAGGCCTGGAGCGCTTTGTGGCTATGAACCGAGAGCATCAATGAGGGTGGGGAACCCGCCAGGGGATCTTCTCAGGAACCTCTATGACAGCATCCGAAACGAGCCCTTCAAAATCTCTGAGGATGATGGGAATGATGTCACCCATACCTTCTTCAACCCAGACTGAGAGGGCTGGCTCCTAACGCTGGGAGGGGCCGGGTAAAGATTGGAAGTGGCGCTGGTTCAGCCCTACAGACAACGCTACTACTACTTTGAGTACACTACGGACAAGGAGTTCCGAGGGATCATCCCCCTAGAGAACCTGAGCATTCGTGAAGTGGGTGATCCTCAGAAGCCGAACTGCTTTGAGCTTTACATTCCCAACAATAAGGGGCAGCTCAAAGCCTGTAAAACCGAGGCTGATGGTCCGGCAGCAGAGGGGAACTACATGGTGTACCGAATCTCAGCACCCACACAGGAGGATGAGTGGATCAAGTCCATCCACGCTGCTGTAAGTGTGGATCCCTTCTATGAGATGTTGGCAGCAAGAAGCGGATTTCTGTGAAGCAGCAGCAAGAACAACCCTGACCCCTGTCCCCAACTCCATTATTTATTTTGGAGCTGCCCCATCTAGGTGGCAGGACCCCTTCCTGCGCCCTGGGGCTGTGGATCCTGGTTCCCCATTTGGAAAATCACCATTTATAGCTCCTGACTCCTTATTTGTAATTAACATGTTGGTAATCTTATTATTTAACCCGGGGGATGGGGGAAGTGACATAGAAAACTTAGCAAGGCTGCAAAAGTTAACTTTTGTAGCAAAGCATAGCTTTAAGTTGGTATTTTTAAAATACTCTCTTATCAGGATTGTCCATTTGATTGTCTGGTTTCTTACAAGGAAAAGAGGAAGAAGGAACAGCACAGAAGGTCCCTGCCAAAGGATGACAGGAGCTGCCTTACAACACTGATTCTAGCATTCACTACTGACTCTGTAATTTATAGATGTATTAAGGTAGAAATCAATGTGCTGACTACCTTATGAGTACATACATGAGGAGGCGTACACAGAGAGGTCTCTGGACTCACTATTATGCTGGGTGGACCCCCACTTCTACACATTTATACAACTGTCTAGTCAAAAATAAAAATAAATAGCATTCCTACCCTCCTACATAAAAATTTTCTGTAGTCTGCCTCAAAGGGCCTAAATATGGAATCAGTTTAGTTCACTAAGACTCGTGAAGGCTGTAAAACACATGTGTGCACACACGACATGTGTACACACACAAGGATGCGAATGCACATACACACAGGGTCATCTGGGACGAACTAACTATGCAAGCTCTTCACAGCTAAGGAAGCAAAAAACTGTTTTGGTGGTGCAGGCCTCTACCAGCTACTCTGGAGGCTCACGCAGAAGGACAAGTTCAAAGCCTGCTTGGACTATAGAGTTGAGAGCAGAGCAAGTCTGGCAACTTAACAAGATCTTATTTGAAAGTAAAAAATGAAAAGAGGATCAGAATATAGTTCACTTGTGGAGTGTCTGCATGTGAGACCCTGGGTCCAATCTCCAGTATTATAAAACAAAGTTCTATAAATGTAGATACTTGGAAAGCACCTTGATGTGAAGGGAAGTTGCCAGAAAGGTCATTATGTGGCCGTGACTTTGCAGCAGTTTACCCTTTTGGATCTGAAACTATCCTTTAATACCTTTTAACTTAAGGAAAGAGACTACTGAAAGATGAAAACTACTGAAAGATGCACAGAGGAACAGAGACTGTGTCAGTCTTCCTGCCTCACCTATTAAGTATGCTGGTAGGATGTGTGTGTGTCTGTGTCTGTGTGCGTGTGCATGTGCATGTGTGTTGTAAGTGGAATGACAAAGGAGTATGGGGAGTCACTGTCACAACACAGACCTTCGCTAAGAATAGCCTTTAGTTATGCCTCTCCCCAAATCACACAATTGAGTAAACTTATTTGCAACATACTAGGCAGAAAGTTAAAGGGAGGGTGGATAGCCTGGATGGGCAGGAACCCAAGGCTAGATAGCTCAGAGACCCAAAACTGACTGGCAAAACAACAACAATGAATACACAATCAATGAGATGACTCCTAATGATATTCTGCTATGCCTAATGATATTCTGCTATGCCTAATGATATTCTGCTATACTCGATGCCTAGAAAGGCTCCATCAAGCTATTGATCGGAGCAGATGCAGAGATCCATGGCCAAACACTAGGTGGAGCTCGGAGGATCAGGAGAAAGCAGGGAGAGCAGGGAGAAAAAATTGTAAAAGCCAGAGAGGTTGAGGACACCATGAGAACAAGGTCAACAGAATCACCTAAGCAGGGCTCATAGAGGCTCGGAGCTTGCATGGGTCTGACTTAGGTCCTCTGTGGTTGTACAGCTTGGCGTTTAATAGGACTCCTAACAGTGGGAGTAGATGCTGCCTCTGACTCCTTGTGGGTTGCTTTATCCAGCCCTGATGAAAGTTTGTGCCTAGTCTTATTGTAACTTGATGTGCCATGTTCTGTTGATATCTCTGGGAGGCCTGCTCTTTTCTAAAGGGAAACGGAGGAGGACAGGATCTGGGGGAGAGGGGAGGAGTGGAGATCACTGGGAGGAGTGGAGGGAGGGAGGGAAAACTGAGGTCAGGATGTGAGAGAATTTTTTTTGAAAAGAGCAAAGATAAAGCTCTGAGTGGGCTGTGCCTGGTGGTACAGGCCTATAATCCCAGCTACTAAGAAAGCCAAGGCAGAAGGAAAGTTCTGTAGTCCATGTAGTGTGAGTTCAAGGCCAGCCTGGTAGACATGGTCAAACCCTGTATTTGAAATAAAAAGTAAAAAGAAGGCCAGGAATAATGTTCAACGGTTAAAGTGCTTGCCCTCCATATCTAAGGCCCCATGGTTCAATCCACAGCACAGCAAAAATGAGCTGTGAGTATTGGAAGATGAGGGAAAAGGAGAGACTGGAACTGTACATAAAATAAACAAAGAAAACATTTTTGAATCCTAAATGTCCCCCAAAGGGCATTAAATGGCCTCTCGCTTGTGGTACTATTGGACAGAACCTAGGAGGGCTGGGGAAGAGTGAGGAAGTTAGGTCACTGATCTTGAAGGGGATATTGGGACTCTGGCCGCTTTCTTTTTGTTTCCCAGCTACCGTAAAACAAGCAGCTTTGCTGTGGCATACATTCACTGCCACGATATTACACACTGTCACAGGCCCACAGAGATGGGCCAAGCAACAGTGCACTGGAAACTTTTGAAACTGAACCAACATAACTAGTTTCTCCTATAAGTGGATTGATTTCCTCAGGCATTGCTTTGCAGCCATAGAAAGATGGTTGACAGAGCGAGACTGGGAGACTCAGACATAAACGTTCAGGCTTTTCATTTCCTTTTAAACATGTGTTACATTACACTATTCTGAATAATCTTCCAGTTAGTTTGTGGTATAAAAGTTGTCACTAAGAATGATGCAGAAGTTTATGGCATAGGTTAGAGATCACATAGCAATATCAGTAGTTAATACATATTAAGTAACAGAATAATGTTGACAGTAACAGTCATAAAGCATAAGTTCTTTCAGCTTTAAGAGTCAAGTCACAGGAGATGTTCTCCTTGAATGACACATTGCTCTGTAGCAATGTTTCATCTCTCTGTACGGCACAGATTGTTACATTTCATAAGACTCCTAATACTTATCAAATTCTACTGGTCCTCAGACATAGCCTCCCTAAAAATTAGTCAAAGACTTTTTTTTAGTGCTTTTTAAAACTTTATTATGAAGAATTTCAAACATGTACCAAAGTGTAAACCACAGTATAATGAACCACCATGTACTCATCAAAGCCTCAACTATTCTTCACAGAGGCCCAGTCCTTTTTGATTCCCCATCTTCTCTCTGATTTAGAAGCGAGTCCCTTATTTTATAGCATGTACAGACATTTAAAAATATCTCTCGAAGCTCTGTCTCTAATGCTCTGACTAAAAAGTCACCACCACATCAACATCACAGCTAAAAAACCAGACTTTGGGGACTAGTTAATTCCAGTGTGTGATTTTTAAATTTAAAATAATATATTTATTCTTATGCCATGTGCATTGCTGTTTTCTCTGCATGTATATCTGTGCAAAGATGTTGGATTCCCTGGAACTGGAGTTACAGTTGTGAGCTACCACGTGGGTGCTGAGAATTGAACCTGGGTCCTCTGAAAGATGGAATGCTCTTAACCACTGAGCCATCTCTCCAGGTCCCCACAATTTCTTAAATATTTTTTAACTTTACTTCATGTGTATGAGTGTTTTGCCTGCATGTATGTCTATGCACATACATACATGTGGTCAGAAGAGGAGGTCAGAAAAGGGCACTGATACTGGACAGTTGTGAGCTGCTATGTGGGTGCTGGGAAGAGAATCTGGGTCCTCTGCAAGAACAGTAAATACTCTTAACAGCTGAGCAGTGTCTCTAGCCCACTTTTGGTTTGTTTGTTTTGTTGTTGTTGTGGTGGTGGTGGTGGAGTTTTTTGTTTGTTTGGTTTGGTTTGGTTATTCCAGACAGGGTTCCTTGACTATCCTGGAACAGGCTGACCTCAAACCCCTGGAGATCCACCTGCCTCTGCCTTCCTGAGTGCTGGGATTAAAAGCGTGTGCTGCCATAACCAGACATCCACATTTTTTAATAATAAAATTTATTTAACAATTTGAAATGTCTAAAATTATCAAGCCACGGAATATTTATAGATCTTCTATTTCCTCATTCCAGTTTCTATAAAAGTTATTAAACAAGCAAAGACATAGTTCCTAGTCATACATCAATTACAGCTCAAGAGAAAAGGCACATATGTATCAGCTGGACCTAGCTGCCTTAAAACTGAAGTAATGTGAGGAAATGTCTTCTGGCCAACAAAGCCGCAAGCAGCACCTGGAAAACATACTGCACAGGCTGTCCTTAGCAGTGCTTGCTGAAGAACCACCAAGGTCCTGATAAAAACCAGGGCAAAGTATAATCATGCAACCTTGCCAGCTGAGTGTTTAAACCTAGATGAGAAGCAGAGCTGGAGATGCAATCTGGGGAAGGAGATAGGTGAATCTGCACAAAGTCAAAACTGAGAAGTCCTGGAACCTGCTGGGTCACAGGCAGTGGAGCTTTCCTGACATAGCATTCAGCATTTATTTTAAATGAATAATGGGAACCAGCTATTCAAATTCAAAGTCCCTGGGGTACTAGAGATTTATGAGTATCTGGCCTCTTCTACCCTGGGAATACTGATGTAGTTTCTGTCCATCCAGCTAAGCCCACTTGATGTATAGCTTCTAACACCAGAGGTATGTAAGAGAAGGACACATAGATTTGGCAAATGTAAATGCAGACTCATTTTATAACAAGATAATCATTTTAAATGGTGGCAAGTCAAATCTAGAACTTTCTAAAATGTTTACTGTGTAAGAGAAAAATACAAGTACAACTCTCTGAGCACTGAAGTAGAAACTTGTGTTTGAGCATCAGAAATTATTTGTTCTTCCCTGATCTAGAAATATTTCATATTTGAGTAATTGGCTTACGCCTAACATGGTCTGATTAATCACAGACTATACAGTAACATGACCCCACAGTTGAGCTGCCTCAAACAAACCCCAATGCTATTTGTGCCATGGTCAGTGGTTCTGGGTTGGCATCCTTACCTTTCACCACATCAGCTACATTACAGGTGGGATCGATACTCCCTATATGTTTTGGATGAGCAGGGTTAGTGTCACCACCAAACAGAAGTGCTAAATGAACACAAAAGAGAAGAAAAGGGATTGAAATACAGCAAGCTGATACGGCCAAGCACAGAAATAAATTTCTTACTGCCCAAACTATCTTTTTAGAATCATTTAAGCATCCACAATGACTTAAGAGTAATGCAATACAGCTGATGGGGGAACAAATACATCAGGCAAAGAGGGGAGATATGTACTTTAAGTCCCATCAGTCACAAGTAGTAGGTCCTATAGTGGCAGTGCAAAGGGTTGGTAAGGCCTAATCCTTTCTTCCTCTGCTGATGATAACTAGATCAAGACACTTCCATGTTTGGCAGGCTATCTCCCTGGGGGCTCAATACTTGCAGCCATTTATTGCAGTCACTAAATATTTCCAGCATGCAGCATGGGCCATTCGAGAATAACTCTTACGAGCAGCAATGCAAATACCTCCATCATGGAGGACATTTTGCGATTCTGAGTACACAAACAGTATTTGTTCAAATAGTTTTAGAAAAATATTCCACTTTACTCTACACAATAGTTGCAGATATTTATTCCCAAATAAAAGCCTAAAGAAGCTGAAAAGAAAAAAAAGCAATGCAAGTCAAATACATTAAATAATTAATTTAAATGTATTAAATCAATCAAAATGTGGGAATAACTTAGACTCCACAAAAGGAGAATACCTAAACAAAATAAGAATGACTTGAGATTATGAAAAAATAGTAAATATAGGTGTATGCCTGTACATAAAGTTCTACCTATTAAAAATAGGAAAAACAGAGGTTCATGAGTTTAATCAACAAAAAACATATGCATATCTATGTGAACAAAAATATGCTTATATTAGGAAACTGCCACTATCTCAGTAAATGAGCTGGCTTGTATTTAGGTTCCCTTTTTTCTATAAATTGTTATACATGTTTCTATAAATATAAATAAATACATACTTTTTTTTTTGTTTTTTTCAAGACAGGGTTTCTCTGTGTGTAGCCCTGGCTACCTTGAAACTCATTCTGTAGACCAGGTTGGCCTCAAATCTAGGGATTGCCTGCCTCTTGCCTCTCAAGTCTCAATCTTGCAGATTAAGACATGTGCTGCCACTGCCTGGCTATAAGTACATATTAATAGTTCTATAACATTTGTTTATCTAAATAAATCAAATGAACTAAAAATGCTTTGTCCATTCTCTGATTCAGCAAGGATGACTCCAAATATGTGCATGCTTTTTCTTAGAATTAGAAAATCAAACAAGGTGAGAGTACTGGAAATCAGTTAAAAAGTTTGCTGTGTTGAGAGAATTTTAGATGTCTCCCACCCCCATCTATCACTATGGTGAGTATATTAAAACTCTCAGTGTGGCTTCATGGACTAATTATAAATCAGATTTTATCTAACACTGTGGTATAAAGGGAATTGCTTATATATCTAACATGCTCATTCAATATTCCCAGTATTGGTGTTTTTAAAACTAAAAAAGAAAATGCATGTTTTAGATTAAGAAAAAAAACTCCCATATAAATTAAATTATTGAAAAAATAATGTGGCTACCATTCAAGTCAGCCCCTTGACTCCACAGAAATGTAACAGCAGAGCCTTTGAAAGGCAGGCAGTGGTCCTGCCTATAATATAAGCATCACAAGTGCCTTCCAAGGACAACTTTGAATCAAGAATATTGATTAATAGATTTTTATAATAGGAAGGATTCACTTTAAAAAAAACTAAACTAGAAATGAACTTTCTATAGTCTAAGTCAGAAAAACTAAAAGTGAAAAAAAAGGAAAACTTTTTGGAAAAATTAATATGGTTACCTGTTCAAAACTGGACCCCAAACAACCCAACTTACTGTGCTGATTAATAAGCATGCGGAAAGAAATGCGGTTGGTATAGAAGCGATCCAGGAAATACTGAATGTTACTGCTGATGAATGGGTCGAACCCGAACTTTTCCTTGTACTCGATCACGCCTTGGGCCATTGTAGGGACAACATCATTGTGTCTGTTTCTGATATTTATCAGAACATGGAGAAAGCTGTGTGGGAAGGAAACACAATATGGTAAGTTTATATTTCATGAGGCAGAATCCCCACCTCTATCTAGTTACCTGCTGGTACTCTCTTTGTAAGTAGAAACATTTTTCTAACTAGATAGTAAAAGGAAGTAACCATAAACACTAAAACCTAGTCCAAGCTTTGGCTCAAAACTTCTGACTGAAATTCTTTCAGAGATACACAAAGTAAAAGGTTCTAGTAAAGTTTTAAAAAGAAGTTCAAATACTTTTTTAGGAATATGCTGACATTTGAGGGTTCTATAAAATTTTTTTTGACTAAAAGTATGAAAATCAGTAAGGAAATAACTGAACTGACAGGGCCAGAGGGCTAACAATTTAAATCATATATACCAACTTCAAGGCTTACGCTCCAAGAGAATGAAAACTGTAAAAATAATCCCAAGGAGCTAGCTAGGGGGCAGGGGTGATAAAGTGACAAGGATCTGTAGGCACATAGAAGCCAGCTATGGTAGCACATCTCTATAACTCCAGAGCCAGGAGAGTAGACACAGGTGGATCCCAGGGGACTACTGCCTAGCCAGTCTAGTCAAAAGATCAAGTTCCCTGTTTAGTGAGAGAGCCTGTCTGGGGGGAAAAACAGGTGAGAGTGATCCAGAAAACACTTGACATCAACCTCTGATCTCCACATGAAAATGCACACACACATACACATGTACACATCAATGCACACAAGTACAATCACATGTACACATATAAACCATATACAAAAGTCATGTAAGCCACATACAAAATTAAATTTCTTTTTAAAAAGATAAAAATGTTAAGAGTGAAATCACAGAAATAATAAAAGAAAATCGGCTGAATTAACTATGTAACTTTGGGATAAAGGAGGCTGTTCTCAGCTTATTATCAAGGGTGGAAACACACAATACAAGAAAACAAAGAACATAACTGCAGAATTCTGCATAACTGCAGAAGCCCACATTATGAGTAAAAGAGAAAATAAAAGTCCATATACTTAGTAAAGATGAACATCCTGTTGGAAAACTAGGAAAAGGATCTTAGTGGGAAAATCTATGAAAAAGCAAGCACATGCCAATCAATTTACCAGCAGAAAAGCAAAGTAAAACATTTTTATTAGAGTGGCAAATAATAACCGGTGAAGGTTGTGTGTGGGCGCTAAATGGAACATTTTCTAAGGGCAATTTAACCAAATATATCTGAAGTCCAAAGAAGATAATTCCACTTCTAGGATCAGTGCTAGGGAAACAACTGGACAAGGTAAATAGCTGTTTTTAAAAACTGCTTTTCACACACCTACACACATACATCATACACAGAGAACGGGGTGTGGTAAGAGAAAGAGAAAACAAATGCTGTTTTTAGAGCAGTCTGTGCCAGCAAGGTGACTTGCTGCATACATGCACGTGCTATGTAAGCTTGCTGGCCTGAATTTGGATCCCTGGACCCCAGTAAATGGAAGGCAAAGACCAGCACCCAAGACTGTCATCTGATCTCCACACCCACAACATGACTCCCATTATTCTCAGATACAAACACTATGCAATGTATTATACACTCATACACATGAAAAGGTATTAAACATTACAACCCAGGATAAAATCCAACATTAGTGGGTCAAATGGTATGGCCTATCTGTAGAATTAATAATGTAAGTAAATATCAGGGGGTGGTGGCACAAGCCTTTAATCCCAGCACCCAGGAGGCAGAGGCAGGTAGATCTGGTCTACAGAGTGAGTTCCAGGATGGCCAGGCTACACAGGAACCCTGTGTTAAAAATCAAACAAGACAATTTGCGTCTGTGTGTGTGTCTGTGTGTGTGTCTGTGTGTGTGTGTGTGCGTGAGAGAGAGAGAGAGAGAGACAGAGAGAGAGAGAGACAGAGAGAGAGAGAGAGAAAGAGAGAGAGAGAGAAAGTACTGACAGCTACATGCTACACAATAACATTTCAATGACAGACTGTACACAATAGTGCCCCCAAAAGATTATGTCACCTAGTAAGGTTGCAGTCCTCTTATGTTTGTATGAGGATACTCTACAATGTTCACATAAACAAATTTTTCTCATGAAGCATTTCTCTAAGGTATCTGTCACTGAGTGATCCATGACTGTATTATAAAACTATTGACCACTATTAAGTGGCCAAGAACTATACTGTAAACACTTAGAAAAATTGCTGAGTAGTCACCTTTAAATCCCAGCACTCAGGAGGCAGAGGCAGGTGGACCTCTGTGAATTGGAGGCCAGCCTGGTCTACAGAGTGAGTTACAGGACATTGAGGGCTATATAGAGAATCCTTGTCTCAAAAACAAAAAACAAAAAACTTCACACTCATACAATATGAATGCTTAGGGGAAAATAAGGCAGAAGAAAATGTTCACTGAGGCTGTCCTCTAGTAATGAAAATTTGGGATAAGTTTCTTTTACTTATCTGAAGTCTTATTTTTTTCAATGAAATATTTCTGTAACAAATATACAATGAAAGCAAAGATGAATAAACTCTGAAACTAGAAGTTCACAATTAGCCAGGCTTGGTGGCTCACACCTTTAATCACAACCCTCAGGAGGCATAGGCAGGCAGATCTCTGAGTGCAAAACCAGTCTGATCCACAAATGAAACCCTGTCTTCAAAACAAAACAAAAAAAGCCCAAGTTCACAATTATGCACAAGAAATTTTACAATGGGTACATTTTCATGTATCTCTTTCCAATGTATTTATAAATTAAGTATTTGTCTGTCATATACTCCATAGTTGTCGGGACTCCACAGAGGGAAACGCACCAAAAAAACTTCTGGTGGTGTGCTGCAGTTTGTTGCAGCTTCCTGCTTCCTTGGACTGATTGGCAGAGTGATGTCAGCTGAGACAAGACCTCAGTGGACAGGAAGGAGGCTGAGCTTGCTCTACAACACTTGTGGGCCTCCAGTTCACTTCGGTCACTCCAGAAAACTTCGGTCGTTTCTGTTGGTCCCTTTTGCTGATTCAAGCTGAGGCCTGGCTCTCTCTACTAGGTTGAGTCACAGATGTTGCTAACCTGACTCTACTGAACTGGACTGCTGGTGTATCTGTGTGGTGTTTGTGAGTGGATGGAGCTGCTAACCTGTGACCTGAACTGCAAACAACACAGGAGTTGCTCCAAAGAGCCAATCTAAGTAGGTTCACTTCCCCCATATTCTTTCTTTCCCACTCCCTCTGGTGGGTGGTGGGCTACAAAAGAGGCTAAAGCATTTAAGAAACATCATTAAAAATAAGGTTTGAAAAAATTGAAGTTACAGACAGCAGTGGCTAGTATCAAGGAAACAACTATATGTGTGGCTCTAACCCAATGCTTGTTCTTTTCACGTTCACGGATCTATTAAATAAAGTACAAATGAACCTGAGCTCCCTTCTCCTGGCTTGGAAGCATCATTTTCGGCTGTATGGTACAGTGCAGAGAACCAGCGGACTACGGAAAAGGAATGGTGACTCAGGAGTCTAGCTCTGCTGTGCAGTGTCACAGCCTTGAGCACATCCTTCCACATCTCTGAGCTCCATGTTTCCTTGTTTGTGAACTCACATGTCCCAGTTACAAGTCTCCAAGGTTGGTTGTGTGGTATAGTGTTTCCCCAGTTCTCTTCATGGAGCACATCCAAGTCAAGGGTTGGTCCCACCATTACGTGGATTAAGTCTATATTTATGATAAAAGAAAGTCCCCAGCACAACGGGACTACCATGGTATTCACTGTGTATAACCCAAACAGGAAGAAATTAGGGTAAAAAGGAGATACTTCATTTCTGTTAGGGGAAAAACCCTACTCACAGCTGGGGTTATGGTTTGTTAGAGAACAAAAACAGAAAACAGAAATACTTTCTGGTAACATGAAAATTTCAGCAGTCTTTGTGCACAGTGACAGCAACAGAATTCAGGTAGTTGTGTGTGTGTGTGTGTGTGTGTGTGTGTGTGTGTGTATTTTTAAAATCACTCTTTTACATTTCTCCAAAATAAAATCACTACAAATTTTTTAGCTCAACAGTAATACCGCTTTGGAAAGTATTTTTAAGTTGATGGATTAGGTAGATAATTCATGTATATATGGAGGCCACTGCATTCTTAGAACTACCACTAGATGGACCACCCTACAATGCTTATATTAAGCTGCTGTCCAGTTCACCTTGACTACATATATTAAGAATTGGGTCAGAAAGCATTAATTGAAGTTCCATAAATTCTTAAGTTAAAAAAACAACACTGTTATTACCCACGAGAAAATTAAAACTTTTGTCTGAATTCTAGTTATTTGTGTTCTCAAATGTGTGTGTAGTGTATGTGGGAGTATTCATGTTAAAATGTGAGTACACAAATGTACACACATACATGAGGATGCCAGGCTAGTATCAGTTGTCTTCCTCATTCACTCTCTACCTCATTTATCAAAACAGGGTCTCCCATTTGAACCTAGAGCTCGCTTATTCAGGTCATTTAGCTAGGCAGCTTCTGGGGATCCACAGTGTGATTTCCAACCGCTAGGATTACAGGCAGGCTGTCATACCAGCCCAGTATTCACTTGACTATTACAGATCCAAACTCAGGCCCACACGCTTGTGCAGTCAGCACTTTAACAACTGAGTCATCTCATAGCCCTGAATTATAATTCTTTAGACTTAATAACATTAGTTTTGTTTACTGAAATGTTCTCTTGCCGAGATATTTCTACTTTCAGATAATTGGCATCATACTTACTTATCCAAAACTCGTGGGTCTTCTGGGCTCTTGTTTTCATATTCTAAAAGTTCAAGGAAGCTCTGCATGTACCTAAAAAAGAATAATCACCACATGAGCTACCTGTCTAACATCTTGTCCCTGCTCTCTCAGGCTTTGCCCCACTTCTATACGCAGCCTAAGGGCTTCAGGCTAATTTGATTCCTCTAGAACACGTAGGTGGCCCCATCTTTCTGTGAGAGATCTCTTCTCTCTCATCAACAATTACTCTTTAATCCCACAGTCCACAGCTAAGACTATGAACCAAGTGCATCCCTGAACACAGGCATTGACTCAGAAACAGGTCTAAGCCTTCAATTTAAGCTGAAAGAAAACCACAGAAGACTTGCTGGAGGTTTCTGAGAAACACATCGACTTCTCTGCCTTTGTACAAGGTGTTATATAACTATGAAATCTGCAACCTCTACAGCCAGTCTGCCACCTGGAAGGAAGCTCACCTGAAAACAAAGCCAACACTATCAAAAAAACAAAACAAAACAAAAACCATAGCTCTGATAGCTTTACGTGTCTCCAATCCAAACTAATAGGAAGAACTCATCCAATGGCCCTTCTAGTTGTACAAGGCAGGTTCAGTTGTACTGTTATTACAAATGCATCCTAACTAATACTCCAAGACTACAATTTGATTAACTCAAAAAGTACATACATTTTTCTTGAAACAGGGTTTCACTAGATAGGTTTGGCTGGCCTAGAACTCAATATGTGGACCAGGATTACCTTACACTCATAGAAATCTATCTGCTACTAACTCCTGAATTCAGAGATTAAAGGCATATACACCACCACACCTGGCAAAAAGAACATAAAATTTTAAGAAGCACCCAGGTTTGATCCTGGAGAATACACCAAGAATATAAGAAGGCTAGAGTAAAATTAACTTTATCAATATGTACTAGAGAAATGCACATCAGAAAAAGATTTTAAATTGATCATGATAGTTCTCAATAAAGGCTAATACAAGGAAAAAAGTGTATATTATAAAATCCTTGAGTCTTACTAAGATGTACCACACATGAGCAAGTTAGGCAGGCCTCTGGCCCTGTCCCAAAGGAGTAATCCTTCAAAGAGAAAAGTTATAAATGCAGAAGATTTCAAGATCAAACTAAGATTCACAGCATGAAAAGAAAGCAGCAAGAGTACAGGGTGGCTGGGAGAACAGTGGGGCCGCTGCTTCACATGGAGGTCATTTTTAAAAGCAAACGACAGGAATACCCAAATACATGATCCTAAGCTGGAGTTTTAAATCAAGACACAAATTTTTTAAAAAAATACAGGAACATTATTAAGACAATTAGTAAAGTAATAACAAGCACTACCTATTAGGAAATATTACTATGTCAATGATAAACTTCTAAGTGTGAAAATTATATCATGGTTTTCTAAGAGTTAGCCCAGAGATGCGTGTTATTTGGGGGCAAAGGAGCATAATGTCAACATCAATCCAAATATTTCAGGAAAAGCAATGAATCTGTGTATGATGTCAACCGATAAAAGGAACAATCTGAAATATATCTTCAAATACTACTGATATTTATTTGGAAAGAGCCTTTCAATGAGGAAGCACATGCTACAGGAATCCACAGGTATGTTCAAAAGGGCGCCTCCTTGTAGATTCCGTGACTACACTTCTAAAATCCCTCCTGTGTCAACATGCTTCTTGTCCACTCCCCTTTCCGGCCTTTCCTTTCTTTTCTAATGGGTCATTGTTAAACAGGGACGTTGCTTTATTCATCTTGCTTCCTCTTTAATAGCAAAGACATGGTTATTAATATATGATTAAAGAAAGAAAAAGAAAAAATCCAAGGCCAGGGGACTTCTAAAGAAAAAATGATCACACTAGATATTCGAAATCAAGAACTATTGATTCTAATGATTAATACCAAGGGTAGAATGCATTGGAGGTCGAAGAGTTGCTGGCCAGACGGTCTTACAGAAGTAATTTCTTCATAAGGTTGCAAGAGCCTCTGCACGAACTTGTAGACCCAAAATCTTGAGCTAGTCACTAATAGGCAACATTGCAGAAGAAATTTTCCTTAGTACTCCCTGGCTCTACCAATTCCATTTCGATCCTGACAATGCTTACATTTCTTTCATGCATATGTGTATTCATATTATATACATACACACACACAGATATATTCATATTCTCTCTTCATTCAAGGTGGGAAAGAAAATAAACATGAATTATGAAAGAGCAAATACAGCCAAATGTTACTGGTGATGCTGGATGATACAACAATTCTTTCTACTAGTCTTGCAATTCTTAACTAAGAAATTACTTTTTCAAAATAGGATGTGCACGAACAAAAAGAAATGGCATGCATAGTCTGAAGTAGACACATACAATGGAGAGGAAACAAAGGAAAGTTTAACACAGTAATCGGAGTCTATATTTTACTTTGCCAGTGTATATGTATAACACAAAAAATAAATTTGGTATTTACTCCTGGTTCCTGGTACAGCTCCTAAGCCTTCAGAGTTCCAGAATGACAGGAGTATCTTTTGTTACTCAGAAGAAGCACCTATTGCTCACACTTGAGTTATTCTAATGAGGTCACTTAGGGTGGGGCTCTAGACAGTGTCAACATGATCTTGTTCAAAACAATGAGCAAGTGACTAGAGAGCTTGAACTTTTAGTCTACTCCCAGCCTCTGTGGAGGCACAAGGCCTGAAAATTAAGCTCTATAAAAACTTCTGAATTAGGAGATGCTGAAAGCTTTGTACTGAACTCCTGGAGGTGCCGACAGACCACACTCAGAGAGGTGTGGATTCAAAAAGCCACACCAACACCTTGTCTGATATATTTTTTTCATTTTGCTGTTTCTTTTCCAATCCACCTGCAAATATAAACAAAGTGCCTTCCTGAGTTCTGTGATCCACTTTAGCAAATTATCAAACCTCAGAAGAGGGTCATGGAAATTCAATGTACAGCCAGTCAGTCAAAGGTATGGAGACCCAGGACTTGCACTTGACATCTGATGTATGGTGTCAGTCTTTGGGGACTGATCTTAAATTGTGGGGTCTGTGCTGACTTCAGATACGTAGTATCAGGACTGAACAGAGTTGCTGAACAAACACTCAGCTGGTGTCTAGATAATCAGAGAATTGTTTAATGTTGGAAAACAGTTCAGAGGCAGTAATTAACTTTGAAGTTCCTAAAGTAACTGCTGCATAAGCAATGGAAACTGGTTAATTGCTACAGCCTACTGGATCAAAGGACATGATGACTTTGCCTATTGAGGATCCTGAACACAGTGGTCCCTGGCAATGACTTTTACTATCTACAGCAAATTTTCAATGATGGTCTTGAAGCAATAAAGAAGTCTCATGCACACAAGTACTTGTTGCTCCTTCCTTCTATAATATCAAATCTGTAGCCATTGCTTCTCTGATCTTCCCTGCAACCCAAGGACTCTGCACCTCATAGCCAGGAACTTCTTGTTGCTTTTCTGGAAAGGGGATTAGACAGTGAACTCTAAAACCATCTAAAATTGTGAATAGTAGAGGAAGTTCTACTATTGTAGAATGTGTGTTATTGACATAAGCATGGCCTTTTGAGGATGTCAATGCTCGGAACCATTGAAATGGCAAAGCCATCCCCTGGTCCATGTGTGGATGCCGATGGTGTCTGCAGAAAATATCCACTCAAGTTTCCTCCTCCTAGATATTTACAGCCTGAGATTGTTTGCCTACAAAGACTCCCCACCTAGAACAGCAAAACTTGCCACCTTATTTAGCTATATACCATAAATTGCCTCCTTAATTCAGGTCTGATGCTGGTGTAAATCCATCAGAATGCATGGCTCACTTGACTCCAGCTATTCTGTATGTGTGTTATAATTTCTTCATTCCCTGTTATCTGAGTAAGGTCAATCCCTAATCCATGCAAGGTCATCCCATAAAACCATAAAACAGTGCTTTTCAGAAGAACTTATTCTTGAGGAATGGCCATTGAATGTTCATTCTTTATCAGAAGCCAAGCCACCACAAACTTTCTGAATTTGAGTTGGTTTTCTTAAGCTGGTGATTTCTTAAGATGGTCCTCTGCACCAGTCAACTCCACTCACCCATCAAAGAACAGAACAAGACCACAGCCAGCATTTTCTGCCCCCCTTTTGTTCTCAACACTGTTCCTGATTAGCAGTATGTGTGGCACCTGGTCCTTACAGTCCTCCAGTCTTCTCCAGATAGTGCCACCATGCTTTTTATAGCACAGTAGACCAAACATGCAAATCCCTGTCTAAAAATGTGCCACCTTTTCTTACAGCCTTCCACTGAGTGATCTCTCGGGGCAAGGTGAACGCAGACTCCACTCCCTCTGTTAGAGAATACATCTTTACAATCAGACCTGTAACTGATTTTGTTTTAAGATCTTTCATAGAGCAGATGCAGCACAGCACAGAGATAACTATTTGTTCCATGTGAGGTTCCCCTGTGCATGACTTGTTCTAAAAAATATTTCCTTCATGAAAGATCTTTTAAAAAAAACTAAAAGAGGCAAGACTGAGTCTTACTAAAAGTCAAAAACATCTCTCTGTCCAAAAGAAGGCAAATGCGCTAGGCACGGAGCTCAATTAGGAGTGCTTGCCTCGCTTCTATGTTGTGGAAGCCTGCCTCAATCCCCAGTAAGTGGACATGGTAGCACTCCCAGCACTCAGGAGGCAAGAGGATCAGACGTGCAAAGGACACCTAGCTTACAAATGGAATTCAAGGCCAGTCTGGGATAAAAGAGACACTGTCTCAATTTCTTTCTTTCTTTCTTTTTTTTTTTTAAACGAAAGTAGGTCCACTGATACTGGTCACTGTAACATCATTCCTTTATTTTGTTCTCTATTTTTTTTCAGTGAGTAATCATGTCTATAACAAGAAAAAAAAAAAAAGAAAGAAAAGTTAAGAAAGTGTCTTACGGTTCAAGATACTTTCATTAAAATTTTAAATGAATAGTTAAAAGCTTGTAAATGCAAGGAAAACCCAGCTATCCTGAATACCTCATTCCCAGACAGACAGTATATGCACTTCTGTGCAAAATGCTTCCAGTGCTGATGTGTTCGAAGTGTTTACTTACCAACTCTGAACTAATCCAACTGAAGGGCGATTCAACAAGTTATCCGGCAAAAGATTAACCTCTCTCATGGTGTTAGCCAGTCGCACAGGAAGCTCCTTGCGCAGAAACATGTATGAAGTTTTTTCACATGCATTATCTCTTCCTATTAAGAGATTTAAAAAAATTCCATAAAATTAGCATCTAGAGACATACAATGCTCTCATGTTCACAGAATTACTACTGGTCAGAAAAAGAAAATTAAGTAATAAAATAATGTCTAGTTAAATTTTCATTCTCCATAGCCAGTTTAAGAAAATGGCCTAATTAGAAGAGAAAAAGAACATTTATTCCAAGAGGCAACTTTGAAAGCAGTTTTTTTTCTTAACACAAATAGGTAGCTAGTATTACTGGCCACAACATAAAAGTGACCTGGGATATAATCTGAGTTTGCTTTCAAATAAACACTGTGTGGAAATTGCCAAGCACACAGTACAATATGGAAATCCACTATTGTTCATGGTGGTTATCTGGGAGGCAACATGATCTGTCCATTCTGTAAATATGCCTACTGTGTGCCACCCATTTGTTAAGAGCTTTCTTCCAATGTAAAGAAGCACACTGCTTTGCTATCCTAGAAGCAGAAGCTCTGTGATTCCAAACAAGCAGCTCTAAGCCACGCAACTAGTATGTCTCAAAAAAAAAAAAAAAAAAAAAAAAAAAAAAAAAAAGCTTACAATGTACTCCCAGTGAATAACCCACTGTGACAAGTCCAAGAAGGAAAAACCCATCATATAGAAGGTCAGTGAAATAAGGCATAGGAAGCACTCAAGCGCACATGTGGAACAGCAGAAATAGAGACTAGAGTAATGGCTCCTAGGGCTTGGGGACAGTGGGGACGGGGTGGGACTTTATCAAGAGCTCCTAGCTGAAGTTAGAAGAAGTAAGTCCTTCTGCTGTAATGCTGTACAATATGGCTACCAATTATATCCCATATTTTCCAAAAAACTAGAAGAAAATGGAAAGTTTGATCCAAAAAAGGACCAAATATTTAGTGAGAAAAATATGTTTAACCTGATGTTAACATTATGAAACTGTATCATGTACTGAACATTTTTATGCCACTCCCTTATGATTAATATAAACAGATTAGGTTATCACTTATCAGATTTTTTTCAAAAGTAAAAGACAAGACATGGTCGGGGAAGTCTTCTGGAGACTGGTGTGCATTCACACAAACAGCAGGTTGAGAGAAAAGGCATCTGGACACCCAAGAGAGGAAACCTGAGCTCTTTTTCCAACTGTTTCGTGGCCAGAACAGTTCCCTAAACCTGTTACAAACTTATGGCTGGGGATAGGTGTGAAATAATGTATATGAGCTTTGGGGAAAAGAAACACCCTCTGGACCTAAGTCAGCCATCATGTTTGTGTGAAACATTTGCTAACTTTAGCTACCCTAATCCCTAAGGCAGGGGTTAAACTTTGTAAAGGTAACATCAACATGTAACCACACATAACCGGGGTCCTCCACTCTGTGATACTCGTGGGTCTATCCTAGCTCCCCGGCACTGGCTAGGCCTCCCTGATGCTCCACTCCCTGGAAGCTGATCTGGATGAGTCAAGACCAGACACAAGGGAGGGAAGCAGTGCTGTCTAAACACTTCCCCCCTCCGAATTCTTACGTTTTCCCTATGTAAAAAAGACAGCAACTGAGAAGATCATACACATAGTATTTCTAATACTTTTACCCACTTTCTGATTTCTCCCTTTCCTTTCTTCAAAATAAAGCTTGAAAAAAAAGGACTCACTCTTGAAAGTCAACTATGGATCATTTTTACCTCACCAACCTGGACCCTATTTCCATATTTAAACAATTTAGAATAAAAGATCGCTCTCAAATCATTGTTTCCTTCATTCTACATGAATCAACTGAAGGTCTTTGGTAGGTAAATCCCTAATGGATGATTTTTTCACTTACCCTTAGCACTGATGCATATATGTTAGTTCCCAAGTAAGAGGGGAAGGGGTGTAATACTCCAGAAACAAGCAACCAATAGCTACTTTAAAGAGGTGATTTTGGTAAAAGTTTTGCTGCAAAATTCATTGTCTCAATTGATCCATATAATTTTAATTTTATATGCACAAAGACACTGGTATTACCATAGTTAATTGTATTGAATCTATTATCTAAGTTAAAATATAAATCTGGATTTTTACAAGACGGAAGAAATACTCTAGATTCTGGTTAAAATACACTGTCAAGCACTTGTTAAAGCACACAGGAAATGTCACTGTGGGATAATGAAGACCAGTCTTCAATCAAACTTCTTTTGAAACTTCGCTCTGAACAGTCCAGACCACAGTTGTAACAAGAATCTTGCATGGCATTTTAGCAAAAGTCCCTTGACCTTAGTTTCTGGTTTCCCTTGGTACTGATCAAATTCCTCACTCCCTATTCTAGGTATCTAAACATTCCAGACAGTTTTCAGCAGGGGTCTAGTTGATCTAGTAAGAGCCTCTTCAAGTACTGATCTCTTAGTAATCTTCTGTCGGAGGCCCTTTCCCCAGGCGGGGCGCGCGCGCGCGCACACACACACACACACTGTTCCTGAGCTATAAATCTCCACTCAGTGGTCACTCTTAAATAGAGTTCCCCTACCATCGGTCTTAATTACTTTTCCATTGCTGTGATAAAAATAGCATGACCAAAGCCACTTCTAAATGAAAGCATTTACTTTGGGACTTATGGTTTGTATATTTTCGGCCCAGGGACTGGCACTATTAGGTGTGGCCTTGTTGGAGTAGCTGAGTCACTGTGGGCTTGGGCTTTAAGACCCTCACCCTAGCTGCCTGGAAGTCAGTCTTCCATTAGCCGCTTTCAGATGAAAATGTAGAGCTCTCAGCTCTCCCTGCATCATGCCTGCCTAGATGCTGCACTGCTCCCACCTTGATGATAACGGACTGAACCTCTAAACCTGTAAGCCAGCCCCAATTAAATATTGTCCTTCATAAGACTTGCCTTGGTCATGGTGTCTGTTCACATATTTAAGACATGGTTTATAAGGGTTAGAGTCTGTGACCACCATAGAAGTAAGTATAGCAGCAAGCACGAATGGCACTGGAACGATAGCTGAGACCTCACATCTTGATCCACAAATGCAAAGCAGAATGAGGGAGCCACTGGGAAGAACATGGGGCTTTTAAAACGCCAAAGTCCACCCCTAGTGACACACCACCTCCAACAGGGCCATTCTTGTTCAAACTACCATACCATCTTTAACAAAGATTATTAATAATTTCTTCACAAGAAGGTCATTCTGAAATAGGGAAGAAATAAAACACCCCTGTACTGAGAGTTGGAATTATATCAGTAGAACTAAAACTTCAAAAACCTGAGGAGCTTTGGGTGGGGGTTAGTAAAAATTTACCTGCTAAAATTTCCCATCCTATAGCTGGTTAAAAGCAACATATTAGAAGCACTGGGTTAGGATGAAGAAAGAGCTATGATAAACGAGAGCTAACCACCAGGTCCACGTCTTGCCTCTAAAATCCACAGGACCAGATGGTCCAGAATTGAAAGTTTCCCCAGCTTTTAAAAAGTAAAGAATCTATGCTATGCTGATGTGATATGGAATGCTGTACAGATACAATACAGTGAAATATAGCAAACATCTGCATTAAGCAGAATAAAATCTATTATTTCAAGTCAGCTCAAATCAGATTCTACCAAAGAATAAGTGGGGTACCAAAACTTAAAACTCCATTTTCAGAACTTTCGGACCTCATGATTCAGATAAAAGTGCATTGCCCTACAGAACAGCAATAACATATTCTGGTCTGAATTTTAAGCACTCACAGACTTCTTCAGCCTTCTATATCTTATATATATTTCAACCATCTATATTTTGACCACCTATAAAATATAAGCACCTTCTTCATAGAGGTTTAGGGAAGGCTGGTGTTTAACATTGAACACTGACACAAACCTTAATCTTAGAAGTAGAGTTCATGAAAGAGCAACCAATAAAGCCCAGTGATGACCAAACAGAACATTTCAAAGCCATGGACAGCAACATCAAACTGTCTGCTACATGCACTGTCAGTCCTCAGAGCACGACTATATTCTAGACTGGTATGATCCTCAGCTCATCTGACAACTCTACATCACTTTAAGAACCACAAAGTTATGTTCCGTGTCCCTAGCACTCACTTTTTAAAATAAAAGTCCTAGGTGGTCTGGCGTCAACTCTGCGCTATCTAGAAAACTCAACCTTTAGGCACGATCTAAAAGAACCAGTGTCAGAAACTATTTGACTCTGGTGGAACTGGATTATCAGACTGTTAAAACCCCCCAGAGAGAAATTTGTCTTGCTAACCCCCATAGCACCTTACCTATTATAGCTGCTCAATGACTTTATGGAAGATGCGATCATACTTTCAAAGGTTTATATTTTTAATGCAGAATAGCTATAAATTCCCAGGTTTTTCCTCCTACATTCTAATTTAGCTCCAAGAACAAATTCTTTGTACTTAGCTACCTTAATTATACATCAGCTTAAACAGGAGCATAAGTCTTTTTAGTTAGTTAATTAGTCGACCTAAAAATAAATGTCTGATTTTTACAACGTTTCTGTGACTTTCTTCATGTACATTAAAGATATTTTATCCTAGCTGTTGAATACCTAGCTTAAACCAGGGGATTCTAGCAACTACTTTTATAATAACTGTATCAGAAAAGCCTTGGTTTTTAATAACTGTCCTCTCAAAGGAGTCGCTTTCCCAGGTCTTTCCCAGGTATTCTTTCCAGTTCTTTGACTCCATTCCTTGCTCCCCACATACTTGACTTCTCTACATTCCCCGATTCTTATTTTCTATTTATGTAGAATGGTATTATTCTATATTTCTCTATATGCTTCCTCCTATTTGAACTTGCCAGTTAAAAGTTTTCCTAATATCCATTTAGAAGATGACAAAGAGGAAACCGTGAGGAGCTCAGAGAATTGACTCAGCAAACCTAAGTCACTAGCTTTAAACACGTTCCCAGGGGTTGCTTTTCTCCTGGTTTCAAGAGCCTTTGAGTCTCTTGTTTCTGCTTCGTTTCAATGCTGGGGATTTAAGGCTAGGGTTCTACACGTCCTCTCCCACTCAGTCTCTTTGTGTTTTTATATTCTGTCCTTTCACTGTTAAGTTGGAGACAGCTATTCATGTGCAGAAAGCCCCATGGTTTGCCTGATCTAAGATGGCTCCATATAGCTTTATATTCACCAAGGCATCAGAAGAATAGGCATAAAAATGGAAAAGGGGGCACGGGATAGGGGTTTTCTAGGAAGGGGAAATGGGGAAAGGGGATGGCATCTGAAATATAAATAAAATATCCAATAAAAAAATAAAAAAAAGAATAGGCATAAAAATTAAAACTTGGGGAGTCCTCTTGTGGAGGAATCAAGAAGTAACCAGAAGTATTTGTCTAGCCACCTGAGAGCAAGAGTTTCCAAGCAAGATTCTTCCATAGTAACTGGTGTCTTTAA
This sequence comes from Rhabdomys pumilio, assembly GCA_030674055.1. Lineage (NCBI taxonomy): Eukaryota > Metazoa > Chordata > Mammalia > Rodentia > Muridae > Rhabdomys > Rhabdomys pumilio. The sequence goes on along the minus strand of JANHMN010000005.1, from coordinate 75,112,185 downwards.
CCCTGTTTTCAAATAATTTACAGGAGAAAAAAATTATTCTGTTAATGAAATGGCCTGATAATGAGCATTTTATAATTGAAGAAGAACGTTGAGGACATCTCCCATGATCTGTCTCACCATGAATAGAGTCAATGTCCCCTAAATATAGTTTCCAGTGGCTCCTTAAAGGCTATCTCCGTCTCCTCCGTCTTTCCACTGTAACATTGGGTGTGGGTTGGTTACAGAATAGCAGCGGGAGGGACAAGTGAGTGAAAAAGGAGAACAAGGGGAAAGTACTAGTGAGGCCTGAAACCCCAACAGAATGATCTCGCTCATCCACAAGATGCTGTGTTTCACAGCTCTGTCTAATAAATGTTGAAATTTACCATGTATTTTTTTTCCATTAACTATGTTAAATTGGATAAATTTTAACAGGACATAATTTTAGGGTAGCTCTTTGACATATTTTTTCTCTAGCTGTATTTGTAAGACTTTAATCTCGAAATATGGTAACACACACTTATAATTCAAGCACAGGAGGCAGAGGCTTCCATGGTGAGCAAAACAAAATGGATGGCCCCTGAGTAACAACAGCCCGAAGCTGTGTTCTGGCCTCCGCACTCATGGACACACATGCATGCACAAGTACAGAACTATTAGATGACCTAGTAACCCTCTTCTGAATAATACAGTGGCAATAAGGCAACACGCTGTGTCAGATGCATCAGAGTACAAAGTATGGGTGCATACGAACATAGACCAGAGAGCTGTGATCAGCTAGACTCTAGAACTTCTCAGCCTTTCTAATACTTTAATACAGTTCCTCATGTTGTGGTGACCCCTACCCATGCAATTATTTTCGTTGCTACTTCATAACTGTAGTTCTTACCTCCTGAGAACATTATAACCTTACCTGTTTAACTCAAAGTCCCAGCACCTAGATACTGCTCTGAGGGACTATTAAGTGGCTTAGATGGAGGAACACTATCAGCTCATAGGCACTCCCCAAGAACCATGAGCCCATACGCTAGCATCTAATCATGTACAACTAAGCGAAGAAACATGAATCAAAGAATTCCTCAGGCTCAAAGAACAGACACAGAGCATTCGAAATCCTTTTGGCTACCTAAATATTTTAGTCTTTATTTTCAGGTTTGAACTTTTTTTTCAGCCTCATAAAAAACTGACCACAGATACCTTCAATCTGCATGCCTCTTTTGTCTCCCCTTTCTCTATTAGACGACCCAAAATGGAGAGTATGAAAGCTGAACAAATTCATTAAGGAAACGAGCTGTACTTGAAAATGTAGTAATGGCTGACAAGTGAGGACCATACATTTGTTGAAGTTTCTCCCATTTTGATCATGCAGCACCTCTGTTCTCAGCTATAAAGAAGTAGTAGGATGAGCCGGTGAGCAGAAACCCAGCTCGCCCCTACTGCACGTGTAATTCTCACCTGCTAAGAATCTGTCTCCTAACTTGTAAAGTGGGTACAGCTGTTGAGAACCAAATGGTACCACATGTTAGACCAAGTTTGGGTAAGTATTTTCTAAATGCTAGTGGCATCAACCAAATCTTTTCCAGCTGCCATATAAAGCCTAATTTCCTACTGAAATAGTTTCAGATTAAAACAGAAAGACAACGGAGTCCACTGTGCAGAGACATCTATAATGTACAAAACACTGCAATGTATAAAGAGCACTAGCCAAACATGAGTAGTGTCCAGAGGGACAACTTCTAGAGAATAGGGGATTCAGGGTGAAACAAGCAGCCTTCTCCAGAAGGGGTTACTCGAAAAAAAGTGTGTCTCCTTCAGCACATTATTTGACAAGTATAAGATTAATAACAGAACAATGACCACTTCACTTTCGATTTAACTGACAGAATCAGGAAAAAATTAACCTGTATGAAATCAGAGTCGGGTATCAAGAAATACCTGCTACCAAACTTAAGGAAACATTTTATGTTACTAGAGTGTATCCAAGAAAGAGCTCATATAGAGTGTGGTGGCACACCCTTGCAATCCCTACACTTACACAGGAGCTTGTGCATGCTCCTATCTGTCGAAATCTAGGTTATTGGAGAAAGACAGGAATGCCACAAAAGGTCCTATTGTTTTCTAATACCACATGAGACAGTAGTAAACTTCATGGTGTGGAGAAACACGGAAGAATTGATCATCTCTAGTGAGACTACTATAACTGATCAAGTCTAAGAATGAAATTAAACTGGCGCTGCCAGAATGATGTTTAAGGAAATACAGCACCATTGGGTTAGAACCCAAAGCCTTCCGTTAGAGACAATATATCAATATTGACCTGTGTAGCGTAATTGCTTCCTACAATTGTATGTTATTCACTATGGCAGAAGGTACAATCTTAGAAGATGAACCAATGATCAAGAGCAGGGTTCTCACAGAGACACGATGGCACACATCTATAATCCCAGCACTCAGGAGGCAAAGCAGTTTGAGGGCAGTCTAGTCGACGAAGTAAGTTCCATGACAGCTAGGGGTGTTACACAGAGAAACCCTGTCGTGAGGGAAAAATCAAACAAACAAAGGAGATATATGAAGGATACCTAACATGAGCCATAACCAAATTCTGTTCTGCCAGTTAAAGAAATATAAGGGGAAATTAGCCCTCCCTGCCCTAAAAGCATTATAAAGAGATACTTTAATGCTAGCTTCAATGCCAACTTACATGACAAAGATGGAAAGCCTTCAAATCCCAGGTGGGCCACCCCATAGCCCATTGACATATTTCTGACACTCTGCTACCCAACATGTCACTGACCACCAAGACAAAAACAGACAAGGAATTCATGCAAATGATCCAAACTCCAGATTCCAGGTACTAATGTTCAAAGACACTTTATGAAGAACAAAACTGCAGGAAATATACTTAATCAGGCCAAAAAAAACCTTGTAGTTCCTATGTTAGGTATTACAATTAAAATCCCAAAACCTCATTTTGGCAACCCTGTAGAGAAACAAGTATACTTAAATTTGTTGTCAGTTTTGTAAATTGAACCTATAAAATCTTTCAAAGCCACTTTCCATTTCCATATGGAAATCCTATTGAGAAACAAGACACTCCATAAGTAAATACCAAATTATCTGGAAAAGTCTTAAGGCACCCAATAAATCACATTCCAGATAAGCAGGGCTGAGTTAAGTTAGCAGGAGACAGAACGTTATCACTTACTGCAACCTAAGAGCAATAGTGCTCACTCTTCAAAGAGGGAGCATAACTGCCTTAGGGGTTGGCAAACTTGTTTTAGAAGATCAGACAATAAGCACTTTTGGCTTTGTGAACCACACATACAGTTTGTGGCAACAACACAACTCTGCTGTTGGGGAGGACACCAAAGCTACAGACTGTGTGTAACAAACGAGCACAAGTATGTTCCAGTAAAGCATTTGTGGGCATCAAAACTCAGAGTACACACAAAGAATGATTTACAATTTATACGTAGCATAAACAATGGACTTTTGGTGCTGATGATGGTTTCTTAGTTGCAACAATGGTTACTGGCAGCTCCTCAAGGTCTTACACTGGTACAAGATGTTGAAGGCAGCTTAGGCTGTGTGTTTGGGAGCTACAAAGGAAGTCTCTGTACTTTCTGCATTTGCAGAATTTTGCTGTGCATCTAAAGATACTCTTAATCATGTACTAATTTAAAAAATTAGGAAAAGCACAGGCTCTGATCAGCAACATTATTAGACAAGGGTATTCCAAAAGAAAAGGAGAGAGATCTACTGAACTCTAAGACAGAACTATAACTGAAGTACAATTTAATTGTGTTCGAGGCCAGCCTGGTCTACAGAGTGAGTTCCAGGATAGCCAGGACTACACAGAGAAACCCTGTCTCGAAAAACAAAACAAAACAATTTAATTGTGTATACAATATAAAAAATGAAAGTGGTAATATTTTGTAATTGCATCCAGCACCAAAGCTAAGGTTTCCCAAATCTTGCCAACAGTCTGATCAATTTCCCAAAAGCTTACCAGGAGGAAACCAGCCAGCCACCAACAAGGTCATTAAGTGACGCCATGTCCTCTTCAAAGAGCTTATTCACTGCTAGTAGGCATTCAAAGGAGGCCAACACCATGACAAACAGTATGGAAGTGCCTCAAAAAGTGAAAACAGAATTAACATATAACCTAGCTAGTCCATTCCTGGATAGAGCAAAGAATCTCAAGTCCACAAAAATGGCTGCACACACAAGTTTATTGCTGCACTGTTAACAACAGCCAAACAAGAAGGGAAAGAGATATCAAAAAATTAATGGATAAATGTATGCATACACAAATGAATTTTAATCAGTCATAAAGAAAAATTAGATTATGCTATTTGTAAGAAATGAATGGAACTAGAAAGGACATTAAGCAAAAAAAAAAAAAAACCCCACATTTCATTTGTATGCAGACGCTAGAGGTAGGTGTCTGTGTGTTACACATGCGTTACTCATGAAACTATAAAGGTGACCATGAGGAGGAAGGCCACGTTAATGGAGGGCAGAGAAAAAAGATGGGTAATAGAACAAATGTGGCATGAGAGCAGATGGGAAGAGGAGGAGGGCTAGCAGGGGGAGGGCAGTGGGAAGAGGAAACCAACCCAACAGCATGTATATGAAAATGCTACAATGAAATTTAACTTGTATGATAATAAAAGTCACCCAAGTGCTGTAAAAGAAACAAAGCCAGAACTCCAACTTTAGATGCCTCAAGATGCCCCAGAGCAATAAATGAGTTCCATGGAAACCCAGCCCTATCAGATCATAAAGGCTTAAAAGCTAGTTCTCTTTACTGAGCAAGATGCAAGAAGCTAAGTAGAGGAGTCCCTAAAGTAAATTGTTCTCTCCCCTTTTAATTCTAAATAGTTGGCTTCTGTCTCTAAACAGGTTGGTCTAATTCTTGGCAATCCCTCATGAGTAGAAAAAGATCTGTTGGGCACATGTAAAGTAACAGAATAAACATGCCCAGAAAGAAGGATGAGACTGTTTCCTCTTTCCTAACACAATCTTTGAATAAAACCTTCCAACTTCTCCAGGAGTGAAACCACTGTTCTGTCCACTGGTAATCAAGGAACAAGATGACTTAAAAACCTGAGACTTTGCAGAGAGCAAGCACTTGGCACTGAAGTAAATGTCTCAGTGGGTAATGAAGTCTTAAAATATTTGCAAAAGCAAAACTGAAGGCATCTGGGCCTTAAACCTCGAGAAGATCAAGGGGACTGGCTGCTCCTGCCTAACAGCTAACACCTGTAAGATTCAGAGCCAGCATGTTGAGGGTAGAAATTAAAGTACAGAGTTCCATGAAAAGACAGGGGAAGTATGTACAACTGTCTGCTTTCTGGCGATTTTACTTGGGAGATGTTGTATTTTTCTGCAAGTTTACTGTAACTGACTAAAGTGAGTAATGTGTAATGATCTCCATGGCATTTATGGAGTTCTCACTCTCGCTGTGCAGAGAAAACCGAGCTGAGGAGCCAGGAGGCTACGAAGGAGCAAGTATCCACACTCTGGAGAGAGAAGTTAGGCTGAAATAAAGAGAAAAAGGAAGGAAAACATCTTTATTACAAGTGAGGCTTGTAAATGAGGAAATAAACAAATAGGAAGGGACAAAAGTGGCTATCGAGAGGACCAGAAACATGCAGTAGGGCTAAAAGAAAAAGCAAGTGCTGATGAAAATGTCAATGGTGTCCCACCAACTCACTCAACATGCACAAGAATGTATCTTTAATTACTTCGAAATAGTCCAAGTTGGCCTTTTCTTAATCAGAAGACAAAAAAAAAAAAAAAAAATCCTAAGACAAAATCACTAAGAGAATTATTGACTCGAAGAAACAATACTTAGGGGACAGAACTGAAGGGTTGTCCAAGTGGTACAAGAACCACCATACTGTTAACAGCTATTCAAAGACAATATATTAGTACAAAATACAGAGACTCTACAAAAAAAAAAAAAAAAAACAGAACTAGGCATGCAAGAGCTGCATTAGGAAACAAATCAATAAGTTTCTTTTGTACATAAAATGTGATACTACAGTGTTCCCACTAAGAAATTACTATTTGAAGCCACACTGAATATGCCAATGGGATATGAACTACGTATATAATTTATAATTTAAGTCACATTAGCAAAAATAGATGATATTTTTAATATTTTTGTTTATCCTGACATATGTGAAATATCATTTTAATATACAATCAATATAAAAATGCTCAGTCGTAGAGCACTGGCTTATTACATACAAAGCTCTAGATTCAATCCTCACCACCTCAAAAAAGCGAAAAGATATTATACTGGTTTTATATTAATTCCTTGTTATCTGCTATGTAGTTTACATGTATAGCACATCACAATTTAGAAGCTGTATTTCTATCATGCAGAAATGGCCTATAATTAAATTCCATAAAGTTTATAGTTGCTAAGGTAAATTCTTATTTCCAAATTATTCTAAATTAACTGAGGAATTCAGGGATAGGTCAGTAAGTAAAGTACTTGCCTCTCAAACGTGAGAACCTGAGTTCCATTCCCAGAACAGATATAAACATGTCAGCCAGCCAGCTGGGGGGGTAGTGACTCATACCTTTGAGACCAGCACTCAGAAGGCTAAGACAGGTGGGATCTCTGTGAGTTCAAGGCCAGCCTGGTCAACAATGCACATTCTAGGACAGCTAGAGCTACCCAGAGAAATCCTGTCTCAAAAAACAAACAAAAACAAAAGTCAGGCATGCTGGCTCGGACTTGTAACTCTCATGCTGGTAGAGCAGAGACAAGTCAGATCACTGTGGCTCTCTGAGCTACTTGATGAGCCCCAAGGCAAGTGAGAGACTTTATCTTAAAAAAAAAAAAAGTAGGCAGTTCCTAAGGAAGGCCAGCCACGGTCATTGGCCTCCACACCACATACACACATGTATCTGAAGACCCACATGTGACACAATTTTAAAATGAACGGAATCAAAACTGTTTCGAATTTCAATGAAATCAGTTCAGTTTCTCAGCCACCCCTAGCCACATTTCTACTGCTCAGGAGGTTCATGAGCTAACAATGCAGTGACCATAGTCAGACAAAGGAAGGTCTAGTCTAAACAAATAAATTGGATGACTTGGAAGTTAAGAGTAATTGTCCTTCTTGCAGAGGAACCCATTTTCCATTCCCAGCCCCTACACAGTGACTAACAACTTACCTTAACTCCAGTCTCAGGGGATCTGACCCCCTCATCTGACCTCTGAGGGCACCAAACACACACACAATGCACATGCATGCAAGCAAAACACTTATACACATAAAATAAAAAAATATCTTTAAAAATTATGGAAAGTCAAAATTAAAACAAATGAAGTCAAAATTCAAACCTAAGCATTAATTAAAATGAATATGGTAAAATAAAGCAATAAATTATGTGATAAGGAGAAAAATGAAAGCATTAACAACAAAAGGGAACAATTATATATGCTTACCATTATGTATGACAGATCAATTGATTTATACCAGTAAGTACATTCAGGCTAAACCTACCATATAAAAGAAAGCAATTACAAAGCAAAACCAGCTTTACATTTAGAGAAATATTTAAATCAAAGTAATTGAGAAAAAACTGAAAATAAGACAGGCAATGAGAAGATAGGATATGCATCGAAACATCAAATAAGGTGGAATCCAGACCAAAAAGCATTAAACTAGTAATGTTACAACTCATCATGAGAACACGCTAAATTAATAAGTATCAAGGATCACATTAACAATCATGACAAAAACCAGAGACATATGGAAAAAATAGAATATTAAAATCATCTCTCATGTTTGATCTACAGCCAATTAAGTGGATCTGAACGAGGTATAAAAGCAGCCTAAACATCAATGTGGTACATAATTCTGTAACCTGAGAAGAACCAACAATCTCCTTTCTGCTGTCCATGGAGCACTCACAGGAAATGATTGCATCAGCAAGTCAGAGAATTTAAAGAACAGTCTGTGCCCATGCAACAAAACGAAAGATAATTAATACACATAATGAACCTGCAATGGAAGTTTCAGCACTCTCAAGCTAACCTTAATTCATAAAAGAATAAACATCTTCTAGGATATGGAAGAGATGGGGATAAGGGTCAAATATACCTATTAAGTGCTAAAGCAATGGTCAGAGGCATAGCTAATGGCCTTAAAACTGAAACAAAGGAGTGGGAAACATGGCTCAGCAGTTAAGTGCACTCTACACTTCCAGGGGACCTGGGTTCAATTCTCAGCACCTACATGGTAGCTCACAATAGTCTGTAACTGCTGTTCTGGAAGATCTGACTTCCTCTTCTGGCCTCTGCATGCACCAGGCAAGCAAGTGATCAACAGAAATACGTGCAGAAAAAACACCCGTCTACAAAAAATAAAATTAAAATTAAAACAATAGAAAAACATGAAATAAAAGGAAATGACAAAAAAGAAATCGGTATCCAACTGATCTAAGGATATCAGAGAGACTCAGTAAGGTCAAGGTAAGAATGAACTGAAGATAGAAGCCATGAAACTAAGAAATAAATAAGCAAATAAACCATCTGCTAACTGAACCAAGAAGACGGTGGAAGTCAGGTCTGGTGCCTCATGCCTGTAATTCCAGCATCTCTAATCCTAGCATTCAGAAGACTATGGATGAAGATTGTGAGTTCAAGACTAGCTTGGCCTACAAAGCAAGACTGTTTCAAAAAATAAGTAAATATAGCCTGGACATGTCTCATGTCTTTAATCCTAGCACTGAGGAGGCAGAAGCAAGAAGATCTCTGAGTTTGAGGCCAGCATGGTGTACAGAGGGTTTTCTAGACCCTGTTTCAGTAAATAAGTAAGGCCCTACCAAGCTCCAATCCAACGGTCACACAGATAGCTCTGGTTAAATTAAATAGGTAACAAAACCAAACTCAAACCATGAATCTAGGAAAGGGTCTATGGGGGTGGGGTGGTGATAGGGATGGGGGATGGATGAGAGAGGAATCCGGGAAAAAGTAGTAAGAATGGATTATAAACATAAGAAACTTTTCAAAAGACAAGCACATTTTTTTAAAGCACAAAATAAAAAGTGAGCTCCTAAATGGAAAAAGAGATGGGAGAGAGGGGAAATCTATCCAAAGTTGCCCCCCCCCCAAAAAAATATCAATGAAATGAGCATTTTGTAGGAAAAAAAAATATCCAAATGGACTCCAGATGACACAGAAAATCTACACAGACCAATACCATAAAATACAGAAACTTGTGGAAGGTTTCATAGGAATGTTATATCAAATCGTTAAAGAATAATTAATTCAAAAGAATAAGTCAGTTAATGGGGAAAAAAACTGTCTTTCTGAAACAAGCCTAACTTTCACAAAAAGAAAACTAAACCAAACCAAACAGCCTCCATATTGCAAACGTCTACAAATAACACATGGTTTTCAGTGTAACGACCCAAGAGTTCATCAAACTATCCTTTCTACTGCTATACAATTCTCCAACATAGAAACTCAAGATAAAGTTTACTTGAAGAAAAAAACCATTTCTATGTAAACATGACTTCACCCATCAGAAGTGTGATAACCATGTAGCAGAAGTACAGAAAAGCGGCACTCTGTCTCAGAAAGTTCCAATAGGTGGGTAAATAGACACCCCCTATGGAAAGGAATCTGTTAACAATTATCAAAATTACAAATGTGCATCCTCCTCGATGTAGCAAGGTCACCTTTAGGAATTTGTCTTCTATCTGCACCCAGACATGCGTGAAATTACAATGTACACAATACTTCATAGTAAAGTCTACAAACATTCCACTAGCCGTCGTCACTTGGGAGGTATCCAATTACACTACACCCATACAAACTCTCAGCAGTCAGAAAACGGAAGTTTACGAGTACATATACAGTAAGTTCTTTCATATTAAGCTTAAAAAGCAAGATACAAATAAAACTATATATGGTGAAAGTTATGCAAAGAGACTAGTCAACAGAAGTAGGAAACAGGCTTTTTCTGCCTAGGTCCTTTTTCATCTTTTGAATTTAGAGCCGTGTAACTGTCATCTTGAGCCAAAAAAGAAAATACAACTTTTTATGTTGGTTTAGTTTTAATCTTGCCTTTGGGAATGGTACTACAGTACTACCTTTGTAAATTGATACTCCATTTAGAACACTTGTTATTCTTGCAGAAGAAATTCTTAAAGGGCTTAAACAAATACTCCATACAGAAAAAAGGGAGGCAGCAGATTAGCCAGAAGTATACCTACTTACTGGATTTTAACCCTGAAGATGCTTTAGAATGATCCTGGGATCTTCCAAAACTACCAGTGCCCTATACTCCAAGCATATACCACTAGTACCAGAAATTCAGGGCATGAGGCCCTGGCCCCAAACCACTTATCTCAATGCTTTAAAAGAGTGAACATTTGTTTCTAGATATTCACCATATAGATTACTCACCATAACAAGACCCTTAGAGTAGTTTTCCTATTCAAATAACATCCTTGCCTATAAACGTGGGAGATACTTTCATAGAAATAAAGTAACTGAAATTTCTGGCACACAGCTGAAACTTTCACAAACTTTGAAGGTGGGAGTGAGCAAGATTTCTTTCATTCTTTCAACTGAGAATTAATCTGTCTGTTTACCCTACCCAAAGGTTCCTATGTTCACAATAATCTCTAGCCCTAAATTAGGAAAACATGCCTATTTATAGCAATAGAAACATTTTCATTCTAAGCTGTGAAGTCAGGACCTGCCTCAAACCTAAAAAACTCTACAAGCAGGGTGGGGTAAAAAAAGTGCATCAAGTAAAGGTACTTTCTTCCAACCTGACCACCTGATCTCTGGGACTCATATGACAGAAAGAGAGAACTCCCACAAGTTGTCCTCTGACCTCTACAGATACACCATGATCCACGTGTGTCCACACAAACAAGTTCATGCATAGATAAAATGTTTAAGAATAAAAACATTTTACACATAGCCACAGGGAGTAGAGTCCAACTACTGAAAATGAAACTTAAGATGCAAAGGCCGACTTCTCCCTCATCTTAGATGTTCATCATCTATCTTTGGCAACTTGGTTTCTAAAACTTAATTTGGCATTAGCTTAAACCTTTAACCTATACCTCTTTCTCCCCAAATATAGACGAAACCACATTTTGCATATCTGGTCTTCCCAGAAGGTTCTACCTATTTTGCATTTTTATATCCAACTGACACCATCCCATGACATTTAAATCAAATGAATTCAACAGATCTAGGCTTTGGGAGCCTAAGTCATCTTGCGTTTCCTTTTGGGGATGCTGAGTTCCAGTTTTGTTTTATTGCAGGTGTATCACAACGGCATTCAGCCTGCTGCAGTTGGAATGACATCCTCTGGGGAAACATGATTGATCAGTTAATGGAAGGTGGCAGAATCTACTCCCATCTAAGTAGGCCTCAGGTTTTATTGGGGGGGGGGGTCCTCTCCCTTCCCATCCTAATCCATGTAGAATGAAGTACTAGCCCAGCTGCCAACAGGGTGCAAGGGACATCACACTTAGGCTGGAGTTGTCCTAGAACCCCTGCTTTGTAGTCAGGAGCCCACAGGTCAGCTCTTACCCAACATCTAAGGCATTTGCAGCCCAAGACTATGACTGCTTTGAAGTTATAATCATAATGAAGGCGTTCAGGTCCTGCCACTCAAGGCTACCCAACACCTTACAGCCGAAAAGGAACAAAACGCCACTGCGTGATTTACTCAACCTCAAGGTGTTTCTAAACACGTCTTACACAACCATCAAAAAACGTCTAAAAATAAAAACGTTTATGAGTTCTCTTTCTGAAGTTTTAAGGAGAGTGCGGTTTGAGTCAAGTAGATTTGAAGCTCATAATGAATAGCTGGGGAGTTCTGACTGGGATGAGGGTCCTTGGACGAAGCTGGGCGTGGGGCCCTGCCCCTCCAACTCCCGAAATCCGAAACCTAAGCCCCAGGAGGGCCCTCAGGCAAGCATCCCCATCACCCCTCCCGGAGGTTCTCACGGACTTTGCCCTGAAGCTGAAGAGCCCCAGCTGCAGGCAGGACAAGGATGGCGGCTCTCTCTCTCTCCTACGGGGCCTTGAAAGTGGCTCCAAGGCGTCACACTTACCGAAGTCCAGGAACTGTTTGATAGAGAGTGGCGACGGGGAGAAGCGGGAGTAGCGCTCGATCTGCTTGGGGACCGGCTGCTTGAGCAGCCGGTAGAAGAGCCGCATCCTCACCGGTGCAGTGTGCAGATCCGCCGAGCCGTCCGGGACCGGAGCAGAGGCCGCCGCCGCCGAGGCGCAAGGAGGAGGCGGCGACGGCGGGTCTTTACCTCCACCTGGGGCTCGGCCTTGGCGCCAGCAGCCGGTCGCCGCCGCGGCACCTACACAAGCACCGGGCAGCAGTTAGGCGGCCGTGGCCGGCTGCCCGCGGGTTCTCAAGCCCCGCCTGGAAAAGGCGGGATCTGCCGCCGCACGTACGCGGCGCGCGTGGGATGTGAGGGGCGCTAAGGGGTACGCGGCTGCACGCGCGCGCTGCTGATTGGCTGCCGCCGCCGCCAAAGCTTCCTTAAAGCCTCGGTAACACGCACAAACCTCCCGCCCTCGCTCGTGGGTCTCAACCTGGCCCCAGCCAGCTTGTTTGCTGCTGGTCCCGCCCCGGATCAGGTCTTGAGAAGTGCTCCGAGACTTGAAGGACACTGGAAGCCCGTGCCTGAGATATCTTTAGGGCTGCTCTAGACCTTCCCAACCCCAGGCCTCTCTTCCGGAAGGCCCTCCTCTGACCTGCTGACTCCTCAGCTTTAAGTTGTTCCTTTCGGTCCAATGCTTCTTTCTTAACTATGGTTTGTTTCATCCCCTCCAACAATTAATTACAAAATTAAGTGGAAGCTACTGGTACTCACCCCCGCCCCCAGCACGCGACAGGATTCACTGTATTATCAACTAACCTGGCCACTGGAGGTCTGCTGACTGACTGCCCACCTTCACTCTCGTGAATACCTTTGGACAGGATTGTTACAAAACAGGATTGTTACGTCACTGGCTGCAGTTCCTGGCCCTATACCCCTGGTTACCAACTGGGCCAATAACAGCATCTTTAGTTCACTATTTCATGCTTCTCTACCACTACCACCTTTGAAGGAATCCATTACAAAGGACACTTGGTTTCCATGCTTCCTAGATCCCCTTGCCCCGAGACAGTTTGTTGGGTTTAATCACAATTATTTCATTGCCCAAGCAAACACATCCATTGGAAAGGCCCAAATTAGAGCCACTGACCAGTCACTTTCCCAACCCCTCACCATCACAGGACCCTGACTCAGTTTCACCACTACTGCCCCTTTGGTGCAGGAATCTATGTTTACATTGTGCTAGATTTTCTTTGCATGACAGTGAACTTTAAATTCATGGCTCAGTATATGAAATCAATATTTCCTAATGTGGCTATACAGACTACTGCTTGCTTTTGACCATTACCGTGAAACATTAATGTTTGTTAATGTGTAAACATCAACTAGAAATAAAGATAAAAATTCTTCTTGGTCTGATTATTAGTGGAAAGTTTCATGCCTTCATTTGGCTATGTACCACTTCTTTGCTTTATAAAATTGTTGTACTTCTGCTCTTTGTTTTTGTTTTTTTGTTTTTGTTTGGTTTTTCGAGACAGGGTTTCTCTGTGTAGCCCTGGCTGTCCTGGAACTCACTCGGTAGACCAGGCTGGCCTTGAACTCAGAAATCCGCCTGCCTCTGCCCCCCAAGTGCTGCGATTAAAGGCATGTGCCGTTGGCCACTGCCTGGCTCACTTCTGCTCTTTGAATTTAAAGAAAAATAGCACATGCATTCAGAGACATCCTGTGGTCTTCCTATATTTCCAGATTTTTAAGTACTTTGCCTTTTCCACTCAAAGCAAAGCCTAAAGAGACTTAGCAACAACCTTTGTAAAGGGCAGTTTTACCAACAGAGCAGAACACTCCCTGACTGCAGTTGGAAGTGAATAGGCAGACAGAAAGACGGAGTGGCCTATGGTTGTCTACTCACTCTCTTGGGTGCTGCCGATAGGTAGAGTTTTACTGGTAGCAGTTATGAATGAAGATCCCCAAGAAGGGAAAAGTTGCGTGTTGGTGAGTGAAGAGGTTTTTCCACCTTTGTGTCACAGCACTGCTGAACCTTCTGAACTCACCCATCAACTTTTTCATAATTTCCTTTTCTGCTGCACAAACTGCTACTTTAAATTCTTTTATTCTGATGTATTAGTTACTTAAAATGAATATGCCTAATTTTATGCTTCCCTAGAAGGTGGCATGGTCCAAAAAGTTGAGGAAATGTGAAACAGGCCTGTATAATGGAAACTTGTGCTGGTCCACGGCTCAAATGACACAGCTCTAAACTTGACCCTATCATTAGCAAGTTGTGTGACCTAAGACTAGTCTACTAGCCTTTCTGTGTCTCAGTTATTTTAATGTCAGGCAGAGATGTATGATTTCTCTCCCTTTATTTGTGACAATTAAATAAAATAAATATATCTAATATAAATATAGGGCACATTTGGTCCTATTTTGTACATGAGAATGGTTAGTTTAGACATTAAAGCCAGTTGATTTCAGTAGTAATTATTAGATCTCTTGAGTTTAAATCTTCTCAAAGTTTTCCCAGCTTGTTATGAACATAAGGTTTTACACACAGGCTTCTCTGTGGTACTTGAAATCTTGTGGTGGCCTGACTCAAAATGGCCTCCTTAAGGCTCATGGGGAGTTGCATTATTAGGAGGTGTGGCCTTGTTGGAGGAAGTATGTTACTGGGATGGGCTTTAAGGTTTCAGATGGTCAAGCCAGGTTCAGTGGTTCACTGTCTTTTCCTGCTGCTTGTGGATCTGCATGTAGAACTTCTCCAACACCATGTCTGTCTGCATGCTACCATGCTTCCCACCATGATAATAATGGACTAAACTTCTGAAACTGTAAGACAGCCCCAACTAAATGTTTTCCTTTATAAGAGTTGCCTTGGTCATGGTATCTCTTCACAGCAACAGAACCCTAAGATAAATCTCTAGCCCATTCACAGAAGCAGTACCTGGAAGCTTATTAGAAATGCAAACTCTTGGATTCCACTATAGTCCTACTAAAAGCAACACTACTAGGAGGTAGGACCCCAGGACTTGACCACAAATTCTTTTATACTCCTGTCTTCAAAAACCACAGCTTAATTTCCCTCCTGCTAAATGTGGGTTAGCTTTAGCATTAGCTTTTAACAAATAGATTATGGTCACAAGTGATGAGAGTACATTCAGAGGTTAGTTTAGAAAGCCATTGTGTCTCACTAAATAACCTGAGCAGAATCCCTCCAACTTTAAGGCAATTAAAAGGAAGAAAAACTAGAGAGGCTGGCACAGCACAGGGGAACCTGAAAAGATATGATAACTTAATATAATATACTCTCCCAGATGGGATTCTAGGGCAGAAAAAGAAATATTAGGTTTTAAAACTAAGGTATTCTGGACTTTGGATAAAATGAGTTGTAATACATGTATTAACACTCTTCCCCCACCCCTTCTTTTACTTCTCCCATCTCCTTCCCTCCCTCTCTCCCTCTCTCTACCCCTTTTTCTCCTCCTCCTCAAAGCTTAGAAGCAGAACCTCCCACCATATAAACTGAAGCCAGCATAGCTCTGGCCCGAGGCCTTGATTCAAGCCTCCCTGTAATTTCTGAAAGACTTTGTATCAAAACCACTTAGCCAATGGAAATATTCTTGGACTCTTAACACTCCCAAATCCTCAGAGTTTGTTGCCATAAATTCTGATTGTTTCCAGCTTCTAAGCTGGTGATAATCTGTGATGCAAAAAAAAGTTAACTCATATGCAAGCCTTCCAGGATTCTGATGTGTGAACCACTCTCTACCCTAACTCTGCATCTCTCCTACCAAATGCCTCAGATTGCAATTGAACACTTAAACATGAATGGAAGGAAGCCTCCATGTCTTAGAAGTCCATCCATTTCCCCTGCTACATGATTTCCTAATAAACAATGTTTCCAAGCTAACCTTCATAACACTATGCTATACAATGATTAATGTCCCCTTCTACACTAGACAGTATTCTGCATAAGTACCTGTCACTATTCAAAAATCACAACAAGTATGCATCAATGAAAATGAACAAAATTGGAGTTGGAGAGATGGCTCAGTGGTTAAGAGTACTTCCTGGGGCTGGAGAGATGACTCAGCGGTTAAGAACACTGATTGACCTTCCTGAGGTCCTGAGTTCAATTCCCAGCAACCACATGGTGGCTCACAAACATCTGTAATGGGATCTTATGCCTTCTTCTGTTGTGTCTAAGGATAACGATGGTATGCTCACATACATAAAATAAATGAAATCTTTAAAAATATATTTTTTTTTAAAAAGTGCACTTTCTGATTTTCCGGAGGACCCAATTTCGATTCCCACTACCCACATCAGAGGGCCCATAAACACCTGTAACTCCAGCTCCAGAGGATTAGAGGTCCTCTTCTGTCCTCTATGGGTATCTGCACACACATTTTGATAGTCTACAAAAATTATTGTCTCTTTTATTGATAACTATTCTCACTTTGGTTCACTTCACCATGAATTTTGTTTGTGCTTTGAAGAGAAAATAGCCCACATTAGTTGCAATAATGAGAAATATGGGCCAATTTAAAAACTGATGAGCTTTTGCAATAGTTCTTGGTTCAAGATAAGACATTGTTATGAAGTACCCACCAGAGAAGACCATATAGACACGGTCTATCTAGCCAGTTGGATTTTTGTATTGTTTTGTTTTGCTTCTGTTCTTTTCTTTTTGAAACCCGGTTTCTCTGTGTAGCCCTGGCTGTCCTGGAACTCACTCATAGACCAGGCTGGCTTTGAACCTAGAGATCCACATGCCTCTGCCTCTCAAGTGCTGGGACTAAAGGTGTGCGCCATCACACCCAGATAGTGTAAGGGGTTTTTAAAGGCAAAACCACATCCTAGTATCTTTATTGGCAGCTGTGAGGGTGGTGGGTCTTTGCAAGCAAGCAGATTAACAGAAGATAAGCAGTTAGCTGGGGGGGGGGCTCTGTACAAGCAGGCAGTTTAACAGAAGCTTAGACAAGCAGTTAGCCAGATGGGGTGGGGGTTTTGCACAAGCAAATTGTTTAACAGAAGCTAAGACACGTTAGCTGGGACGTCTCTACTGCAGGTTGGGTAATTTTCCTTGAGACTTCCCATCAAGGAGATCAAATTCTAGTTAAACCAAAATGCCCTCAACAAGAATAGAAGGTGGAATTACTTCTTTATCCTGGCCTAATATCAGATTCCTGCCTGAAGCCTACTTCCTTGTCCTTGGCCAATGTCATTTTTATGCCAAGCAGCCCATTTCCTTGTCCTTAGCCCATGTTAGATTCTTGCCAAGCAGCCCCAAAGGCTCTCCACCTCTCCCCCCTTTTATTTCATTAACAAGACTGAGCCTGTCTTAGGTCATTCTGACAAGAATGACTTCCTTACTCATCATGGAATATGCATTATCCAAAGCAATGCACTTCTGTCTTAGGTTGGTAAGGCTCTGTGCAGAATCTTACCCGTGCTTGGCTTGCCAGCCTGTTAATTTAATAACACTGTCTGGGGGCCAAAGAAGTAATTTCAGGTAGAAATCTAAATCTTAGGCTAGAACAAATAAGTAATTTCAGGTAGGACTATAAATTTTAGGCTAGTACAAAGAAGTAGGCTTCAGACATGAAAATGGCTTTGGGCTAGGACATGGAAGTAAGCTCAGATATTTTGGTAATCTTTTTTTAAAAAGGGAATGAAGTGAAAACCATAAAGGAAATGGACTGGCCTTTATAGCTGAAAGCTCAGAGAAGGCATGGGAGTTGATTTGATAGTAGCCTCACATCATCATTTCAGACATTTTTTTCTTCCTGTTTCTGTTCTATTTTCTGGAATGTCAGCTTCCTTCTAGTCTCAAGGTGGTTGCAAACTAATACTAATTGCCTCTTTGTTGGTACTCAGATATGAGGAGAAGGTAGAAAGAGGGAGAGTGGAAGTTAAGAGGACTGTTTCAGAAGCTACAAGGCTTTAGAATATACTTCCTCCTTTCCCATTGGCTCGACTTTTATTGGGTTTTGTGACAGAGCAAGGGATACAGAGGTTTCTCCACCTTTTTTTTATTGGATATTTTATTTGTTTACATTTCAGATGTCATCCCCTTTCCCTATTTCCCCTCCCTAGAACCCCCTATTCCATCCCCCTCCTCCTTTTTGCTTTTATACCATTTTAATTATATGTTATCCATATACTCACTGGACCATGGTCCAACTCCCAGTGGTCAGCTCCCCCTAAATAAAACTGGAGGGGCTGGAGAGAAGACTCAGCAGTTAAGAGCACCAGCTGCTCTTCCAGAGGACTTGGGTTCAATTCCCAGCACCCACATAACAGCTCACAATTGTCTGTAACTCCAGTTCCAGGGAATCCAATGCTCTCATACAGAAATATGCAGGCAAAACATCAATTGCACATAAATAATTTTTTTTCAGGGTGGTAGTGGTACATGCCTCTAATCTCAGTGCTCAGGTGGCAGAGGCAGGCAGATCTTTGAGTTTGAGGCCAGCCTGATTTACAAAGTGAGTTCCAGGATAGCCAGGACCACACAGACAAACCCTGTCTCAAAACAAAACAGAAACTATGAAAGAATAAAAGAAAAAAAGAAAGGAAGGAAGAAAGAAAGAGTGGAAGAAAGAAAGGAAGGAAGAAAGGAAGGAAGGAAGGAAGGAAGGAAGGAAGGAAGGAAGGAAGAGAAAGAGAAAGAAAGAAAAAATGAAAACCAAGTCCTTTTTCACCTCCCCCACCCCACCAGAAGCCATTAACTGTGGAGAACTACACTTCAGCATCCTTATCACAGTTTTTAAGAGTTCTCTTTGATAGCTTCCATTTGGGGCTGTTAACTTTTTGGGGAGAGTGGGGTTGAGGTGGTGGTAGAGGTTGTCACAGTAGTCTTCTCTATCCCTACTTTGCACATGAGAATTTAAATCTAGTAAAGTACTATAATGCTTCTTGTGCCCAAGCTATAGAACAAAATAATATCCTGTAATATCCACAAAAAGAAAACTATAAGAGAAGGGGCTGGAGGGATGGCTCAGCATTTAGGAACACTGGCTGCTCTTGTAGTGGACCCTGGTTTCATTCCCAGCAACCACATGAGGGCTCATAACCACCTATAACCCCCATTCCAGAGGATCCTACACCCTCTTCCAGCCTCCACAGGCACTGGTACTCTTACACACTTTCAAGCAAAACACTCATACACACAAAACAATAAAGAAATATTTTTTAAAAACAATAAGAGAGATTGATTAAATAAATCATAACACATACACTCAATGAACAGTTATCTTGTCATTTAAGATTCATTGTATGGGCTGGAGAGATGGCTTCATAGTTAAGAGTGCATACTAATATTGTAGAGGACTGGAGTTTGGTTCCCAGCACCTATGTTAGGTGGCTCACAACCATCTGTAACTCCAGCTCCAGGGGATCCTACACCCTCTTCTGACCTCCATGGATACCTCATTCACACGCACAGACACTCACATATACATATACACATAATTTTTAAAAATAACTTAACTATTCACTGTATAAAATGCAACCATTTTAAAGGCAGGAAAAGCAAGATACAAAATTATGCATTAATTTTCATTTAAGCTCATCTATGAAGAAAGCACATAAACTTTTTATAGAATAAGGTATAGAAAGATACAGAGCATAAGGGCCACAAGTCCTTAACTTTCTTGAGCCTCTGTTTTCTTACCTATAAATGGGTGTTTCTGTCACCTACTACTTGAAAAACTTGACATTTCTTACGCTGGCAACCACCTAATGATATCTTCATCCACCTAATTTTGTTAGGTACTGCCACCACTCCTATCCCTGATTAATAAGGCCACTGAAATTGAACTTTAGACAGGGCAATACCTTTAATCCCAGCACTTGGGAGGCAGGGGCAGGCAGATCTCTGAGTTTGAGGCTAGCCTGGTCTAAAGAGCGAGTAGGACAGCCAGGGCTACATAGAAAACTCTGCCTCAAACAAACAAAACCACAAAAACAAAAAGAAAACAAGAAGGAAGGAAGGAAGGAAGGAAGGAAGGAAGGAAGGAAGGAAAAAAAGAAAGAAAGAAAGAAAGAAAGAAAGAAAGAAAGAAAGAAAGAAAGAAAGAAACTGAACTTGACCTAGATGAATTTCCAAGTCTCTCTGATTTCCATCAAGGAGGGTCAAGTGGATACCAGGAGGGTCTCAGGAGACTTATTGTCCCTCTCAGTTCTTTTCCCCATTCTGAGCCTTCCACTTACTCTAATTTTCTGGATATTTGAAAGTTTTGAAGAAAAGAAAGTCATCATACACACAGACACATATACACATACACACACACCTCCAAAATAAATCTGGTAATTCCTATTGCAGAATAATCTGTCCTTTGTATTGTGAAACAACTATATATTAATGATATTAATAGAACAGGACCAGGGCTGAGTCATTCCCAGTTTGACGTGGGCTATAACATAGACCATAAAGGGCCAGATTTCAAAATGTAAGGAGATTCAGTGTCATTAGGAATGCCACAACTGCTCTGCCCAATACCAAGACTGCCACCCACAAGGGGGTACTCAGGCTTTGAAATGAGGCTGGTCAAAAATGAGAAGTGTTATATGTGTAAGTGTCACACTGATTCCAAAGACTTAGTATGAAACAGAATGAAAACAGTAAGACACTTCTTGTTAATTTTTATGTCACCTGTATGTGGAAATGATAAGCTTTTGGATATGTTAGTTATGTTAAGCAAATATGTGATTAAACTGATTTCATCTATTTCTGTTACACTTTTAAGTGTGGGGCCTCTAGAAAATGTCAAATTATATCTGTGACTCACATTAGGACCCACATTAGGTTTCTATGGGACAGTGCTACACCAAATGTACCAAAGTGTACTACCTGTTATTCTATGAAACAGGAAGGTAACTGGCAATGCACTGGACTTCTTTGTGCTGAAGATGTGTTAGGTATGCTTTTAATCCTTACACTAACCTTGCCAATAAATTCAACACTGGATTGTTGTTCAAGGTCTCATTCAGTTGCCAAGGCTTTTCTGTGTGCCATGAATGAGCTGAAGACTTATGTATGGAGGGAAGAGGATGACAAACCAAGTGGAAAAAGAGAGAGTGGACATGTTCTATAGAATTCCAATGTCATTGCACAGACGAGCCTCGTGGGAAAATTATAACTCCAGAGCCTTCGTCCTTGATGCTGAGTTTACAAGCACACAACTCATGACAAGTGACACAGTTTTACTTTCCTTTTTATTGACTGTACCTTAGGATTTCAGAGTAAGCACTGGGGAAAATGCTTACTCTCCCCATTCATGAAAGATTCCTGAGCTAGGCACCAAGATGTACATCTATAATTCCTGTACTTGGGAGGTGGAGGTAGGCGGACTAAGAATTTGTGGCTATCTTCAGATATGTAACAAGTTCAAGGCTAGACCCAGCTATAAAATCCTATTTTTAAAAAATAAGAAGGAGAAGGAAGCAGAATAAGAGGATACAAAGATAGCTTTTGGTATTGGTTTTGGTTTTTTTGAAACAGGGTTTCTCTGTATAGTACCTGGCTGTCCTGGAACTTGCTCTGTAGACCAAACTGGCCTAGAACTTAAAAATCTGCCTGTCTCTGCCTCCCAAGGGCTAGGATTAAAGCTGTGCACTGCCAACACCTGGCCAAAGATAGTTATTGTCTGAGTTTTTCATGTGGCAGAAAGGAATGTTTACTCAACTACCCTTTAATTTCCTTTTTCCTCAAAGGGTGACTTGATAGGTTTAGATGTACAAGTCAGGACTTGGAATTTTAGACAGAATTTGGAGCCTCACACAGGAATCATGGAAGAAGGTAAAAGAAGAAATCAGAGGGCTAGGCTTTAAGAATGGTTCAGTAGAAGACAGAGGCAGGCAGTACAGGAGCCTACAAGCATATCACACTGTGTGTGCTTTGTATTGTATGCTTTGAGATTTGGGGAGAGAGGGAAAAGGCAAATGAGTGAAGTTAGGGTGGAATACTTTTACCTTAGTCCATCAAGGACATCGAGGACCCCTAGCTAACAGTTTGATGATATATAGTACTGAATTGTTAATGAAAGCCATTATTTGTCTTTTTTCCATGTGTACATGTGTGTGTGCACATGGGGAGACCAGAGGTTGTCATCAGTCTTCTATGATCCATGTCTACTTTATATAGTAAGGCAGAATCTCTCACTTGAACTCAGAGCTCACCAATTCGATACAACTAGTCAGTCCTTGTGTCCACTTTCTAAGCTTTAGCTTTACAGGCAGGCCACCACATCCACCCAACGTTTATATGGGTGCTAGGAGTCTGAACTATGGCACCTCACACTTGCATGGCAAACACTATATACTTACTGAGCCATGTTGCCAGTACAGAGCTTCAATTTTAAATACTTAATACTGACTCTTTAGTTTGCTTGGAGTTCCATGTGTCAAGATGAAAGGTGTCATCACTGGGATCTGAGATAGGAGAGAGTGCCTTGGCTTTTCCCTGAAGCAGATTACTATAGGTTTAGACAAGTGGTCTCTATAAGCCCACATAGTAAAGATCACCCCCAGTCTGTAGCATTATTGGGGCGCGGTGAAACCTTTCAGAAGTAAGGTCTAGGGAGAGGGTTTAGGCAACAAGTGGGTGAGTCCTCACAGGTGATTGAAGGATACTAGTCTTTTCTTTTCTTTACTTCACTCTTAGCTATGGGCGAGGTCTCCTTCACACACATCACAACTATGAGGTACTGCTTCACCACAGGCCCACAAGCCGCAGGCCAACTGATCATAGATTGACCACTCCATAATTGTGAGCCTAAATAATCTCTTCCTGAGCTAGGGGTACAGCTCAGTGGTAAGTGTCCTTTTAGCAGACACAATGCTCTGGCTTTAAATCTGCCTCCCCCCCCCTCCCGCTATAAGCCTTCCTTCTTTTATTCTTTTATCATTTTTACAAGATGGGGAAATGAACCCAGAGCCTTTTACTCCACCACAGATCTATATCCCCAGAAAAACCTTTCTCTTTTTCGGTTATTAGTTCAGCTAATTTGTTGCAGTAAGAGTAAACTGAGAGATATAAACCCTCTGTAAGATTTGCTTAAGAGATAATGGTAAAACACACTGGTTGCAGAGTAGGAAGGCAGCCAATCAATGGCTTATATTCATATAAGCTGCTATAGGTAGCTGAAACTTTATTCTTTTGGATAACTTGAAATATCATATCCCACCTGAGAGGCCAGGTCCTTAAAGAGGAAGGCAATTCCCAAGTATTTCTGGCCTGTTGGGTCATTGCCCTGAATTTTCCCCTTTCTTTAAATTTTATGCAATATAATTTTGTAACACGCATATATATGATTATGTAATTTGATTTCAAGTAATTGGACTTGATAAATGAAGGCCGTGGTATGGGCCTGCAGTTATAACTACTCCAGGAGGTTGAGACAGGAAGATTACACATCTGAAGCCTGCTCAGCCTACAGAATGAGTTTGATGCCAGCCTGAGTAACTTCGTGAAACCTTGTCACAAAATAACAAATCTTAAAAGGGTGCTTGCCTTTAATTGAAGCATTAGAAAGGCAGAGGCAGGCAGATTTCTGTGAATTCAAGGTCAGCTTGGCTTATGTAGCAAGTCCCATGTCAGCTGAGGCTACATAATCGACCCTGTCTCAAAGAACAAAACCAAAGAAACAAAATGACTAGAGATATGGCTCAGTAGATATGGCTCTTGCCTAGCATGTACAAGGTCCTAAATTCAATCTCTAGTACTGCCATGCATACAAAGGAGTACTGTCAGGAGACTTTTGAAACTAGCTTTTGCACTCAGCATTACAAAGGGACATGTCACGTTACCCATGTAGATACAGGCTCATTTAGTTTGTTTCTAGCTTAGCTCTTTCTCCTTTTTTCTCTTTTTTCCCTCTCTCCTTCCCTCCATTTCTTTCTTCCTTTCATCCTTTTAGTAATCTATCCATCTTCTATCTTTTTACTACTACAAATAGTAGACAGTGGTACCATGAATATTGTTTCTAAAGAAATGGAATGGGTAGGTCAAAAGATATGAAAATGTTTAGAATCTACAAATTTATGAAATTACCTTCTTCTGAGATCAATATGAGATTTCATTAATCTGTTTGTATCCTATTTGTCAAGCCTTGATATTGTCAGGTTGCTTCGTCAAATACTTTTAATTTTTTGGTTAGATGTTGGTTTCATGGGTACTTATCCATAATTTATCTTATTCTGAGATGAGGGTCTCACTATGTAGTCCTGGCTGGCGTAGAACTCACTATACAGACTAGGCTGGATCTCATAAGGATCTGTATGCCTCTGCCTCTCCAGTGCTAGGATTAAAACCACACCTGGTTACATTCATTTATTTTAAAAGCAGGCACTGGAGAGATGGCTTGGCAGTTAAGAGTGCTTGATGTTCTTACAGGGAACCAGAATTTCGTTCTGCTATTTCCTCATTGCCCAATTAATACTGTCACAGCATAATGATGATCCAGGTTTATAAATGCATGCTGATTAAGTTTCAAAAACATCTCAGCCCAATAAAGATGCAGACTTGTTAATGTAATATTTTAAAATGGCAGCACTCGATCTGTCTTGTGTTATGGTGTCGCCGTGTTCCTGACTTGGCTAGGCCTTCAGCGGTGTGTTCTCGCTGCTACCGAAGCTCAGGCCACCAGCTCAGGCAGGCCAGAGGCACTGGCCCTGCACCCACAAGACACCAGCATGGGAGATGACTCTGGCAATCTTCCACACTGTCTCTACAATGCTTGTCTGAGCCCAGATCATCCCACCATCCACACGGTACCCGGTAAAAATGAGACTCTTAATGTTTAAAGATTATCCAATAGCTTTATATATTTGGTAATGCTCAAGCAACAGGATGCTCACACAATTAGAGGTGTTTCCCAATATCTAACCTTATGATACAAGTTGTTATCCAGGACTGCTCTCAAAACATGTGTGGTCATCCATGGTTCCCACATCTCTGTTCCTCCTATCTCCTCCTGTTCCTCTCCTCTTCCTCTCCTTATTCTTCCCACATTAGCTCCTCCCAAATTACCAAGTTTATGGTAAATGTTGCGAGGAAAATATCCCACTACACAGACTCATTCATTCTACAAACCATGTGAACTTTGGGTGTTGTTCCACAAGCATTACCCACTATACATATGCTCTCACTTGCCTAAAACTCACCAAATAGGTTAGGCTAACTGATCAGCAATCTCCAGAGACTCACCTGTTTCCACCTCCCCAGTGCTGGGATTCCAAATGTGTATCACCATACCAGGCTCTGATATGTGGGTTCTGAGGGATCAAACTCAGGCCCTCACGCCCACAAGGCAAGTTCTTTACTGACTGAGCTGTCTCCCCATCCTTCATTCTATAGACAATTCTGAGCTGGACAGTATGTATTTTCTTTGTAGCATTTCATTCTCCAGATATTAGGTCCTGGTCTCTACCTGATTTATCATCCTACTGAGCCATCCAACTGCTTCTGATAATTTCCTTTTCCACTGCTCAAAAAGAGACAACTTTTCAGTGCTCCGTTGCCACAAGCCTTGTTTCTTTTCTAGCAGTGACTCTGGGTGCAACTGTCAGCCACGACAGAAAGAAGTCAGGTTGATAATTTTAGTTGGATGGACCTTTGGCCATGCCATAGGCCACCAGTGAGCCCCACTGGTGAGTAGGACCAACCATAGATACACATAATCCATACACGGTCATCCTACAAGGCTAGGCAGTTTTACCATTTACAGTTGCTGTGGCAACAGATGGGTTATCTAACTTCTCTGAGCCTTGACTTTCTCATCTGGAAATAGTATATTGGAGAAATAAATCCTTTATTATGAGCTTAGTGTCAGCTGTCAGCCAGATTTCATATCCAAGCAGAAAACCATAGTGTAGAAAAATATCTGGCCTTGATGTGCCCTTTCAGATCTGCTACCCTGGCTCTGAGTTTGGGACAATTCCTCCATCTTTCCTCACTTGTAAAGTGAGAAGGTTGAACTTTAGCTGACCTCTAAAGAGGAAACCATGGGTCTATTAGCAGGGCATTGACTGCAATAATAAATTATTTACTGATGCCAGTGGTGTCGTCACCTGAGGCTATTGTTCCTTAGGCAATAACTTATTCAACAGATCCAGAGGGAAGAGTTAGGCAATGTCCAAGAGGATTAGAAGTCATTTTATTTTATTTGAGGGACTAATTTCCAAACACAAAGGAGAAAGAAAATAGTGAGAAGGTGAAATACCTGCTCCAAAATGCACGAATAAAAGCTATGCTTGTATTGAAGATCTTATTCCAAGCTGAGTCTGGAACTCAGATATTACTCTGCATTTCCTCCAGTTCTTTTTCACCGACACAAAGCAGCTTTATGATACATCAGGCTTGTGTTCTGTTTCTCCTTGCATAGTCTGTTGTTCAGACCCTTTCTTCCTTTCTTCTGAGCACTTCTGTTGTCACTGGTTCCAGTGAGAAAGTCACTTTAGTATGTTTTGTTTGGCATCACAATCCAAACTGAACCTGCTCCCTTTCTTATGCTGTTTCTAGCACAGAAAAGTTTCACTCCTGTATTTCATATCTAAGGTTTGGACCAAGCACAAGCTGAATTTCAGTGAAAAAGAAAAGCAACACTGTCTGTTTCCCTTAACCTTTAACCCAGGACTTTCCTGACAGCCTTCTTGGCTTCTCACAGGTAGGAGGCTTACCTTTATTACACTTCTCTATGAACTTGTCTGCCTAACATCCTATTGTCCTTTGTCTGCACAGGTGTGGCCATATTCCCAATGAATAGCCGAGGTACTTTCCCTGCTCAAGAAATGGGTTCAGGGAAATTTTTATTACCTCAGACTCCCTGGAGACACAGTCTCTCCACCAATACCAAGAGAATGAGAAGAGCAAAAAGAGCAAGTAAGTTCACAATAGAGCTTAGAATAACCAAGACCTGGCAGACATGACAAGAGAGAAGTAGAGATCTTAGAAAAACCAGTTATGGTGTAGAAAATACAAGTATATAGGGAGGCATGGAGCTATGGTCTGAACATTTGTGCCTTTACCCCAGTACATATGCTGAAGTCTCTGCCTGCAGTGTAATGCAGAGTCCGAATTCTCACTGTAATTAGTGCTCATGCAAAAGAGACTCTAGACAACTACTATTTCACTTTCACCATGAGTGAACCCAGCTCTGTCTGTGAAACCCAACTCTCTCTGTGAAAAACCAGGGCCTCCTCAAACATCAGATCTGCTGGCACCTTGATCTTGGAGGTAGAGGAATTTTAATCCAGCAACATGGCGACCCTGGCAAGGGATCACATTCAATGATCTAGGTCTGTGTGATCCTGCTGGAATATAGACAAACCCTTAGTAAAAGATTTTTAATTGCCCTAGATGAAATACAAACACACCTTTAGTACACACCTTTAATCCCAAACGATCTAATTGAGGGACAGACAAAGTATGAATCAGAGAAAGATTTGCCAAAATGAGTCAGAGATAGGATACGTCCAACTGTCACAAGAAGAGACAGGAAAGAAAGGCTACTTAAGAGCAGTGCAGGGAGAGAGGGGGAGTTGAGTTCAGTTGAGTTCATGCAATTCAGTTCAGTTCATGCAGTCAGTGGGGTCAGAGCAGCTTGGTTTGTGGAGTTCAGAGGCAGTCTTTCTAAGCAGGGCAATTTAGTCAAAGGCCTAGAGAGAAGCCAGATTAAACCAGTCAGATTGGAGAGAAATTTGAGCCTAAACAGCTGATTTGAACCAGTCAGCCAGAGTTCAGAAAGAGCTAGAGAGAGTGAGCTTATTCAATAGTGTCAGAGACTGAAACATTCTAGGCCTAGGTTAGCAGACAGAGGATGGAAGCTGAAGCCGTCAAGGTTCTGGCATGAAGAAGATTAGATTGTTCAGAGTCTAGAAGCTTCCTAAGCTAGGTCTAGGGATAGTTAGAATAGAGAAAGAAATGCTCTGGGTTCAACCAGCTCTTATATCTCATCACAGGAAATAAAAGCCACATTTACATTGGGCTTGTAACCTCCAAAACTTTTAAGAAGTAAATGTCTGTGGTTTATAAGCCATGCAGTAAATAGTAATCTGTCACTGTAGCCCAAATGGAGAGAGAGAGAGAGAGAGAGAGAGAGAGAGAGAGAGAGAGAGAGAGAATGCTCTTGATGGAGTTAGCACACATGTGCAGCCTTTCAAGGCCAAGTTGTACTGCTTTTCCTGTAGACATTGTCTTAGTTAGGGTTTCAATTGCTGTGAAGAGACACCATGACCAAGGAAACTCTTATAAATGACAATATTTAATTGGGGCTGGCTTACAGGTTCAAATCATCATTATCATCAAAGCAGGAAGCATGGAAGGGTCCAGGAAGACATGGTGCTGGAAGAGTTCTGCATCTTAATCAGAAGGCAGCCAGGAGGAGACTGTCTTCTGTAGGCAGTTAGGAGGAGACTCTTTACACTGGGCAGAGTCCACCCCC
Organism: Rhabdomys pumilio; assembly: GCA_030674055.1. Lineage (NCBI taxonomy): Eukaryota > Metazoa > Chordata > Mammalia > Rodentia > Muridae > Rhabdomys > Rhabdomys pumilio. The sequence continues at coordinate 75,083,644 of JANHMN010000005.1, read as the reverse complement.
ATATTAACACACTTCCTCTAACAAAGGCACACCTCCTCTGATAAGGCCACATCTAATAGTGACACTTCCCATGGGCTAAGCGTATTCAAAACCACCACAGACACCATTCTCACTAATGTCTGCCAGGTACACTGAAGGTGGTTGTTTTGCTCCTATTGTATTCACTTTTCCCAATGCTGAGACAATACCTGACAAAATCAACACAAGGGAAGAAAGGGTTATTTTGACTCAATCTGAAGCAATGGTTCTCAAGTTGTAGATTGCAACCCCTTTGGGGTTGAATGCCCCCTTTCACAGGGGCCACCTAAGACCATCAGAAAACAAATATTTACATTATGATTCATTACAGTAGCAAAATTACAGTTATGAAGTAGCAATGAAAATAATTTCATGGTTGGGGTTAACCACAACTCAAGAAACTGAATTAAGGGTCACAGATTAGGAAGATTGAAAACTACTGGTCTGAGGGGATACAATCAACTCAATATGGATGAAATTTAACATAGCTAGTCATATCGCTCCCACAGCTAAGAAGAAAGGGTAGATGAATAGCCTGTAGCTTCTGGCCATAGCCTGGTCTCTTTTGATGACTGCTGCTCTTCTGCTGCTTCTGAAAGTGTCTTAGAGCTTGATCCTTGGCCCCTTTCTTTCTAGTTTCTCTCTAGTAGACAATCTCTACTATTCCCCTTGCCATTTGCTGATTCATATACTTCCATATGCCTCTGGCTGCTTCCATGCCAATGCTTCAGTGATTCCCTCCAGCTGTACATGACCAAAATTGTGCTTTTGTGCTCCTACTTATGTCCTTCTCTTGCAGGACGGCTCCTTTCCTAAGAACTGTGGCTCCGCTGACCAGGCACATAAAATAAGATCCAACAAGTTACTTCTGGAACCTCACTCATCATTTTCTTTCATTCTATCTACCATCAAACTTCCCAATTCTATGTCCTGTCCTTCTCCTCTGCTTCTCCTCACCCCAAGTGTCATTATCCTGCTCATGGCTCCAATTCTTCTCATCTGTTTTATCCACCTGCAGCCTTTGGCTGTGATCTTCATTCTGTCAGAAATGTAAATACTCTTCCCCTTCAATCACAAAATCAGTAATCTTTACTCATTCTTAGAATTAAACATCACATCTTAGGGAAATCTCCCAACCAACTGATTGAACTGGGTCTCCTTCTAATTCTTTTCTTAGCTATATATACGATATATCCCTCCTCTACAGCACATTAAGTCCCTCAAGGAAATACTCTTTTGGCTTAGTGTCAGTCTTCCTCTAATGCCTGTAAGTTCCATATTGGAAGAGCTCGTGCCCATTTGCTCACCAAGAAGTAGTCAATCCTAGGATCACTTCCAGCCAATAGTAGGAAAGTCTCTAAGGTGACTCTTTGAACTCTTCTACCAATCATTATCCACTCATTAAGCCACGCCTGTTGAATTGGAAACATTGTTTAAGCCTCCTGCTTTAGTTTCTGATTGTTGGTAATGGCTGCTGGAAAACGCTGAAAGTTCCTCCAGCTGAGGTTTGGGTGGCTGGGAATGCTGAGGGTTCCTCCAGGGGGAAGTTAGGCTCAGCGGCTGTGGCTACAGTGGTTCACAGCGCAGTCCCGATGACACAAGAAAGCTCATGGGTTTTTACAGGCTTCATTGTCCTGGCAGATGGTGGATGGATCTGGATGCACCGCCCCACCCCAAACCCAGGGCAGACCTGAGTTAAATAGGGAGGGAGAGAAGGGGGAGGGGCTGGGGAAGAATGCTTAATTGGCTTCACCCTCTGGCCTTCAGGCACCTTATTAGTATGTAAATCTCTCTAGGGCCTGAGGCCTGTTCCTGGACTGTTGGCCATAGACCTCTCTGTGGAAGGGGCTGTGGAGAGGGCTGAAGCTAAATGAAAAGAACCAGGGCCCAGGAGCAGAGCTGAACTCCTGCCATCCAATAATGGTCCGGGGTTCCAAGCTCATGCTCAACCAAGCACCCAGCTTCTTCTCACTGCCCACCGCCCCACATCTCATAGCTGCTATAACACATGGCCACAAACTTGATGACTTTTTATAAATCAAGACATTTACTATCTCACAGTTCTGAAGATCAGAAGACCTAAAATCAAAGGCTATGTACAGGCAAATGGAAAATGGTCAATTGGCACAGTGTTAATTACATAGTGGACGTATATTCTGATAGTCTACTGCACAGTGGGCATAGATAATAATAATAATAATAATAATAATAATAATAATAATAATAATAATAATGCATTTTACATTTAAAAGGAGCTAAAGTGGCCAGCCATGGTGGCACAGACCTGTAATTTCAGGTACTGTTGAACCTAAAGATCCAAAACCAGGAGATGCCCTCCCACAGAAACACCCACAGATGGGATTTGCTGCAATAACATGAGGTTTATTGATAATGATAACCAGTGCACTGGGGTTCTCCTGCATGCAGGCAAGAAGAACCCTGAACTAAAGCTAAGGGCAGTTTATATACCATTTTCACAGAATTCACAAGGACAGTTAATTACTTCTGGAACAATAACCGTAAAGGATTTCAATAGGATTTCAAACAGCTGTTCCCAGGCCCGGTTTCTAAGTAACTCAAACTTGCACCTTATCTTTACAAAAATGAGGGTTAGCTTAAGTGGCTTCTGTTTACCCAGGTATACTGTGTTTAGGGCTCATCTCCCTGATAAGCTCTTGGGCCCTTCTTCCCGGAGTGTTTGTTTGAGTCTTTGGAATGTGCTCCTCCTGGGATGTGCCTGGTGGGCAGCTAATAAACCGAAACTCAAACTTAAGGGTCTTTTAATTTTAAGTTCAAGCTGAGACCTGAAGTTCTTACATTCAAGCTGAGACCTGAAATTACATTTTTACAGTACTATGGAGACTGAGGTCTGAGGCTCACTTGAATCCAGGAGATCTAAGCTACAGAGCACTATGTCAATTGAGTTTCTGCACTATGTTTGGCATTCAGATGGTGACCTCCTTAGAGTGGGAGACTACCAGGTTGCCTAAAGAGGTTGTAAGAAATGGAGCAAGTCAAAATAGACAAATATTTTGAGAAAATATTTTGAATGTTTTAACTAGAAAAAAATGTTAAATTTCTGATTTGATCATTTCATGGTGCATACACATATCAAAACATCACACACAATTACTGTTAAATAAAAATAAAGTAAACTTAAAAATATATCAAGGAATACAAAGGACCTTATTCATTCTAGAAGCTCTTGGGGGAATGTCTTAGTTAGGGTTTCTATTGCAGTAATAAAAAACCATGACCAAAAGCAAATAGGGAAAGGAAGGATTTATTTCAGCTTCCAACTACATCACTGTGGGAAGCCAGGACAGGAATTCAAACAAGGCAGGAACCTGGAGGCCATAGAGGGGTGCTGCTTTACTGGCTTGGTGCTTGTGGCCCTTCAGCCTGCTTTCTTATACAAAGGAGGACCAAGGCCAAGGGCTGGGCCTTCTGTATCAATATGCAATCAAGAAGATGTCCCTCAGGCTTACTTATAGACCAATCCAATGGAGGCATTTTCTCAGCTGAGATTATTTCCTCTCAGATGGCTCTAGTTTGCGCCTGGTTGACAACTAACCAGCAGAGGGAAGATGCACTTTTATGGCTGCAGACTTCTTTTTCTTGTTTTGTTTTCTGTTTACTTTTAGATCTTTACTTCAACACAACTGTGCATAAGAAATGCATTCAAATTATTTAATAGACTGCAATTATGGTTATGTTATTCTACACAATTTTGGCCAGAAACTTGGTACATGATTTACAATTTTAAAAAAAAAGCAATTGGGTTTACTTTTATCTATCACAGATGTGTTAAAAATCCTCCATCAAAACCTGCTGAAGAGGCAGCAAAATCTTAAGACTACAGCCTTCTTGAGGCTACCTGTGTTCCTTTCAGACCAGCACCACTCCAACAGCCACCACCATGTTACAGCTTCTCTCGTCCTTACTCCCCTGCTTCCCTCTTATAAGAACTTGGAGTCCATTCACATGATCCAGGCAAGTCTTCTCATATCCAGATCACCAACTTAATATCTGCAAGGTCTCCTGTCACCTTAAGAGGATTCAGTGACAGGCTTGTGGCATTAGGAAATGGGTATCTGGGAGGGTTGCTGTGCTCTGAATGTTCCCATAACCCACAGGCCAGTTCCTGGTTCGAAAATGTAATCTTCAGTACAATGGTATTGCAACGTGTGGGCTCCTGGAAGTTCTTTACCTACAGTCTTGTGAATGGACTAATAATGTCAGCATAAAAGAAGTGAGTGTGCTCTCTTCCGCTCTTCTTCCACATTAATACGTTGTTTCTTTTTTCACTTTTCACCTCCTACCGGGTGAGGACTAAGCACAGCAAGATGGCTATTGCAGTTTACATAAGAAGTGTCTCCCCAAAGGCTCAAGTGTTGAAGACTTGGTCCCTAGATTGGTAAGTTCAATCACTGACTCACCCATGAACCCTGCCTTTATCAATGGATGAATCCATAGATGGATTCTCTACTTGATGGCATTATTGGGAGAGCACGGAAACTAGGACATGAGCTCTGGGTGGAAGATACAGATTGTTGGAAGTGTGTCTTAGGAGCTAGAACTTGCCTCAGGTCCCTCATTCAGCATCTTTGTTTCCTAAATGCTATGATGTGAGCAGCTATCCTCTGTCATGATGTTGCCACTCTGCCTCAGGTCTGCAGCAAAGGAGGATTAACATACAGATTCTCACCAGGAATCAGATACCAGTGCCTTAATCTTAGACTTCTCAGCCCCCAGAACTATAAGGAATACATTTCCTTATTTATATATTATCCAGCCCCACATAATTTACTATAGCAGCACAAAATAGATTAAGATTGAGGAGGGACATTATTTAGTCTGTGATACAACCCATGTTCCAGATGGTAGATTTTTTTTTTGCAGATTTCTGGAATAATTTCCGAATTTATCTACAATGTACACTTCATATGTATGATGGTGCTTATTTACAACTGTCTTTTAGGCTCTCTTGTATGTTATTTCCATTAGCCCATCCTTGAAAGTATACATATACTCCACAGTGACCACATAAATACAGCCTTCAGGTATATTTAGAATATCCTTCCAGACTCATACCCTCTTAACCAGGCAGTACCATGGATTTGCTGTGGTCTTTCCCCTTAAAAAACATGTGTTGAAATGTGGTCTGCAGTGTAACAAGGTGGTGGGGTGATTCTTATGGAAGTGAATTTTCAGTTTTGAAGAACTGGACTAGTTAGCTGGAGAGTGGGCTGCTACAAACCAAGGCTGTCAGTGTTTTGCCTCTTCCACAGATACACAAGCCCTTGTCCTTTCACCTTCCACCCCAGATACTAAACAAGTTGCCAGCACCATATTCGTGGGCTCTCCAACTTCCAGCACTGTGAGAAGATTAAACTTCCATTCTTTCTAATTTACCCAGGTTTGGCTATTTTCTCATAGCAGCAGAAGATGAAATAAGACAGGAAGACAGAGGCACAGAAGGGGAATGAGATCCAGTCAAGTAGCTGAATTGACCTTCCTGTGTGCCTTTATAGCCCTGAGTTTCTCATCTAAGCTGTCATTTTCTCCTAAAAACTGCCAAGGGAATGGTCCCAAGATGTCTTAGGCTGTGGGATTTTTATCAGAAACTGTAGTTGAACCATTTTCGATGATACATTTATAATTGTTGGGCAATGTTCAGAAAGTATACTACTTCTTTAGCCAAAGTAGTTCACTATGCAAATAATCTGTATTTTAAAAACTTCATTTAGTTTGACTATTAAAGCATGACTATTAAAGTACTCTGATTCTCTCAAAATGGACCGATGGACCAAAATGTGCATCCACCTCAAATTAGCATGAATGGAAACAGTCAAGCTCAGGAATACTCTTGTTTCATGTCACAATTGCCATTACACACTTTCCTGACAGTTCTCGAAATCAAATAGAAGGCACCACTCCTGATAGCACTGAATACACTGAGCAACTCCTGTTCCCAACAGACACATTCTAGATATTTGTGGAGGCAGAGACAAATGTGGCTTTCATTGCATACACTCTCCTTCCAGTAACCAAACTCTCAATGCCTTAACCCTTGCTCTCCCCAAGCGGTTATCAGTTTGTGGATATTCTGAGCTTTACCTGCCTGGTGAATATTTTACCCACTTAAAAAAAAATAAAAACGTTTTCTACTCTCCTCCTGTTTATTAAATAATTATTAAAGTAAAATCATTACTCTCCAAGAAAACTCTTGATAGGGTATTTTGAGTCCTCTAATCCAGAGATAGGGCACATACCTACACTAAAATCAACTTTTGTCATTTTAGAGCTCAGGAGGGAGTTGGAGATCAGCTGGTCTGCCTTCTCCTTTGTAGATGATGCTGAAATAGAAGCCTATGCTGCTGAGTGCACATGTTAGGGCTGTTGCCAGGTAGAACATTAAAAAAGTGCTAACCAAAAGTCTGCCTACCCAGTCAGTAAGAATTACACATGTTTACACAGAATGCACATAGTCCTCACTGCTTTAAGGGTTTGTGATTACTTGGCCTGAGCTAACCAAAGTTTATTTGAACCCTCCATGAAAGAAACGTTTGTCAAACACTGTTGCAAAAAGAAAGTATATGCTCAAGGACCTCACAATAAAATCACAAAAAAGTAAAAAGGGGACTGGAAAGATGGCTCAGTGGTTAAGGGCACCGGCTGCTCTTCCATATTATTACCTAGGTTTGATTCCCAGCATGCACATGGAGGCACTGTGACCACACTCCCAGGGATTATGTATTCTGCCACCAGTTTCTGACATCTGTGGGCAATGCACATACATTTTGCACAGATTTACATGCAGCCAATATACCTATACATAATAATAAAATAAATAAATATGTAAAACATAAAAATAAAATCAGAGGCCCTATGTAATGTTGCATGTCTTTAATTTCAGCATCCTGGAGCAGAGGCAGGTAGATTTCTGTGAGTTCAAAGCCAGCTTGGCCTACAGGGTAAGTTCAAGGCCAACCAGGGTTATATAGATTCTGTCTCACCCACCCCACCCCCAAATAAAAATAAAAATTAAAAAACAGACTGGACATGGTGGTGTATGCCTTTAATCCCAGCACTCAGAAGGCAGAAGCAGAAGGATCTATGTGAGTTTGAGGCCACTCTGGTCTGTATAGGGAATTCCAAGACAGCTAGAGCTGTATAGAGAGACTCTGTGTCAAAACAACAAAAGACAGAAGTGTCTTCTAAAAATTAAATAAGTAAAATGGAATTTCAGCGATAGTACATCCTGGTTGCCAAGTTGATGGGACCCAGAAATACCTAGGAGACAAATCTCTGGGCATGCTTATGAAGGATTTTCTGGATTATGTCAATTGGGGTGGGAAGACCCACCTTAACTGTAGGAGACAGAATTCCATGGGCTTATGTTCTGAACTGCATATAAAAGAGAAGGCTAGATAGGCATCAACATTCATTGTTCTCTGTTTCCCGACTCTGGATGCAATTGTGACCAGCCATCTCCTGTTCCTACCATCACCCCTTCCCTGCCATAATAGTGTAACCCCTACATTGTACATCAAAATAAACCTTTCTCCCTAAAGTTGTGTTTGTTAGGTATTTTGCCACAGCAGAGAGACAAATAAATAATACAGTATCTTAATGTTTTAGGCAAGTTTCCAAAGCAAAACATTTAAAGGTCATCTGTCTTTATATGCAACCATTCTGATTCTTTTTGAGGTGGAATCTTGCTACATAGCCTAGGTTGGTCCTTAATTCTCTATGTCACTCAGACTGACTATAAATACTCAGCAATCCTCCTGCCTCACCCTTGTGAATACAGAGATTATAGGCATGCAATATCACATCTGGCATCCTTCTGATTGTAAAATAAAGTCTTAAAACATTAAAACAGACATTGTAAAAATCTAGAATCATCTTGTTAAATACTTAATCTTTGTTATATACTTTCAATTAAATTTGTTATTTAAAAATAATCTTCAGGCTTTTCATTGTTCTGGACTGATCATGCCTCTTAGTAACTGAGAATTAACTGGAGGGCTCCCAAAAAGCCAGAAATTGTGTGTTGAGGCTAACTGGCAGAACTACTGCCTTCAACTGCCTCCAGTGAATCTTGGATACTTTTGCTTTGATTAACGAGAAGGCAGGTGGTTTACAAATTTGTTTTCCCAGACAAAAACTGTTATAGTTTTTGTTTGTTTTACTTTGTGTGTGTCCATCTGTCTGCTGTCTATCTGTCTTTCTGTTTGTGATGTATATGTGAAAACTTCTCAGGAGTCAGTTATTTCCCTTTGCCTTGTTTTGGAGGGAGGGCGTCTCTGAAGCTCTGTATTACAGGTTTGCTGTCCTGCAAGCCTCTTGGTAATTCCATGTTGACTGAGGGCCTCTGGCTTGCAGTTGTGAGGGGTGTTATGGTTAGAAAAGGCCACCAGAGAAAGATGAAAGCACTAGAAACAAACATCAGCTACTTTGCAATCTTGCCAAGGGTCAACCCTGCATGTTTATTACAGGTTTTCTCACTGATGATACATTTTTCTTTTTGACTGTGTTGACAACATGATCTGTAGGTTCATATTTGAATCTAGCTCAAACTATATATTTATTTTTTTTGTTACTGTATGCATCCCTATAATTGCTTCTTTTCCTACTGAGATGTTTAATGCCAGTGTGTATGACTTAGCACTAAATAGATGTGTGTGTTAATGCTTGCTTCCAAGTTCCTCCAGGGAAAATTCTAAATTCAAGGCAACTCGGGTTCTCTTCATTTTGAAATTCTTTTTAAGATTTTATTCACTACCCTTTTTGATTATTTTTTTTTCTAAGAGGGCATCAAATATTCCACAGAACAAACGACAAAGCTCTCAGCATTGTTATGAAAATGGATGAAGTTGTTATTGTAGCCCACAGACAGCAGAGACTAAGGCAGTGTTGAACAACAATCTTTTAGTCTTGAAGCTATGTGAATATAACTCTTGTGTCACATAGTAGGCAGACAGAATAGCTGCTTTGGGGACTGGAAAGATATATTAAAGGTTTAGTTATTTAAAATAGTCTAAGGCCTGACAGTCTCTTTTTAATGTATTTAGTAGCCTCCTGTACTAGCTTGAAATGAAATTTATAAGTGATACCATATACCTCTGCACATAGTTGTAATAATTAATAGAAAGGAGAAATAAAAGAAACAATAAAATAACCTGCATTTCGCAGTGCAAACCTTCAGGTATGGCAACATCAGAGAACATAACAAAGTATTCCAATGCTTGATAACAGTATGACAATAAGTGACAGCTCAAGATTGTAGATTGATGCAGGTAGGCCTCAGTGGCAGCTTTGATCACAAAAATGCTACTGCCCCTGTTATTGAGATTTCCAGACATGCCGAACAAGTCTTGGAAAATTCTAACCAAAAGGAAGTGCAAGCATCCTTCAATTTGTATAGTGTCTGTGTTGGTGGAATGCTGAGCACCTATTGTCACCTGTGTGAAAGTTTACTAGGATGCTTTCCAATTTTAGACGTCACACTTTCAAGTGCAAAAAGTTTTCTTCAGTTATTACCTTTTTTGATGCCATCAGGGACTTCTAAAATTCTTTCAATCTTGAGTGGCATCACCTCTCTTTTAGAAGCTATAATTTAAAATCAAAAAAGAAATTACAGTCAGGTGATCCAGGCCTCTAAGTCCAGCATTTGGGAGATAGAAGCAGGAGGATTGAGTTTGAAGCCAGCCTGGGCTACATAGTGAGTCCTTGTCTGTCTGAGATTCTACATGGATACATGACATCACGTACAGATGACATGAATATAGAAGTACAAGTGTGTGAAGGAACAAAAGGAATAGTGAAGGAGGAGAGAAGAAAAGGGGAACATGGCAGGGCCTTGGTTGGGGGTTGTTGCATGAAAATGGTCCTATGTAACCAAGTCATAAAAGTAAAAATTGAAAGGTTTTAGGTTTTCATTTTTATTCACAACTGACAAAAACAACTTTATTTGTGCCAGTCAAAAATTGAAAACAACCAAAGTAATCCCAGAAGTTTCATAAAATTGTTGTATCTACATCTTAATGGAATATGTGCTTTTATTTGTATTGATTCTTTTTGAGTTTTACATTATGCACAATAATCCTGCTCATCTCCCCGTCCCTACATATCCACCGTCCGCCCTTGCAACCTCTCCCCACCAAACATGAGAAATTAACAAAACAAAACGAAGCATAAAAACATCTCATCACGGAAGCTGTAATGTCTCTATGTGTGTCCCACAGCACACCCTTTTGTCCACACATCTTCACTTGCAAAGGTTCATTGCAATGAGCCATTGATCTGTTTTGAGGCCTCTGGGTACTCCTCTCAGACACCCTGTTGTTGCCTTGTGTCATGGAGATCTTTGGATCTGTAGGACTGCTCTAGCAGTTCATAAATGTTTTAGATGTTGGGCCAACTCAAAGCCTTGGATCTGGGCCTGGATGGTAGCTGAGTTAGTCAGCCTGTCAGTTCTTCTGTGTACACACCACCAGGGCAAGCCCTGGCTAGCTCACCCAATGCTACAGCTAGCAAGGGACAGGACCAGCGCCCTGCTCTCACACCCTCGGGGCCAGATTACCTGCACCATACCACCAGGATCAGCTCTACTGTGTTTTCCAGCTGGGGTGTACTTTCCAGAGTGCTGCAGCCAGTGAGGAACAGGGCCAGATCTCCAACCTGCCACAGGTGGCAAGGAGCAAGAGGCAGGGAGGGTATCTCCCCTGTGCCCACAACACCTTCTAACAGACAAGTGACAGGGGCAGTTCTTCCACACCCTTGCCAGCAGGGCCAGCCCTACTGTGCTACTTAGGCAAGGTGCAGGGCCTGCTCTCCTGAGTAGTGCAGCTAATGAGGGGCAGGGTCAGCTGTGCACAATCCTTGCATATCAGCATGCTCCCAGGTGGCAGTGCAGACCAGGGATCCACAAGGTCTTTAGTGGTAATGTGAGCCAGACCCCTGCTCACATGGCCACAGACATGGCCCTCAGCAGCAGCATGGTCTGGGGCTTCACCATGGCCTCAGGTAGCAGGACAGGCTACTCACAACAAGCTATTCCTCTCTGCTCTTGCACCTCCAATTCTATCTCTCTTTATAATTCTCAAACTGCTCCACTTCTCTTTCTCTCCCACCTGTCCACCACATACTTGTGCATTGTAGTGGCTCCCACTGCAGGTGGGGCATGCAGCAGGCAGGCAGGCCTGTGGGTGTCTTCCCCTGTACACACTCTGGGGCATGGCAGTGGGAGAGTCTCTGGGTGTCTAGAGCCCACTGGTGCCATGTGACAACTGGCTGGTCTCCAGTTGTTTTCTGCTCGTGTTTGTTGCTTGGAGTAGCAGTGGGTTGGCCTCTGCGAGACCTCCCCTACCTCTTTTTTTTTTTTTTGATATAGGGCTTCTCTGTGTAGCCCCATCTTTCCACAAAATTCCACCTTGAAAACTCCAGATCATCTGCCTCTGCCTCTCTGCCTCTCTGCCTCTCTGCCTCTCTGCCTCTCTGCC
>JANHMN010000005.1:75028703-75072106 GCA_030674055.1 Rhabdomys pumilio | reverse complement strand
CCTCTCTGCCTCTCTGCCTCTCTGCCTCTCTGCCTCTCTGCCTCTCTCTCTGCCTCTCTGCCTCTGCCTCTGCCTCTGCCTCGTCTCCTGAGTGTTAGGATTAAAGTCATGCACCACCACTACCCAGATGTAGCAAGTTTTTAAAGATATATATTATTTTTAACTATGTGTATGTGGGAGAGGTGTGTCCACTTGAGTGAATGGTGGCAGAGGTCAGAGAGTTCAGATCTCCTTGGAGCAGGAATTACAGGAAGCTGTTAAGCCTTCTTAAATTGGGAACAGAACTTTAGTCCTCTAGAAGTACAGTGAGCTGTCTTTGCAACACTATTACAGATAATTTTTGTAAAATCTTTTTTTTTTTTTTTTTTGGTTTTTTTCGAGACAGGGTTTCTCTGTGTAGTCCTAGCTGTCCTGGAACTCACTCTGTAGACCAGGCTGGCCTCGAACTCAGAAATCTGCCTGCCTCTGCCTCCCAAGTGCTGGGATTACAGGCGTGCGCCACCACCGCCTGGCTTTTTGTAAAATCTTAAAATATATCATTGATAAAAGAATCCCTATTTGTGATTCACATTCGTTTGCATTTTAATTTTTTCATTTGATGTGTATGGGTGTTTTCCCTGCACGCATGTCTTGCACCACACAACTGCCTGATTCCTGCAGAGGCCAAAAAAAAGTACCAGATCCCCTTAAACTGGACTTACAGATGGTTGGAAGCTGCCGTGTGGGTGCTGGCCATTGAACCTGGGTTCGCTGCCGTGGAACAAGTGTTCAGAACTGCTGAGCCATCTCTCCAGTCCCATCCTTTGTATTAAGAAAATTATCTTTGATGTTACTATCACACCAACAAAAGAGTTCCCAATATTCGATTCTGTAGAATCATGGGGACAATAAACAAAAGTAAATAACACTTTTTCTTGATGATAGTTCTTAACATTTTGGACACTAAAAGAATAGATTGATGAAGAAAGCAGGGAGAACAAAACTGCATATTTCATTTTAAAAAGTAATTTAATGAAAGAAGGTGTCACACAGGGGTAGATGCTGCAACTTTTTTTTTTTTTAATGTGGGATAGGGGACCTCGAACTTGTACATACTAGGCAATTGCTCTATTACTGAATTACCTTTTTTGTACTGCTGTAACGTTGCCTTGGTCTCTTACTTATTTGTGATGTGTATTTCACCTTCCAGAGTCTAAGTTCCTCACACACAAGTGCCTGTTCATCTTTAGTCCCCTCGATGGCCTGCACAGAATATATGAAGTATATATCTAAAATGTATATGGAATACACACACACACACACACACACACACACACACACACACACACTAATAACGTGGCTAATTCACTTGCCATGGCCCAGGTATGGTTCTAGTACCAGAGCTAACATCTAATATGATAAAAAACAAAGATCTTGGAAAGTTTCTTAAGATACAAAAGGATTTTTAAAACTTTGTACCAAGTGCCTTGAGTATATGAAGGGCCTAGCAGACATATCCAGTGTTTTTGGAAATGTTGACATCTGTAAAGTTTATGCTAAAGAACCATCTAACTGAGTTATTAAAAAAATCTTATAATGTTTAAATACTTTTATGCAACTTTTGCACTTTTGGGCTCTCCTTGGTAGCATATGGCCCAAGAGCTGCTGGCTGGAAAACACCTTACTGGAAAGTTTGAGCTATTCAGCAAGGGAAGAGAATGGGGTTTAAAACACTGGATAAATATCAGAGGATACCTTAGCTTGAGTTTTCCTGGAAGTACAAGTGGATATAAACACCTGAGGGTGAGCAGTTTCTTTGGGAGATGTTTGGAAATATTCGCAGGGCAGTGGGAGATTGAGACAAGAAAGAGAAGGGAAGGATACCACTTTGGTGTTTGTTGTCTTGCAAGCTACCAATGGGATCAAGTGCAGCTTGCTCACATTGGGAAGCTCCAGGTAACAAATTAGAACCCTACCTAAGAAGAGAGACACTCATTGTTTGAGGCCTGCTCTCTAGTGTCTACAGTTGCTCAAGACCAAAAAGGTTGTTTCTTCATTGTTGGAGCTTGAGTTAGTCTGCACCAACACAATACTAAAGGTTTTAGTTTGAGGGAACAGGCTTGAGTTTCTTTTGGTGACTTACTTCTTCCTTCCTTCTTTTCTCTCTTTCTTTCTTTCTTTCTTTCTTTCTTTCTTTCTTTCTCTCTTTCTCTCTTTCTTTCTTTGTCTGTCTGTCTGCCTTCCTTCTTTCTTTTCTCTGTATGTGTGCATGTGTATTTATAGATATCAGTAAACGACCTTGGGTGTCATTCTTCAGGAACCACCCATCTTGTTCTTCAAGATAAGGTCTCTAACTAGGGCTCTAAAGTTAGGCTAAACAGGCTGGCCAGTGAGCAACAGAGATCATCTTGCCTCTGCATGCCCTATGCTGGGATGGCAAGCATGTGCCACCATATCTACCCTTTTCACATAGGTTCTGGGATTTGAACTCGGGTCCTTGTGTTTGCATTGCACACACTTTGTAAACTGAGCCCTGGTGCTTTTTTAAAAAATGGTTTTCATGACTCATATTTGAGACTGAACTTCCTTCAAGGTGACTGTTAGTGGCCCATGCCTGAAAAACTCAGAAGAATGGGGCTGAAAGACTGAGAATGCAGGTCAGCCTGGACTTCATAGTGAGGTCATGTCAAAAATCAAACCAAATCAAAAGCAGCCTTTTTACTACAGTCTCCTTTAACATAATATTTACTGTTCTTGCCTCTGTACACAAAGAGGCAATACAGGCTTCTCTTCAGCTTTTTCCTGGAGGTTACACACAGTGAGTAGTAGGGTGAGGCCCTTAGTGCCGAAGAAACTTCTTCTGACTTGCCTTGATAGGTACTGTTTGCAGTTCTGTTTGTGTATTTGTTGACACAGGGTCTTGTATGGCTTAAACCATCTTTGAACTTGAATTCACTATATAACAAAAAAGATCTTGAACGTTTTGGTCCTCCTGATTCCACCTTCTGAATGTTGTATCACTACCTCTTGTTTTAATTGTATCTGTTCTTTGTGAATGAGGAAAACAATAGAAAAGAAAACATGCCCTGGGATGCTATTACAACAGGAGGGTCTGGTGCCTTTATTAATTTTTGTCTGTTTGTCTTGTTTTGTTTTGAGACAGGGTTTTCCTGGATAGCCCTAGCTATCCTGGAACTCACCATGTAGACCAGGCTGGCCTAGAACTCACAGCAATCAACCTGCTTCTGCCTCCTGAGTGCTAGAATTTAAGTTGTGCACCATGGTCGCCTGCCGAGTATGCCTGGTGCCTTCAGATTATTTCTATAAACAGCCTGGTCCAGTTTTATACTTGTTCAACGTGTTCCTTGGACAAGGAACAAAAGACTAACTGCTGTTAGTCACGCTGGAAGGGAAACTCGTGGTTTATGTTCCCAGAGGACTTTGTCGACTCTCATTCCCCTCCCTGTCTCACCCTGCATCCTCTCTTGAGATGAGGTATTCTTTCCTATGCAATTTTCAAAGTCCAAGAGGTAACTGCTGAGTTCGTTGTGCACACTTTATGGCATGCAAATGCTTGACCAAAGGAACAGCAACAGAGCTGATGCCATCTTAGCCTGTGTGGTTTGGCAATAAGAGGTCAAACTGCTGTCTCATGTGGAGCTGAGAGAGCTTGGGCCAGCAGCTCTCCACATATCTGTGCCCTCTGTGGCTTGGAGGGAGGTGGAAGGCACACCCTCTGGGTGACAAGAAGCTTTGACATTGGCTGCTTTCCAGCCTTTCCTCTCTGTCCCATCACCTGGAACCAGGGATTTCCCATGATTCCTTTTTGTAAACAGGGCCACACTAGGCAGTTCAGGTTGGCTTCAACCCCATGAGCTTCCTGTTTCAACTTTCCAGCGCTGACATTACAGTCATACACCACTATGCTTGGATCCCTTCCTCCAGGAACGTACACCCCAGTGACGGGTCCCCTAGATTGGCAAGTACACAGGAGCTAAATTTCAAGTGTGTGTGTAGGTCACACCTACACACTGTACATGGAGGCGTCTTGGGAGGTAAATGCTCCAGTTAAACAAAGGAGAGAGCTGCAGAAAAGGCTCAGAGCTGAAGCATGTATGTTTTTCTTGCAGGGGACCTGGGTGCAGGTCACAGCACCCACATCAGCTGCCTTGCAACCACTTGTAACCCCAGTTCCTTGGGTATCCCACACTTCTGCCTTCTGCAGACAAAATGTACTCACATGCACATACCAGCCCCTATCCTACTACGTGCATGAACATAACTAAAAATAAAGCTTAAGGGCAGAAGAATGGCTAGATATGCATTAGTATAGAGAAGGTGTGTGGTTTGCATGGAAAGCCCAGGTGCCTCCTGGGTAAAAGGTAAGACAGACTCCTAGTCTGCAACTGAACTACCTAATAGAGGGCTATAGATAAGGAGAGAAGCCTCAGAGCAAGAAGATGACCCCTGCACTGGGTAGGGCTGTTGAGAAAGAGCCTGCCCATCTGGGCCTAGAATACAGCAGATAGCCACCACACACATGCTAACTCAGTTTTCCTGATAGCAAGTCTCCTCCCTCAGAAAGGAGTTGTGTAAACAAATCAAGAACATGCTCTGTCATCATCTGGCTCCAGTATTACTGCCTGTAGATGTAATCTGGAGATGGGGAAGATACTGCTGTAACCATTGGCTTTACTCAAGACCTGTTGTAACCTATACTTACAAATGGAAGCTTCCTACCTTGACTCTTAGCCCACTTCAATAAACAGATTCTGAATTCACCTCACATGACATCTAATTGCTGGAACTTAAATTACACAGCTGCAATGGAGTCTGGGAAATGTAGTTTTTCTATTTCTGGACTCTGATCTGTACATCAAAGTACACTGTAAAGAGGTGGGAATAGATGCTGAACAGTCATTTTTACCAGGGTGCCAGTTAGAAATTTGCCTGTGACTCTCTATCTGGATAGCACTGCTGAAGGAAAAAGGTCTGGATCTAAGATATAAGAGACAGCAGCAATGATTTTTGCTGTGATTGCGTGGCTTGTTCCAATTTTCCCAGTTTTAGCACATCTCCTAAATGATTTTAGAGTTCCCATTCCTAAGTAGGGAATGTTTTAGGAGCCTTAAAGGCTGTGACTGATAAGTTGCTCCCTAATGAAATCTACCTCTTACCATTCGTGAACATTCTGATTTACTCCAAAGATTAAGTGTTAATTCATCTGAGACTGTCAATCATCTGGCCAATAGAGAATCTCAGGAAGGCTGCCATGCTGAGGAGATTGGAGGAATAAGTATCTCTTTAATGAGATAGTATACTGCACCCCTGAGGAACTCCACCCTAGTGCAGTCACTTACAGAGCTTCCATCATATAGCACTGAAGAGCCTGCCTGTTGTTCTCAGAAAAGCATAGGGTTCCCTTTTCATCGCTTTCTATTCATTTCCTAATCACGCTTCCCCCAACTCTTTTAGCTTCCTCATTTTTCTCCAAAGCTGTGCCTCCTTTTGACCATGTGGCTGCTGGTCTACCTTGTGGCTGCTTACAAAGGAACTTGGCTTCCTCTCTTCCAACATATACAGCTTGCCCGCCCTGTTGTTATCCTCAATCTTCCTCGTGAGTCTGCTTTTACGCTATTTCATTAATGAGACTGAGAACTAAAAGAGACAACTCCAATCTCCCTGTTAACATATTGCAGCCAGTGTGGGGCTCCACCAGCTTTCTGCTAACAGCCAAATGTTCATGCTCTGGAAGCTCGTTCTCCGAAGTAGTAGTGTTGAAGTGGTGGAGCATTTAGAAATAAGGCTGCTGAAAGTGATGTGATCGTTGGGAACACTACTCCTAGAAGGGACTAATGCTGGTCCTATGGAGTAAGTCAGTTTGGAGAAAGTCATTTCAAATAGAAAGAAGGAAATCTTGGACCCTGAATCACTCTCTGGTTTCCTGTGATCCCTCCCTTTACATGTATTCCCATCATGATACTATCCAGTATGCTATGATACAGTAAGGGGGATCCTAGAGCCAACCAGAAGTTCTTAGATCTCTAAAAGTGTGAGCTACAGCAACCTCTAGTCTTTATAAATTATTCAGTCTCGGGTATTTTGTTATAGCAACAGAAAACAGGCCAATACACACTTTCCAAACTGTCATCTCTAGATTGCCAGGTGGATTTGAAAACAACACAAAAATCTTTGTAACCTCATTCTGTTGTAGTCATTTTCTGTGGATTGAAAACAAAATTTCACCTTCTGCATATGTTTTTACTATGTTGTCTATCTTTCAAACATGGAAGCAATTATGATCAAAAATACAAATCATGGTTATGGAGAGATTACTCAGATATTAAGGGCACTTGCTCTTGCAGAGGACCTGGATTTGGTTCCCAGTATTTACATGGCAGCTCACAACCATCTGTAACTAGCTTCCATGGGTACCAGGTGCGCATCTAATACACATACATACATGCAGACAAAATACTCATAATACATAAAAAGTAATATTAAAATAAACATTTAAAACTACCAATCCCTTTAAAACCTTCCTTAGACCCAGCTTGTCATCCACAAACTCCTCTATTCTGTCACTATGGGAATTCTGTCTCCTTCCCCTCTGGCTCATTCTTATTCATCCTAGGCCAGAAGTCCCCTGACCTGGGGTGGGGAATAATAATCTGGATTATTCTGTCTGATGACTTCAAGTTAGCAGAGAGAACTCTTTTCTATTCCCTTGCAATATCTTGGGAAGTTATCACAAGGATAATATCATAACATGACTGAAAGTCAACTTTTAGGGGCTTACTTTGTGCCAGGCATCATGAGGTGCACACATTTTACAGAGGCAGGCACTGGGGCATAGAAAGGTTGTCTAACCCATCCAAGATCACTTTCTATACAATAGTCTAGTTTCAAATTCCATGTTCTTAGTGAAAACTCTCATTTCTTCTCACCTTGTTACTACATGCTCACCAGCTATCCATTCATCCATCTATCCGTCTGTTGATTTATATTTTAATTTTGCATGTTTTTTCTCCATAAATGATAAATGTCTTTGTGTGATGCTAAAATGAAAAGAGATCTCCCTCCCTCCTCAACACAAAATTGAGAATTCTGGGGCCAAACTTTTCAATCTTTCCTTCTCTCATCCTCTACTGTCTGTTAACATGGGGATGATTTTCTCCTTCTACAGAGAATACTAGACTAAATTACAGAGCAGGCTAAGAAATTGCTACCCTCAGCTCCCTTCTTTGCCTGTTTTCTCTAAAATAGGTTCTTTCTGTTGGTTATATAAATATAAGACAGAACCCACCACTGCTTTGATATCACGTGGGGGAAATGTATCATCAGCTCTGAGCTCTGCTGGAGCAGAACTCTTGGCCAGGATCCACTGGCATGCCTTGTAAGAAGATGGGGCTTCTGGAAACTCCAGCTCATGTATCAGAATTCCCATGAGAACTCCCATGAAAACACTGGGGAGTACTTGATCATTTCCTGGTAATCAGGAGGTAAGGTCCTGTGTCTCTGTCTTCATTGTTTATTACTCTACCTAACACACATTTGTCCATATTTCCTTTGTTTTAGTGCCCACAGAGGCTCTACTTATGAGCTAACTGCCTCTCTGGTAAACTAGCTAACCATACTCTCTAGTGGGTGTTAGCCTCATATCCTAGACACCCTTTCAAAGGCTTATGTTCTCTGTAGGAAATATGGGACCAATTCAGGCAGGTTAGGAATTGTGGTTGTGAAAATATCTCATGTAATTTACACATCTGAAACAATTGTTTCTTCCAATATGCACACTATTTGATTCAAGGCATACTATCTACAGGAGAGATGGGAAAACATCTCCAATATTTGACTTTCATGACTCACTATTGTTTTAAAACATGTTAATTCTTAGTTAACTAAATGACACAGGGATATGGTTACAGCATTGCTGTGCAAGCCCTCTAAGGAAAACAAAACAAAAAATGCATGGGTCATACTGATGTTATGGAGTCACTGAGATGTGACATTTAACACTCAGCTAATGTTGGCATTGAGCAACATCCTGACAAAAAACAAGGAAGAGTCTAAGTTGGAATCACTTGGACATTTAAAAGAATCTCCATGCCCATTGCTATACAGAAGGCTAACACAAACTCTCTAGAGTGTGTCCCAGGCATGATTACATTTTTAGGTCTCTACGGTTTTCAACATGCCACTAAGCTTGGGGATGATCACTAGTTTTGAACACCTAGCCGTTGTTTACAACTGCTTAGGTAGGCCCTCTCTCTATTCCAATCTTTGTTCAATGTGTAGGGCTGGGGAAGACCACCACTTGCCTGAAACAAACCCTCAACCAGACCAGCACAATTCCACCTTCCCATTGCCTCTCAATTATTGAAACTATGTGCAAGACAGGGCTGACACTCAGGTGAATGTTGAGGTTACCACACGGCAGAACACTGAAAGCACAGAGAACAGAGAGACCTCAATTCACATTCAGTGATAAGCTGTGTCATCGCCACTGGCCCTGCTCCAAAAGTGTCAGATGATTGATTCACCCGTCTGATACACCGTCAACTGATGCTCAAATGAAAACACTCCTGGTAAGCAGGGGGTATGAACAGAGCATCTGAAATGTCAGGTGTGTTGTTCCTGGAGCTGGATGCTCATTACATGGTATGGCCACTTTATGAGGTGTGTCCACCTGCACATTTAGGAAGGATGTGCTTGCCCACATGTTTTACTAAAAAAAAAAAAGTTTTTTCTTTTATTTTGTGTATGTGTGTTTTGTCTGCATATTTGTCTGTGTACCACATGCATATAATGCCCATGGAGGGGGCACTGCATATCCTCATATTTCATTGTCTTTTGAAAGAAATATGTTAATCATTTTAGATGGAAAAGTACACAAAGCGGCAAATTGAACCACAGGCATTTGCTAGTTTGCTTGCGGCCAATAGGCAGAACATAGTAAAAATAGTCTCACTGAGATATATCATAAGCCACAGCATTCATCTACTTATAATATGTGACTTGCTCTTTTTTTTAGTATTTTCATAGAGTTGTGCAACCCATGACCACAATCCAATTTTAGAACATATTTATCACTCCAAAGAGAATCGGTTGTGTTCGTTATTAGTCACCTCATTCTCCCAACTCTCTGTCCCCTGATGGCCACTAAGTTACTTACTCTGTCTCTGTCTAATCTGGACATTCCTTTAAAAAGATTTGACAATTTCATATATATACATAACAGATGATAACTTATTCCCCCTCTCCCACTGAAATTCTTTCCAAGAATTTTCCCTCCTACTTTGATATCTTGGTGACCTGCTGAGTTTAATTAGGGTTGCTCCTGTGAGCGTGAGGGTGAGACTTTTGACTGGAACATGGGATCCCTGGCCCTCAATTGATAGATCTGCAACACAGCTCCTACAGTTAGGGATCAAGGAACATTGCAGAACAGGAGACAGAAAGATATAAGAGCCCGAAATCTGCTGGAGGATCCACTAATTGCTTGTCCAGTATCAAACGGGCAGTCCTGAAAACATATACTTACAACCAATGATGAATGGACTCAGCAGGATATATTTATATATTTATGGATGTATGCATGTATATAATCAACAATAATTAAAAAAAAATAAGCCATGAATTTGAAAAGGAGTGAGAAGGATGTGTGAGGGGTGGGAGGAAGAAGGAGGAAGGAGAAATGGCGTTAATTACATATTTGTTTTTTAAAGTTAGTTGTGGGGCTAGAGAATAGCTCAGCATTTAAGAACAATGTGTATTCTTCCAAAGGACCCAAGTTTGAATCCCACCACCCACATGATGGCTCACAACCCATCTATAACTCCAGTTACAAGGGATCTGACCCCTCATTCTGACCCTTAAGGGGACTGCATATACATGATATACAGACTTTCATGCAAACAAAACACCCACACACATAGAAATAAATAAATCTTTTAAAAGTGAGCTTATGAATAAATTTTTTAAAAGAAGAAAAAAAACACACTCTCCCCTACCCACCATTAACTGCCAGTTGTTCCACAGGGAGGGGTGTGGCCTCAGGAGCCTGCCCCCTTACCCTTCCATGACAGAATGTTGACAGGCCCAAGCTTGTGCATGTTTTATGCAGGGAACCATAGCTACAGTGAGTTCGTGTGCACAATGGCCATGTCATCTGGATACTTCTTATAAATGCAATATTCTTTTATGGGTCTGGAGTCTTTCTCATAACATAAGACTTTGAAAGTCATCCACATTGTAACATATATTAATATCAAACTATCTGCTTGTATGCATGCAGAGCATTTTGCTTATCCATTCACCAGTTAATGAACATTTATATTGCTTCCACTTTGGGGCTATTATAAATAATGCTAGTATCAACATTCACATATGAATTATTGTACGGATGCCTGCTTTTGTGTGTCTTTGGTATATACCTAAGAGCGTAACTGCTGGACCATGTAATAACTATGTTTAACGTTTTGAGGAATGGCCACACTCTTTTCCAAAGCACCTGCGGTATTTTCACATCCACTCTCCTTGAGTGTATGAAAGGTCTGCTTTCTCTATATCCTCACCAGCACATGCTACTTTTTGTACAGTTATTTTAATTAATGCACAATGTCTCATTGTCAATTTTATTTTGAAATCTCTCTTTTCTCTGCATGATTTTATTTATTGTCTATATTTAAGTTATACAACAATATGTTGCTTCTTAAGTGGTTATGACACAACTAAATTTGAACTGTTCTTTGATCCATATGGTATTTCTTTTTTGAATTTCTTTTTATTGGTTTTAATTGGACGGAGAACATGTGCACAAAAGTGTGGGTACCCACAGAAACCAGAGGTGTAAGATCTTCTAGAGCTAGAATTACAGGTAGTTGTGAGTCATGTGGTACAGATGCTGGGAACCAAACTTGAGTCTTTTGAAGAAGCAGTGTGCTAGCTAGTTTATGTCAACTTGACACAAGCCTCAGCTGAGAAAACACTTCCATGACATGACGTCTGGCTGTAAAGCATTTTCTTAACTAGTGATTGATGTGGGAGGGCCCAGTCAATTGTGGGTGGTGCCATCCCTGGGGTGGTTGTCCTGAGTTCTATAAGAAAGTAGGCTGAGCAAGCCAGGGAAAGCAATCCACTAAGCAGCATCCCTCCATAGCCTCTGCACCAGTTCCTGCCTCCAGTTTCCTGCCCTGTTTGAGTTCCTGTTTGATTTTCTTCACTGATAGACAGTGATGTGGAAATGTACACCTAAAGTGTTCCTAGAATCTTTGGTGTCCAGTTATGATAAACTCAACCCTCACTAAAAAGACATCTCACTAAGAAATCCTCATTTGAAAAAAAAACTGATGGGGCAAAAATAACAAAACAACCAAAAGAACCATTAGATTTCTCCTTTGGATGATGCAATAAATGTTGTATTTCTTCTTTTCCTTCTTCTAGGCCATTCTTGGTTTACTACAGTTAAAACAATGACAATATGCTCTTCCTCAAAGCAATGATGGCTGCATAACACTCCCTGTTCACAGACCTCAACAAAGGTATTAAGGGATCAAGAACATAAAGAAATCAGGGCATACTTGTTCCTGCCTCATCAACATAGCAAGTTCATGCAAGACATGATCTGAGAGGTGGTAGCCTTCCCACACACAGACAGTGCACCTTGAAGCTGAGTAAGATTGTTAAGTACAAGTGAGTTCTCAAATACAAGAAGAAAAGGGGAAAGAGGTAACCAACACCCTGGTAACTACCAGGCAAATAGCTAGCCAGGACTGGGTTCTCTCTTAATAAGATCTTTCCAAAATTAAAAAGAAAAGAAGAGAAATGTACAATGGCCATCTATTCAAATCTGAAAAAAAGGGGATTTTTCCCAAGAATTTAAAAGTATTCTAGTATCTATTGTGAATATAGCTATGTCACAGCCAAGGTATAGCCTTTATACTTTGGGTAATAGTACAGCATTTATAAATGATTGTACATAGGACTAGGAATGTAGCCATCTTGTTTTGTTTTTGTTTTGGTTTTTTGTTTGTTTTAGAGTCTTTTATTGTTGTTTTTGTTAACTTGACCCAAGCTAGAGTTATCCAAGAAGAAGGAACCAAAATTGAGAAAATGCCTCTAAATTCAAAAGATTGGCCTGTGGGGCATTTCCTTTTCTTTCTTTCCTTTCCTTTCTTTCTTTCTTTCTTTCTTTCTTTTTTTTTTTTGAGACAGGGTTTCTCTGTGTGGCCCGGGCTGTCCTGGAACTCACTCTGTAGACCAGGCTGGCCTCGCCTCTGCCTCCCAAGTGCTGGGATTAAAGGCGTGCGCCACCACAGCCCCGGCAGGGGCATTTTCTTAATTAGTGATTGATGCATGCAGGTAGTCCTGGGACATATAAGAAAAAAAAGCAGAGCAAGCCAGTAAGCAGCAGTCCTCCATGGCCTCTGCACCAGTTCCTGCCTTTAGGTCTCTGCCCTGACTTCCCTGGATGATGGACTGTAAGTTGTAAGATGAAATTACCCTTGTCTTCCCAAGTTGCTTTTGGTCATGGTGTTTTATCACACTACTAGAGTAGCTCAGTGATATATCAACTTCCTAGCACATCCAAACCCTTGGGTCCCATTCACAGAACCATACAAATCATACCAAGTGTGCATATAATGAGAGATGCACTAATGAAGGTACACAAATAAGAAAAAGAGTTCATTCCTATAAGCAGTAGGAAGATTCCCCCACCCCACCCCAAAGACTACTAAATTCTCTGGTGATTATTATTCTTATATGACCAATTTGTAGGTCAAGTTCTCCCAGAAGCAGACCTGATAATAGAGACTTTTGAGAGCTGGGTGAGGAGGTTCTGGAAGAGAAGTGGTGATGGGAAACAGGAAAGAAAACCATATAGGGCATGTTATTCAGCATCTTGCCACTATGGGCTACTGGGATAACTAAAAAATGCTGTGGACTACTTTAGGAGGGTGCCAAAAGGCAGCATCATTTCCTGATCTACTTCCATTGTTTGAATGACTTATGGGTTATTTCTCAAAGGACCTACATCAAAATTCTGTTGTCACCTGGTAGTGGTAGCACACGCCCTTAATCCCAGAGGCAGAGGCAAGTGGATCTCTGAATTGGAAGCCAGGCTGGTCTACAGAGTGAGTTCTGGGACAGCCAGGGCTACACAAAGAAACCCTGTCCTGAAAAAGCAAAAGACTTTGTTGTCAGTATATTTACACTGGTTGATAGGCAA
This sequence comes from Rhabdomys pumilio, assembly GCA_030674055.1. Taxonomy (NCBI): domain Eukaryota; kingdom Metazoa; phylum Chordata; class Mammalia; order Rodentia; family Muridae; genus Rhabdomys; species Rhabdomys pumilio. The sequence goes on along the minus strand of JANHMN010000005.1, from coordinate 75,058,896 downwards.
ATGGGGGGGGAATCAAACTATTAATGCCTTGGGACCTGTGGTGGGTTGAATAGGTATATCCCCCATAGACTTATGTGTTTGAATGCTTGGCCCATGGGGAGAAGCACTATTAGAAGGTGTGGCCTGTTTGGAGTAGGTGTGGCCTTGTTGAGTAAAGTGTCACTATGACAATAAGCTTTGAGGTTCCTTTGCTCAGGCTCTGTTTAGTCTAGAACACAGTCTCCTCTTTGCTGCCTTTGGATCAAGGTCTAAAGCTCTCAGCTCTGTCTCCAGCAACTTGGTGGCCTACAGGCTGCCATGCTTCCCACCATGCTTATAATGGACTAATCCTATGAACTTGTAAGTCAGCCCCAATTAAATGTTTTCTTTTTTTAAGACTTGCCTTGGTCATGGTGTCTCTTCACAGCAATAAAAACCTAAGTAAAATAGAGCTTGAAGAAAACAACTTCAGAATATTTCAAAAAGAGACATTATCAGTGGGAAGAGACAAGTGTAGGCAATGTGGAGGCAAAAAGCTGGAAATTAATGACAGCTTGTGTGTGACAGGGACCAGGCATTTTTCTGAAGTGATTTACATTGATTCAGTGCAATCAGGACAGATTATGTATCATAACCCCATTTTACAGATGAGGATACCGGGTCACACAGGTTAAGTGGCTAGCCATGCTAGTTCTTCAGGTCCTGAATGAAGCAAAGGCTGGAAGGATATACAGGAGAAAGGTCCTTGGAGGCCTCAGAGTCTCTAGAGAGGGCAGGGAAATGCAAGGCAAGCCACAGATGTTGAACATCAATCGCCCCTATGAGGAAGACAAGGAAGGAAATGGGGCTAAGGGATGGAGCACCTCAGGTTGTGACCAGCAGTGTCTCAGCTAAAGCTCAATTCAGAAGGGCTCACAGGAGTTCTAAGCAAGAGGTCTGAGTGACTGAGTGTCAAGGCCATCACAAGTGCCCCAAATTGCAAAGCCCATAATGAAACTGGAGTACAATTTGAACTGGGCTCTTCCTCTCTCTAAATCCCAGCTTGTCATTGAACTATGAACCTATGGTTTAGGGAAGATTAACTTTACCGATTTCCTAGTCACACTAAAGGCTTCTTTCCAAGGAATGAAGTATTGACAATTTTTTTAGACTTTCTCTCTAGACTGTGCAGACTCCAACAGCATGGATTTCTAAATTCAAAAGTCAAGATCAGACTACCAAGATGGCTCCACAGTTAGGGCACCTGCTGCCAACCCGAGTTTAATTTTTGTAGCCTACATGATGGAAGGAGAGAATAGGCTCCTGTAAGTTGTCCTTTAACCTCCATATGTCGCCAGCCATGGTATTTAGAAGTGCACAGACAGACAGGCAGACACACACACAGAGAATATGTGTGTGTATGTGTATGTGTGTGTATGTATATGTGTATATGTATATACAACCAAACCAAAATCAAACTGGACAATGGCAATTTTACAAAGAGGCCTGAAAGGTTAAAGAATAATTTAAACCCTGTTTTTTTTTTTCTGTTGTCACCCATTTCACACAAGAGCACACTAATGCACAAGTGTTATTTAGGACTTTGACTGTGGATTAAGTACTTGTTACCCTGCTTATTCAGATCTATTACATGGAAGTGGTAGCATGGAAAAGTATATGAGAAAATATATCAAAATCTCCAAAGCAACGAATATCCCAAGAAGGGGTGACATTGGTGTCAGTGGACCAAAGTCCAGACCAGTGTGCACTTGATGGCTCTTTTAAGCATGGAACTGTAGAGAAACAGGTCCTCACATTGGACTTCTCTTCCTCGGGCCGTGTTTGTATACTCTAGTGGGCTTAGCATATCATTTTAAGCAGAAGATGCTATTGACTGCCATGTGTACAGTGTTTGAATTCTTAATCCCTTGAAGTTGCTTTGAAAACACAAATAAAATAAACACACCGCATGGTTCTAAGCTCATTTTCTCCCCCAGGAATAAACTAGGTTTAAGCTTCCTATCACCTGGCTGTTTCAACTATTGCCGTACAATGATTAAAACCCATGTATTTTATGCTGCCAGTTGGGAAAGACGGTAGGGGGTGCTCAAAGATTATACTGTTTAAAGGCTATAAAACTCCCCTATCTCCCAGTTACAAAATGTTTGCCCTTTTGGTTGACTAACTGATTTTGAGGCTCACTTGTTACTCTGCTTATTCGGGTTGGAACTCATTAAACAAAATGATAGCTCTTGGTTGAAGAGACCACCGTCTAAAAACAAAACGCTTCTTGCTCCCGAGTGCTCGTCAGCTTCTCCTATTCAAAGTCATTCTTTCCCTGTGTGCAAACCTATGAGACAAAGCTTTTATTAGTCAGATTCAAAACACGTGCCAATCATCACCTCACTCATTCTCACACTCTTCCTAGTTAAACAGGGACAAGTGTCATTATACCTCATGGGGCCAAGGCCAAAAAGAATGTAGTTCAGTGGGCAATTATGGGTCTTAGTGGAACATGTGAGGCCCTCAGTTCCCACTGAAGTGTCAAGGTTGCATCCTGATTAATATCCTATTCACACTGCAATGTTCTGCCCAGTCTCCTCAGCTATAAGACAGAGCTGATAAAGTTGTCTGCTTGAGCTGGTGTACAGGGAGCACTTAAGGGCATACTGAGTAGCACTGTCCCTCAGTACCTGCAGGGGACTGAACCTAGCACTTCCTGGAATACCAACAGCCGAGGCTGCTCAAGTGCCTTATATAAAATGGTGAGAAGGCTCAGCAAGTCAGGGTACCCATGCTTGATCCCAGGACCCATTGGGTGGAAAGAGAGAGCTGACTTCCATAAGCTTTCTTGGACCTTCACATGCAAACATGTACATAAATAAGTGTAGTTAAAAACAACTGGACTAACTAAAGTAACATAGAATTTCCATTGAACTTGTATGCATCCTCTTGTATATTTTAAATCATCTTTAGATGACTTAGAACACCTAAAACAATTATAAATGTTATGTAAATAATGTACCATATTATAGGGCATAAGGACAAGAAAAAGGAGGCTGGCCATGTGTGTTCAGTGAAGGCATAACGTTTTTAAAGTATTTTCAACCCACTTGCTTGAATCCACATATGCAGATTCTGCAGATACAGAGGACTGATGGTGCATTTGTTATTAGACTCATTCATACCCATTTCCCTGGGGACTTCACAAACAAAATCAGTCTACTGAAGCCATGGAGGCTATGCAGTTTGCTCAGGGTTCCCAAGTTAGTTAGGGTCAGGTGAGGGTGGAGGAGACAATTTAAACCTCGTCCTTCCAGTGACAATTAGCAAAGAAAACCCAGCAATGCGATATATGCTACCCAACAATGCCTTTTTCCTTCTACTTGCCTTGGTCCAGTGGAGCAGCCTATCTCTCCCACACACTTCCACACTAAGCTGGAAGCTGGAAGACATTGCCTTAGGCATCTCATCTTATGAGGACTTGATTATTCCTATTGGCAATGACAGCTGGGCTTAGCTAGCATGGAGCCTTGTGTGGAGTCCACGATGGTGCTGTGAACAAAGCTGAACTGAAACTTAACTCGAGGTCAAAGCTGGGACTGTGGCCTTCATTATGGGCTCTAAAGTCCAAAGAAAGAAAAAAATACTATAAATAAACAAATAAATCCTCTCAGGCAGGTCTTCATGGTTGTACAATTCTATGACTAAAATATCAAAAGAAAATTTAAAAGAAGAATCAGAACCATGAACAGAAAGCTTTCAGGCCACCAGAAATGATGACATCTGTCAAAGGAAAGGTGACCACAGGATATGAAATGCAAGACCAGACAAGGAGAGCTTTAAACTGTGTTGCTTCTCCATCAAAGTTACAGGCAAATTCCCCAGGGGAGCTGGAACAAGGTTGGCCCAAGAGAGGAGCTCTGTCTGTATTGGGCACGGATGTGTCTACCCCCCAAGACAAGGCTCTACCTCCTAAAGGTTCCCAAACAGCTGTCTGCTGGGGACCTCCTTTTTAAACACAGGAGCCTATGGGGACTCATTTTGCATTCAAACCACAATAAGAGCTTAAGAAATTCTGATGGCTTCAGAAGAGGATACATTTTAAAGTAATCCAATAACACCACCATGATTCCCAAAGGACTGAGGGAAAAGCAATCTCAGAAGATGTTTTTCAAAGTTTGACTCAATTTGTAGAAAAATAAGAATACCATTGGCTCTTTCACACATGCATTTACATCCCAAAATGACTGCAAGCCTCCAGGTTGGTCTCATCATCTCTTACTGTGAACTTAGTATTTGTGAGACTGAAACAGCACGTTCAGTCCACTCACTGCAGTCAGAACCTCTGGCACAGTACATTGTATCCTCCACTAGCATAGTAAAAGCTAGTTATGATTATCAGAACTCTTTCTTTCTAGAAGGTTCAAGGGCTAGAAGTGTCACTGAAAACAAAAATGTCACATGCATGGGTATTACAACAAAATTGACCAACAAGGTCTGCCTGCTTCTATCTATTATACAATAGACAATGGTGAACCACCATGTGGTTGCTGGGAATTGAACTCAGGACCTCTTGAAGAGCAAGAGGTCAGTGCTCTTAACCACTGAGCCATCTCTCCAGCCCTGACAATGGTAACTATTATATAGTATCTCCCGCTTTTTTAAACTTCAAGGGGGAAAAATAGATGACACCATGAATTTTAGGGTTCCTGGAATTTGTACAAATTCCCCCCAATCAAGTTTTGGTTCGTTTTTACAGGCACTCCTAGTAGATTTTTAACTCCAGTCAACATTACCTTACTCTTTTACAGAAGCTGTTTTATAATAACTCTGTACCTACCCCTTACTCTAAGGGTAATACACACACACACACAAAACTTATAATAAATATTAATTCAGCAAGTTTGTAGGGTTAAAAATAAACATATAAGTTTTTGGTGTGTTTCTATACACTAACAATAAAATACCTGAAAAGGAAATTAAGAAATCAATTCTATTTATAATGGACTTATGAAAAAATCCTTAGGAGTTAACCTAATCAAAGAGATGAAAGACATAGAAAATTCAAGCCACTGAAGTAAGAAATTCAAGATGACATAAGTAAATGGAAAGACAACTTATTCTTGTGTTCACAGATTAAAATATTTACTACTGATAATACATTGCTACTGCCCAAATCAGTCTCCCAACTCAATGCAATCCTTACCAAAACCCCAATGGCATTTTTTTTTTGCAGAAGCAGAAAAATATCCTAAAGTTTATATGAAATCTCAGGGAACACCAGGTAGCCAAAACAAATCTGAAAAAGAACAAATTTGTATGGTTCCCACTTTCTGATTTCTTACACAGCTAAAATCCAGACAATGGTACTAGCATACAGACAGACATATGGACAAATAAAATAGAGAGCCAGAAATAAACTCATGCATGCATATTCAAATGACTTTTGAAAAGAATGCCATGACAAACTCAACTAGCAAAGGATAGTCTCACCAATAAACAGTGCTAGGAAGATGGACGTCCATGTGCAAAGGGAGGAAGTTGGAAGCTTAATTTGTGTCATTAAAAAATGAGCTCGACATTTAGGACCTACCAAGAGGCTGCTCTGTCTTTACAGCTTGGAGTCCACAGCACCTTGAAAGAAACAAGAGCCATCTGGCATTGGGGATTTCAAGTCCACTGGCCCTGTGCTTAGCATGTTCTACATTCCTTCACTTTACCCTCACAACTACCCATGAGGGCATCTTTTAGAGCCTCCATGAGGCCTGAGAGCACTTCAGTTGAAATGGCCCTCCTCCTTGCTCATGGCTCATTCAGTGGGTCCCCTTCAGTTCTAGCTGCTGCAATGGAAGCATTGATGGTGATACGGGGACTAAAATAATACAAAAATCTCCTCAGATACTGTTGAGAATAAGATATATGAAACTAAAGCAAAAAGAATTAAAAGAAAAAACTAGAACATTGTGGACAGGCTTCATGACATTGAAATTGTTAATGATTAAGCTAATGTTATATAGCTCTGACACAAAGATTACAGGCAATAAAACCAAAATAAACAAATGGGGCATCATATTTATAATTTCCTGTCTATCAAAAAAATGATCAACATAATGAACAGGCAACATAAAGAATGGGAGCATGTGGGACTGTGAAAGGATAGTTTGGTTCCTGGTTGAGCACAGGCCTTGAACCACAGACCCTAATGGGACTACAGTATGTGTTTGGCCACGCCCCCAGACTCCAGACTCCTGACACGAGGCCTCCCCTCCCCCTCAAGATCTCCATTAGTCCACGCATTTCAGTCACATAGGGCAATGCAGCCCCTCCCAAAGAGGTTTTTGCCCCTTCTCAGGTAGAAGGTGTGACTACAGACTTCAGCCTCAAGAGATTTCCATATTAATGAGATACCTAAAGGCCAGAGGGTGTAGCCAATTAAACATTCTTTCCCAGACCCTCCTCTCTCCTCCCTCCCTATTTAAGTCAGGTCCACCCTGAGTTTGGGGGTGGGGGGTGTAGCCAGAGCCATATACCACCTGCCATGACAATAAAGCTTGTAAAACCATGGGCTTCCCTGTGTCTTTTGGGGCCTGCTGTGGAGAACCGTGGAGCGACCTTCTGAGCATTGAGCCACCATCTAATCTCTGGTGGAGAGCTTCTCTGCATTCCCACCATAGAGGCCACCTCTTCAAGCAAGGAGCCAGTGATCCAGCCAAGCAAGTACAGTAACCAAAAAGTCACTTTCCCGAAGGGCGCTGTCAGGGCTTTCTCTCTCCCTTGTTTCTCTTGCATCTTCATTCTTCCACGGCCCCAGTGGCATCTGGGAGCCCAAAGAATGGAGACCACCGGCCTCTGGGTCCACTCAAGAGCCCTGCCCCCTGCAGAACTTCAGACTGAGTTCTCCCCACTCCAGGTGGGGCCCTGCAGCACCCGCCCAGTGCTGGGCTGAGTGAACTCAGTCAAAATTCCTGTGTGCTTTTGCCTCTCTGATCCATGGCAGACACACAGGAACCACAACTCTGTTCAACAGAACTCATGCCTGCCCACATGCCGGCATATCACCCCGACAGGAGCCTGTGCAAATTCTACATTCAAGTAGGGAATCATCTGGTAAATATGATTAAGAACTTTGACAACAAAATAGCAAATAAGCCTACTAAAATGTAAACAATGAAATTAAATAAACATTTTTTAAATTAAATTAAATAAACAAATAAAAAGATGGTAAGTAAAAGCCCAGAAGGCATGTAAAAAGATGTCCATCATCAGAGAAATAAAAACCCACAGCAGAGGAACATACCCCTTCCTTATCCAATGGGATGGCCTCTAGCAACAAGGGAGCAACACAAAAACCAGAAAAGCATGTTAAGTATGTGGAAAACTTGGGTCCTTTGTACACTATTGACTGCCAACACTATGGAAAATAGCAGTAGGTTTCTCTAAAAATCAAAAATACAGCTCTCATATTATCCAGCAATCTCACTTCTAGATACATACAGAAGAACTGAAAGTAGGACCTCAAAGAAATGTTTGCATGAGGCGGTATTATTTACAATAGTTAAGAAGGTAAAGCAACCCAAATAGCAATCACTGTCTGTGGGATCATATTTATATTCTTTCTAAAAATCAAAAACAAGGACATATGCTCCACTATGTTTATAGCAGCCTTATTTATAATAGCCAGAAGCTGGAAACAATCCAGATGTCCTTAAACAGAGGAATGGATACAGAAAATGTGCTACATTTACACAATGGAGTACTACTCAGCCATTAAAATCAACGAATTCATGAAATTCTTAGGCAAATAGATGGAACTAGGAAATATCATCCTGAGTGAGGTAACCCAACCACAAAAGAACACACATGGCATGTACTCGCTGATAAGTGGATATCAGCCCCAAAGCTCACACTACCCAAGATACAATTCACAGACCACATGAAGCTCAAGAAGAAGGAAGACCAAAGTGTGGGTGCTTTGATCCTACATAAAACGGGGAACAAAACAATCACAGAAGGCAGAAGGAAGGAGGAACCTGCAAGGGAGAGAGGAGGATGAGGGAAAAGTGGGGGCAGGATCAAGTATTGGAAGGGACAGGAGAGAAGTGTAGAGGGCCAGGAAATTGAATAGAAACATGTAGCCATGGGGGATGGGAAACTGGGGGTAGCCACTAGAAAGTCCCAGATTCCAGGAAAGTGAGAGGCTTCCAGGACCCAACAGGGAAGACATTAGCTGAAATACCCAACAATGGGGAGGGAGAACCTATAGAGACCATCTCCAGTAGATAGGCATGGCCTCCAGTGGAGGGATGGTTGCCACTCATGCAATGTTCCTGTCCAAAGGAAACACAGGGACAAAAAATGGAAGACAAACTGAAGGAAAGGCCATCTAGAGACTGACCAACCTAGGCATCCATCCCATCTGCAGACGCCAAACCCCTACACTATTGCTCATGCCAAGAAGCACTTGCTGGCAGGAACCTGGTATGGTATGGCTGTCCCCTGAGAGTTTCTGCCAGCACCTAACCAATGCATTGCAGATACTCACATACTGAGCACGGGGACCCCAATGAAAGAGCTAGGGGAAGGACTGAAGGAGCTAAACAGAATTGCAACTCCATAGGGAGAACAACAATATCAACCAACCAGACCCTCCCCAGAGCTCCCAGAGACTAAACCACCAACCAAAGAGTACACATGGAGGGACCCATGGCTCCAGCTGCATACGTAGCAGAGGATAGCCTTGTCGGGCATCAGTGTTAGGGGAGGCCCTTGGTCCTGTGGAGGCTCAATGCCCCATGGTAGGGGAATGCCAGGGTGGGGAGGCAGGAGTAGATGAGTGGGTGGGGGACATCATCATAGAAGCAGGGGGATGGGGAAAGGAAGGATAGGATAGGGGGTTGTGAAGGTGTAACCAGGAGGGGGGGATAACATTTGAAATGTAAACAAATAAAATGATGAAAAAAAAAAGATCTAGTAGAAGCTGAGTCCCAGAGTAGTTGTGAGACAATATAGGTGGCCTCCAGGTTCAGAGGAATTAGTTTAGATTTTCCCACAGGGCAATTCAAGAGATGTTGACTGACACCTTGTACCTTCTTGGAAAACAGTAAGAATTATCAACACGCTCAGATTTTAACACCTCCTTTCTGATTTCAAAGTAATTGTCTAAAATCCATTTGAGAGAGTATTATGTGCTGACATTGTCTTCCAACCAAAAATATTTATTAAATATATATTCTAACTGTTCAGCATAACATTGAGCTTAACAACCTCGTCTTAGTGTTGCTGTTGCTGTGATAAAACACCAGGACCAAAAGCAAGTTGGGGAAGAAAGAGTTTATTTGGCTTATGCTTCCACATCATCAAAGAAAATCAGGACAGGAACCGAATGAAGCGGGGCAGGAACCTGGAGGCAGGAACTGATGCAGAGGCCATGGAGGACTAGTGCTTACTAGTTTGCTCCTCATGGTTTGCTCAGCCCGCTTTCTTATACAACTTAGGACCAGTAGGCACTCATGATGTTTTGGGCCCTCCCCTCATTGATCACTAATTAAGTAAAATGTTCCACAGGCTTCCCCACAGGCCATTCTGGTGGGAAGATTTTCTCAATTGAGGCTCCCTCCCCGAGGCCAAATGACTTTAGGTTTGTGTCAAGTTGATATAAAACTAGCTGGCCCAGACCTTGATCAACTAAGCCACACAATTCTGTTTGAAATGTGTCGAGTGATCAGTACATTGTGAATGAGAGAACGTCCTCAGAGGGTTTCTGCACACTCAGGTGACTCATAAGTTGGGAGTTTTCAGTCCTGACCAGGTTACCTGCTAAGCTTGTCTGTGCTCACTGCACCCTGATCTCCTTTGTCCCTCAGAATGGTAGAATTCATAGCAGATAGAGAAAAATGGATGCCAGGTGTGTATGGTAGAGAAAATAGGCAGGAAAAAAAATGGGCAAGCCAGTAACTAGCTGAACAACAATGAAACAAAGAAGAAAGTACTCTGATACATCACCAGGTACGGCATAGCCATAGATAACTGGAAAAGTCTACTCTGAGACAAGATCCCAGGGCCCATGTCTTTCATGCTGTATGTATCCTATAATAGCCATGTCTTCTCTGTCGTTATACACTACAATAACAATGACCTTGCTGGGTATAGTGGCACATGCTTTTAATCCTAGCACTTGGGAGGCAGAGGCATTCAGATCTCTGAGACTTTGGGGCCAACCGGGTCTATCTCTGCTGTCTTAAAATAAAAGCCCTTTGAGCAGTACCTGGCCCCATAGTAACCATTACAGAACTGTTTGCCTTTGTCAACATTATTATGACTATTGCCAAAAATGTTTACATTTTCCTCTTCAGATTCCTACTCACTTTCATAATGTGGCCAAAAAACATGCTTATTTTAGAAATTTTACAAAGAAAATAACTCTATTTTTAAAAGTCCCGCATCTAGCCAGTTACTTACATTTCCAGGACAAAAGGTAATTTGGCTTTGCTCAATTTGGCATTTTAGCACATTTTGGATTACCATGGCCATGCACAGCCAAGCAGGACTAGACTTGGGTTTTTATTGTGTTCTTAACACTCAATCATAGTTCCAGGCATAATACTGTGCCTCTGCTCTCTGTGGGTATGTCTTTCCCACATGGAAAGTTCCCAGAGGAGAGAAACTGGCACTCCCATCAGGCCTCCATCAGGAAGCGATAGCACTAAGCCAGATTTTGCCAAATGCTCTGAATGGCTATGGGCCTTGCTTGCGACACTCTGTACACAGGCTGCGACTCTGTTTCAATGTTCTCTGCTCACAAATGCCAGTTTGTAGCAGAAATAAATTGAGGAGAAAAGAATTTCTCAGTGGAGTTTGATGAGATTCTTCTTACAGATGTGTGTGTGTGTGTGTGTGTGTGTGTGTGTGTGTGTGTGTTTGGTGTTTGGTTTTTGTTGCTGCTGTTGCTGTTTAATGGCTGCTTTTATCCATTGAGCGACTTCAAACATTTATGTCACAGGGTACATGGCTCATTAAAGCAGCCCCTTTCCACTCATAGGTACAGAAATGAAGAGGGCTAGCCAGAGTGGCACCCCATGAAAACATGGCATCGGTTCGCAGCTTATTATTTTTGCTAGTTGCCTGCTGAAACCCACAAGTCAGTGGAGAATTCTTTCTCAACACACATAACAGTACCCTAATTGACACAAGTTCCTCTCTCCATCAAGGAGGCATACCAAGTGACAGCCAAGGAAAGAAAAGTGGAACAAGGGAATGTGAGGCTTATTGTCACATGAAATGGCCGTTTCTAAAATTGTGTTTTTAAGAAAATGAAAAATGAAGGGAGCAAGAGAGAAGATTGAACAGACATGTCCATTTCAGTGGCTCATTCTGCTTTCAGCCTCGCTACTCTACTGCGCACCTCCCCCCATCCCCCACCCCTTTCCTCTGATCTTCTTTCCAGTTGGACTGAGGGTCAAAGCAGAGAGCACTGGGCCAAACCCTTCCTTTCTAGAAAGACAATTTGCAATGTTCCCCTATAAACCCAGTATGCTTACAGGAAGTGAAGTAGGGGACAGAAGCGATGCAAGAATGAGTGCACTCTCATAGCACCGAAGAACAGGCTCCTCCTCCAAATCAGGAGCAGCTTCTAAATCACATGGAGCATCAGCAAAGGCAGAAAATGGATGTGTGTATATGAAAAATGTGCTGACGTATTATGCAAAGCTTTGCGTCTGCCTCCAAAAGCTGATAATTAAGAAGTGGAAGAAAGCAATCAAGGCTTGACTCTGTGTACCAAAGCACAGGAAAGATCCAGGGCTGTATTGTCAGTGCTGTTTCTCCTCCCCCATAATAGATCCTCTTCTCCCTTCCAACAAGCAGTTTACAAGGCTATGTTTAGAATACACGTCAGAGCTCTGAAACCAACTCGCAGAAACAAGACTTTCCCAAGGGTGCCACCTCGTGGTGACTTTGTATATTGCAACATAGCTTGGCCCTGCTGCAGATTCAGAAGGATGCCAAAAGCAAGTAACTTGGAATCAAGTCCTTCCATGCTTTACCATTTTCTTTTGCTCATATCTACCTCTTGGATTCCATGGCCATAAGCTCTTGCCTATATATTTTGATGAATGTTTGAAATCTTCTTTCCTAAACTCCACACACATTCCTGGGGGTCCTTTTCTTAGGCATGCCCAATTATACTTGTCCTTCTCCTCCTATTTCTCATCACCCCTGCCTGTCACCTCATGGACGATAATTAGAATTGATCTATCAGCTCTCCTCTGGGCTTTAACAACACTGTAAGGTGATGAGAGATAAACAGAAGAGACGCTAACAAATGATTAAAGCCAGAGACGAGGCTAGGAAGAAATGCATAAAGCAGATGTCGAAAGAACTCCAGGAGGCCTGACTGTGTTTCATAATTTTTCTTTTGGGCTCAGGCCAAGTCCAATAGACTGAACAGAAATATATGAGGTCACAATGGGTGGAAGGTCTTTCCTGATTCTTACCTTGCATATACTAAATCCTGGCCCAGTAGTACCACGTGTCTTCTGGGGCTTCATAAACTGGACCTTGTATTATTCCTCTGCCATGAGTATTCAGGAAACAGATGATGCTGAACATATAATCCAAAGGCATCTGCTGAAGGCCTGAGCAAAGCTGCAGCCAAATAGCCCACCTAACAAAAGTCCTGCAGTCAGAAGCCACCTCCAGTCAGCAGCCATTGTCTTTATTTGCCAAATGAACAATTTCCACTCACCTGGCAAGCACTGGCTGTCAATGTCCTGGCTGCATAAACTCTGTACTTTACCAGCCACATGGTGCTGACAGTTGCGCATTGCAAACAACTTCAGCTCTGCCTGGGACTTACAATGACATACCCAGGGTACGCAAACAGCCTTGGGCCATTAGTAAAACTGATTCAATGTCAAAATACACCCACGTGGAACAACTTGGAAGCATGTGCTCTGTATTTCCCCCTAAATGAACCCAGCAGGACTGAACCCCTGTTGCTCCATGTACTAAGCCACTCATAGATGCCAACAGCACTGTTCACAGGTGCCAACATCACTCAGCATTGATTGACAGCTTGGCCTGATCCTGCCTCCCCTGCATCCATGCTTGCTATGTGCATGACCACTAGTGATCTGCTTGCTCTCAGCCATTCTCAGAGCCACTGGGAGCTGGGGAGGGATGCTCAGGGTAAAATACTCTTGTGCCCATAACTCTTTAAGTTCCATTCCTTGATCACTCTTCCCTGGAAGATGGGCACGGTGACAGCTCCAGGGAAGCTGTCATTCTGTACTCTACCCCCAGGCTGACTAGCTAGCTGGTTTTGTGCTTTCTCAGGAGGGAGGGCAAGCATGAAGAGTTTTCATTTTTCGATGTTGGCTCATAAGTAGACTCCTGATTGCACAAAGCATTTGGAAGACCTGCCCACAAGATACCCTGACTCACTTTCATCACCTTACTGCCAGCTTCTACAAGTTCTCTAAGCATCAGTTCTCAGGATATTGCCCAAGGGTCACGGTATTCCAAGGTACCTGCAATGTGTATTGAAAATAAGATTGCTTCAGTCTTGCCAGGTCCACTTCCCAGAAATGAAGCCAGGGAACACAAATTTTTTTTAGTTTACTTTCAATGCTGGAAGTCAACCTCTGTGCATGCAAGACATGAGGAATAGATAGTTTAAGCAGTTTCTTGGGGGAATCTTAATCAGCCTGACATTTTCAGTGCACTGATCTGATGTTTGTATAGTTAACAACCAGCCGAATCAATTTAGTCCATTAGTTATCTGCCTCGATACATTTAGCCAAACACAAAATTCAGTGTTGGAGGTTTATCCAATGGTTCTCTTTTCCTGTTTTCATCTTGCCCCCTTTAGCTGGGTGTGGATTCTCCTGTTCTCTCCAGCTTCTGACACTACTTTACCTGTACAGAGGGCGTGGGTACCTGGGATTAGGACTGGAGTTTAGCCCTTGAGAGGTACTGATGACATATATGAGTATGTAAAGTAAAGGTCCAGCTTCCTTCTCTGGAATGTGACTGACCCTCAAAAGAGAGAGAGAGAAAGAAAGAGAGAGAGAGATAGAGAGAGACAGAGAGAAGACAGACAGAGAGAGAGAGGAAGAGAGAGAGAGAGAGAGAGAGAGAGAGAGAGAGAGAGAGAGAGAGAGCTCCCAACACTTGGGAGATGTAAGCAAGAAGATCAGGAGTTCAGGGCCAGTCTAGACTATATAGTGAAGTTCTAGGTCACCCCAGATTACATGAGATCCAGTCTCACAAACACGGTCCCCTGCAGAAGAAACAAAGTCCCCTGCAGAAGGCTGGGGAAGAGAGGTTTCCTGGCTTTCTCCCTTTCTCTGTCCTGCATCCCCATTCCCTTCCCTGCATCCTCTGGGAACACATCCTTAATAATCCATTTGCATGATGGTCTTCGTCTCAGGGTCTGATTCTGGGAACATTTACTTAAGGATCTATTTTGCTTCAATTTTTGACCTTTGTGACAACTTGTAGTTAATTACACTATAAGTAATACTGAGCTGGGCAGTCGTGGCACTTGCTTTTAATCCCAGCACTCAGGAGGTAGAGGCAGGTAGAGAAACTTGAGGAATTCTTGACGTATAGTTCGAGGCCAGACTAGTCTACAAAGTAAGTTCCAGAACTGCCAGGGCTACACAGAGAAACCTTGTCTCAGAAAAACAAAACAAAAATAAATAAATAAATAAATAAATAAATAAGCTCTGATTCAATCTCCATTACAGAGGAGAAGGAAAAGGATGGGAGGGGGGAGGAAGAGGAAAGGAGAGAGGGGAGAGAGGCATACGTCATGTTTAAAGAATATTATAGGTCATAAGAGCTTACATTCTTTCCATATTCTATCATTTCTTCCTTTCTTTCCATAATAGCTGATATTAGCACTAATACTTAGCATTTAGTATTCTGGGTAGTATGTGTGTCTTTTGCATCTTTATAGCAACTTTATAGCATTAGCACTTTTATGGTGTCATTTTCTGATGATGACATGGAACATACAGCAAGTGACCTGTTCATAACTAGTGAGCAGCAGCATCAACCACTAAGACGGGTGACTTGGTTCTTATAAGTTGAGGATATGGCTCGATCCTTTCTGGGAACCACAGGGCATTTACTTTGACATTAAGGCCTGTCTTGTTTACCATGCATTTTATATGGTTATTTTGTCTCACCCCAAAGACAGTAAGGCCCTTGGCAGTAGATCCAGTTCTTTATACTGTTTATAGCTTCAGGGAGGCAAGATGTACCCTCCGGGTACTTGTGTCACTGTCCCTTCAATTTCTTCCTGATAGCCTTCTGTTGTTGCTGCTGTTCTCTCTTTAATCACCTCCACTAGTTTCAAGTCTAGATGCTCGCCTGTTCCTTCTTGTCCATCAGCACTCTGTAGCATGACCATAGATTGTGTAAATTTTTAGACACTAGACAGCCAAGTTGTATGTGGGTAGCAAAATTCATGATAGTAGTAAAAATTAAGACAATATTAGTCCTCTCTCTAGTCTTCAGACACAAATAAATACATGTTATGCATACTTTACTGTGCTTTTCAGTTTGGTAGCTACCAGTAACATATGGCTATTTAATGAAATTTTAAGTTAATCTAAGTTCAGTCATTCAGTCATGCTGACCATATATTGCAAGTGTACAGTAGCTACACATGGCTAATGGGCACCACAGAAACAGAATGGAACACTCCCATCATAGAAAGTCCTCTCGCCGTGACTTCAGAGGACACTCACAGCCTACTTTTCGTTTGAAGACTGAATAAAATTATTTCTCTCCAGTTTCCATGGACTCCTACCCACTACCACTAAAATTGCATATGTGTCTTCTGTCCTGTACAAGGGTTTTATTCATGTCTTCCTTCTTATACAGGATGCTAATATGTGACTTTAGATGTAGATAGAAGACGATCTTGATGGAAATCCCTTTTCCCATCCCAGTAGTCCCAGAGGGTGTTTGGAGTTCTGTCAGCTGTAGTCCCGCTTCTTTCCTTTCAGAAACCTTCAATAGGTGCCAACCTTCCTAGTGCTGTGACTTTAATACAGTTCCTTAGGTTGGGTGACCCCCAACCATAACATTATTTTCATTGCTACTTCATAACTGTCATTTTGCTACTGTTATGGGTTGTAATGTAGAAATCTGTGTTTTCTGATGGTCTTAGGTGAGCCCTAAGTGATGCAGGTTTTCTCTCTCAGTGTTGTACTTACCAGGTAAAAGTAAAATAGAGCAGCTCAACCGTTAAAAGAACAAGCAAGCTAACCAAAAAAAAAAACCCCCAAAGGATTTAAATAGGCATTTCCCAAATCATAAATTATGAGAGAAATAAAAACTATAACAAGGTCAAACAAACATGATGTAACTTGCCTTTACTCTCACTACTTGGGAGGAAAATGCAGGCAGATTTCTCAGTTCAAAGTCAGGGCTACATAGTAAGACTAACATACATACATACATACATACATACATACATACATACATACATACCATACATACTGTCTTAGGTTTTTATTGCTCTGATGAAACAGCAAGCTGGGGGAGGGGAAAGGGTTTATTTCTGCGTACACTTCCAGGTGATAGTCTACCACTGAGGGAAGTCAAGGCAGGTCCTCAAGCAGGGCTAGAAGCTGGAGGAAGGAACTGATGGACAGGCCATGGAGAGGTGCTACTTACTGACTTGCTCCTACTGGCTTGCTCAGCCTGCTTTGCTATAGAAACCAGGACTATCAGCCCAGGGGTGGCATCACCCACAATGTGCTGGGGCCTTCCCAATCAATCAATAATTTAAAAAATACCTTACCCAATACATATACACATATACAAACTGAAGGCTGTGGTGGCACATGCTTTTAATTCCAGCACTCAGGAATCCGAGGCCAGGCTTGTCTACAGAGCTAGTTCCAGGGCAGCCAGGGTTACACAGAGAAACCTAGCTTTGAAAAGAAAAAAAAAGGGTGGGGAATAAAATTAATACATTTTTTTTAAAAAGAAAGAAAAGAAAATGTTTTACAGGCTTGCTTACAGCCCCATCTTCTGGAGGCATTTAATTGAAGTTCCATCCTGTCAGATGATGTAAGCTTCTGTCAAGTTGACATAAAACTATCATGTTTCCACAATGTCAAATTTATTGAATGAGAATAAAGTCACAAGGTTTAGTGGCTTTAATGACAGCAATTTGTCACAAAGCCTGCCAAACTTGGTAACTTGGCCTAGGCAAATCCAAGTTCTTCATTTATTCCGATCTTAATTGCCAACGTTATTTCTTACCTTACACAGCACACCACACATAGTAAATGTGTGTGTGTGTGTGTGTGTATCTGTGTGTGTGTCTGTGTGTGTGTGTGTGTGTGTGTGTGTGTGTGTGTGTGTCTTACAGAATGAGGACAAGTTATAAAGGCTGCAACAGAGCTGAAGAGAGAAAGGGCCTGTATAGATAAGATAATAAACCCCATCAGTTCTGAGATGGAGCTTCTCTAGACAGGTATGAACATGACGCTGCTGAATTCAGCTTCAAGAAAAAAAAAAGACCAAACCGTGTCAGGAGCAGGAGTCAATAGTTCAGGTCCAGGTCCAGACTGGAAGACAGGTCCATCATTTGGAATGGAAGCAGGCAGTCCAGTAGGCTCCATCAAGGAAGATGTGTGTGGTGAGGCAAGTCGGGGAGTTGTCACTCCTTGATATACACAATATACATCAGATAATAGGTTTGCACGGGGCCATGACATGGCAGTGTTTTGTGTCCCTCACTTCAGAGTCCAGGCAAGAAAGTTATACTCTTTCTTTCATCCAACATGTCTGATAAGTTCTTGGGCCTAGCTTTTCTGATATGATTTTAAGATGCCCACATTTCCCAGGGTTTCAGTTTTCCCTAATAAATATATAGGGTGGCTCCCTTTCTATTTCCCAAGAATAAGTCATTTGTCAGTCTGTGCTGGGCGGGTGCAGCTTGACACATAATGAAGGTTATGGTTCATCCAAGGGCCACAGTCATTCTTCTTTCTCCCTCAAAATGAAGTCAGAAGTTGCTTGTAAAATAAGGCAATTCATAGCCTGAAAACCCAGTGTTTTATATAACATAGAGTAACTTGGAGTAGGGCAGAGCCTGATCTTAACAGTGTGTGTATGTGAGGGAACGCTAAGCAGCTTTTTACAAAGAACAGGAGGCTGCCACGTGCTATGGCATGGACAGAGTGTGCTGAATGAAATAAGCCAGCTGCCAAAAGGCAAATGCTACACGACTCCAGTTACAGAGTTGTGGGGTATCCACCAGAGAAGACTGCTCTTGGACATGGGTTTTAGCCAATAGAAAGTTAGCTGGTCAGTGACTACACTGAGTGTTCAGGATCCCAGTGTAGCCCTGAACCTTTTTCAGACTGATCTTCTAAGCACAAAAAAACCATGCCCTAGGTTGACTACAATGAGCAAGAACAGCTAGCCAGAAGCAGAATTACAGAAGTGAAAAGGTAAGGTTAGTACATTTAGAAACTTTTCCAGAACTATAAACTTTGATGTGTTAGGCCTTTGTTTTAGGTTTGATAGGTGATATTGTCTGAGTGCTTAGTTTTACAATCTGAATAGTACTTCCATCATGGAGTCAGTTGTGCTAAGGTCTCAGGGCCTACTAAGGTCTAGGGCCCTGTTACAACATCAGATGGCTAAAGTGTTCAAATTCATACAGACCGAAGGTACAATAGTGACTGGCAGAGATGAGAGAGAAATAAACAGGAAATTGTAAGTTGGGTTGATAGTTTCAACAGAGCAACATTTTTTTTAATTTCATAAACTCACTATGCAAAGTTAACACACCCAGAGAGATTTTAGGATTATGCAAAATATCCTACAGGTGTCTTTAAACATTTTTCTAATTATAATGACAATCATTGTGAATTTTAGAAATAACACTACTCCAATGATATTTGTCGTGACACTTGGGATGGCTCCTAACTCTTGAACCCTGAACCTCCTTCAGATAATTTGAATGGGTTATAGAGCATCATTCATTGTTCCAGATACCTACATAAATCCTTTTTGTATACTCAATAGTAACATTTTTTTTTGATAGATGGTTAACAAAAATAGTTGTCTTAACTCCTTGTGTCAGTGCTATTGCAGAAGCAGTGGTGCTAGCAATTAATGAAATTAAAGCTGTTATACCAGCAGTAATCAAGCCTGCTACTCTCTTGCTTCTGCTTAAAGCCTAACTCATTTCTTCCAGCACTTTCAACCTTTTTTCAGAGAATCAAGGTTTTCTAATACTCAGGGCAGTAAGACAAAAGCTGGTCATAGGCCCCCATAACAGAGTTTTACATGATGAAAATATTCTGAAGAACTCTGAAACCAAGTTCTGAAGGTATCTCATAACCATATACTATACTTCAAACTCTAGTCTGTATACTTAAAATTAATTAAGATGGTAGGTTAGGAGGAGGAGAATCCAAGAGGACCAGAATAGCATCAGTGAACTGAATGAGGCAGTGTATCAGGGAACAGATGACACATCCAAAGCAGAACTTGGGAGAATTCAATAGAGAAATACACAAAGCTGAGTGTGATAGTGCATGCCTATAATCCCACTTGGAGGTGGAGGCAAGCGAATTTCAGCTTCATTAAGAAAGCCTGTCTCAAAAAGTAAGGTGGTGGGCAATAGAGAAAATCTCTCCACATATACATACATACATGCCTATTCCACACATGCACAAGCACACACACACACACTAACACCCTTTCAAGGGCATGCTCAATTACATATTACCACCATCAACAACAGAACAAACGAACAAACAAAAACCACATAACAATATTACAACCATATTGACAGAAATCTCTGAGAAATGGTGAAACATCCCAGGGGGAGCATTCACATGTCAAACGTTGCCCACTGCCCAACCATGTGGAATACTATCCACTGATAAAGATACTGCTGACATGTTAAGAGAAGCAGTGCCATCCGGTCTGGGCCCCAGTACTGAGTAGATCCCGGGGCTTGCAGCTCTGAACCCAATCTCACAGAACCCAGAGGAAGTGGGCCTCCCAGGAGCTCTTACCTAGGCAATGCCTTAGATAAGGAGACAGCAACACTCACCCCAAACAGGGAGTAACTGGGGCCCACTAGGACCCAGGAATTTACTCCTGGCCGGGAGCACTGGTTCCTTCCGGTCTGGGTCTGAGCACTGAGCAAATCTTGGACCCCAGCTCTAACCCCAACAGCAACACCCACCCAACACAGTTCTGATACAACCAAGATAATAGGAAAGACAGGCTCCAGTCAGAGACAGGGCAGGTAGCACTAAGGAGATCCAGATGGTGAAAGGCAACTGCAAGAACATAAGCATCAGCAACCCAGGGTACTTGGCATCATTAGAACCTAGTTCTCCCGCACTAGAAAGTCCTGAATTCTCCATATCACTAGGAAAGCAAGATTCAGATTTAAAATCACTTCTCATAATGGTGATAGAGGATTTTAAGAAGGACATAAAAACACTCTCAAAGAATTTGAGAACACAGGTAGACAGGTAGAAGCCCTTAAAGAGGAAACACAAAAATCCCTTAAAGAATTACAAGAATACACAACCAAACAGGTGAAGGAATTGAACAAAACCATCCAGGACATAAAAATCGAAGTAGAAACAATCAAGAAATCACAAAGGGAGACTACCAGGGATATAGAAAACATAAGAAAGAAATCAGGAGTCATAGATGCAAGCATCACCAACAGAATACAAGAGATAGAAGAGAGAATCTCAGGTGCAGAAGATACCATAGAAAATATTGACACAATTGTCAAAGAAAATGCAAAATGCAAAACGTTCTCAACACAAAACATCCAGAAAATCCAGGACACAATGAGGAGACCAAACCTAAGGATAATAGGTATAGAAGAAAGTGGAGATTCCCAACTTAAAGGCCAATAAATATATTCAAAAAAATTATAGAAGAAAACTTCCCTAATCTAAAGAACGAGATGCCCATACACATACAAGAAGTCTACAGAATGCCAAATAAACTAAACCAGAAAAGAAATACCTCCCATCACATAATAATTAAAACACCAAATGTACAAAACAAAGAAAGAATATTAAATGCAGTAAGGGGAAAAGGCCAAGTAACATATAAAGGCAGACCTATCAGAATTACACCAGACTTCTCACCAGATACTATAAAAGCCAGAAGATCCTGGACAGATGTCATACAGACCCTAAGAGAACACAAATGCCAGCCCAGGCTACTATACCCAGCAAAATTCTCAATTACCATAGATGGAGAAACCAAGATATTCCACGACAAAACCAAATTTACACAATATCTTTCCACAAACCCAGCACTACAAAAGATAATTGCAGGAAAGCTCCAATACAAGGAGGGAAATTATACCTTAGAAAGAGCAAGAAAGTAATCCTCTTCCAACAAATCCAAAAGAAGATAGCCACACAAAGATAATTCTATCTCTAATAACAAAAATAACAGGAAGCAACAATCACTGTTCCTTAATATCTCTTAATATCAATGGACTCAATTCCCCAATAAAAAGACATAGGCTAACGGACTGGATACGTAAACAGGATGCAGCATTTTGCTGCATACAGTAAACCCACCTCAGTGACAAAGACAGACTCTATCTTAGAGTAAAAGGCTGGGAAACAATTTTTCAAGCAAATGATCCTAAGAAACAAGCTGGAGTAGCCATTCTAAAGTCTCTGGCCTGAGAACACAAAGAGGGGGGACTCATGACTCCACCTGTATAGATAGTTGAGGGTGGTCTTGCCAGGCATCAGTGGAAGTGAACGGCCTTGGTGCCTAAAAAATTGGATTCCCTAGTGTTGGGGAATTTCCAGAGCAGGGAGACAGGAAGGGGAGGATGGTGGGAGCACACCCTCATAGAAATAGAAGGAGGAAGGATGGGGTAAGGGGTTTGGGGGGGGAATATTAGAGAAGATAACACTGAAAGGTAAATAAATAAAATATCCAATTTAAAAAAACAGATAATTGGTCTGTCAATTGTAGTTGAGCAGTTGAGACTTTGTCAACAATGTATTAAGGGGATTTCATATAATCCTGAAGGACAAGGTATTGTGGAAGAGGTCCATGGAACTTTAAAAAGATTGGTGAGACATACTGTTGCCGAGATAAAGAATGATGCCGACCTGTGAACTTACTGAGTGCCCTGAAAAGGATGACTGGGGCACTGTATTGGACATATGTTCCTGACCCACCTTTGCTTGACTATATTCCAGATGAGACAAGCTGCCTTACCTCAAGTTTTTAGACCTTGTGGGATAGAGAATGGAAAAGAGAAATTATGTCTCTTGTATTCTTCTTAAAGGTGCCCAGCTATTAGAACTCAGTCATCTACTGGTCTAGAGGACTCAGTCATCTACTGGTCTAGAAATCAATCCAATATGGAAAAAATGTTACTATTGAGTATACAAATAGATTTATGTAGGTATCTGGAACAATGAATGATGCTCTATAACTCATTCAAATTATCTGAAGGAGGTTCAGGGTTCAAGAGTTAGGAGCCATCCCAAGTATTATGACAAATATCACTGGAGTAGTGTTATTTCTAAAATTCACAATGGTTGTCATAATTAGAAAAATGTTTATAGACACCTGTAGGATATTTGGCATAATCCTAAAACCTCTCTGGGTGTGTTAACTTTGCATAGTGAGATTATGAATTTAAAGAATGCTGCTCTGTTGACCTTTGATGCTGCAGATAATGCTGATAAAATTATCCATGGCCTGAGGTCAGTATTTTCATTTCTGGTCAAACCTCAGGAATGGCATATATAGCTTGATCAGGCTAGCCCTTCTTGTCCTGGGAATAGTTTTATTCCTACCCATCATGTTAAAGCTTATCTTTAACAACATCAACATGTTGGCAGCCAAAGTACATGGCTTGAACCTGAAAATGGACCCCCAGACAGAGTTACTAAATTAACAGACTGGCAAGACAAGGACAGGTAAGATTCTGCACAGAGCCTTACCAACCAACTTACTAAGACAGAAGTGCATTGCCTTTAATAATGCATATTCCATGATGGGTAAGGAAGGTATTCTTGTCAGGATGACCTAAGACAGGCTCATTCTTGTTAACAAAATAAAAAAGGAAGAGAGGCAGAGAGCCTTTGGGGCTGCTTGGCAAGAAGCTGACACGGGCCAAGGACAAGGAAAGGGGCTGCTTGACAGGAATATGATACTGGCCAAGGACAAGGAAGTAGGCTTCAAGAAGGAATCTGACAATAGACTAGAACAAAGAAGTAATTTCAGGTAGGAATCTAAATTGTAGGCTACAACAAAGAAGTAATCTCAGGCAGGAATCTAAATATTAGGCCAGAACAAAGAAGTAATTTCAGACAGGAATCTAAATTTTAAGCTAGAACAAGGAAGAAGGCTTCAGACAGGAAAACGACTTTGGGCTAGGATAGGGAAGTAGGGTCAGATACTTTGGTCATCCTGATAAGCCTTTAGAAACAATGATCACAGGAGTGTTCACGTAACTGGGTTTAATGCCTTCCATTTTCCTTGACTATTTGTGTTTATTGTATAGTTTGTTCCTCAACTATTTGCATCTATTGTATTGCTAGACCTTCAACCTAGAACTGACCTTAATACATACATGTAATCAAAATGGTATAAAAGCATAAAGGAAGAGGGGGTATAGGATAGGGGGTTCTGGTGAGGGGAAATGGGGAAAGGGGATGACATTTGTATTGTAAATAAATAAAATATACAATAAAAAAAGAGAGAGAAGCATTGCCGAGAAGAGAGTCCATAATGGAGAGGCTCTATGATGCCATTTGATATAATCCCCCAAATAAATGCTGTCTGGATTTGCCAATTTTCTGAGTCCATAAATCCCTATGTCCTGAAACTCCATCGATGTGGATTTCTGTTACATACACCAGAAATGGTATAGCACAAAAGGCTTGAGTAACACAACAACTTACCTTCCCTCTCTACTGCAGGCACACACCCCTATGCCCCCCACCCCATGCCCACCCCCACCCCCCACACTCTTTCCTGGTCTCCACCCTTATGAAGGTCATTCATGGAAATCTGTCATCTCACCAACCCTCATAGAAATAAGTCACTGCACTATTTTAGTGTGGTATATGACACCAAGCAACTTTATGAGTTTTTAAAAAATAAATTTAGATCAGTATATTATTTAAAGATCATGTTATAATTTTCATTTTAATCTATTCTTTAATAATATTCTTAATATATAAGGACAAGGTTTGACTTCCTTCCATTTAACAAGTGATGCATGCTGCTTAATTTATTTCAAATTAAGTATGCACGAAAGAGTATGGCTTATCTACAAATTCAAAATGACATTTTAATTTTGTGTTTGGGGACGAAATGTGTATTAATATGTAGATTGAAATTTAACTATGTGTTGGAGCCCTCCAAACTGCTTCCATGACCTGATATTTGGAATTCTTGAATTTCTCTCTTAAAAAAAATCAATTACTTTATTATTATAATTTTCATGTTTTGTTTCTAAAAAAGGAGACGTGAGCACTTTCTGGCTGCTATTTGCAAGTACTCTCCAGAAATAACACACTGTGGAGTTGGATCATTTTATTTCCAATAAAGGAAAAGCCAAATTGAATAAAATTTTCCCCTGTTAACATGGGTTTTGAAGAACTAGAGCTCTTGTGATGTACTCAGAGGTGCTTACAAGTCTGAGGTCAAAATTCAAAACTCTCAGTTTTGTGTCTATTGCTCATTCTCTCTCTTTCTTTCCCATCAGAACCATTTTAAGGGAACAAATCAGTAACTCATTCTGTTCTAAGTCTGTATCATTGATGCCATCTCTCTTTCCCAAGTTATCCACTTGAGAATAAGTCAGTCACCTGAATAATAATAGAATGCTACAAAAGGGGCAAGACCACCACCACAGACACCACCAGGGCACAGTAAGCTAGCAACCAAGTGACAGAGGGACTAGCCCCCAAATACCTCATCAGCATCTGGCAGTATTTATGTTTATACTGGTTGCTTTTCTCATCACTGTGGCAAAGCACTTGACTAAAGTAACTTAGAGACAGTTTATTTGGGTTCATACTTTGAGAGTACTGTCCATCATGGTGGGGGAGTCAGGGCAGCAGGAGTCTGAGGCCGCTGGCAGCATTCCATCCACAGTCAACAAAGGGAAAGAGATAAATGTTTCTGCTCAGGTTGTTTTCTCCTTCTCTTGACGTCAGTCTGTGGTACGACAGTGGCCACCCACATCTAGGGTGGGTCTTCCTACCTCAAATAACCCAATCTGCAAAAGTCCTCAAGGACATGGCCAGAGGTTTATCTCCTAGGAGATTCCATCAGGTTAACAGTCCATTTTAATCATCCCAACATTTGGAATTAAATGATATCCTACAATTATTTTTTAAACCGTTAATAAACCCCTGGTTATTTTTTATATCAAAACTGAAGTTGAACATTTTGAACTCATATCCTGACTCCCAGCTCTATCACCTTCAGCAACTTCTTATTTATTTCCCTTTTCTTTTTCTAACACTGTTTATAGATATAAACGAGGAATTAAAATGGCTTAGCCAGTCCACAGTGTGGCCACACCACCATCAGTGGAATCGGGGAGAATGTCACCTTGAAGTTGGCTTTGGTTATTTTCACTTCAGTGTATTGTTAAACCGGCAGAAGGGTGAAACATGTGGAAGATGAAAGTGATAACGATCTCATGTGAACCGATGTAGCTCATCAAAAGCAGCCCTAAGAGAACAAGGGTTTCACCTGGCAGACAAACAAAAGCCTCATTTTCATAGCATCATTAGGCTGAGGCAGGTAGCGATATGCAAGTGTGGTCCCCAGACCTGCATTACTGACTTGAGTATTTCCGGAAATATAAATTATTTTTTAAAGATGTATTTATTTGTTTTATGTATATGAGTGCTCTGTCTGCATGTATATCTGCATGCCAGAAGAGGGCATCAGATCCCATTACAAATGGCTGTGAGCCACCATGTGGTTGCTGGGAATTGAACTCAGGACCTCTGGAAGAGTAGCTAGTGCTCTTAACCACTGAGCCATGTCGCCCCTCCCCAGGAAATATAAATTATTGAACCTTAGCTCAGGCCTGGGGAATCAAAAACTTTGAAACTGGAGTACAGTAATTTGTATTTTAACAAGCCTGGCTGAGATTCATGAAAATCCATGGCATTTACAGGGTATCCAGAATCTAATTGACCCTTTTTATTTCATTATCAAGTGCTAAACAACATAGAAGCAATGCCTTCAAAGATAGAGAAAAATATTAGAACTTAAAACTCTGGGGGGGGGGCCTGTGGGGGTTGTCTTGCTATGTAGCACAGGCTGGTCTTAATCTCTCAGTTCTCCCACCTCCACCACTGAAATGCAGGGACTATGCACATGTGCACCATCACACTTGAAGGCTTTGGGGATCTCATGCATTTGTGTGTATGTGCGTGTGTGCGTGTGTGCGTGTGTGCGTGTGTGCGTGTGTGCGTGCGTGCGTGTGTGTGTGTGTGTGTGTGTGTGTGTGTGTGTGTGTGTGTATGTGTATGTGTGTGTGTGTGAAGGGTGAATGAATGCCCTTTCAAGTGCCTGATAGCTTTGACTGTGTCTGGGGCTCTGGCTCCAGGAGCACCTTCCTAGTATGCTCTAAGCACTAACCAATGAAACATTCTGTGATGACGACAATATTTTATAACCTACAACATCAATCTGTGATGTACCACTCAGTATGTGAGCCACTAAGCCCAAGAAGCACTTAATGGTATGGTTAGCACCATTGAAGAGATGGGGTTAAAATCGCACAGAATTTTAACTAATTTAAATTTGATAGCCACACATTGGTCAGAGTTATACTGAAAGTTACTGTTAGCATCAAATAATGTTACACACTTAATGTATGCTAAGGAAAATGATCCTGTTTCTCTGAAATTCAAATGTATTGATCAACTACTGTTATTTGCTCAATCTGACCTGAGGCATGGAAAGTTTGATTGAAAGGTTCTCTGGTCAGGTATGGCTGTGCACACCTGTGATCCCAGCACTAAGGAAGCAGAAGGAGCATCACTGGAAGTCTGAGGCCAATATAATCTACACAGGAACTTCTAGAGAGGCGGGTTTGTCATTAGCCACAAAGACAGAGGCACAGCTCCACCCCTTACTCTCAGCAGCCTAAGGAGTTCCCTTAAGTTTTTTTAGTGACTTCTACTCAGGTGAGACGGAAAAGAATTTTAGAATTTTAGGACAAGCCAGTGTGAAACAGATTTGGAGTTTCTAAAATAGACATGATTGGGGACGGGGGGAGAAAGAGCATCTGAGAGCATGGGTGTGGATTTCTCAGAGAGTTGTGCTTTATTTAACAATATGAATGTGCACACTTGTAGGTATGTGTGCATGTGTATGCATATGCACGTAGAGGCCAGAAACTGATGGTAGGTGTCTTCTTCAGTCAGTCCCCACTTTATTATTTGAGACATGGTCTCTCACTGAGCCTGGGGTTTGCTGATTGAAGTAGAGTGGGTAGCTAGCTCCATGCCTGGGTTTTTAAAATATGAATTCTGGGGTATTGAACTCAGAGCTCTTCATGGATTCATGGCAAGCATCTTACTGACTGAGCCATCTTCTCAGCCCAAAAGATGTCAGAAATAGAACTTAACCATGGCAGTTAAGAGAAAAAGAGATGCTTAGAGATAGATTACACTGTACCTAAATCTGAGTGCATGTTTCTCAGTGGAGAATGCACTGAAATGTCTTAGCATAAGTGATAAGTACCCCTTTGGAAGTTCTCACGTTATATCTGGAGAGTTAAGAACTTTCTTTCTTTGTTCTCTCCTTTGGATACGTGTGATCATAGGACAGCTCCAGAGGTGCCTTGGATAGGATTATAATCTAATAAGGGAAAACCAGGAGTCATTATGGTTGCATAAGGGGTTTGTGGTATGTCTCTTACTATACTTGTGGTTTCTGGTGAGATTACTCAAAAATTGTGAGTTTATATCTGGGAAGGGAGAAAGGCCTCGGGGAAATGTTATTTGGGTTACAAACTTGATTCTCAGGTGATGAGAGGCATCAATCAGACTCCTGCATGTCAGCTTCCTTCCCAATGTTCCCACAGTTTCCTCTTTGACCCGGCCTCAGAAGAAAGAAGGTTCCATATCCATAACCAGAAAAAAACAGAGTTGAGTTCATTTTGGCCAGATAAGGGTACAAGACTAGTTGTTCTCTTTTGAAGTCAATTTTAAGAGGAATAATGGCTGAGAAAGTTAATATAAATGATGAGTTAAAAGACAAATTTGACTGGAGATGAGGTCCAAGGATAGAGGGCTTATCTAAAAAGCCATCCCTGTAGCATTCTTGTAATTATCCTTATCTCTCAACCACTGGCTCCATTCTCTACAGACAAGTTGTAACAGAAAATGAGAGGCAGTGTCCGAGAGGCTAATTTCAGCCAAGATGATTCTGGGTTTAGAGTATAGTCCTAGGTACTTGGCATGTTATCTGTGAGCCATGCTATTGATTGCCAGGCACACAGTGCCTCCTTACCTATTCAATCCCCTAGTCACCTAGACATTTGATTACCATATTAAAGTCATTGTGGAAATTTAAAAAAAAATAAGATCAAGATTCATTTATTACTCCTATACTTGTGGCTTTGCTTTGCTTCAAAAAACAAAACCAAAAATATATGGCAACTAGAAGAATATTGCTAGTTCTCTAGAAAACTTAATGGTGGTTTTTGACAACCCTATAATTTCCAGCTGTGATCAAATAGAGGTGCCATAACTCTCTCTTCTTTGGGTACGGAAAAGAAACCAGTACTTGATGCCTCCGAATTCATCATTGATATAATAAAGACGGTATTATTTTACAACTGCATATTAAGTGGATATTTAATAACCCCATTGTGTGTGTGTGTGTGTGTGTGTGTGTGTGTGTGTGTGTGTTTCTTTCATTTCTTTATCTTTATTTTCTTTTTAGACAATGTCTCATATAGCTCAGGCGAGCCTGGAACTCGATATGTTGCTCAGATTCAAGATTCTCCTGGCTCAACTTCCTAGGTGCTGGGTTTACAGGCATGTGCTGCCACCACCACATTCACCTTTGAAAACATTACTTTTAAAAAGATTTATTTGTTTTGATTTTATGTGTATAGGTATTTTGCCTGCACATATGGTATACCACATGCATGCCTGGTGCCTCTAGAGGTCAGAATAGGGGGTCAGATTCCCTAGAACTGGAGTTACAGACAGTTGTGAGCCACCATGGAACTGGAAATTGAACCTTTGTCCTCTGAAAGAACCACCAGTGCTCTTAACTGCCTACCCATCTCTCTAGTCTGAACACCACCATTTTTAACTAACAAAATGTATTTTGAAATTGACCCTCCCTTCCCAGAAATAGCAGAAAAAAACCAAACATGGTATTAAAAAAAAAAAGAACCAAACAAATAATGTTCTAGGAGGCAGAATGGTTCTAGACACTCTTGTTTCTGAGACCTGTTAGGATTTGGAATGATATTTTGTGATTTTTTTTTTTAAAAAAAGAAAGGTTGTAGTAAAACAAACAGCAGATTTTAAAAATAAATCTTGATAAAATCGTGTCTAGACCATCACCTTTGAAATGTTTGCATTTTCTCCGTTTCCTGATATCCGCACATAGATACATATTGAGCTTTAAGAGCTGATGACTTGCCCCCAGTGGATTTCCAGCAAGGGTTTCTCAGCACTTGACTTGTTCTGTTCCCTTCCCTAGCACTTTACTAAAGAGAAGCATTGGATCTGGAGGGCAGCTGATTCTCTGCCCCCAAGATGCAAGCATGTGAACATACTCCTAGAATAACTCTGGCTTAACTCAGAAACATAACGCTTGTCCTGGAGGGGCCTCCCCTGTGACTGGTACCCAGACTGGGTATGAGTGCTCTCTCTCTGAGACATGGGTCTCACGAGGTGAGAGTAAGACCACTACCACATTTTTTTCAGCCAAATTTGAAGCAAGCTAACTGGTCAGGACCATGTATACTGACCAGGTTCATACCTGAGACCCATGCTCAGAATATGGTATCAAATTACATTAGTCAAGGGCTTATAAAGACAAAAAACCACAAGACTCCACACTTCCTGTCTTCCTACAATAAGAGGCAAGCATACATCCTGACATACTTCCTGCCTACTTACCTCCTGTCTATGTATGATCAAGCACACATCCTATGCCATTGGGACAACCA
>JANHMN010000005.1:75011203-75026203 GCA_030674055.1 Rhabdomys pumilio | reverse complement strand
GCCTGAACATTTTGGAAACATGTCTCTCGGAGACTATGAAGAGACAGTGGAATCTGCTGTTTTCTTCCAACCCTTCCCTCCATCACCAGCTAGCGCCCCTTTGCAACCTCAGCTGACTCTAGAGGACAGGGAGGCTCCTGGTGAGAGGTTGCTTCCTCATTTGGCGACTAGTGAGTTTTAAGGGGAACGGGGAGGAGGTGGGTAGAGGCTAGAGGCTTACACAGCGGTTTGATGCAGCCAAACCACACGGTGTGTGTGGAAGAGCACGATAGTCGCGGCTGGAGAGACACTTACAGGAAGGGGACGCTGGTGTTCAGTTCCCTGCCCTGACTCTAGCAGAACTACAGAGATGCGCATGCAGGAATCCTGGGGACTGCTTTGGGCAGGATTCTTGGGTGAACTTTGCAAATGCTCTCTGGAGTTGCCGGGAGCGCGAACCTGGAGTCTGGTGCCCCCTAGTGGGCTACAGGTGCCTGAACTGGAACTACCTCGAGAATCTGAGGGGGCTTTATGGCTGAAAACCAGTTTCCCACTGGTTTTCCCACTAATCCCCTGACCTATTGCCTTCAAAATGTGGAAAGGGACCTTGGGCATCACCAAAACACAGTGTGCAGTAGCACAAGGCCATCCTATGGGTGGCCGCAGAGGAGGAGAAATCCAGCTTAAAGATGAGAACAGGGCAAGTTTGTTTACATTTGTAATCCCAACACGCAGAAATCGGAAATAACAGGATTGCAAGTTCTAGGCCAGCCTGGGGGTCAGGGGGCGGTGTCACAGCATCTGATCTGGAAAAGGACCTTTCTTTCCCCTCAGGAAAATCTAAGCCTCCGTTCCCTGGCTACCATTTTCAGACTAGAGGAATTTGTAGTCAAGATCATCAGCTTTACCAAACAAGAGACCACAGAGAGTTCTTCTAAGAGCCACCTAAAGCACCCAGACTCATGTGTTTGAAAGCAGGGATTGGAAAACACAAAATGGTGTCACATATAAGTCAGCCAGTAAATTGAGCCCCATCAACATGTCAGTGGCATACACCCAGACACAGGGCATAGACTTGGGAAGCAGACAGAAGGAGAACTAAATATTACTGTACCACTTAATAGATTTGTTACGTCAGGAATTCCTATCCGTCTCCATTTCTTCCTTTGTAGATAAGGGTAAACCCTAGTGTGAAATCCAGGGTGTGCTGCAAACCTGTAATCCAGCATTTGGAACTCAGAGGCAGGAGGATCCAGAGTTTAAGGTCATCCTTAGCTACATTACAAGTTTGAGTTTGAGAGTTCCATCTGGAATACATGAGACATACAATGCTGTCTCAAGAATGAAAGAGGGGGTGGTGATCCCTGGTGGACATTCGAATAAGTTAGGGAAAGGAGCCGCTGCTTATGTGTACACAAGTGGCCGCGTGTTGTCAGTTATTGGGGGAAAGACCTGAAGAGGTCTATGGCAAAAAACAAAAAGAACTAGTAAAATGAAAGTTTAAAAAAAAAGCGTGGGTTGATGTGATGGCTCAAGCTTGTAGCCCCATTACTCAGGAGGCCAAGGGGGTGGATCACAAGGCAGTTCCTGGCCACCCTGGGCTAACAGAGTGAGACTGTCTCAACGCTACACCACCACCACCCCCCCCCCCCAAGCAAAAAACAAAAATCAAAACCGTAAAACAAAAACCAAACAATCCCCTCAAAAGAAATGAGTAAAAAATGCTGACAATCCAAACTCAGTGATCTGAGCTTCAAATTTGGTTGTGTTTCCTGGCAGCTGAGGCGCAAAAAAGAAAGGTGAGCAGCCAGCCACACCCAGCTCCACCCATCAGAGAGAGGCAGAAGCAGAAGTTCTCAAAGGACATGAGGGTTCTCCTGGCTCCCAGTTTCCGAAGCTGTGTGTCAGGAGATTTTCTGGCTTGGCTTATAAATGACTTCAAAGGTTTTCTTTCCTGGGGGAGGGGATTTCCAAACCTGTTAACAGAAGTGATGTACTAACTGAGACTGTGACAATTTCCATAGCAATTACTATCCGTAATCCTTCCAATTCCCTGCTATGTTATGAGATCAGCCAGAGGATTTGTATATTCACCGCTTCCACCTCCAAGGAAATATTCTGTCACCCACACAGAAGCCTCAGATTGAGAACAAATCTCTTCAGTATATAGGGGTAGTTTTAGATTAACTAGCTAAATTCAAAAGGTTCTCTTTCCATGGTCCAATTCTGGCTCCACTACTCCTCCATCAAAGGCCGTGGTCATCTTTCAGGAGCATTTATATAGGAAGTGAACATCCTTTGCCAAAGGAAAAAAAAAAAAACCAAAACCAAAACCAAACAAAACCACTACAGGTGAGCTTTCCCAGTCAACCACTAACAACTTAACTAATCTGCATATGCTAATGTGGGTTCCAAGAAAGGCGTCAAAATAAGCCCCTGTCCTCCCTCACCTTTACTTTAATCCCCACATAGGTTTTGCTTTTACCATATGGTAATTATTTCCAAATCACAAGTGCAAACACTCACTCTGATTGGAAAATTAGCAGATTTCAAACTCAGGTAATTTGTCCCTAATGAGGAACTTGTTGAACTGAATTTAACAATTAACTCGAACACCCTTTGCTGCCTGCCTCTAAGGCAGGGAGTGGAAGACAGAAGGGCAAGTCAAGGGCTGGGGTCCAGCAGGTTAAGACTGGGTTGGGGAAAGGTGTGTTCTTGAGGCTCTTAGAACCTCAGACATTTGGCTATTCAAAGAGCTATATGTGTGTGTAATATACCTAAATTTGAAGACATATGAAAGTAGAGCGACTAATACAATAAGTATTCCTGTACCCACAATCCACCTCCCATTGCTACGGGGGAGGTCTCCAGTTTCCTTGGATCTCCACCCCAGCAACAATCTTGGTTCTTGTGCTCCCCAAAGAGAAGAATTCAGATAGGACACAGTAACAGATCAAGCAGAGGGTTAATTAGAGCAAGCAAGGAAACAAGTGTGAATTCTTTACGGGTGTGTGTGTGTGGGGGGGGAAGGTGGGTCTAGATGAGCAGCCAAAACCCCAATCCTAACAGGCATGAGGTTCACATCTCTCTACTACCTGTTGTCCCCTCCCTTGTACCTCTCCCAGGGTAAACAATTCCAGGAAAGGGGTGTGCTTTTCTTGGAAGTCCATTTTTACCCAGAATTTAGTGTATATATATATATATATATATATATATATATATATATATATATGATACAGAAATATTCATAGGGGTTTAAGTACCCTTAAAGTTGTTGAAAAATTCAGTAAAGGAAAGGGTAACAGTATTCTGTTATTCTGTGCATGTTCTCTTGGAGTCTTGAAGTTGCTTCAATCTAACCCCCCTAGCAGTGTGGACCACTTTCTCCCACTGTCCCTTACATCCTGTTTTTGGCAGGTCCTAAACGGGCTTATCTGGAGTTTATCACAGTCACTTTCTTTGTATCTGGACCATCAGTTAACCATCATTATTATCTTTATACTGTTCCAAGGCCCTCATCAAAGCCTGCTTGTTGTTCCTTAGATCTGCTATATTACACTGTATTAATTTAACATACTTAATACACTCAGAAGCAGCCGGGCAGTGGTGGTGCATGCCTTTAATCCCAGCACTTAGGAGGCAGAGGCAGGCGGATTTCTGAGTTCGAGGCCAGCCTGGTCTACAGAGTGAGTTCCAGGACAGCCAGGGCTACACAGAGAAACCCTGTCTCGAAAAAACCAAAAAAAAAAAAAACACACTCAGAAGCAGTAGACAGATGTTGCTGCTGCTGTTGGCCACTATCTCTTGGAGCTAACCTCCTCTTTAACACCACCACTATCCACTCATGACTAATTTGATATTAGCTGTGTAGAAGGAACTGGAAACCTAGAAGTCAGATAAACAAGAGTACGGGAAGAGAACATAGAAAGAGAGGGAGTCCCTCTGTCTGTCTCTGTCTGTCTCTCTGTCTGTGTCTCTCTCTGTCTCTCTCTCTCTCTGTTTCCCCCACCCCCAACACCCCAGGCTCCCAAACTCCTGGGAAGTGAAATCTGTGAGTTTTAGTTAACTGCTGGGATGGTGAGGATCCCTTCCTGGGCATTTCACATATGATTGTGCAGAGCTTTTCAAACCATTCTCTTTTGCCCTCCTTAGTCCATGTCTGGGGCCCCTTGATTTCTGCAGATTACAGCCCAAGTAACCCCAGACTGTAAGGATTTCAAGGTCACCCAAGCATAGGACCATTGCTCTTACTGCAAACCTTAATGATCAACTCCAATATCAAGATCTAGCTCCCAATTCATGCTTGAGACCATTTCTGTATTTGGCTTTGCTCCTCCATCTCCAGAATGCCAGTGACACTGCCCAGCAAAACAAAACAAAACAAACAAACAAACAAACCAAAACAAACCAAAACAAACAAAAAAAACCCCACTAGCCACATGTGGCTAAGCACTCAAAACATAGCTAGTGAAAATAAAGAGCTAAATTGAAAATGTGTTTACCTACAATTATTTTAAATTTTAAAAATTGCCAAGCATGGTGGTACATCCCTTTTAATCCCAGCACTCGAGAAGCAGAGGCAGGCAGATTTCTGAATTTGAGGCCAGCCTGGTCTACAGAGGGAGTACCAGGACAGCCAGGGCTATGAGGAGAGATCCTATCTCAAAATAAAATCAAATAAAATTTAAACATTGGTACTTGATTCACTTATCAGGAAAATTAAAAGTGCATTTGAGAAACGAATTTTTAAACAAAGATTCATTATTTGTTTATGTGTACATGTGTGTCTGTGTGTATGCATACAGATATTGAGGAAGCCAGAAGGGAGTTGGGTCCCCTGGAGCCATAATTATGGTAGTTGTAAGCCACCTGACAAAGACCCTGGGAAAATAATTTGGGTCCTCTGGAATTGCTGCAAGCACTCTTACCCACTGAGCCCTTTCTCCAGCATCCTGAATCTGCATTTCAACTGTAAGTTTTCTACAAGTCTAAATTTGCATCATGTATTTTTGCCTGTGTATGCCTATATTGGGAGTTGGGGGCACATGAACACTAATGGGTAACCTCAGCTGTCTCTTCCAGGTGCCATCTGCCTTATTTTTTTTTAACTTTTTATTGATTCTTCATGACTTTCCTATCATTTACCCTAATCCCACTCATCTCCCTGTCCCTCCATAGCTGCCCTATGCTTTCACAACCTCCCCACCAAGGAAAACAAAAAATTTTTTTAAAATTTTAATTTAATTAAAGATTTTAAAAAATCTCACTGTGGAAACTGAGGTGTGTCACTGTATGTCACAAGAGTATATCCTTTGTCCAAACAGCTTTACTTGCAAATGTTTATTGCAGTGAGTCATTGGTCTGGTTTAAGGCCTCTGGCTTGTTACACTATCTATACTGGATTCTCATCAGGACTCCTCCTGGATATCCTGTTATTGCCCTGTGTCATGGAGGTCCTGCAGCTTTGGTTCTGCAGGACCAACCCATTCAAATGTTCCAGGAACTCATGAATGGGGTTTGGGCCTGGGCGGTAGGCGAGTTGGTCAGCCCAGCAGCTCTCCTGTGCCTGTGCCACCAGGGCCAGCTTTCCTGCCTTGCCCAGGTCAGTGGTGTGGCCTGCTCTCTCAAGTACTATAGCTGGCAAGGGGAGGGCCAGCTCTTCTGCTTTCATACCCTGGGTTGGGGGGCAGCTCTCCTACACCCACACTACTGCAAAGCCAACGAGGAGTGGGCCCAGCACAGGGATGAGGTCAGATCTGCACAGCTCTGGGACATCAGCATGGCCACAGGTAGCAGCACAGACCAGGGACATTCACATGGCCTTTGGTGGTAACATGGGACACAGACATTGACACAGACTCCTGCTGCTGCAGGGCCACAGACTCAGACATGGCCCTCGGCAGCAGCAAGGGCCAGGACTTCATGATGGCCTCAGGTAGCAATGCAAGCTACACCCGTCAGGCTGTTCTTCATCACTCTCGAGTTTCCAGTTCCTCCTTTCTCCACAGTGCACAAAAAAAGTTCTGCTTTCTCTCTCTCCCATCTCTCCACCTCACCCACTTCCATATGAAGCAGGCATGCCTCTGAGTGTTTTCTGCCCACCAGCTGCCATGTGGCAGCATCTACCTTAATTTTTAAGCAGTACGTAATTTTGAGGCCAGAGAGATGCCTCAAGGAGTAAAAGGGCTTGCCATACATGCATGAAAAGGCAAGTTCAATCCCCAAAACTCTCATAAAAATCCAAATGTTGTGGCCAACAGCTATAATTCCAGTGCTTTGTAATATGAGATGAGAATTGGCAACAGGAGAATCACCCTCTTGAAGCCACCTCTCTTGGAGTGTACAGCACAGCAGTAGAAACAGCAAGAGGACGCTGTCTCAAAGGTATAAGATATACCTACACATACATGCATGTACACAACCACACAAGAAAAAAACAGAGAGGAGAAGGGAGAGAAGGGGAGAGGGGGAGAGGGAAGGAGGGAGGGAGGGAAAGAAAGTGGGAGAGAAAGAGAGGGAGAAAGAGAGGGAAGGGGAGAGGGAAAGGGGGAGAGAGAGAGAAAGAGAGGGGGATTAAATAATAAGTAAGAATTCATCTCAGGAAGGAAAAGCTGGGTGTGGTGGCACATACCTTTAAGTAGTCTGGAGGCAGAGGAAGGCATATCTCAGTGAGTTCTAGGCCAGCTCTGAACATAGTGAGCTTCAGGACATCTAGGACAAAAAAAAAAAAAAAGAGAGAGGGGGAAGAGAAAGAGGTTCAAGTGAAGTCACAAAATATAGCCAGCTAACATTTAACATTCTCAATTCAAACCACATTCAAATAGCCAGATAGAGATAATTCCAGGGAAATAAACAGATGCCACTAAACGGTAACTGGAAACAAAGGTGAATTTATTTGTCTGCCTGAAAAGGAAGGGTACATCACTGGAGCAAAACATTCTGCTTATTGTACCTGAATGGACCACTTACAGAGCTAAAGGAGGAAGGACACCAAAACTGGCAGCGCACTGAGGTCAGATCTGCTTGACTCTGGGGGCTCAGCATAGGTTCTTCACAACTGCTCTCTGGGCCAGTTCACTCTTTCCAAGTGCAGGCACCTGCTCCCAGCAATGTCCAGGATGCTCCAGTCAGCTCGGTGTCACTCTGGTGACAAATGTGACCGGCGTGCTTGACGGAGGTCAAATCTTTGTTGAAGAACACCAGCAGGACCTCAGTATAGGTTTATGCCAGTGACGATCACAGTCACCTGTCCCTTTGCTAACCTCTTTCAGAACAGACAGACCAAGTTTCCATTTTTTTCTTAGGGAAAAAGGCAAACAAACAAACATGTGCACTTGCTTACAGAGGCAAATTTCATGTAGGCACATTATCCTTCAGAGTTACAGAAGAACAAGACATAAGCAGTAAAACAATCCCTGTCCATGACCGATGGCAGCACCACTACCCACAACAGCCAAAAGGTGGAAACAGCCCAAACACAGAGAAACAGATCAGGCCATATACAGACAAGGGACTGAGGTCCGAAGTGCTGGCACACAGTACAATATGAAGAAACATTAAGCACCTGCCAGGCAAAAAGGCAGACACAAAAGGTACAAAGTTGTCTATATAAAACACCATAAAATTCACCTAATATAAACACTGAATAATTCAATTCATAGGGACATAAAGCAAATTGGTGGTTGCCAGTGGCTGGGGTGGGGGTGGGGGTGGGGAGGGGAAGGATGCCTTCCTGCTTAGTGCTTACTGGGTCCAGGGCTTCTTTTGAAGTGCTGAGCATGTTTTGGAAACAGACAGAGGGCTGGCTACACAGCACTGGCAATGTGATAAATGCTACACCTTGCTGTGGATAACTGTTTGTTACAGAACTGATGGAACCCCAACCCTCTAAAGGGCAGAGCAGCCCAGTCCACTGAAACAAGGAAAGTGAGATGAGGTGAGCAGGCAGGGAGTGTCAAACAATTGATGAGGACTAAGCTAGGGTGGGTGGGGCAGAGGAGGAGGGTGTCCCACTTTACAGCCTCAGACAGCTGTGGCACTGAAGAAGCAGTCTGGAAGACTGAGTTTTAAGTGCTACTTATTTCCTTCGTGCCAGTAACCTAGAATGTTCTAAAACATGTAAATGGCTTCACAAGGAGAGCCACAGCAAGCCACCCCAGATGGCCTTTTCCAGGCCAGTGGCAGCCCTGACTGCAGGGCAAACCTTCTGAGAGCTGGATGCTCACCAGACAAGTCTTCCATGGGCTCCCTTGCACAGGAGTGCAAGCCTAGGTTGTACTCAATTTCAGTGTGACAACCCTAATCAGGCCAGGTGGGGGTGGGTGCACACCTCTACTATCAGTACTCCGGAGACCGAGGCAGGTGGATATCTGTGAGTTTCAGGCCACCCTGGTCTATGTGGTGAGTTCAGGACAAGCAGTGCTACCTAGAGAAACCCCGTCTCCAAAAGTTAAAAAAAAAGTCATTGAGGATATACCCCTCCTTCAAAAATTTGTTAAAACATCAAAATGCATGTTTGTTTTAAATCACCATTTTCAAATAATCCCTAAATTATTAGCTTAAAAATGTATTGTTGCCATTACAAAAAGATATACTAAGTTTATTTTTTGTGCTTGGGAGTTTGCCTGCATGTATGTGTACCATGTGAATACCTGGTGGCCACACAAATCAGAAGAGGGTGTCAGATCCCCTGGAAATGGAGTTAAAAGATGCTTGTGAGCCACCATGTGGGTGCTGAAAACTAAGCCTGGCTCCTGTACAAGAGCAAGAAATCCTCTTAACCACTAAGCCAGATCTGCAGATCCTATGTTATTCTAAAATTGTATTTGTGCGGGAGGGCCACCTGTATGTCAGTCCTCGAAGAGGCCAGAGGCATGTCAGATTTCTGGAGCTAGGCATACAGACAGGCTGTGAGCTGCCTGGCATGGGTGCTGGGAACCAAACTCCAGTCCTTGACAGGACAAGTGCTCTTAACTGCTAAGCCGCTTGGTCAGCCTCATGCTACTGTACCTTTAATATGTATCTAATGGCAATCTGGAAGAGACTGAACATTTGGATGTGGAATCACATTGAGACACTACAATAAACATGACTATATTAAAAGCAAAAAGAATGACATGCAAAACTGCCTCAGTTTTTAATATCCTTTCTCTGGTTCTATGTAAAACTTGGGTATTGTGGGTTTTTTCTTTTTTGCATTTTAAACTGTAATATACTGGGACATTCAAAACACCAGAGATAAAGGAAAAACTGAGAACTGATTTAGCTCAATGCTGGTGCATTTTTAAAGGAATTAAGACTCAGGATTTTGGGGTGCTTGGTGG
Organism: Rhabdomys pumilio; assembly: GCA_030674055.1. Lineage (NCBI taxonomy): Eukaryota > Metazoa > Chordata > Mammalia > Rodentia > Muridae > Rhabdomys > Rhabdomys pumilio. Next base: position 75,016,901 of record JANHMN010000005.1, on the reverse strand, counting down.
GTCTCCTGTTCTTCTATCACTGGGTTCACCAGCTGCATGCTCACAGTCAGAGCACTGAGTGTCTGCTCTGTCCACAATTACTATTTGTGGTATGAGTCTCAGCTGGACATTCTGGTTCTGCGTCTGCCCCTGCTGTACTATGGTAGCAGAGAACTCCAAGCTCTGTGAAGGAGCATTCTGGCTGTGACTCTGACTCTGCTGGGTGGAGCCTGCCTGACACACCACAGATGTATGCGTCGGTTGAACCCCTCTGGCCCCACCAGCGTTAAGGAGGCCAGCTTGCTCAGTGCTAAGGTGACTAGTTTGCTGAGCTGGCAAGGACAACTGCTGATTATTAGGGCCTTGGGAGGAAACTGGTGGCTGTGGGGGGACAGGTTCTGGTGTCTGCTGCTGTTTTGGAATCAATACATATATCTGCTGCGGCTGTCCCTGGGACGGCTTCTGAGGCTCTGGGCGCAAAATGATAGAGCCAGGGGGAAGCTTTACAGTTAAGGGGCTTGCTGTATTATTTATAATGAGTTGTGTAGGTGACTTTATGGGGTGCTCTGCTGGCCTGGGTAGCTGCTGTCCAGTTTGTACAAGGCTGTTTTGAGAGGTTCCTGCAGCAGCTGGGACACTAGAGGGGCAGCCTAGGACCTGGGTTGAATTACCCACCAAACCAGGTTTTGTTACAGACTTTACCACATCGATCACATTTGTGCTAGTGGTGCTAGTAGGCTGCTGGACCTTTGGTTTGTTTTCTGATAACCTGGCATTGGGTTGGAGAGCTGGAGGAAGGGTGCTAACTCTGCTCATGCTCACAGTGGTCTGCTGACCCACAGTGGTTGTCTTAGGAGCAGGTGGTGCATCTTGACCACTGCTGACAGTTGAGGAGCCCTGTTTGGAGATATGGGTAAGTGCAAGTGGTGGAGGAATTCTGCCTTCCTGCTCTAAGACTGAGGATGGCATCAGACTGGTTGAGAGCTTTGGCACCAGACCGGTTGTGGGCTTTGGCACCGAACCGGTTGAGGGCTTTGACACTAGAATGGTTGCGGGCTTTGACACCACAACGGTTGAGGGCTTTGGCACCGAACCGGTTGAGGGCTTTGGCACCGAACCGGTTGCAGGCTTTGGCACCAAACCGGTTGCGGGGTTTGGCACCGAACCGGTTGCGGGGTTTGGCACCGAACCGGTTGTGGGCTTTGACACTAGAATGGTTGTGGGCTTTGACACCACAACGGTTGAGGGCTTTGGCACCGAACTGGTTGCTGGCTTAGACACCAGAATGGTTGCGGGCTTTGACACCAGAATGGTTGCGGGCTTTGATACCAGAATGGTTGCGGGCTTTGACACCGGACTGGTTGAGGGCTTTAGCACCGGACCGGTTGAGGGCTTTGGCACCGGACCGGTTGAGGGCTTTGACACCAGAACAGTTGCGGGCTTTGACACAGGACCGGTTGAGGGCTTTGGCACCGGACCGGTTGCGGGCTTTGGCACCGGACCGGTTGCGGGCTTTGGCACCGGACCGGTTGCGGGCTTTGGCACCAGAACGGTTGCGGGCTTTGACACAGGACCAGTTGCGGGCTTTGACACCAGAATGGTTGCTGGCTTTGGCACCACAACGGTTGCCGGCTTTGGCACCAGACCGGTTGAGGGCTTTGACACTTGACCGGTTGCCGGCTTTGGCACCAGACCGGTTGCGGGCTTTGGCACCGGACCGGTTGCCGGCTTTGGCACCGGACCGGTTGCGGGCTTTGGCACCAGACTAGATCTGGGCTTTGGCACCACACTGGTTTGGGGCTTTGACACCAGACTGGTTGTGGGCTTTGGCACTGTACCGGTTGTGGGGTTTGGTACCAGACTGACTGTGGGCTTTGTCTCTAGGGAGGGCTGAGGAAGACAGACTGAGCTACTAGACCCCTGTGTCATCTTGCCTAAACACCTGGCTTCGCTCTGGACAGACCCTTGGCACATATCCACTGTCTCCATAGGCTCAGAGTTTACCCTAGCTATGAAATCATCTGCATAATCATCCAGGGACATGTGAGGGAAATACATGTGGCTATCAATTCTGTCCTCTGGAAGTGGCCCTATGTCAGAAGAGAAAAGTGGATCATTAAGGGACTTCATAATATTTGGATTCATTTCCCATAGCTGACTATCATCCTCATAATCAAACATAAAGCCATATTTTACCTCAGGAACTTCCAGGACACTTTGTTCTTCATCATCAAAGAGCAGAGATGGAACCTCGTTAATATATGTCTGCATATCCATCTCTAAAGGCATGGTCAGTTCACAGGGTCCCTGCATCCATGAATCTGTTTCAGTAATTGTCAGGTCATATGGGTCATCTGGCTCTATTTTTGCCTGTTTTTTGAAAGGAGTCGTTGTTCTGAGGTCAGGGGGACATGCACACCCAGATGGCACCTCTTGTTGATCCAGAGAGGGGGATGCAGGCCTCTTGAAGCATTGTTTCACAGGGTCAGTGTTCATCTTCTGCTCACTAAACAGCAGTCTGTTGGCTGTGCACGCAACAGCAACAGAGGGACCCAGACACAGTGGCTCAGCTGTAGCTAAAATCAGTTGGCTTTCAAGCTCAAGTTTTTCTTCCTCAGTCCACTGATGGTTATCACTTGTAATGGACTCCACATCTCTTACTAGACTCTGCATCGTGGGCCGTAAGAGAATATGCCGAGTTTGGTAAGCAGAAGGTGACGCAGGAGAGAACACATCAGATGACACAGCAGGCTCTGTTCTAAGCTCCCCAGGAGGGTGGATGCCACGACATGGCCTGTAGTCTCGGATTTCTGCTATGACACACCCATGGTGAAAAACATTCACAGGAGACTTTTCCAGGACATCAATCAGAAAAGAAGGTAACTCTTCAGCATCCAAGTATTCAAGCAGTTTCTCTACTTCATAAGGCAACTGAAAGGTCTCTGAAAACGACCCACTTTTGTCCTTCAGCATGAGAGAATAGCTCTGGTTTCCTGGGTATAGGTTGACCACTAAACATGGCAACGCCTCTCTTCTCAGAAGCTTCTCTAGCAAGTTGACATTGCTTTGAAGGCCCCCTGCCTCTGTCTCTTTTTCACATTCTTCAACATAAATGTCATACAGTTTTTCATGAAGTGATTTTTCCCCAGTGGGAGGGAGTTTCGGAGGAGGAGGCTGCTGCCGGACAGATTCAATAATATCATCCGCCAACTCAAAAGCCTCCTGTAAAGTTTGTTCCATCGCAATAAAAATAATCAGGGCCTTTAAAGAAAAACATAACGTGTTGGCGGAGAGAGGTCGAAATCATGGCAGTTCTAGTAACTGTCCTACAAAGCTCTACAACTCTGCACAAGAGCATACAACCTAAATTTAATATGCACTCCAAGAAACCCACCTCCCGCTGGTGAGGCAGATGCCTCCAACTCCGGCACTGTACTTTTGGCGCTCAGGCACCAGCAAAGGCCGCCTGGGTTGCACCGGGAGACCTCAACTTAACAGCAAAGACAAGCCAAACCGAACCGAGAGCTACCTAAAAATGTTTGCAAGTTTCTAAAAACACCCATACCTTTGGAGGTCACGGCCCATGTCCCGGCAGGTACCGCTCGGGGCTGGAAGCGGCCACGCGGAGCTGAAGAGCTGCCTGGCTTGCGCGCGTCGTCTTCCGTGCGCGGCTAGTCCAGGTCTCATGCTCCTTAAGCCTTCTGGGTAGGAGGGTCCCTGTCCAAACTTCCTTTCCAGGGGTGACTCCACTTCCGCTGGAGAAGGCGGGAAGATTTGGGGGCGGGTCCCTGCTGTCCATCTAATTTGAAATGCGCTTAAGCGGAAGCTTGCGCAAGCAGTACTTTTTTTGTTTGTTTGTTTGTTACAGTTTCAGTTTCCTCCATTTTACACTGGCGTTAAGTCCGCAGGGCCATTATGCACCATTTTATTTGTCTTGGTGGGTCCTTCAAGAACTGATCTATGGTGACCAGGGACAGGCAGATCTCTGGGAATTTCAGAGCCAGCCTGGCCTACATAGCCAGTTCGAGGCCAGCTGGACCTATATAGTTAGTTCAAGCGAGCAGGGGCTACATAGTGAGACCGTGTTTGGTTATATTTTTACGGGGTGGGCATAGGGGTGGGGGTGGGGGTGTTGACACAGGGATTCTCTGTGTAGCTCTGGCTTTCTTAGAACTCATTTTGCAGACCAGGCTGGCCTCGAACTCAGAGATTCACTTGCCTCTGCTCTTGAATGCTTGGACTAAAAGCTTGCACTGCTACCTAACTCGGTGAGACTGTATTTGGTTTTTTTGTTGTTGTTGTTGTTGTTGTTGTTGTTGTTGTTTTAAAAAATCTGTGTTCAGAATCTTTTGTCTTCAACGTTTTTGGTAGTTCCTGGTACCCATCACTGATAATTTAGCACACCCAAGAGAGTCTAGTCTTCGTTACCCTTTATACCTGTGGAGACACTCACTGTATGCTTGTGTGAGCATTACAGCATTTCATTCAATTCTCCAGGTACATCCCCCCTACCCCCCCCCCAGAATTCTCATCTAGTTAGACACATTCTTATTCATAACCACTTAGCATTTATTTCTCTGTGTGTTTCTAGTTTTTCTTTTCTTTTTCTCTCTTATTATTTTGTGTGTATGGGTGTTTTGCCACATGTATGGTTTTGTACCATGCAAGAGCAATACCCTAGGAGGCCAGGAGAAGGCATCAGATAGGGTGTGTGCAACCATGTAGATGCTGGAAATGGAACCCAGGTTCTTTGGAGGAGTGAGCGGGGTTCTTAACTGCTAAACCATCACTCCAGTCCTGTTCTTTCCTTTAAACATAGATTTATTTTGTCTATTTGCATGCACACACATGCCTTCAGAGGATAGAGGGGTGTCAGATGCTTTAGAGCTGGAGTTACTGGCAGTAGTGAGTTGCCTGACATGGTGCTGGGGACTGAACTCCACTCCTCTAGAATAGCAAGTGCTCTTAACCACTGCACCATCTCTCTAACCCTGGCTTTTCTTTTTGTGATGATGAATTTCTTCTATAGATTCTATTTATGGAATCTTGTTTCCCATTGTTGCCTTGAAATTTGCCAATCTGGTTTTTTTTGACAGCTGTTTAGAAGATTCTCTAATGTTTCGATTCTGCATACAGCACTGACACACTATTCATAGTGATTACCTGTAATGACAAGAACCCAAGATAAATCTGTGAAACCCCTGAAGTAGACAGATTTACAATAAATGATTTTTTTCTCTTTTTTTTTGTTTTTGTTTGTTTGTTTTGTTTTTGAGACAAGGTCTGACGGTGTAGCCTTGACTGCCCTGGAACTCACATGTAATCAGACTGACCTCAAACACACAGAGATCTGCTTACCTTTGCCTACTGAGTGCTGGGCCACCAGGCTCAGATAAAGGCTTTAAAAAATCAATAGTAATTGTGATTATTACATATCATCATTTTATATTTGGTTAGATTAGAAACTTTTTGCCTGAGTTTCTTTGAAATGATTGGTGTTAAGCAACAGATAGAAATGAGTTTCTAGGGCTGGATATATAATTTCTTGATTTCACTTGACTAAGCATAGGCAAGGCCCTAGGCTCAATTCATAGTATGGGAAAATAAAAACAAATCAGTCGCGGCCGCCGCCTCCGCCTCCGCCTCCGCCGCCGCCGCCGCCGCCGCCGCCGCCGCCTCCGCCTCCGCCTCCGCCGCCGCCGCCGCCGCCGCCGCCGCC
>JANHMN010000005.1:74946440-75010803 GCA_030674055.1 Rhabdomys pumilio | reverse complement strand
CGGCGGAGGCGGCGGCGGCGGCGGAGGCGGCGGCGGCGGCGGCGGCGCCTCTGCCTCCGCCTTCACCACCAAAAACAAGCTTACAGACAAACAGAAAAAAAGAGAATGGTTTCCTAGTTCCCTGGTTATTCTTTGGAAGATGGACCCTTCTGGAGAAGCACAGAGGGCTTTCTTTTTTTCCTTTCTGTTTTTTGGTATATGATTTATATATATATGTAGTTTTATAAGGCTTCACTCATCCTTTCATCTGCTTATTTGTATTCATTCATACACCACAGGCTGGGATTTGCATTAAGGGAAGACATGAAGTTTGTTGCCTTTCTGAGTTTCAGTCACCTTGATTAGCACTATCCACTAACCAGATACATCTATTTTCCAGGGAATTGTTTTTCTTTACAACAGAATACAATGCCATTGTGTATGGTATCTATTCTGTGGCACCTTCTGTTTCTACATTTTTATTTTCTCCAGGGTCTGTCTCCTCTTTGTTTTCCTCCATTTATCTGTCTTTTTTTCTGAGAGGGCTGGCTGGAGAGATGGCTTAGCACTTAGCACTACACTCACTGTTTTCACAGAGGACTGAAGTTTGGTTCCCAACTCTCAGGTCAGGTAGCTCACAACTACCTGTAACTACAGTTTTAGGGGATCTGATGTGCTTGCGCCCCCCCCCCCACGAATAAAAATGAAAAAAAAAGCATTTGCTTATTTCTTGTTATAGGTAGTTTTACCCAAACTCATAATTTCTTATTCTTCATTCTCACCACTCACCTTGGGAGCTGTGCTATGCTTTGTGGGATGTTTACAAGCATACTCAGTCTCTACCTACTGGATGCCAGTAAGCAGCCTCCTGCAGTGTGCGACAGCCAAACATATTTGTAGACACTTCCAAATGCTCCCTGGGGGACCAAATCATCTGTGGCTGTGAATCAGCCTATAATAATTTGTTTATTTTTGTTTTTATTCTAATTGTTCTTGCTAATGTTCTAAAACTTACCATTTTTTCTTAATTGAGTCTTTGGTCAGATGCAAACAAAACCACCACCAACACTTTAGAACGTATATTTTAAAAAATAGACTAGCAAGGTATCTTATTTATCTGCTTTGGAAATAATCTATGACCATCCTCAAATTTTATACGTTTATTAAGCAACTGAGACCTTTTGTTCATCTTACTCACCTTAAGCCTTCACTCAGTGTTTGCTCGTTTAGCATAAAACAGACTTTCCCATAGTTTCTTCTTTAAAATCCTGAGCCAGCTTTTGGTAGCTTTAAATTTTATTTATTCAGCCAGGTTTAAAGTGTATTAACATTTTACTAATTGTTTGAGCATTGAATATGTATTTTGATCATATCAATCACCCTCACCATCCCTAACTCTTCCAAAATCATGCCCACCCCTCACGTCCTTTAATTTCATATGTTTCTTTTGTAATAACCTAATGCGTTGATTTGAGCTGCCCATATACACATGAGCGAAGGGCCATTCACTGAGGGATGACTGACCTATCAGGGGCCCACACCCTTGAAAAGGACTGGTTCTCCCTCCCCCAGCAGTCAACAGTCCACAACTCCTCAGAGGCAGAGGCTTGTCCCTTCTCCCCTCTGTTGTTCAGCCAGGTTTTTTTTATTGATGACTTACCATGAGTAACTTTTTTCTTGAGACAGAGTGTCTCTAGGTAGCACAGGCTGGCCTGGAGTTTGTGAGTCTTCTGCCTCAGACTCCAGAGTACTTGGAATACTGACCTGTACCTCCATATCTAACTATACTTCCTCTGCCCCATCCCCTCTTCTTCTTTTTGTATTGTCTAAGACAGAGATTCACACTGTAGCTCAGGCTGGCCTGGAACTATGTATTCCTTTCTGGCCTTGAACTCACTATGTATTCCTCTCTGGCCTTGAACTCATGGCAATTCTCCAGCCGTGGCTTCCAAATGCTGGGTGTGAGACACCACATCTGGAACTTTATATTTTTAATATTAGAGCAATCCTTATCCAGTATTTTTACTAATTTTCTCTGCTAGCCTTTAATGCTTCAGTGACTCCATCTCATCCCGTGGCTTTAAGACTACATATACATTGATTTGATCTATATACACTGATAACTTTAAAGATTTGTGCCTTTGCTTTACCTGTATGGCTTGGCTTTGCTAGTATATTAATGGCTTGTCAATTTCCATCTCTAGCCTGGACCACATATTACTCATAACATCAAGCTTTCCTATTCAAAATCTTTACCTGGATGCTGAATAGGAAGTCTAAATTTCACACATTGGAACTGAACTTCTGGTCACAACTAGTTCTGTTGGTAGTGCATCGATGGCGTTTCAACAAAGAATTGGAATCACTGTTTGTGCTAAGGAATAGCATTTATTTATAGGAATCAGGTTCCATACAATCATGGCAGAAGCTAGGGAAGTAAGGTGTGGGAGAAAACAGTTGAAGGATAAGAGCAAAGTCATTATCCATCAGGAATCACTAAGGGAAGCTGCTGGAATGGAGGGCTGTTGCTTCTGTCTCAGAGAGTGAACCTGATTCATGGAAGTTTAGCAGTGCGAGCAAACAAGAAAAGTAGGGGATGAAACAAAAGAAATCAAGGATCACAAGGTTTACTGGAACCAGTGAAGATTATCCTGTTTGGGGCTCACTGCCTTGAACCTTGATGACAGAGGTAACCTATAGAAGAAGGGTCTAATTCCCTTCTTACTGAGCTGTACAGAAACCTGGCCCTGGATTAAGGAAAGCTGAGGGGACGAGATCCTGTGAGAGTTGAAGTTACAGCTACTGCCTACTCCTGTTCCATACCATCAGTGGAGACTCTTAACAGGTGAGGTACCAGCTCAGCAACGGTGTGTGTGAACTGCAGCAGTGCCTGGTACCTGACACAAATCTTTAAGGGATAACAGCTGATGCTCCAATTCTGCCTTCCAGATCTCACCAGTTTTTATTCTGACCACCTTAACCTAGAACTGTAGCATACTCATGAGGCTATCAGTCCATACAACAGTGGACAGATCTAGAGGGAAAAAAATTAGGAAATGGAGTTGAGCTTTGGGTAAGGTAACGTAGTATATACACTTGCCCAGGGAGCATATTCCCATCTCAGGAAATGGCAACTTTATCATGCTCAGGCCAAAAAGCTAGGAGTTGAAGAATCTTATTTAGTAAAGTGTCTGTTCGGAGTTTTGTTCATTTTAAGTCTGAGTGTTCAGGGGTATCAGGGTAACAGTCTTTTGTTTTCAAAGGCTTGGTTTTCACTGGTCATTTTGTCAAACCTCCTGAATGGTGTATTAATATGCATTCCACTAGATAATCTACACTTTGAAAAAAAAAATAAAATTGCTCATTTACAAGAACTCTTCCAACTATGGGGGTATCCAAATTAGTCAAATAGAATTTTCATTTTCAAAAGGGACCAGTGGTTAAACCAGCTAACATCAAGAGTCATTTTCTTTATACAACTTTGACAAAAAGAATACGTTGCAGAAAAGAAATGAATCCATATCATTGACAAATGGCCATATTGGCTAAGAGCTGCTTTTGCTCAAGGTTGTCTCCCATTCACCACTAATAGTGTTCTTTAGTTTTGGTCCTCTGGTTTTCTCTAATATCCTTTTGTTTGATAGGGTATGAAAAATATTAAGTCATAAAACAGAACATGTATAAGAAAATGAAAATCTCCGGTCTCATGAGAAAAATACATTTCTTTAAGAACTCTAAGGTGAAAGAAAATATTTGGCTGTTCCCTAAATCATTTTAGCTTTTTTTCTGTCCCAGAAGAGGAAGATAGACCCAAAGTAAATCAGTTCTATAAAACGTGTTCACCATTTTCTTGATCAGAGGTATGCATTTCCTGCTTTGAAACCTTCCACAGGGGATTAAAAGTTGAGCTCATGGCCTGAGTTGTTTTTTCCTGTAAAAAAAAAAAAAAGGATCATTTAATTTATAGTTTAGGAGTTTCATCTGTGAATCCCATATGAAGGTACTTTTGAATTTGTAAGGTCTTTAATGCTCACTACTAACAATTTCTGACAGACCACCTGTAGGGCCCCCATCTGTACTGATGAGGATGGATGTAAGAATATGGGGCCCTCTCCATGATGACGGGCCAAACGAGGTTGTCAGGCTGGGCTTTGGGTAGGATTTACTCCTCAAACAAGTCATTCTTAGTGAAGACAGAGAACTATGGGTCGTTTAATTTTTCTTTTAAGATTTCAATTTTTCTTGAAAAAATTGAAACTGTGTCTTCTGCTAGTTTCTAAGGGCAAAAATGTTCATTTGTTTTTTTCTTGAATAGAATACAAGCGAGGATGGGGCTGTGGAGATAGGTCGGTGGTGAAGAGCACTTGCTGCTCTTCCAGAGGACCCAAGTTTGGTTCTCAGTATTCATGTCTGGCAGCCTGTCATTCCAGCTCCAAGAGGTCCTACACCATCTCTAGGACTCCATGGACACCTGCACTCCTTAGTGTATGTGGTAGAAACACACACACACACACACACACACACACACACACACACACACACACAGAGAGAGAGAGAGAGAGAGAGAGAGAGAGAGAGAGAGAAAGAGAGAGAGAGAGAGAGAGAGAACAGAAATAATCTTTAAATCTAAAAAAGGAAAGGAGAACATTGGATTACTCTGTTTTTCTCATCGCCCTAGTGGAATTAGTTCAGGTGAGAAAAATATATGGGTAGCTACTCAAATTTTGGGACTTCTGGGAAAATGGGAAGACAAGGGCTGTCTCTGGGAGAGCCGGAGAACATGGAGGTTAACACGGGAGAAATAGAGCTGCCTAGAGTTACACAGACATGTATATATACAAGCCTCAGAAGCTTTGTCAGAACTGCAGAGATTAACTTTCAGTGATGCTGTATGAATGTTCTTGTGCCTGTATCTATCATTCAGGTATAAAAACACTGCAAGTTTTGCAGAGTTCCCAACATGCTTTGCATTTCCTAACACCAGTTTACCATGCCTTAAAACCAAAGAGCATGACCAGGAATAATAGTCTTGTCATTTCTCATGCCCAAGTACAAGGCCAGCAGCAGGAGACCTACCTCAGACTTAGTAGTACCTCAGTTCACATTACTTTCTTAGCTCAGTTTTCATGTCCACTTGCCACATCAACAAACAATTCAGCTCTTCAGACAGAGCCTGAGGACACCCTTGGGACCTCCATCTGTTGGACAGCCCTCAAGGGTTCTTCGTGTTTTAGCAGGCCTAAGTAAGAGCCATGTGAACGCCCTAAGGAGAAATACTGGAATTCCAAAAAAACAAGCAAAGGTGATGTGCACAGGCCAGCCTGAATACAGTCTTAGTCAACTACTTCTTATCTGATTCCGGGGCCCTGGTCTGGAAGCACATCTTCTCTGGCTTGATATGTAAAAGCAAGAATCAGAATAGAAGCTTTAAACCAGGAAGTCTGTGACTAGACTCCAAAAGGTTTTTTTTTCTGAGATCTTAGGGGTTCTAATTACTTTGTTTTATGAGAGCAGGAGGAGAGAAGCCACAGGGTACCTGAGGAAAGGAAGAAAGTGAACCCCACTGGGAGAAACAAACAGACCCTGTAGAGGCAGGGAGACACATTTTACCTACCTTACAACGTTTTCGTTAAGTGAAAGAAAAGCCACCATCCAGGAGAAGACCATAAGCCATGTGGAATGTGGAATGGTGGGCCGGAATGGGTCAGCTGGTCAGACCCACAACTATGGCAAAGCAGCACTCCTGGAAAACCAGCAAATGAGCAGGAAACCAAGTCGTTAAGGTTAAGTCTTCTTCCCCAAGCCTGAAGATCAGATGGTATTTTTCAGCCATTTCTTTTGGTATTTTTTCTGATGGGGCGATACTCCAAGGGCCTGTGAATGATTAAAGAATGACAAGGTCAAATGATAGGTTAGCCCATTCAAAAACTGAAATTGATGATCAGGACAGGTCCCCACTGCTGCTGGCCAGTCTGCCTAGTGTCCCAATAACCAAGTGACTTTTCTTTAGAAACTCAGAGCCTTAACATCAGGACTGGTGACAAGTGTTCTGGAATTCTGTGAGCATATCCATCCCATCATCCATGTGTATCCTCATCTCATCCATGATCCTGGACAGTGACGTCACAACCGTGTTGTTAATGAGGGAAAGATTTGAATTATTTTCCTTACTCAGAATTTTCTCCTGAGTCATAGCACATAATTTACTGTATATTAAGGACCTTAAACTCATACTAGTATGTCCTCCATGAATAGATACATAAGATGAGTCTGGCCTCCTAGGGCTTGGAGAAGACTAATCAAAAGTATTCTGCTTGATGATGCTTGGCATCAACCTCTGAAGCAGAGGTTATTCACTGAAGTCACCTGGGGAGATTTTAAAAATAGCAGCATGCATTCTTCAGAAATTCTGCTTCATAAACCTGTGCTGGTGACTGGATAATGGTCACTTTCAAAATTTTCCCAGGGGACTCTATCTAATATGTTAATACAATTGAAAAATCAACCTTAGGTATCAGCCTTGCCACCCCGAACAGGCCCAATCTTGTCTGACCTTGGAAGCTAAGCAACGTTAGTCCTAGTTTAGTACTTGGATGGGAGGTAGCATGTGCACGTGCGTGTGCACGTGCGCATGTGTGCGTACGTGCGCATGTGTGCGTACGTGCTCATGTGTGCGTACGTGCGCATGTGTGCGTACGTGCGCATGTGTGCGTGCGTGCGAGCACACGTGCATTCGTGCGCATTTGTGTGACTGTGTGTGTGTTGGGTCTGTGTGCGCCACCATGTGTATGTAAAAGTCAGAGGTTCTTTCCTTCCAGTATGTGGGTCCCAGGATTGAACTCAGATTGTCCCATGGCAAGTGCCTTTTACCTGCTCAGATATTGCACCGGTCTAAATGATTTTCCTAGGTGCCCAAACTAGATCCAATGGCAGAGTGTGGCAGCAAAACTCATAATCCCAGCACTTGGGAAGGCTGAGGTGGGAAGATCAAGAGTTCAAGGCTATCCTAGACCATGCAGCAAAACCTCATTTCAAAAATGAGAAAGAAATAAGGGCTGGGAGACAGCAAAGTGGGTAAAAGTGCTTGCAGGCCAGCACGAGGGCCTGGGTTTGAATCCCCAGAATCCATATAAAAGCAAGCCATGGTAACAGGAACACCTATAACCCAAGTACACCTAAAGAGCGATTGATGGGAGGCAGAAAAAGAATTCCCAGAAGCTTGAGGGCTGGCTAGCCTAACATATCCAACAGACAAACAACAGACACACTGTCTCAAGCAAGGTGGAAAGCTGAGACTGACACCCAAGGCTGTTCTCTGTCCTCTACATGAATTCTATGGTATACATAAGTCTACATATTCATTCTTTCTTTCTTTCTTCCTTTCACATACACAATCTTAGAGCTCATTCTTTTACTTTATTTTTTAAATAAATCATTTCTCTTTTTTTCCTTTTAAGGTTTACCTTTCTTTTTTAAATTAATATTTTATTGGATATTTTATTTACATTTCAGATGTTATCCCTTTTCCCCATCCCCCCCACACCCAGATATCCCCTATCCCATCCCCCCTCCTCCTGCTTCTATGAGGATGTGCCCACACCCACCCACTCCCACCTCCCCGCCCTTGAATTCCCCCACACTGGGGCGTCCAGCCTTCACAGGACCAAGGACTTCCTCTCACCTATGCCCGACAAGGTCAGACCCACATTTCTTTTTAACTGAGCATTTCATTCAGATCACAGCCTCTTTTAGCTGCTGCTTCTGGCAACAGTTTGGTTCCCACTTCTCCGGAATGTTACAACTGACTGTACTGAGTGAACCAGAGCCCCCAAACCAGGCCTTTTGAAACAGTAAATCAACAAACAGTGATAACCAAAGTCCAGACTCTCCGTTCACTTAGGAAGGGACTGGGAGTAAAGGGACCGAAATTCTACCTTCCAACTGCAGACACCCAAGAGCCTGGATGCACTGCAAACACCCAAACAAAACAAAGCACAGCAGTCCCCGTATACTCCAGTGACAGTATCCGACCTCTGACCTCTTCCAGTAGGAATGGCCTCACTCAAGCAATCTTAAGGAAGATGTTTTGGCCTCTACTTAATTTCCCAAAGCGACATAAAACCTACTAAAAGAGATACAATGGGTCAGCATAAATCAGTTTACTTACAAGACACTTTGCTGAGTAACGGCTCTTGACTATTGAGAAACTTCACATTATTTTAAAGTGGCAGAATCCAGGGCACTCAGAGAGGACAGTTCGGCAGTGGCCTAATGTTGGGGGTAAGTTTATGGAGAATGCAGGTGCACACACACACCTCTTTTCTTCAGGGTCAGGCAAGCCGCCAAGATCCCGGTCATCAAAGTAAGTCATTTTCTATATTACAGTGCATAAAACAACAGAGGAAAGGATGCGTTCAGAGAGAGCGAGCGAGCGAGCGAGCGAGCGAAAGACAGGTATTCATAGTGCAGAAAGTTCTGTGGCTAAGGAAATGGGCAGCAGCTGGGGCTTGTGGCCTTCAGGCTCTGAAGTACTGCTTTTTGACTCCAGAGGAGGCCTCAGTGGTATCTGCCTCCTCCCCGGGTTTTGCTGCTGGCTCCTGGGGCTCCTGGGGCTCCTCGGGCTCCTCAGGCTCCTCGAACTCCTCTTCCTCCTCGTCACCGTAATAGTCAGCCTCATAGTAAACATCATCTTCCTCGTCCACCTCCTGGTAGTCAGCCTCGTAGTAGATGTCATCGTCTTCCTCATAGTAATCATCTTCTTCGTCATAGTCATTGTCATAGTAGTAGTCGTCCTCGTCGTAATAGTTGTCCTGGTAATAATCTTCATAATAGTCATCCTCTTCTTCCTCCTCCTCCTCTTCTTCATAGTAGTAATAGTCGCCATCCTCCTCCTCCTCTTCCTCCTCCTCTACCTCGTCATTCTCATTCTCAAACTCCTCGAAGTAGTCATAGTCATCATCATCATCATCATCATCATCGTCATCACCATCATTATCATCATCATCATCATCATCATCATCAACCTCAAACTCATCATTCTCATCCTCATCGTCTTCCAGGCCCTCCTGGTAGAAGTCGTCCGAGTCCTCGTCCGAGTCCTCGTCCTTGTTCTCATTCTCTTCTTGGGGATAGATGTCTGGGTATTTCTGCATGCATTCCTGCATGGCCTGGAACTGACCTGCACAGTCGGATCCTTTGACTTCTTCGGTGCTGTGGTGGAAGCAGGAAAAGGCAGACTTGAAGTGTTCTCCACAGGGGCCGCTGGCCATCCCTCCAAGGCACGGGCAATTCCAGTTAATGTCTCCGTTTGGCTGTACCAGTCCATACTCCGCATGGGGATCATTGGGGTCGTCAACCACCAGCTCTGCATTGCTGGGACTTTCGTGGTCTTCTTTGGTCACAAATACAATTTTATCCTTCCCTTCCTGCCGGCTGGAGGCCATGGTAGCTCCGGGTGCGGGATCTCAGTGCTGGTGCTCCTAACTAGCAGCTTGCAGCTCTGAGCTCGAAATGCTGGAAGGCGTGGCTGTAGCTGATACACCTTCAGCCTGTGACCTCCCTCGCCCCTCCTCAGGCCTGGAGGGGGCGGTTCTAAGGCCAGCACAGATCCGCCCCCTCCAGGCCTGCTTGCTTCTGGCCCTCAATATTTTTTCAAAGGAAAACATAACCTCCTGCTGTTTAGATGAGTACCCCTCAAAGGTCCACATATAAAAGCTGGGACCTCAGCGTGGTGCTACTTACTGGACAGTCCTTGTGGATCTTTAAGCATCCTTTGTAGAAATTAGTGGAAGATCCTTAGGTAATTGAGGGCATGCCTTGGAAGGGAATAACGAGTCTAAAATCTCTCAGGCCCTTTGCATCCTGGATGATGTGTCCACCTTTCTCTGAAACTGCGTCTATTCTTAGACTTGAATCTCCAGAACCATGAGCCAAAACAAAACTCTCTTTACGTCCTAAGTCCCCTGGATCAGGCATTTTGTTACAAAGCTGTCTCATCCACTTCCCTTCCTTACCTGAGTATCACCTAATTGGCTGAACATAGGCGTCATCTGACGGCTTGCCAAAGTTAACACTCCTAAGTTCTCACCTGAACTGTATTATTATTGAGTAGGGCGTAGATTCTTGGACTCTCTGATTTTCAAGGTTTCCTTCCATAAATACAATCTGAACAATTTCCTAATTCTGAAATAAGGTGATTGTTATGTTGTAAGTTAAGAGAAATATGAATTCTTTAATGGCAGTACAAAGGAAAATTGGTATTTTCTTTTAATGCTTTTTTTCTCCTGAGGGACAGACAATAAAAGACAGCAACCCTGCTTTATCAAAACATAGGCCTGAATTATAACCCCGAATTTCTTGTTTTGTTTGGTTATTGTTTTAAAATTAAATAGATGGTCCCTAATGCTTCCCAGCCAAAGAAACCAGGGACGTACCTTTTTATTTGTTAATTTTGCAAGTTGAATTCAGTTACGGCTTCCGGGATGGAAAATGAGCTGGCCACTGCTACGACCTATAACAAGGTCATTCAGTCATTCTGCTGTTTCCAGTGGGGAGGGGAAAACCACTGAATGCTTAAGTGAGCCAGGTGAAGCACAGCTCAACAATCACTTATCTCCAAACCCCTGGTTGAGCCTGTGACTCACAGGGCTGGGATTTTAAATGCTCCCCTCCAAGGTAGCTCAGAGGTGAGCTTGAAAAGCCTTGGAAGGAATCCCCTTAGACCTCAGGCCTAAGATCCTGTTCTGCCATCTGCTTCTGTCCAGCTATGCTAAAGTCATTGTGACTCACCTCCACAGCTGCACAGAGGGGGTCGATGGAATTCACCTTGCCTAGCTAAGGAGAGTGTTCCCTAGTCTTTAAAAAAACAATTATCAAGATAGGATCTTGAGTTGGTTGACAGCCACAGGGGTGGGCGGTCACTGAAGTTACATCCTGAAACACCAGGGTGGCTGTGGTGAAGTCAGGAGCCTTTTGTGCCATAAAACTTGGGTTTTCTTCCACAGTAGTGAAATTGAAAGTGCCCAGGAAGCTCACCAGGTTAGAAACACAGAGGACCATTATTATTTAGTACCTCTGCAATAAATAAAACTAAAGCAGCCAGTCATTTGATAGAGGTGCCCAACACTGAAGAGACAACTTTTTGGGGGAGGAGGGGGCAGGCAGACTCCTGTAATATCAAAATTTAGGAACTAGGGGTTAGGAGTTCAAGGACAGCCTTGGTTATTAACAAGTTCAAAAGTTCAAAGGTATCCTGAGGTATGTGAGACCATGTATCAAAATGGCAACATCAAATGGCTCAGTGAGTAACAACCCTTGCTGCAAAAACCTGATTATCTGTGCCCTCCTTCTGTTGTGCTCTGCCTTATTCTTTTCAAACAGGGTTCTTTTGCTAAACCCGGAGCTCACGGTTCTTTGGCTAGGCTGGTGGCCTGCAAACTCCCGAAAGCCTCCTGTCTTATTCCCACCCGAGTGCACACGCACTAGGGTTCCAGGTGCACATGGTCACACCTGATGTTTTATGTGGATGCTGATTATCTGAGCTCCTCTCCTTATCCTTGCGCAGCAAGTGCTCTGCCAACTGAGCCATCTGCCCAGCCCAACTTTAGTGGGGTTTTTTCCCCTTTCCTTTTCTTTCTTTTTTCTTTTGGAAAGATTACAGATAGTGTCTTCTAAAAGTATTATTTTTGAGTTAGCATTTCATAGTGGGATTTTCATACATACATACATTTGTTGTCCTGACTGGCCTGGAACTAGCTCTGTAGACCAGACTGACCTCAATGTACAGGGATCTGACTGCTTCTGCCTCCTGAGTGCTGGGATTAAAGGCCCCTGTGCCGCTGTGCTTGACTAATTCTTCATGTGTTTTAAATTTAGCCCCTGTCTGAGAGAGAGCTGGCAAGGAAGGATTCTTGACCATTTTGTAAGGTGTCTGTTCACTCTGGTAATAGCTTCCTTTGCTGTGCAGAAGCCCTTTTGTTGTATCTAATCCCATTTGTCAACCCTCAAAGTTATTTCCTGTGCTATTGGGGTTCTTCTGACGGAGTTCTTACCTAGTGGTGTATCTTGAAGTCTTTTCTGCATGTTTCCCTCTAGCAGTTTCAGTCTTTATATTAAGATCTTTGTATAATAATTTTAAAAAGACAATACAGAAGGCTTTGGAAAGGTCAGTGTAGCTAGAACTTTCGGGGAGGAGACTGCAGAAGGTAAACTGCCTCAAGATTGAACTCTAGATATCTGAAGAAAGTGTTACTAACTCTGCAGCCCTGTGCTCACCTCTGTGTGGGTCAGGAAGCCAGGGAAACAGTCTCTGAAGGGATCAGGTGGTTACATTCTTAAGGATCACACAGGGATTACACAGGAAAGAGTTCATCTTCCTCGTAGACAGAATGGGCAAGCTTTGTAATATCCAAGCATTTGGTAGAGTATGCAGAAGAGGGTTCCCTCAATAGTGACCGAAGGCTGTTCTTATCTGAGCTAGCCTCACAAAGCCAAAAAACAAGCCTTGAAGGAATCAACTTGTTGCCACATAATTTTATCCAAGAGAAGATTTTGTTACAAAATGCTAAAGAAGACTTTTTTTTTTGTTTTTTTAAACAGGAAAGACCCAGCCTGGAACAATGGCCCTAGTGTCTGGCATCCAGTCACTGACTACTGTGATTGTGTGAGACTATCTCCAGTCGTAGGAAACATGTTGAAATGTTTAGGCCTCAAGGATTGTGGTCTGTGAGATTTGCAAAAGGAGTTGGGTAAATGAGGAATGGGAATCAATGTTAATGCAGGTTTCTTTGTGCTGTTTTTACTTTTACAACTGTTAGATTGAAATTATTAATATTCCAAGTTAGTATAAAATGTTCAATGCTTCTTGATTTCAGAAACAGACTAATTTGTTCTGTTTAGATCGAGTTCTGATGGTGCTCAATCTAGCTATAGGAAAACTATTTAACTTTTAATTACCAACTGTTACCCAGACTAGAAAGTAGCAGGAGAAAGCACTTGCAAAGGCAGGTAATTGCAGAAAAGAGGGGAAATTAAACAAATAGCTCTTTGTAATAATGATGGGCATTTGGAAATCCTTTAATTATCAGCCATTTCCTAGATTTCACTTAAATGAGAAATTCTCAAATATGTTTTTGATTTTTAAATTTTATTTGTAAAATTACATGTATGAGTGTGTGTCTCTGTGGGTTTGTGCATGAGGGTTGTAACTCTGGCTCCAGGGGATATGATACCCTCTTCTAGTCTCTGCAGGCACTTGCACTAAGGCTTTCTATAGCAAGTGCTCTTAACCACCAAGCCATCTCTTCACCCCCTGTTTTATTTTTCATTTTATTTTTACATAAGATAATCTCACTATGTAGTTCAGGCTAACTGTGAATTCACAATCCTCCTGCCTCTGCATTTAGAGTGCTGAAATTGGAGGCTTACCCTAGTAAACCTGGTTGGTGGTCTTATTGATTGAACTAATAGATTCTAGAGCCTTCCTAAGTGTTTGGAAAAAATCTGACTTACTATGCAAGGCAGAAGTAGATGGTCCTATTACAAGGTAATCAGCAGTAGGGCGACTTGTTCCTAATTTCAGTAAGAAAGAACAGGTCCAAGTGAATCTAAGAATCCCTAAGTACTCCAGACTTCTGGATGCCCATACCGTCTAAGTTGGGGATACATGGGCCTGTTATCACTCTGTGACCAGTCACAGTTAATTTTCTATATCGAGTAAGCCTAACTTATGTTAAGATGACAAATATACATTTTTTTGGCCTGCTTGAGGTTTGTGGAACATGTAAGAAGACCCTGACATTTGATACTAAAAGAGTGGTAAAAGAAGTATTATGGATCATAAATTCACCAAAGTATGATTTTGGCACTGGATTTACTGCTAACCAAGGCCAATCCTGCTTAGCCTCAAGGACAGATGAAATTAGATGCATTCAGAGTGGTGTATCCGTAGACATCTCTCTCTCTTTAAAATTTTTATTGGAGAAACTTTTATTATTTTATTTTTTAATTAATCATTCCATTCATTTACATCTCAAATGATATCTCCCTTCCCGGTTACCCCTCCACAGCCCCCCATCCCACATCTGCCCTCTTCTTCTTCCCATTTGCCTCTATGAGGGTGTTCCCCATACACTCACTTCTGCCTCACCACAGTAGCTTTCCCCTACCCTGGGGCATCAAACCTCCACAGGACCAAGGGCCTCCCCTGTCATTGCTGTCAGATAAGGCTATCCTCTGCTATAAATGCAGCTGGAGCCATAGATTCCTCCCTGTACACTCCTTGGTTGGTGGTCTAGTCCCTGGGAGCACTGAGTCATCCAGCTGGCAGACATTGTTCTTCCTATGGGGTTGCCATCCAGTTCCTCCAGTCCTTCCATCAGCTCCCCAACTGGGGTCCCTGAGCTTAGTCTGATGGTTGGCTCCACACCTCTGCATTGGTCAGCTGCTGGCCAAACCTCCCAAGGAACCACCTCACCAGGTTTCTGTCAGCAAGTGCCTCTTGGAAACAGCATGTGTCAGAGTTTGGTGTTTGCAGACAGCATGGATCTCTAGGTGAGGCAGTCCCTGGATGGCCCTTACATCCTAAAAGCTTACTTCTCTAAGGTGTCTGAAGAAGTAGTCATTGAACATTCTTTTGCCTGGTGGTCTATTTATTTGCTTTAATATGAAACTTCTGTTTCCATGTTGGATCTTTCATAATCAGAAACATTTCTTAGTCCTATAAGCTTGTTTAATTTTATTGTTTAGACTCTGGTATGATGGCACATTCCTTTAACTTCAGGACTGTGGGAGTTCAAGGCCAGTCTGATCTACAGAGAGAGCTCTGGGACAGTCAGTGCTACACAGTGAAAGAGACTCTGTTCTCTGCCTCAAAAAAATTACTTTAGGATATGAAATTCTGTTCCATCCATAATTTTTGAAAATGTATGCCTCAGACATTTTCAAAGATCCCAAGTCAAACATAAACTCAGAGACTAAAAGCAATAAGGTTTGCCTGGGGAGTAAATAAGATGCCAATGGCGTGAATAGGACTCCACACTGCATCAGGCCTAGTGGTCCTCAGCTCTGGAAGTATCTTAGAGTCATATTGGGAGCTTTAAAACAATTTTATGAAAGTAGAAGTGAAACTGTCTAAGGAACAGGAACAGAGGAGACTTAATGGGCATGGGGGAAGGAGAGGGTAGTTGGCTACAAGGGAAGAATCCTCAGAGTGAATGACATGCTTACACAAAACAACCTATGAAGAAATGATGATGAATATGAAGAAGAAGAAGAAGAAGAAGAAGAAGAAGAAGAAGAAGAAGAAGAAGAAGAAGAAGAAGAAGAGGAGGAGGAGGAGGAGGAGGAGGAGGAGGAGGAGGAGGAGGAAGAGGAAGAAGAAGAAGAGGAGGAGGAAGAGGAGGAGGAGGAAGAGGAGGAGGAGGAAGAGGAAGGAGAGGAGGAGGAAGAGGAGAAGGAGGAAAAGGAGGAGGAGGAGGAGGAAGAAGAGGAAGAAAAGGAGGAGGAGGAGGAGGAAGAAGAGGAAGAATCACCCTCCTCCTCATCCTCCTCATCATCATCATCTCATGGCCAAGAAGTCATATCAGAATGTCCAGAAGTGGCTTGGCTGTCAGCAGCTCTTAAAGTTTCCTGGTTGATGCCCATAAAACCACCTCAAGGCTGAGGAACATTGACTTTGGGTGAGA
This sequence comes from Rhabdomys pumilio, assembly GCA_030674055.1. Lineage (NCBI taxonomy): Eukaryota > Metazoa > Chordata > Mammalia > Rodentia > Muridae > Rhabdomys > Rhabdomys pumilio. The sequence continues at coordinate 74,995,141 of JANHMN010000005.1, read as the reverse complement.
TGCTATTTTTACCATTCAACGAAGTGAACATTTTAAAGAATAAAATCAAAGTTCTGATCTCAGATTGTCTTATAAGTATTTATAAAATATAAGTCCAAATTCTGTTCTGTGTCAAATGCAGTTTTATATTTATTATCTTTTAAGTTATAAAGGACTACATTTAAAAAAATCACTATCTATAAATTTAAGGATATGTGAATGAAAAATGAGTGAATAAATAGAAATAAAACACACAAAGACTACAATAAGAAGCACATTCACGAGGCTTGGGAGCACAGGCCTATGATCCCAGCCCCTCTGGAGGCTGCGGCAGGATGGTCAGCAGACTGCAGTCAAGGCCAGCCCGCACAGCTCAGAACACGAACAAATATGCTCCCACAACCCTTATCGCTCAGGAAATTACAAGGGCTCCATGAACTCTTTGTTAGGAGCTGGTAACAAAGTCCAAATATGTAGTTCTTTTTTGTCTTTTAAAATAATTATTTTCATTTTATGTGTATGGGTATTTTGCCTGCATGCATTCCTGGTGTCTGTAAAGGCCAGAAGATCTAAGAGTCCCTTGAACTGGAGTGTAGGATATTTGTGAGCCATTATGAGGGTTCTGGAAACCAAACCAGGATACGCTGCAAGAGCAACAAATTCTTTTTTTTTTTTTTCCCCCGAGACAGGGTTTCTCTGTGTAGTCCTGGCTGTCCTGGAACTCTGTAGACCAGGCTGGCCTTGAAGGCCTTGAACTCAGAAATCCGCCTGCCTCTGCCTCCCAAGTGCTGAGATTAAAGGCGTGTGCCACCACTGCCCGGCTAGAGCAACAAATTCTTAACCACTGAACCATCTCCAGGCCCCAAACACTTATTTCTTATTGGGCTACATCACCATTCTCTTTAAGACTGAATACTGACCATTCCAGCAAGAGAACTTTTGTCATCTTAACATAGTGTAAACTTACTGATTTTTTTCCTTGCAACTGAAGGTCACTGTATGCAGAAAAACAAGTGCAGCTGGCCACAGGGTAGTAATAGTGAGGACCCCAGTAGAACAGTGAAGGACATTCAGGATCTCAAGAACTACCCAGAAAGGGAGCATGTCAAAAAGCTTTGAGGCTGTCTTAGCTTTTCTACGTCTGTGATAAACATCATGACCTAAAGTAACTTGGGGGAGGAAAGGGTTTCTTTGGTTTACAGATTATAGTCCATCGGGAAGCCTGGGAAGGAATCTGGAGGCAGGAGCTGGTGCAGAGGCCCTGGAGGGGTGCTTCTTACAGGCTGGCTCCTCATGACTTGCTCAACTTGCTTTCCCCAGGGCCCACCTGCCAGGAGTGGCGCCACTCAAGTGGGATAGGCTCTTCCATATCACACATCAATCAAGGAAGTGCCCTAAAGCAACAACCAAAATGAAAGCAAGCAAGCAAGCAAAAAAAACAAAAGTAACCAGCACAGAGACCTTGCTTCAAAACTTGAGGAAAAAGGAGAGAGGGCTGGAGTTGAAGCTCAGTGATTAAGCACTTGCCTACTGTGCATGAGACACTGAGTTCAAGCTCCAGAACAAGAGAGAAAATTAAAAACCATATCATTACTATACTACATTAGCAGTTAAATAAAAGAAAAAAATTCATTTCAGCTAAAAATTGGCCATTGGGGAAGGCTTTATAAGAATGCTTCTAATTAGGAATGGAGAAGGGACACGTGGGCATGAGAGCTGATGGAGTCACTTGTCTATTTTCTGAAGCAGCTTAGTGACCTTGCTCTCCTCGGAAGAAAGTGGCTTGTACAGTTTTCTGCTCACACCCTGCTAAGTCCTCTAGTATACGGCAGCATCTCTACAGAGTCCTTCACTTCACCCTGATCCTACTTCTTCCCCTATGTTACCAGTGATTCCCAGCATCAACTGACCATTGAGCCCCTCTCGGCCTCATCATCCATGTGTCTGCCCTTCCTTTGAAGATCATGACAGCCCTTGGTTGTGTCCCATTTGTCCCCACAGGAGCCAGAGCTGCAGATTCCTCGGTATTTGTAGGAATGGGAGACAAGGTGGAGGAGTGGTTGAAGACAAAAACTCTGGACCTGGGCTGCCAGGGCTTAAATCCTGGTCTTTTCCTTAGGTAACACCAAGCAAGTTGCTGAACCTCCTCCTGCTTCAAGTTTATCTATACGTAAAATTGGGATGATAAAAATGGATCTCCCCAACTGCTTATGAGGAATTAAACAACACACACAAATGGATCAATGCAATGGCCACTGCAGAGCAAACCCTAAAGAAACGGAAATGGTTATTTGTAAACGGTAATTTGCTTCCTCATGGCCTCATCAATAAAAAACAAGAGCACTGCCGGGCAGTGGTGGCACACGCCTTTAATCCCAGCACTTGGGAGGCAGAGGCAGGTGGATTTCTGAGTTCGAGGCCAGCCTGGTCTACAGAGTGAGTTTCAGGACAGTCAGGGCTACACAGAGCAACCCTGTCTCAAAAAACCAAAACCAAACCAAACCAAACAAACAAACAAAAACCATGAGCATGATCTTAGGAGCCAGCTCACTGTGTTTTCCAGGGAAGACTGATACTGAATATCTGGACTTTCTTCTTTGCTGTCCACCTTCCCTATATTGATGGGAGTGCAATGCTTTTGTTAAGCTATTTTAAACAATCTAGAGGGTATATAGAGCTTGATCTCTTCCTTCCTGGAACCAGCACATTGAAGCTATTCTGTGTTCAATAACTTCATGGTGGTGTTGGGTTCCCACTAGGCCCAAATATAGCTCTAGAAAGCTGTCAAGAGCATCTGGCTTTGAGAAACTTACTGTTCCCTCCAGGAAACTTCTGCAGAGCAGATGTCCTATTTAGACCTTTCCAGTGGGGAAAGAAGAAATCAGGAACAGTGTAGTTTATTTACACTTATCAACAAGATAGGCATATCTAATGTTTGTCCTGTTAGTTTGAGTGCAGTATTAGTTGGGTTTATTAATGGGGTCAAATCCCAGTCTACTCGGCTATTCTTCAAGCATTGACTGGGCACTTGTTACATACCAGATACTGTGGCCTACATAGACAAGCAAAGTAAGATGGCTTCCCTTTAGGTATCTGGTTAAGATAGTTCAGTGATTTTTAAGGCCCCGGCAGTTTGAGGAAGTACCTCTGTCCTCTACTCACAAGAAACTCTATATTTGACTTTTGTTCCCTATTCCTGACAAAGAGCTCCCAGAACCCATGTGACTTCCTGAGTGATAAGGTGCTAGCAGCATTTTTTTTGTTCTGATTTTTTTTGCCTTTGGCATAGTAGTTGAGTCCAGGCTCTAAATCCCCTGCAGTATCCTGAGCAATGAGGATGATTCTTGCTGCTTACAGAGAGCTCTTCAAATCCTTGAATGTCAGGAGACCCCCCCTCCCCACCGCCCTGCTGAAACTTAGTGCTTCAACATGAGAGCTGGTTGTAAAACTCTGAATAGCACACGCTTCGAACTTTTTGGTCCATCAACTTCTGGGGATGTAAAGAAGATATGGAGAATAGGTCATATCTCCCTGATGAATTCTTCATAAAGTCCCTAAATGCTCAGATTCAGAGAGTACCAAGGTTGGCGAGTTCATCTGTGTACTTTGAGGGTGCAGTGTCCTAACTATATAGGGGTGTAAGCTCATGGACTTCACTCTGTGCACCCCTTCACTGGGATACCTCACAGTATCCTCCACAACAAAGTGGTAAACATATAATGGAAGCTATGCTTCTGAGATCTGTGAGCAACTATAGCAGGTTATCAAAAGTGGGGAGGGGGCTATGAGGACCTCCCGAATTTCTAACTAGTTGATCAGAAATCTCAGAGGGTTAAGACTTGCAATTAACATTTCTTTTTTAATTGGATATTTTATTTATTTACATTTCTGATGTTATCCCCTTTCCCCATCCCCTTCCAATCCCCCATCCCATTCCCCCTCTTCCTGCTTCTGTAAGGGTGTGGCCCCACCCTCAAATTCCCCCACACTGGGGTATCCAGTCTTCAAGGGACCAAGGACCTCCTCTCCCACAGATGCCCGACAAGGCCATCCTCTGCTACATATACATATACAGCTGGAGCCATGGGTCCCTCTGTGTGTGTTCTCAGGCTGGTGGTTTAGACCCTGGGAGCTCTGGTTGGTTGGTATTGTTGCTCTCCCCATGGGGCCACAAACCCCTTCAGCTCCTTCAGTCTTCTCTCTAACTTCTCCATTGGGAACCCCGTGATCAGTTCAATGGTTAGCTGTGAGCATCTGCCTCTGTATATGTCAGACTCTGGCAGACCTCTAAGAAGACAGCTATATCAGGCTCCTGTCAGCATGCACTTCCTGACATCCACATCAGTGTCTACTTTTGGTGACTGCACATGGGATGGATACCCAGGTGGAATGGTCTCCAGATGGCCCCTTCTTCAGTTTCTGTTCCACCCTTTGTCTCCATATTTGCTCCCATGAGTATTTTGTTACTCCTTCTAAGAAGGACCGAAGCACCCACACTTTGATCTTCCTTCTTCATGAACTTCATGTGGTCTGTGAGTTGTATCTTGGGTATTTCAAGCTTTTGGGCTAATATCCACTTATCAGTGAATAAATACCATGTGTGTTCTTTTGTGATTGGGTTATCTCACTCAGGATGATATTCTCAAGCTCCATGCATTTGCCTAAGAATTTCTTGAATTCATTGTTTTTAATAGCTGAGTAGTACTCCACTGTGTAAATATACCACATTTTCTGTATCCATTCCTCTGTTGAAGGACATCTGGGTTCTTTCTAGCTTCTGATTATTATAAATAAGGATGCTGTGAATATTTCAGTGGGAGTGGTCTTGAGGAACTGAGTCCTTAAATTCTGGAACCAATAGTATTAGACTAGAATTGAATTGTAGGGCATCAGAATGGCATCCAGGAAGTTGGAGATATGGTTTGTTGATGTGAGGGAAATCCTACACACGTGATTGGTTTAGAAGTGTTCTATGACTAGAAACAGATGTTAGCAGATTCTTATATCCATTGTTTAGAGTCAAGAACAGGAAAATATAAATCCCAGAAGCTTAAACAATAAGGGAAAATTATAACTTCTGATGATAAAAACTTGAGAGACTGGCACAGCTTTTGGAGAGGCTTGATCTGATAGCCTAAAGACATTACCAAACTCTGTATTTCAATTTGGCTTTGTTCAGAATTGTTCAAAGAAACATCCCCCTGTAGTCTCAATGTGCCTTCTGATAATAGTCAGGGTTTTTTCTCTTCTTCATTTCTGGTTGGAAAAGAGATATTGCTAATTTATTGGCAAAAGTCCTAACATATGCTTTGATTGTCTGGGGTCATACAAGGTAACTATCTCTGAGTATGAATTGCATCGGGGGATAAAATATACTAATTATGTTAGCTTTCCTTAAGCACTACATCCTTGAGACATTAGAAGGGAGATAGAATGTGTAGTACAAATTGATCTCAGCAGCATAATCAATTAAATCAATAAAATGTTTTCAAAGGTTATCTGTGGATATAATCCAGTACTAACAACATAACCTTATCTCTCCCACATTTACCAAAGTCTTGCTCCTGTATAGCAAGTTCCTCAATTTTAACATTATTAGCATTTAAGTCCGGATTTTGGTTTTGATCTGTGTGTGTGTGTGTGTGTGTGTGTGTGTGTGTGTGTGTGTATGTGTGTGTGTGTGTGTGTGTGTGTGTTCTGCACATGTTCTCTGGGAGACAAAATTTGCTTTCTCTTGAGTCACCATTTTGTAGTTAAACCTCTTAGGTAAAAATCCCTATTATGGATGTCTGGAGACGTTTCAGTTGCCACAAGTGTGGGAGAGTGGGTGGTGCTGCTGACATCTAGTGGGTACAGGGCAGGGTGCTGCTGGGCATCTACAGAGCGCAACACAGTCCCACAAAAGATTTATCTGGCCCAAGATGTCCATAGTGCCAAGGTTGAAAAGCTCTGTGCTGGCCAGAAATCTTAAGATTGTTTCTAATTGTAATGTTTTAAACACAGACCAATCTATATTTGCCAACACTAGACGAAAAATACCCAGGAATACTGAGAATAGGGAAACAGTTCATCATTTTATCTGACAGGTGGGTTCAATTTATTAAGCATTTAGTTTTCTAAAGTAGTTTATTAAAAGTGTCTCTCTCTCTCTCTGTCTGTGTGTGTGTGTGTGTGTGTGTGTGTGTGTGGTGTATGATATGTGTATGGGGCCATGTGTTTACCTGTGGAAATCAGAGATCGATGTCAAATGTTTTCCCTTATAACTTATCACCTGATTTTTTTGAAACACAGTCTCTGAGCCTGAAGCTCACTGATTGGCTAGATTAGCTGGCCAGTGAGCTCCTGCCATCTGGTCTCTGCCTCCCAGTGCTGGGGTTACAGGGACACCAACTCTGTCTCTGTACATGGGTACTGGGGATCCAAATCAAAGCCCTTATGATTTTATGACAAAAACTTTATCCATTAAGCATTTCCTGAATCCCAGTGCCTTACCTCCTCTGTGTGTATGGTGTTCATGGGTGTGTGTGTGTGTGTGTGTGTGTGTGTGTATGGGTTGTGTGTTGTTTGCATGTGTAGAGGCCAAAGACTGACATCAGGTGTCTTCCTCTATTGTTCCTCAGATGATGATGATGATGATGATGATGATGATGATGATGATGATGATGATAGGCCAGGTCTTTCACTAAACCTGGAGATTGCTGATTTGGGTAGGCTGACTTGTCAACAAGTCCCCAAATATTCTTCCCTTACTTCTCCAGTGCTAGGATTATAGGTGTGTGTTGTGCTTAGCTTTTTAAAATACAGGTCCTAGAGATACACATGCAGAAAGGACTCTATTAATTGAACAATATAGTCCCTAAAATATCTTTAGTCCTCTTACCTGGTTCTACACTAAACTACAGTGGAGTTTTAAGGATAACATCTGGTATATAAAAATCATAATAATAATACAGTGCTTGCCTAGCATGTATGAAGCACTGGATCAAGACTTCAGCACTGCCAAAAACCCATAATAAGACATTTCTTTTGTAATTCCTGGCCTTTTCCCTAGGTTTTCCATTTCCATAAGAGACTCTCAGGACTCAAAAGGAGGGACCTTAGATGAAATGCCCTACAGTGGGGAGCAGGAACTTGTAGAGCCCACCTCCAGTAGAAAGACAGGGCATCAAGTGAGGGATGGAGTTGCCATCCCACAGTCAAAAACTCTGACCTAGAATTCTTCCTGTGTGAAGGAACTGCAGGGACAAAAATGGAGAGGAGCCTGAGGGAAAGGAGGTGAAGTGACAGGTCCAACTTGGGATCCAGGTCAAGGGGAGGCTCCAAGGCCTGACAGTATTACTGATGCTGTGGTGTGCTTACAGACAGGGGTCTAGCATGGCTGCCCTCTGAGAAGCCCAACAAGCAGCTGACTGAGACAGATGCAGATATTACACCCAACCAAAGGACTGAAGTTGGGGACTGCTGTGGTTGAATTAGGGAAAAGCTGGAAGAAGTTGACGAGGAAGGCTACTACCCAAAAGGAACACCAGTAGTCTCAACCAACCTGATCCCCGAGATCTCTCAGACACTGGACCACCAACCAGGCAGCATAAACCAGCTGATATGAGGCCCCCAACACATATACAGCAGGGGACTGCCTGGTCTGGCCTCAGTGAGAAACAATGTACCTAACCCTCAAGAGACTTGACACCCCAGGGAAGGGGGAGGCCTAGTAGGGGGGAGCACCCTCCTGGAGGCAAGGGAGAGGAGGAATGGGAGGTCTGGTGGGGTAGGGTGGGATGGGGACATCCTCTTGGAGACGGAGGTGGGGGTGGGATGTGGAACAGTCAGAGGGTGGACCGGGAGGGGGGTAAAGTCTGGACTGTAGAAAAAAGATTAAAGAATTTAAAAAGGCACTTCTTTTGTGATATGCTATTTTAATATAATTGCTAAATTCTACTGACATGAATATTACTCTCAAATTCCCACTAAAGCTAAACTTTGCACAATTTATTTTTGCTATAAATAGAGAAGGTAATTCCTGTTTGTTTAAAAATGTGGGATTTTTAATCCGAAATTTTGCATTCTTATACAATATGAGATAGTAGCAGAAACGTCAGAAGCTTTCAGGAAGACATTGTCTTTCACTAATTTAACAAATAGTTGTAGAGCCTCCCCCACCCCACCCACCCTCCCGGTCAGGATCTTGAGCATTTGGACAACAGGAGAGCATTTTGTTAAAAGTTTTGGATATTGTAAGATGAATTTCCAGACAGATTTACTTAATGACTAGTTAAGGATGATGGAAGACAGTATTTGGATAGGAGTTTAAATTGGATTTCTTGTCGTATAATTCTAGGGCCCAAAGATTTCCCTCGGACCTCTTTATTACTTCTCAAGGGGTAGAGATTTGGCCTGCTGTCCTTACCAGAAACTCCCCTGTTATCCTTTATTCCCATTGGTGGTCTTCCCTTTCTTCTCATTTTCCCTTGTTTATTCTCCTAGGCTTTCTAAGACAAGGTTAGTAATATACCTTCTCTTCATTTTACGGAACTCACTACTTTTCTGACCCCAGCTGCTTATCTTTAATACAATTTTGGCCTTAGCTATCAAGAATTAGTGTAGATTTTGTGAGTTAAAGGGGCACATTCCCTACCAAGATGGCCAATTGTTCAAATGTCAGTCACAGGTCAAGTTACATGACCAAATTCAAAGTCAATGATATGGAAACTAGGAGCTGGAAAATAGGCCATGACAAGTTCTACAGAGCACACAGGAGTGTTGGCTCCAAAGGAAATGGTGATTAGTTCTGCTTGGGAGCAGGAAGAAGGGCTCAGAGAGAAGAAAATGACTACGCCAGGATGTTCCTTCGTTTTGGGGGGACAGTCTTTCTATGTGGCCCAGGCAGTCTGGAATTCACAATCCTGCCTCAGCCTCCAGAGTACTAGGATTCCAGGCCTATATCATAAGTAGTCCCTGGTCCGAATTTTACAGGATGGCTAGAAGTTTCTAGCAATTAATTAATGGGACATCAAGGTAAGAGAGAGAACATGTAAGCCACAAATTCTTCATAGAAAATTCCTATAATTGTATAGTAGGATATTTTAAAAAATAATTTATTCTTATTTCATGTGCATTCATGTTTTGCCTGCATATGTGTCTGTATGAAGGTGTCAGATCCCCTGGAACCAGAGTTATAGGCAGTTTTGAGCCACCATGTGGGTGTTGGAAATTGAACTCAGGTCCTCTGGAAGAGCAGTCAGTGCTCCTAAGCACTGAGCCACCTCTCTAGCCCCTCATAATATGATATGTAGTCACCAGAGAAATGTAAAGCATAGCCACAATAAGATACTATTTCATGAGGCTTACACACACACACCCAATATATATATATATATATTGGGCAGACACAGGAGACACAGGAGAGAGGATGTTCTGCTAAAGCAAGCACGTGAAAGGACACATGATGAAGGATTCTTTGCTAACAGCACGAATGTATTGGTCTGCCTCACATTGTGTAGTTGAGCTGTATTTGTCAGGACCCATAGACACACCAAGAAAACTTCTGGTGGTGTGCTGCAGTTTGTTGCCGCTTCCTCAGACTTGGGTTGATTACATGCACATGCTGAGGCAAGGCATGTGGAGGACACATGATATTTGGAGGGTATAAATAAGACTCCATGGAGTGATGGAGATAGAGCTTGGCTTGCTGGTACAGCTACCTGTGCAAAGCTTGTGGGTCTCACGTCTTCGCTTTCTTTCCCACTACCTCTGATGGGTGGTGGACTAGAAGGGAGGTTAAAGCGTTTAAGAACTATCATTTAAAATACAGTTTAAAAAAATTAAAATTATAGGTGGTGCCAATGTGGGGAAACAAGTGGACCTGTTTAGAAAGGTTCTTTGGAGCAACTCCTGTCTGTGTTGTCTGGAAATCAGCAGTTCAGTTCACAGGTCAGCGGGCAGCCGCAGCTTGATCCACTCACAAACACTTCATGGATACACCAGCAGTCCAGTTCAATAGAGTAGGGTTAGCAACAGCGGTGACATGACCTAACAGAGACAGGAGGAGGGACCAACAGGGACACCAGTAGAAGTTCTTGGCTGTACCTTTCTCATGGAAGTGAAGACCAGTGAAGATGCAAGACTCACAAGCATTGCACAGCTAGCTGTTCCAGGAAGCCAAGCTCTGTCTCTGGCATGCCATGGAGTCCTAGTTATACCCTGCAAACATCACGTGTCCTCCACGTTCCTTATCTCAGCACGTGCATCCAATCAGCCTGAGTCTAAGGGAGTGGCAACAAACTGCAGTACATTACCAGAAGTTTTTTTTTTTTTTTTTGACAAAAAAACAGGACTCTATTATTGAGTACAACTGGTGTGGATCTCTGTGGGTAGTCCAGGCTGGCCTTCTGCTTCCACTTCTTAAGTGTTGGGATTATAGGCCTGTATCACCATGACTGGTTTACAAGAGATGTAAAAATATGTTTTATTAGCTTATAAAATCTTATTGGGTTTCATTATGGCATTTTAAAGTTAAGATTTAAAAATATGTATTTGTGTCTGTGTCTGTGTAAATGTGTGTGTCGTGTGTGTCATGTGTGTAGGTACCCAAGGAGGGCAGAAGAGGATCTCAGATCCCCTGGAGCTAAAGTTACAAGTGATTGTGAGCCACCAGCTGTCGGTGCTGGAAACCAAACCTAGATTCTCTAGAAGAGCAACGAATGCTCTTGACTGCTGAACCATCTCTCCATCCCCGTTGAGGCATTAAAAAAAAAAAATAAGAACAAACCCAAAATTTGTTTCTGTTGTTTCTTCCCATTACCCCACAAGAGTACAAAGAGGGTTTTACGATGATCAGATAAGTAGTTATGGATGAAGGGAGGAAAGACATCTTTTTGTATGTCTTCATGTCTCAGTTATTCACATCCTTGACAGAAAACAAAGCCCAATGATGTTTAGTGGTCAAATGAATGAATGAAGTGAATGCTTACATTTTTTTGGAATTGCCCTTACCTAATAGAGATCTTTTGGATACAGCAAGCTATTTTTAAACCTGCTGAAGAGGGACTGTGACAGGAAAGGATTTTTAAAATTGTAGATGAGGGACTGTGGTATCACTTTTATATGAGAGAAAGGGTATGGCATGGACAGAAAGAAAATAATGGCAAATCTAAAAGTACATTTTTTTCTTTCATTAGCCAAGTAGACAAGACCTACTTGCATAAGCAAGAGAGAGCACAGCATGCTCTACATATTGACCAGATGAATATTTTATTAAGGCTGCATGATTTAAGCCATGATCACCAGAAAGCACTTAGGTAAATTCTCTTCTCCAATTTCTCCTGATGGGCTTCAGCCATCCTTATCCTACTATGAAACATCCTGAGATGACCAAGTCAGAAGACCTGGCTTTCATATCACAACTTAGAGCTGATTGTAGAGACCTAATTCTAAGAAAAACAAACATATTCTTTCTGTAGGTATGTTACATCTAAGGTGATGACATGAACCAAGATACTTCTACAGAAGATTCTACTCTGAAGAGTTGTTGAGAGACATTTTTCATTTGTATATTGAAGTGGGGGAGATAGGGGATGAAGTTTTGCCTGCCAGCCACCATGAACCTCTTGGCTATAATGGGATGATTTCATGTGAATCTCCTTTCCCTGCATCAGTGTGATGGTTTGTGTATGCTCGGCCCAGAGAGTAGCACTATTAGAAGGTGTGACCCTGTTGGAGTAGGTGTGGCCTTGCTGGAGTAGGTGTGTCACTGTGGTTGTGGGCTATAAAACCCTCATCCTAGTTGCCTGAAAGCCAGTATTCCACTAGCAGCCTTCAGATGAAGATATAGAACTCTCAGATCCTCCTGTACCATGCCTGCCTGGATGCTGCCATGTTCCCACCTTGAAGATAATGGACTGAACCTCTGAACCTGTAAACCAGCCCCAATTAAATGTTGTCCTTATAAGATTTGCCTTGGTCATGGTATCTGTTCATAGCAGTAAAACCCTAACTAAGACAGAAGTTGGTACCATGAGTAGGGTACTGCTGTGATAGACCTGACCATGCATTTGTTTGGAAGAATTTGGATTTGGGGACTTTGGATTTGGAAAGCAGTAGAATGCTTTAAATGGTGCTTAATGGGCCATCCTAGTATAAATATGGAAGATTTTCTTACTGAGAGTGATTTGAATTATGTGGACATGGCCCAAGAGGATTCAGGGGAGAATTTCAATATGTGGCCTAGACACTGTTTTGTGGTATTTTGGTGAAGAATGTGGCTACTTTTTGCCCTTGTCTGAAGAGTCTGCCTGAGGCTAAGGTGAAAAGACTCATTAATTGCATTGGCAAAGGAAAAACTCCCACCATAGACCTTGTTCTCTGGTTAACTCTCAAGAAGAGCAGAGCATTTTAAACAAGTGTAGCAAGCTGAGAAAGGAAAAATATAAAATATATGGTTCGAGTATCAAAGGGGCAGCAGGAAGTGAAATGGAGCTGAATCCTGTGTTCTAGGAGATAACAGATTAAGGGAGTGGGACTTTGGGGCAAGATCCTACCCAGCTAAATTTTGATCCAGGCATGGTGGTACACACCTTTAATCCCAGGAGATAAGCCAAGCAGATCTCTAAGTTCAAAGCCAACCTGGCACAGAACAAGTACTAGGTGAAGAAAAGTTTAAATCCAGTCATGGTGCTGCACTCTTTAATCCCAGGATACAGGCAAGCAGCTCTCTGAGTTCAAGGTCGATCTACAGAACAAGATCCAGGGCAGCCAAGTTAAGACAGTGAAGGAGTTGGGAAACAGAAAGCTTGTAATAATGTAATAGAACAAGGGGGCCATGTTCCAGCTCCCGCAAACAACAGAACTTGGCAGCTTTGGCCGTGTGACTCTGGCTTTAGAGTGAAAAATAGAAGGGACTACTGGGACAATTGATGCTGGTTAGCTGGAGCTAAGAAATTAGTGGTGATTAAGAAGAGATCAACATCACTGAGGTGAAATCTTCTGGGAAGTGGTTTCTGGGAGCACAAAGAAGGTGTGTTCTAGAGATAGCCAAGGTTGTACCTCGTGCTGCAGCTGTACTTGGTAACATATAAGAGTCACCCAGGTGGTACTGGTTTTGGAGGCTAAAACCAAACCATGAAGTGGTCAGGAAGAACAGCTGAGGCTTGGCACTGTGAGAGGCCATGAAAGACCATTGGTGAAAAGGTGCAGTCTCAGTTGTAGTTGACAGCCTAGGACCAAAGGGGTCATGCAACGGATTTGAGGCTTTACACTATAAAGAGAGCCTATGAGAGGTTACTGGTGAAGCCTAGTTGCAGAGGAAGACTCCAGTGTATTGTAGATGCCAGTACCATCACCAAGAACAGCAGCAGCAGTGGAGTGGATGTACTTGAGCTTAGAGTGCTACAGAGGGCAGAGCTGCAGAAGTGATGCCAGCCCTTAGGAGGAGCCCAGAAGATCATGTGTGGATCCCAGACATTGAAACAGGAAGCTGTAACATTGAAGTTGTCTTGGAGACCCCAAGATGTTCCAGATACCAGAGCCGTGGGCTATCTGCTGAGGAAAGCTGCTAACAGGGAGTGGAACCAGTCCAGGAAAAAGAAGTTTGTTACAGTCAACAAAGATAAAAAAGGAGTTGGAGATCTGGAGATCACTTTGACATCAGACATGGAGATGCAGAGTTTGGAGTTTGTCCAGCTGGATTCCTGTCTTGCTTTGGGGATTACAGTTAAATGATTGGATGGATCTCAGAAGAGACTTTGAACTTTGGACTTTTAACATTGTTGAGACTGCCATAGACTATGGGGGTTTTGGAAGCTAAACTAAATATATTTTGCATTACGCTATGGCCATGTATGACCCCCATGTACTCATATGTTTGAACAAGCCTATGGGGGTCAGAGAATGTGATGGCTTGTATATGCTAGGCCCAGGGGATGGTACTATTAGAAGGTGTGACCCTGTTAGAGTAGGTGTGACCTTGTTGAAGTAGGTGTGTCATTGTGGGTGTGGGCTATAAAACTCTCATCCTAGCTGCCCAGAAGTCAGTATTCCGCTAACAGCCTTCAGATGGAGATGTACAACTTTCGGTTCCTCCTGCACCATGCCTGCCTGGATGCTGCCATGTTCCCACCACGATGATGATGGACTGAATCTCTAAACCTGTAAGACAGCCCCAATTAAATGTTATCCTTATAGGCATTGCCTTGGTGATGTTCACAGCAGTAAAACCCTAACTAAAACAATCAGCAAGAGAAGCTCATGGGTAAATAATGCATTTGCCTGGTATTATGAGTGTTTATTCACAAGATAGTCCTGGGGCCATGCTTGTGAACATTGTGAACAGTACATGGGCTTACTTGTGGCAAAGGAAAGGCTATATATAGTGTTTTAGGATCTCCCTAGGAACCAGCTATGGATTGGAATAAGTGGAATAAATAAGACTGGTCAGAAGTGTTGGCAGAAGAGGTAAGTTGTGATAGGAAGCCTTCTGAAGGATTTCTTCTTTCAGCTTTTAATTTTTTTAAAGATTGTTTATTTTATGTATATGAGTACATTGTAACTGTCTTCAGACACACCAGAAATAGGCATCAGATCCCCATTACAGATGGTTGTGAGTCACCATGTGGTTGCTGGAATTGAACTCAGAACCTCTAGGAAAAGCAGTCGGTGCTCTTAACCACTGAGCCATCTCTCCAGCCCTCATCATCTTTCATTTATATCAAATGGTACCTGGTTAAAATAAATTACCACCAGTGAATTTAGAAGATGAATTAGTGTTTGAGCAGAGTAGTAGTTAAAATCAGTTCTCTGTTTTTTCTAGAGCTAAGGTCTTGATTCAGGAACCAGTAACTATCTCAACGCAAATATCTCTCAGTAAAAATCCTCCATCCTTTTGGAAACTAACCCTTTGGGTTACCTCTATCTTAGTTTGGTCTGTGGAGGTCTCTGCAAACATCAGAACTAGCAGAGTAAACAATCCATGAGAGGCAAGAAGGAAATCTCGGGTTCAACATGACTTAGTTAGCCAGTGTTGGTTCAAACTTCTAGAGTCTGACCCAGGGAAGTTTATTTTAGCCATATTTAAGTACAACACAATTTTGGAGAGAAGTTTTCTGATGACAATTAACTCAATCCTGTATGCACAGCAAAGCTAAAGACATGTTTACATGGAAACTCTTTACAAAGTGCATGGTGGCTTCTTCCATAAAGATGGGTTTCATTGCCTCAGAAGTAACGCTCAAGATAAGGGTCCAGGGAGAATGACTGAGATAAACATAAAAGCCTGTGGAAATGAGAAGTGGCCCAGCCCTACACATAGCACAGAGGGTACTTAGGATGTTGTAAAGTACAAGTGACATCTCCCACAAAGAAGTGTTTTGTCGACTGAGAAACAATGCTCAAGATAAAGGTCAAGGGAGGAAAAGTCTGGGATGAAAAAGCAATTTTCTGGGGGATTCAGGCGTGGCTTGACCCTACAAATAGCACAAATCACAAGACTACTAACTACATCCATTCCCAGCTCTCTGGGTGGGAAACAGGCAAACCTGTCCTCCTTGAGAAGACAGCCTGCATGTTTAACATTCCCTGTCTCCATAGTGCTTATTTGTAAGCACAGGGGCCTGGTGCCCTCTACATTGGGTTCTTCAGATATTTAGAACATTCTCAATATTTTCCAAGCCCCCTGGTCTGCAGTTTGGAGATGTTTTCTCTTTGCAGATACTACCCCCAGCACTTCTGAGATAACAGAGGGTTGAAAGTGAACCTTTGACTTTTAAGAGTCAGAAATTGTTACTTTCTAGCGCCCTGATTTCTGCTATTGCTTGGATCTTAAATGTCCGCCAGAGGTTCATGCCTGTTGGTGGATGGTGTTATGGGAGAAGACCATGGAAAAATAAGCAAGTATGGCCTAGTTGCCAGAAGTAGGTCACCTGGGTTTGATTAAGTTTCGAAAGTTATACCTGGTCTCTGACTCCATCTTTGCTTCCTGCTCTGCTATGGTGTGGACAGCCTACAAGCTTCCACCACTATGAACTAAGTAAGCTCTTCTGCTTTTCCTGCCATGATCAACTAAAATCATCCAAAGCCAACATAAACCTTTTTTCTCTGCAGTTGTTAGGCCAAGTGTACCATCATAGTGTTGCAAAGAGAGCCAATATAGTTTTTATTTACTCTAATAATAGTACCCCAGTTTTTCCTTGTATGGATCTCCTTAGGTGGCTTTAGTGAAACCACGTCTTTCTCCCTTTCACCCTTACCCTTGACTCTTCTACCTCATTGGCTCACCTGGATACTTACGCAGCTATGACCATAGGAACATCCTCCTTTGCCCAGCAGGTCATCTATCTGATGAGACTCAAAGTTCTTCTTGGCCTTATAAGGCTGGGTGAACTTGAGCCTGTTCACTGCAGGTCAGGGCCCCTCTGGGAAGATCCAGCCTAAGGAGGAAGTAGAGACGCAGACGGAGCCAGAAAGAGGTGAAGGGTGCTCAGGGACAACTGCTCTTTTTCTTTAAGTCATGGGATTATTATCCTCAAGACAAGACCAAACTCGGAATTACTCAATTATTTGAGCTGATAAATTCCACTTACAGTTTATGACCCTTTGAGGTGGGGACTTATTGATTGAAACCAAAAACCTAAAATGGGACTCAATGGTGACAGAATTAAGTAAAAAGGTCACGTTTTTATAGAGAACGGAAGGGAAGCTGTTGGAATGAAGTGATTTAGTTGAGCTAGCAGATTATAAGCAATGCAAGGCTCAGACTTCAGGGATGTGGGTATGGCTCAGTGGTAGAGCACTTGCATGGCTTGTACTAAGTCCCAGGTTCGATGTTTGCTACTAAAAATCAGGCCCAGGCTTCTGATACCAGATCTACCATACCAACCATTTCTCTTTGGATAAGAAATTATCACACAACTGAGTAGTATGAAGCAACCATTTATTTGTTGTTGATGCTACAGACCATCGTTTTAGCTGGGCTCAACTGGTAAGTGCTACTGGCCTTGTCTGAGGTTATAGGTGCAGCTCCAGTGCTAGCATGCAGAGGCTTCAATGGGGCTGCAGGAGCTAAGATGGCCTCGTTTACAGGCTCAGCAAGAGGTGCTAGTTGTTCCTCGGCACAGCCCTTATCCGATCACCTGTGCAGCAGCCCATCTCAGATTTATTCATGAAAAGGCCCAAGGATAGTAAGATAGAGTGAAAGGTACAAGGCACGTTATCAAAGAGACATGAATATCAAACACAGGAAGAACTATTGTGGCCTTATTTACAAACAATCTACTTCATCTAGTATTAAAATGATGTGGTACCTGTTAGGGCTTATTGTTGTAGAACATATATTAAAAAGAGGTATGTTGAGGGGCTGGAGTGATGGCTCAATGGTTAAGAGCACTGGCTGCTCTTCCAGAAGACCTAAGTTCAATTCCCAGCAACCACATGGTGGCTCACAACTGTCTGTAACTCCTGTTTCTGGGGATCCAACACCCTCTCACATATATATCAAATCACCAATGTACATAAAATAAAAATAAAATGTCCTTTGGGGTCTGAGTTACTTCACTCAGGATGATATTTTCTAGTTCCATCCATTTGTCTGCAAAACTCGGGATGTCCTTGTTCTTAATAGCTGAGTAGTACTCCATTGTGTAAATGAACCACATTTTCCGTATCCATTCTTCTGTTATGGGACATCTGGGTTATTTCCAGCTTCTGGCTATCACAAATAAGGCCACTATAAACATAGTGGAACATGTGCCCCTGTGGCATGATGGGGCATCTTCTGGGTATATGCCCAAGACTGATATAGCTGTATCTTCAGGTAAATCTATGTCCAATTTTCTGAGGAACCGCCAGACTGATTTCCAGAGTGGTTGTACCAGCTTGCAATCCCACCAACAATGGAGGAGTGTTCCTCTTTCTCCACATCCTTGCCAACGTGTACCATCACCTGAGTTTTTGATCTTAGCCATTCTAATTGGTGTGAGGTGGAATCTCAGGGTTGTTTCGATTTGCATTTCCCTGATGACTAAGGACTTTGAACATTTCTTTAAGTGCTTCTCAGCCATTCAAGTGTCTTCTGCTGTGAATTCTCTGTTTAGTTCTATACCCCATTTTTTGATTGTGTAGTTTGGATTTTTTTTGAAGTCTAATTTCTTAATTTTTTTTATATATTTTGGATATTAGCCCTCTATTAAATGTGGGGTTAGTGAAGATTTTTTCCCAATCTGTAGGTTCCAATTTGTCCTGTTGACTGTGTTCTTTGCCTTACAGAAGCTTTCCAGTTTCATGAGGTCCCATTTATCAATTCTTAATCTTAGAACCTAAGCCATTGGAGTTCTGTTTAGGAAATTCCCCCCACCCTGTGTCAATGAGTTCAAGGCTCTTTCCTACTTTCTCTTCTATTAGATTCAGTATATCTGGTTTTATGTTGAGGGCCTTGATCCACAGTGAATATTAGCCAAAAAAGTACAGAATAAGAAGGTTAACAAGCCTAAGGGCCAAAGTGAGGATGCCTCAGTCCCTCTTGGGAGGGAGAAGAAAGCAATCACAGGGGTTAGGGAGAGGGAGAGATATGGGTGGGAGAGGGAACAGGGAGGGAAAAGGGGGAAATGATCAGGTATTGGGGGCTTGGGAAACAGGACTGAAGCTTTGAGGGCCAGCAGAAAGAATGGAAACAGGCAACCTCGGGAGGTAGGAGGTGGGGAGACTCTCTAGAATGTACCAGAGACCTGGGAGGAGAGAGAGATACTCAGGACTCAAAAGGAGGGACCTTAGATGAAATGCCCTACAGTGGGGAGCAGGAACTTGTAGAGTCCACCTCCAGTAGAAAGACAGGGCATCAAGTGAGGGATGGAGTTGCCATCCCACAGTCAAAAACTCTGACCCAGAATCCTTCCTGTGTGAAGGAACTGCAGGAACAAAAATGGAGAAGAGCCTGAGGGAAAGGAGGTGAAGTGACAGGCTCAACTTGGGATCCAGGTCAAGGGGAGGCTCCAAGGCCTGACAATATTACTGATGCTTATAGACAAGGGTCTAGCATGGCTGCCTTCTGAGAGGTCCAACAAGTAGTTGACACAGATATTTACACCCAACCAATGTACTGAAGTCAGGGACTGCTGTGGTTGAATTAGGGAAAAGCTGGAAGAAGCTGAGGAGGAAGGCTACCCCATAAGAAGACCAGCAGTCTCAACTAACCTGGACCCCAGAGATCTCTCAGACACTGGACCACCAACCAGGCAGCATACACTAGCTGATATGAGTCCCCCAATTCATATACAGCAGAGGACTGCCAGATCTGGGTTCAGTGAGAGAAGGCACACCTAACCTCGAGAGACTTGAGGCCCCAGGGAGTGGGGGAGGTCTAGTAGGGTGGGGTTAGGGGGTGTGGGGACATCCTCGTGGAGACCAGGGAGGAGGAATGGGATGAGGAAATGTTGGAGGGCAGAATGGGAGGGGGATAATAGCTGGACTGTAAAAAAAGATTAAAGAATAATAATAAACAAATATTACCAAGAAGGATAAAAAAGTAAAAATAAAATAAATTTTAAAAAGGAGGTATGTTGCAATCCTACCCCTTCACTTCAGAATTTGGTGTTATTTGCAAATATGATCTTAACAAAGGTAATTAACATGAAATAAGGTTACTAAGGTGAGCCCTAGTTCAATATGGCTGGCAACCTAATCACAATGGGGAACTCAGGCATAGAAACTAAAAAGCATAAACAAAAAGTGAAGATACAGGAAGGTAGCCACGTGAATGAAGTGATGCATGCAAAAGCTAGGGAACCAAGGATTGTGGGTAAACATCAGAAGCTAAGAAGAGTCTCCCTATAGATCTTAGAAGGAACATAGTGCTGCCCATAGTGTCGATTTAGGACACTACTACCTTAATCACTTAATACTAGTAATTACCAGATACTAGTCCAGCATGGAGGAGTCGGGTCAATGTCCCTATAGCTGTCTTTTATGGTGCCCCATTAAGATGTATATGAGACTAGATTTCACATAGAAAATGTTTAAGCAGTGTTTATAGTCATTCCTTACACTCTGATGGTTGCATAGCTTATGCGACATTTTCCATATGTGGAGCTATATATACCCCACAAATATACACATTCTGACACCCTCTTCAGGCCCCTGTACTTACCTACTCACATGACATATATTCAGACATGCACTTATACATAAAAAAGTATGATTCTAAAGTTCCCTTCATGTTTCATTCTAGAAATTACACCATTGGTTCCTATAAGGATAATCTCTATTCTGGCTTCTGACACCATAAATTTTATTTTTGTTTGTTTTTGAATTTTGTATAAACATGGTCACCACGTGGAATATACTCTTTTGATTGGCTTCTTTTTGTTCAGCATTTATTCATGTGGTTGTCTGAGTTATAGCTGGTTCACTTGAAATGAGTTATTAAATCTATAGGTTTAGAAAATGGAGTCATAGGGTGGTTAAGCATCTTGTTCAAAATGACACAGCAGTAAATAGCAGAGCCAGAATTTGAATCCAGGTAACCTGACTCTACTGTGTTAAACATGATGCTACTTTATCCTGGATTGCTATTCCTCTAATATCTGTATTCTTTTTTTCCTGTGATGAAATATCATCTGGTAAAAGCCAACTTATAGAAAAAAAGTGGTTTTTTGTCTTATAGTTCCAGAGGGTTAGAGTCTGTAATGGTAGGGAAGGTGTGGCATAGGAGCAGAAAGCTGGCTGATCACATTTTTACTCACACACACAGGAAGGAGAGTGAGCAGGAAGTGAGAGAAAGCTATAAACTTTCAAAGCCCATCCTACAGGACATACTTCTTCCAGTGAAGCTGAACTTCTTAAAGGTTTCCTAACTTCCCTCAAACAGCACCACCAACTGGAGGTCAAATGTTCAAATGCATGAGCTTATGGGGACATTTTGTACTCAAACCACAACAAGATCCAATTCCTTTGCCATACCAGCTAGGACATACCAATAGACATTTGTATATAACACATTAACAGATTTTTTTTCCGTGAGTGAATGAATGACAATAATAAATGAATAAGAATGAGATATGTTTGTTTCTACAATGCAGTGATTTGTTTAGGTTGTCGCAAATGCCTTAGAAGATTCTGTATCTTCCTTTTGTTTACCTTGATTATGGGCATTTCTTAGAATCCACTCACTCCACCACCTCTGGTCATAGCCCCTTGCCATCCTTTATGTTTTCCGGAGGTGCTGGGGTGGAACTCAGGGCCTTGCACGTTAGGCAAGTACCTTAGCAGTGAGTGACACCCTTCAGAACCAAGAAGAGTGGCAAATTTTCCCAAGATTTAAGTTTCTGATATCTCAAAAGCCTGGTACTATAGTAGAAAAAAATAAGTTAAGGATGTGCTCTCTCAAAATATGTCCGTTCTTTCAGCTAAAATCACTCGAAGAGCTCTAACTTCAAAAGGAGCTATATGACCTGTTTTCCTTGCATGCAGCAAGCCATAAAGATGATTTTAAAATAACTTAATATTTTTGAGATTATATACTAATTCTATTGTTTCTTCCTTCCCTTTCTTCCCTCCAAACATACCCATATACCCTCCCCTGTAGGAGGAGCTAAGATGGGAGGAGTGAGGCGAGGAAGAGGAGGAGTAAGAAGAAGAAGAGGAGGAGCTAGGGAGAGCAGAGATGTAGGAGGATGGAGAGCCACACAGGTATGGAGAGCAGTCCTGGGTAACAACTTTTATTTACGTTAGCTAATTGGGAAACAACTCTCTTTGTATGAGCATATTGTTATTGAGCATTACCAAACATAAAGCCTTTGATTAATATTTAAGCATTAGAGTCTCATTTTTGTACTGAGCACATGTGGATGGCAGGATGGTCTGGGCAATGCCCAGCCTTGTGGAGACAACGTGGAAGATTGGCAGAGCCATCTCCCACGCTGGTGTCTCGTGGGCGGCAGGGCTGGTGTTTCTGGCTGGCCATTTCTAGCTGCAGAGCCCGTGTGGCCTCTGGCCACAGAACATGGCTGCTGATCTAGGCAGAGCTGCTGCAGCTTAGATAGTCAGCTTTACTGGCAGCCACCTTTTTAAATAATTACTTCAACACTTCCCCATACCATGCTTTCTTTCAAGATCATAGTCTCATTTTCTTTAATTCATGTGTGTGTGTTTCCATATAGTCCACATAATGTTGCTTGTATGTATACATTTTCAGAACTGTTCCTTTGGTATTGAATAACCAATTGGTATGCTATTCCTGGTGATGCCATAAAAATTCTTTAGGGAGAAATATCTTCACATATCAAGTCTGGGAAGTAGCCTTGGTCACTAGAAACTGGTAACTTGAGCTGCAATCAATCTTAATAACACACTGCAAAGCTATTTTTATCTTCCAGTCCTCTGCATGTATCGCTCACCAACATTCCTAAACTTCAGATTTGTTCATTTCTTCAGACTTCACTCTCTTATGAAGATTTTTGCATACATGTCAGATTGGTATAATTTTCATGCTCTTCTCTGGTTAATGAACTCCAGAACAGGTCAGATCCCTCCATTTAAGAACTTAGGGAGATATAAGCATTTTCACATTCTTTGCAGAAGCACCAGCCTTTTGTTTTATTTTCTCAGAGTGACTATTTTGTGTACTGGGCACAGGTGAGTCACTTACATGGATATTCTAATTAAAAAGTTAATTATCACTTAAGTGATCTTACACTCAATATTTCTACCTTATTAAATGCATACTATATTATATAAAAAAACCCACATGTTTGGATAACCACGCATGAGAGCATTATACAAAAATAGATTATTTGCACTTTTTGTAGTCTTATATAATGATTGCCAAACTTTTCCTCTAATAAGTCAGATAGTAAATACATTAGGCTGAGAACTATATAGTCTCTCTTGTAACTCTTCAGACCTGCACTTTAAAGTGAAAGCAGCTATAAAAACATGAGAATAAATGTATATGTTTCAGTAATATGTTTCAATAAAACTTTATTTCTAAAATCAGGCACAGGCTGCACTTAACCTCCAGACCATATTCTGACAATTCCTTTCCCCAAAAAAGATAAAAATTAATTCAAGGAGCAAAGTCCCTATACACTATTGGAGGAGAAATAAACTATTACCTTCAAATTGATAAGTCATGTATAGAAATATCCATTGTTTCCATGGTGTCCTAAATAAAGATAAACATGACAATAAATGTTTTCTGATTGGAATATGTGCAGATAAGCATTAATATCACATCTCTAATCTTTACCTTTGAAAATCCTGCTTAAAGTTGGCCACTGACTGATGATATCTGGAGATTGAGATTTGGAGAGGTTTCCAGATTTTATTGAGAATGTCTAACTGTGGTAGACATTTGAATGAGGATAGTCCCCATAGGCTCATATATTTGAATATCTGGTCCCCAGTTGGTGGAACTGTTTGGGAAGGATTGGGAGATGTGGCTTTGATAGAGGTGGTAGGCTTTAAGGTTTCTAAAGCCTACAACATTTCCAGTTAGCCTTTCTCTCTCTCTCTCTCTCTCTCTCTCTCTCTCTCTCTCTCTCTCTCTTCCTCCCTCCCTCCCTCCCTCCCTCCCTCATAGTTTTTGCCTTAAGGATGTAAGCTCTCAGCTATGGCTTCAGTGCTATGTGTTCCTCCATGCTGCTATGCTCCTTGCCACGATGGTCATGGACTCTAACACTCTGGAACTGGAAACCCTAATAAACTCTTTCCTCTCTAAGTTGCCTTGGTTATGGTGTCTCTTCACAGCAATGAAAAATTAACTAAGACACTATCTCTAAACTATACAAGCAATATGGTGCTGAACTTCTACTTCCCTCTGAGAGCCTGGAAATTTGGACTCTGCAAATAGAGATTACCTATGTGTTCACCCCCTGGAGTAAGACTCCCTCCCAGGTACCGGATCCTTAATGAGTTTGCCTATTTATTTGATATTGGAAAACCAATTGGTATGCCATTCCTGGGGCCTTAAAAATTCTTTAGAGAGACATGTCTGCACATATCAAGTCTGGAAAGTATATTATACATTTCACATGTGTAATCACAGCTCATTAGTGGGAGAATTAAGCATTCCCCCATGTGACTCTGCTGAGAAAGATCTCTTGGACTCAAGTGCCAGATTCTCACTTTCTCCATATGTGCCCAGTCTACTGATGGTTGTAATTGATATCTGCTTTATAAGCCATAGCTACTAGTGTGACTATATGCTGAATCCTATGAGTTTTCTTAGCAACTCATCTGACCTGGGAATGCACTTGAAAATTCCCTGACATAAAATAAAGTATTTTACACCTGTCCCCTTCTCTCAAGATGTAAACCATCAACTTTTAATTATCTGATTATTCCTGACAAACCTTGGTTTAATATGACAGAAGATTTGCAAGTCTGTAAGACAGAAGCATCAGTGCTTCATTAAATGAGTAACATCCAAGAAAATATATGAAGAAGCGAGAAACTACTTACTTTGAAAACGGTTTTAAAAGGTGGGGAGGGTGCCCGCAACCATGCAGTGTGGGCAGGGCAGAAGACACCCCATAGGTCCACCCACGACCACGTGGTACGGGTGAGCAATGCTAAAATGAGCAAGTAAATGCTGGTAGAGAAAGAGAAGCAGAATAATTTGTGCACTGTGAAGAGAGGCCGAACTACAGACACAAGGGTGGTGAGGAACAGTCTGCTGTGAGTAGCCTGCGCTGCTACCTGAGACCACTGTGATGTCTTGATCTGTGCTGCCACTGAGGGCCATGTCTGGGTTCTTGGAACTTCAGCAGCAGGTGTCAGTGTCCATGGCCGATATTACCACCAGAGGTCACATTAATGTCAGAGCTGGCCTCACCCTTCATCTGGGCAGTGTAGGAGAACTGGCCCTGAGAACCTGAGAGCAGGAGAGCTGGCCCCGCCTCTTGCCAGCCTTGGCGCTTGGAAGAACGGTCTCCACACCTCGCCTGGCAGTACAATAGAGCTGGCTGGCCCTGGTGGCAGGAGGACAAGTGAGCCAGTCCCGAGGGCATGAGAATGTGAGAGTTGGCTCCACAGGCTCTGAAATGGCATGGACATGGGTGAGATGGCCTCGCCCCTCATCTGGGCAGCATGGGAGAGCAGGCCTCAAGTACATGAGAACAAGAGAGCTGTCTCTGCCCCTCGCATACCTGTGGTGGCAGGTGGCCTTGCCCCTCACAGTGGCAGTGCTGGAGAGCTGGCCTTGGTAGTGCGGGTGCAGGAGAGCTGGCAAGCTAACCACCTTAGCTACCACCCAGACCCAGAGCCAGGACTTTGAGTTGGCCCACCCCCAAATCTCCCCCATCTATGAACTGCTTGAGCACATGAAATAGCCAGTCCTATAGATCCAACGCTGCACGACCTCCGTGACACAGGGCAACAACAGGACATCTGAGAGGAGTCCTGGAGAAGATCCAGTATTGATAGTGTAGCAGAAGCCAGAGGCCTCAAAGCAGATCAATGACTCACTGCAATGCACATTTTACAAGGAAAGCTGTTTGGGCAAAAGGATACACTGTGTGACACACCACGGCATCCTGCAGCTTCCATGGTGAGACTTTTTTCTTCTTATTTTTTTTGTTTGTTTTCTTTTGAGCAGGAGGTTACAAGGGCAGAGGGCAGATATGGAGGGATAGAGAGCTGAGTGAGATTGGGGTACATGATATAAAATTCACAAAGAATCAATAAAAAGTTTAAAGAAGGTGGAGAGGGAGCTTGTTGAGAAATATGGCTACTTCCACCTGTATATCTGCATCAACCCAACAGACTTGATGGGTCAACACAGCTCCTAAAATCCACAAGCAGGCATGAGGTGGGGTTTAGCAAATTACCTGTGCCCAGCTTCTTTACAAGGAGCTGATCTTGAACTGCCTGCTAAACTTGGCCTTGTTTAAGCAACCACTCTGCAGAATGTTCCAGTTTTGCCTGTATAAATCATACCCTTACTTTTGGTCTAAGAGTCTCCAAAGGGGGTGTTCTTCCAGGAACTTCCCATTGCACTCACCCTTCTGTATCTATGGGTTCCACATTCAGATTCTACCAACGACGGATACAAAGGATTTGGAAAAATTGTTTCTGCAGTGAGTGTTGCAAACTTTCCCTGTTGTTATTATTTCTTAAACAATTCAGAATGGCATCTATTTTCACATCATTCACTCTGTATCGGGCATTCTAAAGAAGAAGAGATGGCTTAAACTATACAGAAGGACATGTGTAAGTTCTGTGCAGATACTGTGGAATTTTATACAAGAGATTTCTTTCCTACAAGTGCTGGAACCAATTTCCATCTGATACTGAGCGAAGTATTCCTATAGTCTGTGAAGATTCCTTTACAGCTAGCTTGAGAACTCTAACCCACAGGTTTTCCCTAATCTTGTCCATAAGTAAATTCACCTTACCTCAACATTTACTGCATCTCAAGTACTTAGGCTTCCTGTATCACTAGTGACTTCAAAGGCTGTGGATAAGGACACCTGGAGCAACCTGAGTCATGCAGATGTCACTGACCAGAAAACAACTCCCAGAAAACAACCAAGGTGTATTAGTCATGGTTCTCTAGAGTCACAGAACTTATGAGAAGTCTCTCTCTATAAGGGCATTTATTATGATTTACTGTCTGTAGTCCAACTCCCCAACAATGGTGAATGGAAGTCCAAGGATCTAGCAGTTGCTCAGTCCCACAAGGCAAGCAGGTGAAGAAGAGAGGTCCAAGAGAGACATTGGACCTTCTGCCAATGTCCTTATGTAGGTCTCCAGCAGAAAGTGTGACCCAGATTAAAAATGTGTACCACCATGCCTGAATCTGGGACTTGTTTTGTCCCAAGCTGACCTTGAATTCAGAGATCTCCTTGCCTTCGTCTCCTGGGAATCATAGCCACTATGCCTCAAGATTTCCATGCCAAGATCCAGGTCAGAAACTTGTATCTCCCAGCTCAAGGTCAGGATCACAGGTGAGCCTTCCAATTCTGGATTGTAGTTCATTCCAGATATAGTCAAGTTGACCACCAGGAGTAGCCACTACACAAGGTGAACACACACTGCAACACAAAGGAAAACAAAATCCAGAACTTTTATGAAAAAGCTAAAGGTGTGAGGTGTCCTTCACCACATTGAAGCCAGAAACAAAACAAAGCAACAATAAAACAAACATTTTTCTAAGTCTTAAAAATACTTTAAGTCTTCCTTGTTGGCAAATTAATACTCTGCTTCCACTTCTAGAAGCTATTTAAATTCCACCTCTTAAAATAAACGGGCATTAGCTTAACATATCCTTTCTAAAAACCTGAATCAAAGCCCCAATCTCTGTAGACCTAATGCATTTGTTTGGCACCTGACCCCCATCTTTTCAGGTTTTTTTCTGCTTCATCCAAAGCATTTCATATACTCTATCTTCAAAATCCACTTTCTGTTAGCAGAAATTTTGGGGGAGTCCAATCAGAGACACCATGTCTTACTGGAGAAATTGGTGTCCCCTCTTGGGGTTCTTAGGCTCATTAATAAATTAAGAATGGATTCAAAAGAAAACTCAAAGGCAATTTTATTAGTGTTTAAAAGATGATCCTCAGGACAGGCAAGCTGTAAGTCTCAGCAGCTGCCTGGAGGGGGAAGTGGAAACTGGAATGAGAGAAAGCCATGCAGTTTGAGTTAAGCCGGCTTGGAGGGCAGCCACATCACGAGGAGGGGAACTTTAGAGAAAGTACCATAGAAAGCATCCTTAGTACCTGAAAGAAAAAGAAGCAAAGGGGAAAAGTAGACCTTTTTGGGCCAGGACTCAGAAAGGCAGGCCCAACAGAACCTCACGGCAGTTTGCACAGACTGTGCTAGGGGATGGGGGCAAGGATTCTGGGAGAAGGAAAAAATACATCATCTCATCCAAGGGCTTACTTAGTCCTCATACCTTTAGAGAGCAGAGCTTAAGGTGAACCTGCCGTTCCTGAGGAGCCATCCCCTGGCCTGGTGATTGATCTGTTCAACTGGATTAAAGCTTAAGGCAGGTGGTGGGGGACAGTACCTTGTCTCCCGTCAGAAGTTAATTCCATTAACTTATTTATTCACTTTACATCCCAACTGCCACCCTCTCTCCTGGCCCCACCCCCATCCCCCATCTCCTTCTCCTCTGAGAGAGTGGGAGTGCCCCTGTGTATCCCCCCACCCTGCACCTCAAGTCACTGCAGGACTAGGTGCACACTCTACCACTGAGGCCAGACAAAGTGTCCCAGTTAGGGAAATGGGATCCACAGACAGGCAACAGAGTCAGTTGTTGGAGGGTCCACATGAAGACCATTCTTTCCTATAACATTATTACAGTGAACCTTGTCTTCCAGCCCTTTGGAACCTCACCAAGTTTAAGAGCCCAGGAGACAGCATAAACATCTTTCTGTAAAACTGTAATAATTTGTGGTTAAAATATCATTGGGGGGTGGTGGTGAGAAGCTACCAGACTTCTTTGTGAGACAAGAAGCAATTTAAGATTCTAGTTGTCAGGAAATCAAATAAAAATATATAGCAGTGGGGGATGAGGAACTGGGGATAGCCACTGGAGGGTCCCAGATGCCAGGGAAATGAGAGGCTCCCAGGACCCAATGGGGATGACTCTAACAGAAATGCACAGAGAAGGGGGGAGATAGACCCTGTGGAGACCACCTTCAGTAGATAGACATGGCTCCTGGTCAAGGGATGGGGCCACTCACCCATCTCAAAGTTTTTAACCCAGGAATGTTCCTGTCCAAAGGAAGAACAGGGAAAAATGGAGCAGACACTAAAGGAAGGGCCAACCAGGGATCACCCCACCTGGGGATCCATCCTCTACACACACCAAACCCAACACTGTTGCCATTGCCAAGAGGCACTTGCTTGCAGGAATCTGATGTGGCTGTTCCTTGGGAGGTTCAGCCAGCAACTGACCAATCCAGATGAGGATGCTTGGAGCCAACCATCAGACTGAGCTCAGGGACCTCCATGGGGTGGGGGTGGGGACCTGGCAGAAGGACTGGAGGAGTGGAGGGGGATTGCAAACCCAGCAATGTTGGCTGACCAGACCACCCAGTGCTCCCAGGGATGAGACCACCAACCAAGGAGTGTACAGGGAGGGATCCATGGCTCCAAATACATTTGTAACAGAGCATGGCCTTGTCTGACATCAATGGGAGGGGAGACCCTTGATTCTGTGGAGGTTTGATGCCCCAGCGTAGGGGGATACTGGAGCAGTGGGGCAGAAGAGGGTGGGTGAGTGGGGGAGCACCCTCATAGAGGCAAAGGGGAGGGGGGGAAGATATGGGATGGAGGGTTTGTGGAGGAGTAACTGGGAAGTGGGATATCATTTGAGATGTAAATGAATGGAATGATTAATAATAATAAAAAAGATTCTAGTTAAGGCCCTTTCCATTGTCACTACCATCCCTTACCAGAGATCACAAAATAATGAGCTTTCAGATGTATTTGGGTTTGGTTTAAAGCAGCCTCTCCCACAAGGACAGCAACTCTTTAACTTCTAATACCAATCAGAGGTCTTTAGTTGGCTACATTACTTTTGAGGCCTCCTTCATGTTTACAGAAACTAAAGACAGAGATTACAGGCATCTTGAGGGGCTGTTAAATTACAGCTTACTGGGCCCACCCCTGACCCCAAGATTCCTTTATCTTTTGATTTGTGTGTGAGTATTTGGCTGCACATATATATGTGCACGACATGCATGCCTGATGCTCTCAGAGGTCAGAACTGTGCGTTAGATAGACCCCTTGGAGCTAGAATTACAGGTTACCGTGAGCCACAGTGTAGGTGCTGGGCCCTGATCCTCTGTAAGAGCAGCATGTGTTCTTAAGCGTTGCACCATCACTCCAGCCCCCGACCCCAAGATTTCTGATGTGTGCAAGTCTGGGATAAGGCCTCAGCATTTGCATTTGTAATCAGTTCCCAGGCAAATGCTAAAGCTATTGCTCTAGAGACCATAGGTAGGGAACTACTAGATCAAAACAGTCAGGGCAATTGTTATATCAAAGTCCCTGCTAAAACTGCACCGCTTAAAATAGCCAGCAAGATAATTGGCTTGTTCTCCCATAAGGGCATATATAGGGTTACTTTCCTATGACATCTTGACAGGAGATAAAAATGGGGAGCAGAATTGGAATGCCCTAAGTATGCAAATTTGGGTAGAATATACCTTTGTGAGCTACTGTATTATTGCCTCTGTGGAATGTTTGCCCTCTTTAATAAGATCTAAATCTATTGGTATTTTTGTTCCTGGGACACGTGTTCATTTTGTCCAGAATTTATCCAGTTGCAGACTAGAGTGATAGTGTGTAGTTTTATCCCACCCCAAATGGAGAGAAAAGGCAGAAGGATTTGACATGTAACCCCAGAGAAAGACACAAAGCTATTCTACTCATCTGGGGAATGAATTGCTTGAGAATTAGAGAACTTTTGTCCACACTAAAAAAAAAAAAAAAAAATAGGTAGAAAGACATTTTATAGGTCACTTTTCCAGAAGGCCTGGAGATAAGGATTTATATGCAAGTGTATTTTTAAAAATTCATACTTAAGGAAGTTGGGCAGAGAATTAGAAATCAGATAAAAGACCCAGCCACAGCAATACTGCTAGGAGCTCTGGAGTGTGACTTAGGACTCTGATTGGACTTCAAGCCATGAAAGTAGGTTTTGTATACCTTTCCCTAGCTCCTTAAAATAACTTAAGTAGGCATAGGCCAGTCTTCAAAGATTTGCTTGCATAGACCATTAGAAAAATTACATGGAAGCCCAAGGGTAGAAGTGCATAAAAGAGGATCCTAAGAGCGCTGAATTGGGGCAGTTTCTACTATGTACTGCTGCCTGGCGCAATGCAAAACCCCAGGGTTTTTTTTCTAAGAAGAGTGGAAATGTGTTATTAAACAAGTTAGAAGAAAGGGGTGCTCTATCTCTGGAAGGGGGAGATGAGAGCTAATCTAGAGACCAGGGTGTGAGGCTGAGAACTGGGGCATGACTTCAAAGGGACACCCCCACCCCAATGAAGTGTTTCATGTTGCCCATTCTTTTCCTTTGGACTATGGAGTCACATTTAGTACTTAGCTAAGAACTATTTCCTGCTTTGTCATGCCATTAAGACACCCCCAGCTGGCCAGCAGTTTTAAATACACTGTAAGTCGTATTGGGGGGGGGTATTGAGGGCGTGGGGGGTTGATATTCCCTGTATCACCCTTCTCTGCCCCATGGTAGCAAATTGACACATAAAGGAGGACAGAGCCACAGGTGATGACCCAGAGCAGGAGCTCACAAGGAAGAGCCAGGCCGATGACTCAGAAACAGACATATGACAAGCCTCCTTTCTGCACAGACAATAGAGAAAAAGGTACCTGTGTGATAGGAGAAGCAGGAGGTAATGGTGGGGCTCCACTTATGGTTAAAATGTCATCCCAGATATGAGAGGTTCTTACAAGGGCTGACACCTTCATCCTCTGGCCTTGTGAAGGCCAAATTGTTATCGAAATGGTGATAGCACAAGGCATTAACTCTCTAAGCCAGATGAATGGGTAATGAACAATCTTTCCAGAAAAATGTAGGCTGGAAGTCATATTCAGCTTTTATATCTGACAAAACTAAAATTATAGTTGGAGTTATCATCTTTTCTTAGCAATTTATTTTGACTGTAATTTGGTATTAGACAGTGTTATATACTTAGTAACATTAGTCAGCCTTATTAAAATGGATCTGATGACACAATTTTTTTCTTTTAAAAATATTTTAAGTTTTTAACTTTTTTCAAAATGTGGGATGACTTAATGTAATAAGAGATATTTTTCTACATGAACTTCTTTGAGCAAAGTAAAATAGTGAGCCTTAATATAATTCAATAAATAAATACATACATGCTTAAATTTTTGATTTAATGTTTGAACCCTGCTCTTTTATGTTTTCTATTTATAATATGTTCATATGGCTAATATATTTATCATTTAAAATAATTACACACAATCTTAGTGTTTATTTAAAAAATTATATACTGAATTATGTACAAAACAATTTTATTTTTCTGAGCACTAAGTGACACATTCTAGTAGACCCAAGCATGGCAAACATGGCTCTGGCAGGCCTTATCTGTCTCCCATTCCCTCTGCCTTGCTAAAAACTGTTCTACGTTCCTGAAGCTAACCATCACAGTTATTTGGCCACTTCTTCCTCCTAAGGCTGCCTACTAAGGTCCAGTTATCAAAGTATTGATAGTCCAGCAATTAAAAACCCCCGTTGGCACACCTAATTAACCTGCCCAATCAAAAATAAACACCTCATTCTAACATGGAGTTTTCCTCTTTTACCTTCATAAATTGCCATTTTCCCATGGGCCACGCCTATTTCCTCTCTATCCAGAGGCAGTCCTTTGTCCCTCTGGGACAAATATCTCTTACCCCTTTCCCTTGTTCCTGTGTTCCGGTCCTCTTCTTCCTTGTCCTTTATCTCTTATCTTTGTCTATTATTACCTGCCCGTTGTCCCTCTGGGGCAAATAAATCTCCTTTGTGCTGAGAACTTGGTCTTGGGGGATGAGGATGAGGAAAAGGATGTAACAGTTGTGATTTCCAATATTCCTGTTATCTTTATCTTGGTTCTACTCCATGTCAGCAGCTCTCCTGGGTGCTACAGCTCTGGCATCTTGGGGTTGCCAAGGTAATCCAGGCTTTACCTTCACAGCTTCACTCAATGACCTCTCTGGGCCTCCACGCACAGACTTCCCTACTACACACCTGGTCTCAGTAGCTTTCCTTAAACTCAGAGGAAGATTCCGTAACCTGTTTCTTGTATTCTTCTTGACTCTAAACAGAACCATGTGGCCAAAACTGTCAAGTTCTTCTGCTTGCAGGGGCTGAAACCTGGCCTCCTCCTTTAATTACATTTGCACACGTTTTTTTCCATTTTTGTTTAGGCCTAGGAAATCCTTCAGGCCTTTTCCCTTCCCAGGCCACAGGATTAGTTAGATGGAGTCTTGCCCTAAGGTTACCACTCCATTTATTTCATTCAACATCCGGCTATATTTAAAGCATCTCATCTTTGAGACGCTTGAGCACAGGTCTTAGCTCTAACATTTAATTTGTGGGTTCTCTTTTTCTCTTTAAACTGTACATTTTGTACTTCTCTTTGCCATGCTCACTCCCTTTCATTGTAGGCCTGCATAAGAGTGAGCACTTCTAACCACGGGAAGCAGTCGATACTAGGCTGTCTTGAAATGGCCTTTGCCCAAACTCTTCAATATAGCCTCCAGCACACTTTTAGGACAAGGACAAAAAGCAGCAATATTCTTTGCCAAAATATCACACAAATGGTCTCGAAGCCAGCCAATAATCTTCTTCTCCTCTGAAACCTCTTGAGCTGGGCCCCTATAGTCCACATCACCCTCAGCACTAATATCTCCCATGCTCCTGCTAGGATGCCACTAATCCCTGCTAAAAGTGTGCAACTGATTTTCTAGTTAAAGTCCCAAAGTCGTCCTTATTCTTCCAGCAAACAGCATGGTCAGGCCTATGAGAGCAATGTCCCAGTGCCTGGTAGCAACTTCTGTCTAAGTCAGTGTTCTATTGCTGTGAAGAGACACAATAACTAAGGAGACCCTTATAAGGGAAAGCATTTAACTGAGGTCTTGCTTACAGCTTTAGAGGGTTAGTCCATGCTTATCATGACAGGAAGCATGGAGACAGACAGGCAGGCAGGCAAAGAGAGTGAGAGACTGTCTTGGAATGGGCTTTTGAAACCCCAAAGTACACCCTCTCTAACAGACACACCTCCTAATCTTTCCCAAACAGTTCTACTAACTGGAGGCCAAGCAGTCAAACACACAAGCTTATGGGGGTCATTCTCATTTAAGCCACCACTGAAGCCTAAAAGCGTCTATGTATCATTTTAACTTAAGGAGAAGGACAATGTCTATATTCTGAGGAATCACACCAAAATGAATCCATTTCCAGCAGGGTTCTCAAGACCGTTG
Organism: Rhabdomys pumilio; assembly: GCA_030674055.1. Classification (NCBI taxonomy): domain Eukaryota; kingdom Metazoa; phylum Chordata; class Mammalia; order Rodentia; family Muridae; genus Rhabdomys; species Rhabdomys pumilio. Next base: position 74,961,220 of record JANHMN010000005.1, on the reverse strand, counting down.
CCATTTCCTTCTCAGAGGTCCTGTTTTTTCTCGTCTTTCTACTGCTTTCCTTTCCAGCGTCTCTGTCAACTTCTCTGCCCTCAAGTTACACATTACACTCTGCCTCCCTTCCCTGTAAGTATACCAAAGACAGGCATGAGCCCACAGTGAAAGATGAGATCGTATACATTGAGACTTAGATATGAACTGTGACAAGCTGTTCTCTAGTTCCACCCAGCTTTGTAGAACAACAGTGGCTACTAGTCTCGGAGAGCTGACCATACTACCTGCTTATGTGCCTTAGTTCTGAGTCTGCTATCATCTCTGTTTTGCAAGAGAGGAAATTGACTCAGAAAAGTTGTAAAGTTCCGCAAAGCTCACATAATTAGAGCAAATCTAGGAATGTGAAACAGACCTGTCTACTCTCAGAGCCTGAGTCCCTGTCACAAAAGTCTTCTTTTTATGTTTGTTTTGTATCTTTCAAAGACACTGTACCCCTCACTGATTTGTTTCAAACATTTGTGATCCCCCAAACAAGGCATTTATCAAATCAAATCAAATCAAATAGATGATAGTAGATATTCTGGAACAGCTGAGTCCTATCTCTTTGAATCATCCCAGACAATGAAGTAGCCCTCACTTACTAGACAGAATAGTCTAGTATAGGCAGAAGCAAGTGTCGAGCCAGTGACCTGTGGGTGATGGGAGACAGGCCACTTCCATCTCTCAGCTCTGCCCATGATATAAACTATGCATTTGTCAGTTGGTCTGAGTGTTTCCCGCCTTCCAAACTTCATGGGCTGCAACCTACTCCTAGGGCGATGGTATTAAGATATGGGGCTCTGGGGAGGTACTTAGCTCATGAGGGCATCACATTAGAGATCAAGATTACTGTCCCTCAGAAAGAGGATCTTGTTTGCCCCTTCTTCCTTTGGAAGAAATAGCTAATAGGTTCCAGAACTGTGAGAAATAAAGTCCTATTGTTTATAAAAGAACTCATCGAAGGCATTTTGGGGGTGGGGTGGGGTCAGAGTAGCCTGAATGGATTAAGAAACCAGTGCTGCTATAATAAATTATCACAAATGCAGTGATTTAAACCAAAACAAATTGATTATTTCCAGTTATGGAGATTAGAGTCTGAAATAGATTCCACTAATCAAAACACAACAGTGTTGACAAGGCTTTATTCTGTCCTGTATGTGCTAGAGGAAAATCTGTTTAGACTCTCCAGCGTTTAGAGGCCCATCTGCACTCCTTGACCCATAGCCCTGCCTTCCATTTTCAAAGCCAGCAGCATAGCCTCCTCAAATGTCTTTCTTTCTCTCTCACACACACACTCTCCTATCTCCCTTGTTTTTTCCAAAATAAGGGCCCTTGTGAATCCATTTAGCCAATCCAAAAAAAAAAAAAAAAGGATAGTTTTGTGTCACCTTAGCACAAGTTAGAGTAATTTTTGGCTTCGGGAACCTCAATTGAGAAAATGCCTGACCAGAATGGCCTCTGGGCAAGCATGTGATGTACTTTTTGATTGATGTAAGAAGACCCAGATCTATGGGCAGTGCCACCCTTGGGCTGGTGGTCCTGAGTTGTACAATGAAGCAGGCTGTGCAAGCCATGAGGAGCAAGCCAGTAAGCAGCATCCCTCCGTGCCCTGTGTATCAACTCCTGCCTCCAGGTTCCTGCTCTGATTCCCTCAGTGTTGGACTGTGACCTGAGAGTTGTAAACTGAAATAAACCCTTTCCTCCCCAGGTTGCTTTTGGCCAGGATGTCTTTTTCTTAAACAGTTTTAAAAATCTGTTTTTAAGATTTATTTATTTATCTTATGTATGTGAGTATACTGTCGCTGTCTTCGTACACACGAGAAGAGGGCATTGGATCCCCATTACAGATGGTTGTGAGCCACCATGTGGTTGCTGGGAATTCAACTCAGGACCTCTTGAAGAGCAAGCAATCAGTGTTCTTAACCACTGAACCATCTCTCCAGCCCTGGTCATGATGTCTTATCACAGCAGTAGATGCCAAACTAAGACAACCCTCATCTTAAGTCTCATACTTACTTATGTCTAAGAAGTCTTTCCATTGGAAGGTATTTTAGCTAGTTTTATGTCAACTTGATACAAGCTAAGGTCATCTGAAAAGAGGGAGTCTCAATTGAGAAAATGTCTCCATAAGATTCAGTTGTAATGCAGGCTAGACCTAGGCCTTCCCACACATATGTAGCAGGTGTGCAGCTTGGTCTTTATGTGGGTCCCCAACAACTAGAACTGGAGCTGTCCCTAAAGCTGTTGCTTGTCTGTGGATCCTGTTCCCCTTAACTGGGCTACCTTGTCTGGCCTCAGTGGGAGAGAATGTGCCTAGTCCTGCACTGACTTGATTGTGGGTGGTGGTAGTGATGGTGGATAATATCGGGGGGTGGGACTCCCCCTTCTCAGAGGAGAAGGGGAGGGGGAATGGGAAAGATCTGTGTGAGAGGGTACTGGGAGGAGAGGGGGGATTGACATTAGGATGTAAAGTGAATAAAAAATAAATTAATAAAAAATTAAAAATAAAAGACTCAGCTGTAAGGTATTTACAGCTTGGGGAGGAAAGGGTTTATTTGGCTTACACTCCATACTGCTGTTCACCATCAAAGGAAGTCAGGACAGAAACTCAAACAGGGTATTTACTTAATTAGTGACTGATGTGGGAGGGCCTAGCCCATTGTGGGTGCTGCTATCCCTGGGCTGATGGTCCTGGTTTCTATAGCAAAGCAGGCTGCGCAAATCATAAGGAGCAAGCCAGTAAGTGGCACCCATTCTAGGCCTCTGCATCAGCTCCTGCCTCCAGGTAAATGCCCTGTTTGAGTTTCTGTCCTGACTTCCTTTGATGGCGAACAGCAGTATGGAGTGTAAGCCAAATAAACCCTTTCCTCCCCAAGTTGATTTTGGTCATAATATTTCTTTTTTAAAATATAATTGAAATTTTTGTTTTCAATTCAACCCAACTGCAGTCCCCCCTCCACTCCTCCCAGCCCCTGAACCCTGCACCTCCCCTTTTCACCAGATTCCCCTGCCCTTTCATTTCCTTTCAGCAAAGAGCAGGGCACCATGGATATTGCTGGTCATGGTATTTCATCACAATAAGTCTAAGCCAGAAAGTTATATATTCACAGGTTTTGAGAATTAGGAGGTAGATTCTTCAAGGGTCATGATTCTGCTTCTCATGGGATTTTGCTCATATGGAAGTAGTTGTACTATGCTTTAAAAAACTAGTAGTAACAAAGAAAATAGCACTCCTTGTTCTGCTTGAAGCCTAATAGATGTCACTGTGCTCTAACCACTTTATGGTCTTGACCTCTCTTCTCCATAAAGAGTTATATGTATCAGTTATCTGTGATAGCAACACCAGAAGCCACTTTATCTCTTAAGCTAGCAACTTCATGTCAAACTTGGCTCTTTTCTTGCTTTCAACTCCGATAATCAGTTTTGAAGTCCTGTTCAATCAGCCTGAGGAAGGACTCAAGTACTTCTTTAACATGGTCTCTAACACTGACCTCATCGGTTGCCACTGGAATCTTGTAATCTTTTCCTGTTTCCTGCCATGGATCTCACTCCACTTCAGTCCATTGCCCTCTCTGTTTCTAGAGTTCCCATGCTGAAGAAAGCTCTCTTTCCCTCTTCCAACTGTTCATTAGTTCTTTAGTTAGGGTTAAGTGCTCCAAAGTCTCTTTCCCTGGACATTGTCCAGTTGTGGGCTTCTGTATTAATTCTCATCTACTCCAAAAAGAAGCCTCTCTGGAGAGGGTTAATACTGATGCACACTCTTGCTAGAAAAGTTAGGAGTCATTTTGTTGCTATGTTTCTTTAGCAAAATAACAGTACTGGCCTTTCCCCTGAGCCCATGACATATCTAGTCTCAGACTCTTGACCTCATTAACTGTGTCAAGTATGGTTTCTATGTCATAGAACAGGCCTATACTGTTGTTGTCTTTCCTCATATTTCCCATTATCCTGCTTTCCCATCCTCCTGCCCATTTAATCCCCCTGTTCTAGTTTTCTCTTTATCTTTTTATAACACTATATTATATTTCTTCTTCCTTGGAAGACCCCAGCCTTACTAGCTACCTAACTAACCTCTGTGGTTATTTGGATTTAAAATACACATTTGAAACTTAAAAGTAACATTCATGTGTAAGAGAAAACATTCAATATTTGTCTTTCTGGAACTAGGTTACCTCACTCAGGATGATTGTTTCTAAGTCCATCCATTTATTTCATGAAGACTTCATAATTTCATTTCTTAAAATTTTTTTATTGGATATCTTATTTACATTTCAGATGTGATCCACTTTCCCCATTTCCCCCCCACCCAGAAACCCCCTATCCCATACCCCCTCCTCCTACTTCTATGAGGATGTGCCCCCACCTATCCCATCCCACCTCCCCACCCACGATTTCCCCCACACTGGGGAGTCCAGCCTTCACTGGACCAAGGACTTCCTCACCCACCTATGCCTGACAATGTCATCCTCCCCTACATATACAGCTGGAGCCATGGGTCCCTCCCTATGTGCTCCCAGGCTGGTGTTTTAGACTCTGGGAGCTCTGGTTGGTTGGTATTGTTGCTCTCCTCATGGGGCCACAAACCCTTTCAACTCCTTCAGTCTTCTCTCTCACTCCTCCATTGGGAACCCCATGATCAGCTCAATGGTTAGCTGTGAGCATCCACCTCTGTATATGTCAGGCTCTGGCGGAGCCTCTCAGGAGACAGCTATATCAGGCTCCTGTCAGCATGCACTTTCTGGCATCCACATCAGCGTCTACCTTTGGTGACTGCACAAGGGATGGATACCTAGGTGGAACAGTCTCCAGATGGTCCCTCCAGTCTCTGCTCCACGCTTTGTCTTCATATTTGCTCCCATGAGTATTTTGTTACTCTTTCTAAGAAGGACTGAAGCACCTATACTTTGGTCTTCCTTCTTCATGAGCTTCATGTGGTCTGTGAGTTGTATCTTGGGTATTTCGAGCTTTTGGGCTAATATCCAATTATCAGTGAGTAAATACCATGTGTGTTCTTCTGTGGTTGTGTTATCTCACTCAGGATGATATTTTCTAGTTCCACCCATTTACCTAAGAATTTCTTGAATTCACTGTTTTTAATAGCTGAGTAATACTCCATTGTGTAAATGTACCACATTTTCTGTATCCATTCCTCTGTTGAAGGACATCTGGGTTCTTTCCAGCTTCCGAGAAGCACCTTAAGAAATGCTCAACATTCTTAGTCATCAGGGAAATGCAAATCAAAACAACCCTGAGATTCCACCTCATACCAGTCAGAATGGCCAAGATCAAAAACTCAGGTGATAGTAGATGCTGGCGAGGATGTGAAGAGAGAGGAACACTCCTCCATTGTTGGTGGGATTGCAAGCTGGTACAACCACTCTGGAAATCAGTCTGGTGATTCCTCAGAAAATTGTACATAGCATTATTTGAGGACCCAGCTATACCACTCCTGGGCATATACCCAGAAGATGCTCCAACATATAACAAGGACATATGCTCCACTATGTTCATAGCAGCCTTATTTATAATAGCCATAATTTCATTTTTAACAGCAAGATAATATTTCACTGTATAAATATACCATGTTTTCATTATTCAGTCATCATTTGATGGACATCTGTACTGTTTCCAATTTCTGTGTATTATAAACAGAGTCATAATAAACATGAATGAACAAGTGTCTCTGTAATAGGATACAGAGTCCTTAATTATGGTAAATCAATTTTCAGTTTTTTAAAGAACCACCATGCTGATTTCCACAGTGGCAGTACCAGTTTGTACTCCCACCAGTAATGAATATTCTCTTTCTTGGCCTCCTCACCAGCATGTGCTGTCATTTGTTTTATTGATCTTGGGGGTGATACAGAATCTTAAAGTAGTATTAATTTACTTTTTTTTTTTATAAATTTTACATTTACATAATTTCTCTGTTGGAAAAGAATGTTGAGCATTTTTAAAATGTTTTCTATGTATTTGCATTTTCTCTTTTGAGAGTTTTGGTTCAGTTCCATAGCCAATTTTAATTGGATTGTTTTCTCAATGTTTTATTTTTCAAGGGTTTTTTTTTTTTTTTGGTATATTATAGGCACCAATCTTCTATAGGATGAACAGCAACATATATCTTCAGCTATAAAAAAAATCCAGTTATTTGAAAAATATTTTTTTAATTTAAAAAAATTCTTAATAAAAGACCTTTAAATCCAATGGAATAGAATGTATCCAGTTGAGTGGAGTGGATATGTTCTAGGTGCATTTTATTTGTGTATGAATTACCTAAGACTGTATGATTTTTTTATAAAAAGATGTTTATGTAAGGCCATCTGTACTTTAAAAGTCTCAGGAACTTATCTTGGATTCTTGTCATTACTTGTCTTACTGTGAATATGTTTCATCGCTCTACGTAAATTGAAATATTAGATAATCTTTCAAATACCTGTCCAAAAAAAGACTGGTAACAACAGGACTAGAAAGGGATTAGAAAACAACAGTAGTCAAAGAATCATACTACTTCAAACCTTCATCAAAACCAAAAAAAGCTGAAATGCATAAAGAAACACAAAATAGGTAGTTATGAATAGGAACACCATGTTATGTGTTCAACTATATAAAAATCCTGGGGAACTAACCGAAGAACAAAATAAAGCACTGCAATGCTCACATTAAATATACAGCATCCCTGTGATTGTAAGGGCTACCAAAGTGAACTTTTTTGGTTGAGCTAAGATGGGTACCAGGCACAACTAAAACATCTGTGATAAGAGATTCCAGGCATGGTTCAATTCCTTTATTTATATTTTATTTTATTTTAAGACAGGGTCTTACTATGTAGCCCTGGTTGTCCTGGGCTACCACTCTGTAGACCAAGCTGGCTTCAAAGTCACAGGAGAATCGTCTGCCTCTGCCTCCTGAGAGCTGAGATTAATGGCATGTGCGCCAAAACAACTCGCTATAGTTCAGTTCTTAATGGTCCTATTAAAACTTGGCAAAGGCCTGTGGCCTTTATGGCAGTTGTGGCCCGGTTAAAATTGCTGTCTTTTTGAAATCTTAACCAAAAGGTCGTTGGTGGTTGTTGCTTGTGTGCACTTCGATGGGGTATGCATACCTCCGGCGGAAGTGTAGCTCCTCCCGCCCCCCACCGGAAAGGAAGTGGGACTTTGCCGTGTAACCCTGACATGTGACCCTGCTTCGCAGTGAGTAGCTTGAGGCTTGGGCCTGTGGCTCAGTCAGCTGGCAGCCATTGGTCGCTTCACTTCGCTGTGGAGGACTCTGCGAGCAGCGTCAGTTACACCGACAGGTACCAATGATTTTTTTTTTTTTTTTTAGAAATGCTTAAGAAATTTGTGTCTTTTTCAGTTTCTTGGGCAGTTTTTAATCTCTGTGAGGTGGAGGGCTTGAGGTGGGGGGCTCTGTGGTGTCTACCGGATGCCGGCCGTCAACGTCTCTAATGGTCTCTGGCCTAGGCCTCTAGAATTGTTACCACAGCCGCTTGGACGGGCCGTGAGGCCTATGGGCTCTTGGGACAGGGTGGACATCAAGCCGTGAGGCCCACCAGCTGTTGGGACAAGGTAGGCATCGAGCCGCGGACAGGGCGTGGGGCCCACAGGCTGTTGGGGTAGGGTGGGCATTGAGCCGCGGACAAGGCATGAGGCCCACGGGCTCTTGGGGCAGGATGGGCGTCAAGCCGCAGACAGAGGGAAAGGCCCACGGGCTGTTGGGGCAAGGGTGGGCATCGAGCTGTGAGGCCCATGGGCTCTTGGGACAGGGTGGGCATCAATCCATGAGGCCCACGAGCTCTTGGGGCAGGGTGGGCATCGAGCCGCGGACAGGGGGGAGGCCCACGGGCTCTTGGGGCAGGGTGGGCATCAATCCATGAGGCCCACGGGCTCTTGGGGCAGGGTGGGCATCGAGCCACAGACAGGGCGTGAGGCCTATGGGCTCTTGGGGCAGGGTGGGCATCAATCCATGGGTATGGCTTGATCCTGACAGGCTCTTGGCACAGGATGGCTATTAGTTTGGGAGGTGGCTTTCTTGGTGTCCACATTTAAGTATGGTTATGATGGGGTTGTAAACTGATGAGTATACGATGGCCGTTATTTCCACCTCTTTGCCAACAGGGCCTGTTTTTCTTTTCTTTCAGGGACCTGACTGTCTATTAAGATGGAACTGCAGCTAGCTGAGGCTTTGGAGCAGACAGATGATATTATTGAGACTGTCCAGCGTGAGCCTCCTCCAGCCAGACCTGTGCCTAGTGGAGAAAAATCTCTTCATGAAAAACTGTATGGCATTTATGTTGAAGAGTGTGAAAAAGAGCCAGAGATAGAGGGACTTAGAAACAATGTCAACTTGCTAGAGAAGCTTCTAAAAAGAGAGGAATTGCCATGTTTAGTGGTCAACCTATACCCAGGAAATCAGAGCTATTCTCTCATGCTGAAGGACAAAAGTGGAGTCCTTATCGAGTCCTTTCCAGTGCCTTATTTAGGACAGAAACTGCTTGACTACTTGGATGCTGAAGAGTTACCTTCTTTTCTGATTGATGTCCTGGAAAAGTCCCCTGTGAATGTTTTTCACCATGGATGTGTCATAGCAGAAATCCGAGACTACAGGCAATTCAGTGACATCCAACCTCCTGGGGAGCTTAGAGCAGAGCCTGCTGTGTCATCTGATGTGTCTTCTGCTACATCATCTGCTGAGACATCTGCTGCTGCTCTGTCATCTGCTGTGCCATCTACTACATCGCCTTCTGCTTACCAAACTCGGCATATTCTCTTACGGCCCACGATGCAGAGTCTAGTAAGCGATGTGGAGTCCATTACAAGTGATAACCATCAGTGGACTGAGGAAGAAAAACTAGAGCTTGAAAGCCAACTGATTTTAGCTACAGCTGAGCCACTGTGTCTGGATCCCTCGGTTGCTGTCGCCTGCACAGCCAACAGACTGCTGTTTAGTGAGCAGAGGATGATGACAGACTCTATGAGACAATGCTACACAAGTCACGAGTGGCCTTTTCTAGAGCTGGAGGAAGAACAGTATATATGTACAACTCCTCCTGTTGTTTCAACAGTGGTTGCTTGCAGAAAACAAGCAGAAGCAAAAACAGGTGACCAGTATGATCTGAAGATTGCTGGAGCAGGAAAGTGTGTAGACACATGGAAGCAGAGACCCTGTGAACTAGAGGCCCCCGGAGAAGTGGATGTGCATAAATATGCTAGAAGGAGGCAAGCCATGCCCTGTGATGATGCAGTGTCAACAGCCTGGTCACCTCCTGAGGTAAAATATGATTATCGACTTGAGTCTGAAGAGGGCAGTCAGCCATGGGAAGCAAAGCCCAGTATGAGTACAGCACAGTCCCTTAGTGACCCATATTTCTCTCAAGTAAGACCACCAATAGAGGGCAGATTTGATAACTGGATGTATCTTCCCCATGTTGCCCCAAGTAATCATTCACAAGGTTCTGTAGCTGGGGAAAGATTTGAGCCTGGGAAGGCAATGGGTATAGGCCAGGGGTCTGTCCAAAGCACAGCTGAATGTCTAGGCAAAATGCTGCAAGGATCTACTGACTTCAGCCATCTTGGCCAGCCCTCCCTGGGGAAGAAGGCCACATCCCATTCACTGTCATCTCCTGCCTTGGAGATGAGCATTAAGTCCCCTGCTCCATTGCTCACACAGCCCTCCACCTCAGGACAGGGCTCATCAGTAGTCAGTCCTCCCTCAGTATCAATCAGAGGTAGGAAACTTCCAAGACTTGCTCCTTCTCCTAGATCAGCTGGCCTGGTTCAGCAAACCTTTTGGGGAGTGAGCAGTGTTAACACCCTCCCTCCAGCAGCCCAATCCTCTGCCAGCTCAACAGAGAGCAGTTCAGCCCCCCAGGGCCCCAGCAGTAGCACTGGCCAAAATGTTATCAATTTGCTTGGCTTAGCACAGAGAGGCCCTGTTTTGATGAGTAGTCCATCCCAGGTGCTGAGCTTCGCCACTGGTGCCCCAGCATCTACAGAAGCCTCTTCTAGAGGGTTTCTGCCTCCTAGAAGTCAGATGCTCAGTGCCGAGACCAGAGCACCACAGCACTCAGTGCAGACATCTATGAAATTAATTGTAAAAAATACCTCAGGCCCCGTAACTGTTAGGCTTCCACCTGGCTCTGTTATTTTGCAACCAGAGACACAAGCACAGCAGCAGCAGCCATGGCCGCAGCCACTGCAGCCACAGCAACCACAGCAGCAGCAGCCATGGCTGCAGCCACAGCAACCACAGCAGCAACCATGGCTGCAGCCACAGCAACCACAGCAGCAGTCATGGCTGCAGCCACAGCAACCACTGCAGCAGCCATGGCTGCAGCCACAGCAACCACTGCAGCAGCCATGGCTGCAGCCACAGCAACCACTGCAGCAGCCATGGTTGCAGTCACATCAACCACAGCAGCAGCAGCCACAGCCATGGCAGTATTTACAGCCAGAGCTGCAGAGGCAGAAGCAGTCAAAGCCTTTGTATGTATTGATTCCAAGACAGCATCAGCCACCTAGGGCTCCTGTCCCTCCACAGCCAGTGCCACCATCTTACCCACAAAGGTCTAACATTCAGCAATGGGCACTGTCAGCTCAGCAGAGTGGTTTCTTTAACCTTGCTGAGGCTTCGAGGGTTCACCAGCCTCAGGCAACTGTGCTATATCAGCTAGGCTCCACCCAGCAGAGTCATGGGCATAATCTTCCTTCACAGAGCTTCCAGTACCCTGCTGCCCAGGTAGAACAGCTGCAGGCTGGAGACCAGAATGTGCAGCTGAGATTCATGCCACATAGAGTGGCTATTCCCAGAGCAGTCATTCAGCAGAGTCATCAGGGACACACAGCAGGTGGCCAGTACAGTGGTACAGGGAGGGGAGGACCACCAACTGCCCCAGAGTCTTAAGTCTTGCCTACTTTCACTCCCTCAAAATGTGCATCAGTATTGAGCTAAATCAGTTTTCAGTTTTTACTTCAATTTTTGGTGTTTTTAATGTGCCAATGTTTTATAGTTCAAAAACAAAATAAAGTATAATACTACAGTTTTACATAGAACTCAGGAAGAAATTTTTTAGGCTAGTGCTATTTTACTTGCTATTTTTTATTGTTGATAAAGTCAAGTTTATTATAATGTCCTGATGTGTATCCATATCTAAACTAGGTGAATTTTAGATTTTTTCCAGATTGACATTTCTCTAATTATTAATATTGCAACAGTACACTTTAATAATTTAGAGGCTTATTTGTAAATTGTGATTAAAAGCATGCATCTTACTGTTTTAATTATTTTTTGAGGGAGCAAGGGAGAATATCCTCCTCAATGACTTTTTTTGAGACAGGGTTTCTCTCAGTAGCCCTGGCTACCCTGGAACTCACTAAATAGACCAGGCTAGCCTCAAACTCACAGAGACCCACCTGCTGCCTCTGCCTCCTGAGTGTTGACATTAAAGGTGGGCACCACCAACCTTTACCCTGTATTAACAGTTTTAAGGATTTCGCTTAGTAAGTACAGTCCCATTGTTGTGCAGCAAAGTTCTAGAACTTTTTTGTTTTGGGGGATTGAAACTGTACCTGTTAACCATCAATTCCCTATTTCCTATCCCCCACCCCTGGCTGCCACCCTTCTACTTTTGGCACAAAGTCACCAAGATTCATACATGTTTTGCCTGTCATGGCTTTGTAAAACTCATTGCCCTGTATTAAATACATAAGAATTTGACTTGTTACCCAGGAAAAATGTCTTTCAAGGGAAGTTAGTTGGTGTTTCTTTAGATTAAAAGGCTTGAGTGCAGAGTCTGAAATGCAGTTGATGTGAGTGCGCTGTGAAAAACTAACACTTTTTTTCCGTTTGTTTTTGGAGACGGGGTTTCTCTAGGTAGCACTGCTTGTCCTGAACTCACCACATAGACCAGGGTGGCCTGAAACTCACAGATATCCACCTGCCTCGGTCTCCGGAGTACTGATAGTAGAGGTGTGCACCCACCCCCACCTGGCCTGATTAGGGTTGTCACACTGAAATTGAGTACAACCTAGGCTTGCACTCCTGTGCAAGGGAGCCCATGGAAGACTTGTCTGGTGAGCATCCAGCTCTCAGAAGGTTTGCCCTGCAGTCAGGGCTGCCACTGGCCTGGAAAAGGCCATCTGGGGTGGCTTGCTGTGGCTCTCCTTGTGAAGCCATTTACATGTTTTAGAACATTCTAGGTTACTGGCACGAAGGAAATAAGTAGCACTTAAAACTCAGTCTTCCAGACTGCTTCTTCAGTGCCACAGCTGTCTGAGGCTGTAAAGTGGGACACCCTCCTCCTCTGCCCCACCCACCCTAGCTTAGTCCTCATCAATTGTTTGACACTCCCTGCCTGCTCACCTCATCTCACTTTCCTTGTTTCAGTGGACTGGGCTGCTCTGCCCTTTAGAGGGTTGAGGTTCCATCAGTTCTGTAACAAACAGTTACCCACAGCAAGGTGTAGCATTTATCACATTGCCAGTGCTGTGTAGCCAGCCCTCTGTCTGTTTCCAAAACATGCTCAGCACTTCAAAAGAAGCCCTGGACCCAGTAAGCACTAAGCAGGAAGGCATCCTTCCCCTCCCCACCCCCACCCCCACCCCAGCCACTGGCAACCACCAATTTGCTTTATGTCCCTATGAATTGAATTATTCAGTGTTTATATTAGGTGAATTTTATGGTGTTTTATATAGACAACTTTGTACCTTTTGTGTCTGCCTTTTTGCCTGGCAGGTGCTTAATGTTTCTTCATATTGTACTGTGTGCCAGCACTTCGGACCTCAGTCCCTTGTCTGTATATGGCCTGATGTGTTTCTCTGTGTTTGGGCTGTTTCCACCTTTTGGCTCTTGTGGGTAGTGGTGCTGCCATCGGTCATGGACAGGGATTGTTTTACTGCTTATGTCTTGTTCTTCTGTAACTCTGAAGGATAATGTGCCTACATGAAATTTGCCTCTGTAAGCAAGTGCACATGTTTGTTTGTTTGCCTTTTTCCCTAAGAAAAAAAATGGAAACTTGGTCTGTCTGTTCTGAAAGAGGTTAGCAAAGGGACAGGTGACTGTGATCGTCACTGGCATAAACCTATACTGAGGTCCTGCTGTGTTCTTCAACAAAGATTTGACCTCCGTCAAGCACGCCGGTCACATTTGTCACCAGAGTGACACCGAGCTGACTGGAGCATCCTGGACATTGCTGGGAGCAGGTGCCCGCACTTGGAAAGAGTGAACTGGCCCAGAGAGCAGTTGTGAAGAACCTATGCTCAGCCCTCAGAGTCAAGCAGATCTGACCTCAGTGCGCTGCCAGTTTCGGTGTCCTTCCTCCTTTAGCTCTGTAAGTGGTCCATTCAGGTACAATAAGCAGAATGTTTTGCTCCAGTGATGTACCCTTCCTTTTCAGACAGACAAATAAATTCACCTTTGTTTCCAGTTACCGTTTAGTGGCATCTGTTTATTTCCCCTCCACTGGTCTCCATTGTGGTGACAGTTTGTCTCTATCCAGGGTCTTATTCCCATACTTCTTATATCCCAGCTGACAACAATATAGTTATTTGTCTTTGTTGAATGAAGCTGGCATCGCTGAAATGCCAGCAGGCCATCCTGGTGATTAGAGAAAGATGAGTCTTACTGGTAATGGACACAATGGTTTTGCAGTGTTTTTTGTTTTGAGATTATCATTCAATTATATCATTTCTCCCTTCCCTTTCCTCTTTCCTTCCTTTAACCCCTGCCCTATATACCCCTCCTATGTTCTTCCAAACTCATGGCCTCTTTTTTCATTAATTGTTAGTACATATATGTTTATGCATATATTTTCTTTTTGTTTGTTTGTTTTGTTTTTTTCTGTTGTTGTTGTTTTTGTTTTTCAAGACAGGGTTTCTCTGTGTAGCCCTGGCTGTCCTGGAACTCATTCTGTAGACCAGGCTGGCCTCGAACTCAGAAATCCACCTGCCCCTGCCTCCCAAGTGCTGGGATTAAAGGCGTGAGCCACCACTGCCTGGCCTGCATATATATTCTTAAATGGTGCTTGTATGTATGTTTTCAGGGCTGACCATTTGCTCCTGAGTCACTAATCGATTTGCTCTTCCCTGGGGAAGACTTATTTCCCTCACTCTCAGCATTCCTTAGTTACCTATAGTTCTTTGTGTAGGGTAGAGACCTTATTGTTAATAGTGGGGTTTTTATTATATTGTGTGTGTCCACACACAGACACAAGCATGTGCATATGTTCCAGCCACATTGAACATGCGGCAGTCAGAGGACAACATATGCGAGTCAGTTCTATCCCTCCACCTTCTGTATCCCAAAGATCAGACTCAGATCCCCAAGTTAGGCAGCAAGTGCTTTACATGCTGAGCCACCTCGCCAGTATCTAGTGGTTTTTTAAACAAATATCTGTTGTGGTAAAATTGAATATAACAGTCCTCCATATCCAGGATGTTCATATATCATCTACAATAAAATATACTCAACTGTTTGAAACACCTAGGCCATCAAATATAGGTTACATCTACCCTCTGCCCATTCTCAGTATGTGGAAGGTCCAGTCCTGTTTACAGTGTTTACATCTAGTCCTTGAAAGGAGGAGCACCCTCATAGAGTCAAAGGGGCAGGGGGAGAGGGGAGATGGGACAGTGCTGTTTTAGAGGAGTAACCAGGATGGGGGGATATCATTTGAAATGTAAGTGAATAAAATTATTAATAAAAAGAAAGAAAGAGAGAAAGGAAGGAAGGAAGGAAGGAAGGAAGGAAGGAAGGAAGGAAGGAAG
>JANHMN010000005.1:74917683-74946430 GCA_030674055.1 Rhabdomys pumilio | reverse complement strand
AAGGAAGGAAGGAAGGAAGGAAGGAAGGAAGGAAGGAAGGAAGGAAGGAAGGACCCCATACAGTTTTTTTTTAAAGGAAGCAAGGTGGTGGGCTAAATCATGTGCTCAGGGTTACCCACCTATAAAGTGCCAGAGCCCAGATTTGGGCTCAAACATCCTGGGGCCATCTTATTCATTCCCACACCATTCTCCCACTGCCTTACTAATGGCAACTTGGGCAGATGGAAGATTTACACAGCAAAGATACTGCCAGAATCATCTTAAGTATACAAGAGCTGTTCTTTTCAAATAGTTGTTACCAAAGTTCATCCTGCCCACATACAGATGCTTGCATTTCCTGATGAGAGCATAAGGGACTTAGTGACAGAACAAATCTGGATGATAGTTATCACCTTGCTCTGCCCTCTTGAGGTGCCTGTTAGTAGCATGTTCTTTGGGGATGGACCTAATGGCTGGTCAGTCCTGGTGACCATCTTGGCACTATAAATTTTGATTATAACAGGCATGGTTAGTAAACTCCTTTTCTTTGGGGTCTTTTGTGTTCCTTTAGCTAAATCCTGCTTGTGTGTAACATCAGTTCTGTTAATTTGAGTTTCTTCTGCATGAGTGGAGTGGGAGCACCCATCAGTAAAAATACTGTATAAGGGATGCTACAACACTAAAAATACAAAGCTTCAAAAATGATAGCTCAAACTTGTAAAGCCAACACTTAGGAGTCTGAGGTAGGAGGATTGATTACCTGTACTTCAAGTCTGGGCCTGGGTTACAAAGTGAAGCTCCATAAAACAGAACTATGAAGGGCCTTAAGATTTTTATCCTGCTTATAAGAGTATAAGGTTAGCCAACTATCATTCTGTGGATGCTGGAAGAAGATGCAAGAATATCTAGTCAAGACAAAGGACTTTTACTTACAACATGGTACGCAGCATGAGATGAGGGTTTGCATTCATTCCTTTTTCACTTAAGTCTCATGAAGGCAATGGGAATTTGGACCTAGGAAAGTGTTGTACATGCAGTAAAAATGTGTCACAGCTGAGGAAGCCAAGCATAGGAAATAGCAATGTTTTAATTATTTTTTCAGGTTTATTTATTTTACATGTTTGAGCATATCTGCACCTGTGTGCCTGCAGAGGTCAGAAGGTGGCATCCAACTCCTTGGAACTAAAGTTATGAATAGTTGTGAGCCACTATGTAGATGCTGGGAAATGAACCCCAGGCCCTCTTCAAAAGCAGCAAGTCTTGAACCATCTCTCTAGTCCAGGAAATAGTGGTGTTTTTAAAAGGCTGCAGAGTGCCTCATCCTACTCTCGAAGGAACTGGTTTTGCCCTGAACCCCATAAGAACATATCCTCTCTATTTCCTAAGGCTTTCCACTATACAAACTTCTAAGAAAGTAGGTTTAGAGGACTGGAGATGGCTCAGTGCTGGTATTTCCTTCAGGCCTACTCTGGAACCAGGTATGTATATGGTATACATACATACATGATGTAGGCAAACATTCATACACAGGGAACAAAAACATTTTTTCTGGATTCTGTGGCCACCCCAACACATGCACCTACCTACAGACAGACACACACACACAGAGGGGAACAGGGAGGAACTAAGGAATATTTATATATATATAATATATAATATATATAAATTTATATATATAAATTATTATATATGTATAATATATAATATATATAAATTTTTTTAAAGGACAATGGAAGGGCTGGGGATATAGCTGAGTGGCAAAGCACTTCCCTAAGTTGTGACTCCCTGAGTAAGATTTCTAGTGCTAAAATAAAAGTCAAACAACAAAAATAACAGGAGGGGCTGGGAAGATAGCTCACTTAGTAATGTGCTTGCCTTGCAAACATTAGGACCTGAGTTCAATCCTCAGAATCCACATCAAAAACAAAACAAAAAAAACAAAAACAAACAGGCTTGTTGAGATACACTGGTAATCCCAGCACTGTAGAGGTAAAGACATGAACACCCCTGGGGTGCCGTGGCCAGCCAACGTAGCCTACTTGGAATGCTCTGGGCCAGTGAAAGGCCTTGTCAAAAGTGAGGTGGATGACTCTTCAGCAGCAGTTCTCAACCTGTGAGTCATGAGTCTTTTGGGAAACCTCTTCATCTCCAAAACTATTTGCAATATGATTCATAACAGTAGCAATGAAAATAATTTTGTGGTTGCGGGTCACTATAACGTGAGGAGCTGAATTAAACGATCACAGCAGTAAGAAGGGTGAGAACCACTGCTCCAGAGGAGTGGCACTAGTTAAAGTTGGGTCCTGGTCTCCAGTGCATGTGTGCACATGAGCACACACACACATGCCAACACACACATACAAACAATGACAGAGGGAACCAGGTATGGTGGCACAGGTCTGTAATCCCAGCGTTGGAGGCTAGAGGCTCAAGGCCTGTCTGGGCTATGTGTAATCTTGCCTTTAAAAATTAAAAGATAAAAACGAAAATGAAAGAGCACCTGCCTAGTTCTCATGAAGTTTGATCCCCCAATAGCTCAGAAGATTGTCAGAGAGGCACAGTTTAAAAGAAAGGATTGTATCATAAATGTCTTTAATAATATAGCAGCTAAATATATAGAAATTATAAAGAAGAAAATCTGGGATCTAGTCTTTGAGACTGTCCACTTTTACAGGCTGAGAAGAATGTATGCTGAAAAACGATGAGAAAGAGTGACAATACAGGGATGGGGGAGGGGTGGGAGGCTGGAGAAACTGTTCCATGTTTAAAACACTTGCCTTGCAAGCCTGAGAACCATAGTTCAAAGGATCCACAGAACTCAGATACATGTAGGTGGATGTAGCAGCCTGCCTGAAATTCCTACAAAACCTATGTCAGAAGGAGCTGGCTAGCCATACCGAAAAGCTCTGGGTTTGATTGAGAGCCCCTGCCTCAATGAATGAGGTTTGGAAGAGAGACCAAGGATAATATTCAACCTCAACCTCGGGTCTCCACATACATGTGTATACATGTGCATTCGCAAACCTACACACATACACATGCAGACCATATACATGTGAAAAATGTAAAAAGAGCTGGAAATGGTCATAAAATTCCTGTACCTACAAGAGACACCTCCCTCTACCCTGCCCCATCAGCAACAGAGCTCATACTGAGTTCCCAATCAGGCCCAGCTCTGGTGAGAAAGGACAAGCACTAGGTGATGCTTCTCTTGCCTGTGGGGAGTTTTGCTGCAGTGGGCTTTTGCTGTTCTCCAACATCTGCAATTTGAAACAGATTATAATTGAGATGCACAGTGCTGAATTGGATTCTTTTATCTGAATGGGAATTTTGCAGGCTTGGAGTATGGTTAAGAAAAGAACAGCTGTCCAATGTATGGGCGACGTTGTGGTACACACTAGAATGTGGAAATAACAAGAGGGTGCCCATTATTTCCCATTAAGAGATCCATTTAACATGCTCAGACTTAAGATGTCTACCTAAGACAATGCAATGTTTCCTACCCAATACAAGTCCTTTCTATGGCCCAATCAAGAATCTGTACTTACTGTAAAATTGTGGTGATAAATTTGGAGAATCTCCCTAATACCTACACGAATTACAACTGTTTAACATTGGCAAATCCAAGTCCCTGTTCTGTGTCTTTACATACTGACTTTTCCCTCACCCCTAAAACATGCACGCACGCACGCACGCACGCACGCACGCACGCACGCACGCACGCACGCACACACTCCGCACTGCACGCACGACTTATTTTCTGAAACAGGCAACATTTTCTTCTGGAAGAAAAATCGTGCCTAACGAAATGCGTGGTGATCAAGATGTCTCTTAAGTTTCTGTCCCTCCCTGTTCCAGGTTTTCCTGGTGCTTTTAATTAAAGGATATGGAAGGATTGGGGCTAAAGGCTAAAATGCAGCTATCCTTGTTTGAAATGGACGGAGATAAAAGATAAGGTTGATGCCACCAACAACCTCTTTCCTGGTTGATTGTACTTTTTTACTGAGTAAAATATTTGAAAGTAGCTAACAGCATTTATTTCACTCACGAATTCTCTTGGTCAAAAAAGAAAATACAACCTAAATATAGCACCGTGTACCAAGTGTGGTCCTCACTGCCATCTCTGGGAGCTTATTAGAAATACAGGCCCTCGCTTGGGGACTGGAGAGATATAGATGGTTCAAAGGTGTCTCAGTGTCTGAGAGATCTCTGGGGTCCAGGTTAGGTGAGACTGCTGGTCTTCTTATGGGGTCACCCTCCTCCTTAGCTTCTCCTAGCTTTTCCCTAATTCGACCAGGCAGCATACACTAGCTGGTCTGAGGCCCCAACACACACAGCAGAGAACTGCCTGGTCTGGCCTCAGTGAGAGAAGACAGACCTAATCCTCACAGACTTGAGGTCCCAGTTAGTAGGGAGACCAGGCAGGGGGTAGGGTGGGACAGGGTAAGGTGTAGGCCATCCTCTTGGAGACAAGGAGAAATGGGATGAGGAACTCTCAGAACAGGAGAGGGATAACAACTAGACTGTAAAAGATTAAAGATTAAAACCAAAAGAGTATTGGTGGCTCTAGCAGAGGACCAGTTAATTCCCAGCACTCACATGGCAGCTCACAACTGTCTGTAATTTCAGTCCCAGGAGACCAAACACACGTACTTCTGGCCTCCACAGGCACCACACAGAGAAGGTACATGGACATACATGCAGACAAAACACCCATACACACTCTGTGCGTGTGTGTGTGTGTGTGTGTGTGTGTGTGTGTGTGTGTGTGTGTGTGCTTTTTTTAAAAGAAATTCAGGCTCCTAGGCTGGAGATATACCTCAGCAGTTAAGAACATTTCTTTCTTTCTTTTTCTTTTTTTTTTTTTTTCGAGACAGGGTTTCTCTGTGTAGTCCTGGCTGTCCTGGAACTCACTCTGTAGACCAGGCTGGCCTCGAACTCAGAAATCCACCTGTCTCTGCCTCCCAAGTGCTGGGATTAAAGGCGTCGGCCACCACCGCCCGGCAAGAACATTTCTTGCTCTTAGAAAGTTTCCAACACCCACGTGGTGGCTCATAATCACCCACAACTCCAGTACCACAGAATCTAACATCTTCTGACCTTCATGGGCACTAGGCATGCATGAAGTATAGATACATGCAGGCAAAATGCTGGGGGGTGGGTATGAAGGTACTCAGGCCAGGGATGCCACTCCGTTGGTAAACCGCTTACCTAACATGCAGAAAGCCCTGAGTTCACTCTGCAGTACATTAACAAAGTGCAATGGTGCCAGGTGTAGTGGCAAATGCCTTTAAACCTAGCACTCAGGAGACAGAGGCAGGTATTTGAGATCTGTTCTACATAGTGAGCTCCAGCACTGACAGAACTATGTAGAGAGATCCTGTCTCAAACAAAAAAGTATTAAAAATTTTTAAATTAGGAAAAATGTCTGGGATAGTACATGCCTATAATCCTGGCACTTGAGAGGTAGACAAAGGAAGATCAGAAAGTCAAAGTCTTTCTTGGCTTTCTAGTGAGTTCGAGGCCATCCTGTTTAGGGAAGGAAGGAGGAGAGGAGAGAGAGAGAGAGAGGGAGGGAGGGAGAGAGAGAGAGAGAGAGAGAGAGAGAGAGAGAGAGAGAGAGACTTGCAAGCTATACCCCAATACCCAGAACCTCTAAATCAGAATGAGTATTTTCACTTAGACCCCTTCATGGAGTCTGAGAGGTAATGCTATGGAAAACCTGGCAAGTGACAAAGAATTCAGAATCCCGTGTCTGCCGTAGGATGCAGCCTGGCCCTCTGTAGCTTTACTGGATTCTCCCATCCATAGGCCTGGTCCCAGCTGAAATCTGGGCATTACTTACACTGTTGCATATGATAGCTAGTTATTACTTGTAATTTTTCTCATTTAATTTAAATTACTTAAAGGCTGAGGCTGTGTCTCATGTGTAAAACTATGGGTACCTGCCACCAAAAAATGTTGGTAGAGCTTGTGTCTCCTTCCCTTTAGCTATTCTTTGCTGTGTCTCTCTCATCTGTATACTTTCTGGGGCCTCGCCTAAAAACTATTTACACTGATTTTCAGTATCTGGAACATCAATCTCAAATATCATAAAAACAAAATTTTTAATTAAAAATAAAAATTAAAGTGCACTAGCCACATTTCAGGGTCCAAGAGCCTCATGCTGCTAATGGCTACTCTTTTTACTAGCACAACTATGGAATATCTCCGTCAACACAGGAAGCTCTATATTAGCCACTTGTCTGATGAATTCTGTCTTGGCTCTCTCTTGGAATCAATCAGCCATCGTTTGTCTGCTTAAGTAATTTTAATTCAGAATGCTTCCTATTTTAGGCCTCACCACATTTTACCATCAATGGGAACCTGGCCCAATGTGTCTACTAAAAACATCATGAGGAAAACCAAGCACTTAATTATTTTTGTTAATTTATTTGCTTATTTATTTATTTCAATACCAGGGATTGAACCCTGAAGCTTATAGTCCAGATCTATCTATCGGTCTTCCTTCCTTCCTTCCTTCCTTCCTTCCTTCCTTCCTTTCTTTGAAACAAGCTCTCACCATGTACCTAAGCTGCACTTATACTCCTGATCCTCCTGCCAGGATTACAGGTGTGCACGTCACCATGACCAGATCTCAGTTCGTAGCTTAATCCTGATAAAAATGTCACATATTTTGGGTTCAGTTGCCTTGGTCATGGTATCTTGTCACAGCACTAGAACAGTAACTAAGACATCGATTAAGTATGCTAAAAGCAGTTTAGGTTTTCAGATCGTACAATAGAGAGGGATGTGAAACTTTGCTAATAAAAAAATCACAGAACACTAAGAATGCTGTTAATAAATCTCAGTGATAAACTTGCCTCACATGCATAAGGCCCTAGGTTCAATCCCTACAGCCACCAAAAGATGAAAGAAGAAATAATACTAAGACCTTAAAAGCTTCTCTATGGCTGTTATTTGTCTGTTGCAGAATATTTGATCACACTGTGAACCCTGAGATTCTGTTAATCACTGAAAAACTCTATTTCTAGTTGTGGTATGGCTCAGCTGTTAGCACATACTTCTAATCCCTCTGTCTGGAATACAGACATACTCTTAGTACACATCTTTAATCCCAAACAATGGTGGTAAAGTTAGTTTATAGAAGGAAGCACCCATGTTTGAAAGTGATGTCTAATTGAGTGACAAAAAAAGTGACAAATCAGAGAAAGATTTGACAGAATAGGATATGCCCAACACTCAAGAGAAGAGAGGAAAGGGAAACTATTTAAGAGAACAGTGGGGAGAAAGAGAGGGAGGGAGGGGGAGGGAGAAAGGGAGAAAGATAGATGGAAAGAGAGGGGAAGAGGGAGAAAGGAAAAGGGAGAGGGAGGGAGGAGAGGGGGGAGGGAGAGGGAGGGCAAGAGGGGAGGAGGGGAGAGGGAGAGAGAGAGAAAGCTTTACCAGGACAGTTATAGAGAGACAGGTTTCAGAGAAAGAACAAGCTAGACATGGGTGAAAATAGAATGAGCCAGAGACTGAAAAGGAGTCAGAAGATTAGAACAGATGGTTTGAGGCCAAGCAGAGCAATTCAGGAGAAGCTCAGTTCAGAAGCCAGACTGAATCAGTCAGCTTGGAGGAGTTTGAGCCAGAACAGCTGAGTTGAACCAACCAGTTAGAGATCAGAAAGAACAAGGAAGGGGGGAGCTTAGGCCTAGATTAAACTGTATGGGAGCTAGAACTTCCAGGACTAAGCCTAGATTAGCAGATGGAGGTAGTAAGCTCCAGAGATAACAATTAATACAGGAAAACAAAAGTTACTTTTACATTTCTCGAACAATATTTTTCCTAGAAACACGATCTTTTCCTTCCATATATGCCCAGAGAACCTGATTTTTACAGAGACCACCTAGCCTAGTTCTTCTGATAGTGCTTAAAACTATCTGAAAACTACATCTCAGCCAGGCAGTGGTGGGGTGCACACCTTTTGTCCCAGCACTCTAGAGACAGAGGCAGGCGGATTTCTGAGTTCAAGGCCAGCCTTGTCTACAGAGTGAGTTCCAGGACAGCCAAGGTTACACAGAAATCCCTGTCTTAAAAAAAAGAAAAGAAAGAAAAGAAAAAAGGAGAGAGAATTCTCTTTCTCCAGATAACCCCATTCCCAGCAGAATACACGGAAATATGACTTCTACATGCCTGCCTTCTGGCTTCTTGAGGGTTCTATTTTGTCCCACATGTTTTTTATACATCTTCAGCCTTGGCTCCTCCCATGACAGTAATGATCTAGTCACCCAAATTGTAATAGCAATGTCCTTTGTTGTTTCTGACATCCCTCCACTTGAAACTCTAAGAGTCACCCAACTAGGTAACCACCATAGAATAGCTCTTTAGGGAGAGTAGCGTGCTCAGATATCATCTGTTATCTCCTTGAACCAGATCTAAGCCCTGAAATTTCAGCTCCACTTAACATTGAATCATAAATCATGAAAACCATTTTTCTTCCAATCAAGCACCCCTTGACCAAGGTGTATATTTGAACTCCTTCTCCATTTGGGATTAGTAATTCCCAGTGAGGCTGAAATCTAGAGTAGTGAAAAAACCATTGGCCCCATATGGCTAGCCATTGTCCTTTCTAGGGCTGGGACTAGGATGAGATACTCATTCTGAGGATTATGCAATTGTAGACATAAGTGTTTGCTTGTTTGTTTATATGTGCATTTGTCTTCATCTGTGTCTGTGTGAGGGTGTCAGATCTTGGGGTTACAAACAGTAATGAGCTGCCATGTAGATGATGCTGGGAATTGAACCTGGATCCTCTGGAAAAGCAGTCAGTGCTCTCAATCCCCCGAGCCAGACCGACATAAATGTGTGTGTGTGTGTGTGTGTGTGTGTGTGTGTGTGTGTGTGTGTGTGTGTATGTGTATGTATGTGTGTATTTGTATATACATATACATGTATATATACACATATATACATATATAAATTTTATATAGAATATATTATTTATATATAAATTATATAATTTACACACACACATATATACATATATAAATTTTATATAGAATATATTATTTATATATAAATTATATAATTTACACACACACACACACACACACATATATATATATATATATATATATATATATATATATATATATATATAAAACTGGTTTTTTTGAGGCAGGGTCTGAATATGGAAATCACTATGTACCCCTGGCTGGCCTAGAAATCACTATGTAGATCAGGCTAGCCTCCAAAGCTGTCTACTTCCACCTTCTGAGTTCTGGGATTCAAATTATGAGCCACCCAACTTGGCTTTCTTTGATTTTTTAAAAAAACTTTGCATTCATCATAGATTCTTTTGCTCAAACATCTTTTCAAAATACTGCTGACTGATGATATTTTTGCCTTTAAGGGTTTAAAAAAACCTTTTAGTACTACATTAAATGTTTACACTAGTGCCTAACTTAATTTCACCTTAGTCCCAAGCTCTAGTCCTGGCAATCAGGTTCCCTGAACCCCTATTCAAACGGAGCCTGATGTACCTCTCATGTCATCTCTCATAAACCTATAGCATCCAATGGTTACACTGACATTGCTCAACACAATTTTATATTCTGTTTAATTTCCACAAACAGCTTCCTAAACAGTTTCCCTTGAAATAGTGGCCATTAAAAAAAAAGGACATAGGACATGTGGTATTAAACTATGTTGTAGACAGGAAAGAAAAAAGAAGAAAATGCCAAGTTTGAAAACAGTGCCTATTCAGTTTCTTTCACTATCCTGATGGTAAGCAGCTGGCAACAAAGAGGCTTGGGCAGAAGCCACAAGGAACACACCTGTAGACCATAGCAAATTAGCTTCGTGTAGCTAAACATTGCCAGCAAAAACATTGCTTCAGGGGTCCCGAGAGACGTTTCCTCCAATATAAGAGGGAATCGGATTCGAGCTGGATAGGCAGATTGTCAAGGGGTTCAGGGGAAATGTTAAGGAAGTGTTACTGTGTCCTGGGTTCCATATTGTCAGGACACAGAGGCAATACAATATCTGGCAATCTTGTGTTTCATAGGTAGAAAGAGTTAAGACAGAGCTCAAATCGTCAGTTAAAGGAACTGACCTGGTTAAAGAGTGGCCTTTTTTTCTGTCCAGTTCCAAACAGGTGGCCTTCTTGGGACATTATTTCCCATGAGTGCTATTTTTGTGTACCTGAAAACACCATGGCCTCAGTGCCAACAGGCCTGGTTTTCACTTCCTTAGATTCTCCTTTGGACAAGGGCAGTCAGGCTGAGCCTGAAGGACTTTATGCTGAGGGGCTCAGGCCATATGAGTCAGGACTCTGGTCTTGAACAGCTATAATAGTCGCCAAGGGACTAATTTTAGTTTGTCACAGATGAGTGCACTAGGGGATTCTGGGAGTCCACTCTGACGTGTTTGAGACGAGTTTCTGCTTCAGAATTGCCGCTGTTCACTGACAGCACCTGCACTTCAGCTATGCCTTTTCTGTCAGCCCAGGATTTCCAAAGAGATGTGAATGCTTAGTCGTAGCCTCATTCCCTCTAAATTTAGACTGTTGCTAAAATTCCAGTAACTACCCCTTCTCCCAAGGTCTGATGGCAAATCGTGGTACTATCCCACTAAAGGTCCCTCTGGGGAACCAGTGAGTTTACTGTGCTTCCTTACAGAGCATAGGTAAAGGATTACCTACAGGGCTGTTAGTGCTCTCCATCCCCAAAAGGCCTCATCAGACCATCTTTACCTATCAGAAATGACAGCTTACCCATAGTTGCAGAAATTAAGCATCCCCTCCCCTATACCTTCCCAGTCTATATATATACTATAATCCATCCCCAAAAAGGCCTACAGGTGAGGGTCTTGTGACCCACTACCTCTCCACTACAGGATGGGTATAAACAGTCATCAGACCCAGCTGGGACAATCCTTTGGCAAGGGGACACAGCTGAACTCCCAAAGGTAGCAGTCACTTGGCTGAGAAGACACTCATATGTACAAACAGACAGCTTCTATATAACTAGTTAACTGTATGATCCACTAAAGTTAATGTGGTTCAACTGTACTGTAGATATGAAATATCTCAGCAGCATTCAAGAGTGAATAGGCAAACGCAGAAATGGTGTAGCCTTTTGCCCTTGAGAGCTTCTCGGAGACTTCTCTGACCACCTCATTAGCAGGATTGAATCATAAAGATGCAGTCTCAGACTGATATAACAATAGCTTTCAGGAATGGCTTGACACCTACACCCTTACCCTAGGCAACACCCTTGCGTCTTAGACTTTCTGTGAATGATTGATTACCTAAGCTCCGCCCGCCTCTTTAGAGCTGGACAACATGAATGTTCCTCCATCCCTGTGGAGAAGGCCTTCACCAATGCATGGCCCCTGACCAGAGCCATTCATATCCCTCTAACACAGACACTGAAGAGAAATTTTAAAAATTAAGAGTAACTATCCCATACTATGCGAAGCAAAAGAAGTAAATCACAAAAGGGCAAACACAGTATGACTCCATTCATGTGAAGTATCTAAAAGCATCAAAATTATAGAAACAGAATGTGACGAAACAGGTCTATAATCCCAGAACTCAGGGAGCTGAGGCAGAGGATTGAGAATTCTAGACTAGCCTGGGTTAATTAGAAAAACTCTCTATCTATCTATCTATCTATCTATCTATCTATCTATCTTTAATCTTTTTTTTTACAGTTCAGTCGTTATGCTCCTCCTGTTCTGCCCTTGGACAAGTCCTCATCCCATTCCTCACCTCCACCCCCAGGTCCCCAAGAGACTGTCCCCACATCCCCACACCCTGCCAGGCCTCCCCATTCCCTGGGGCCTCAAGTCTTTCAAGGGTTAGGTGCATGTTCTCTCACCTCTGCTGTGTATGTGTTGGAGGCCTTGGACCAGCTAGTGTACGCTGCCTGGCTGGTGGCTCAGTGTCTGAGAGATCTCACGGGTCTGAGTTAGTTGAGACTGCTGGTCTTCCTATGGGGTCACACTCCTCCTCAGCTTCATCCATCATTCCTCTAATTCAATTACAAAGGTCCCCAACTTTAGTCTAATGGTTGGGTGTAAGTATCTGCATCTGACTCTTTCAGGCTGCTTTTTGGGCCTTTCCGAGGGCAGCCATGCTAGACACCTGTCTGTAAGCACACCTGATAGCATCAGTAATAGTGTCAGGTCTTGGAGCCTCCCTTTGAGCTGGATCCCAATTTTGTCCTGTCACTGGACCTCTTTTTCCTCAGGCTCCTCCCTCCCTCTGCCCTCTGGTTTCTCCTCCCTCACAAGTGGGATTGGACAGATGGCTCAGCAGTTAAAGGCTAGGCTCACAACCAAAAATATAAGACCCTTTCTCAAAAACAAAACAAAAACAACAAAACCAAAAAAACATGACTTGGTAAAAAGCACTGGCTACTCTTCCTAAGGACCAGGGTTTGATTCCCAACACCCACATGGCAGCTCATCTGTAGCTACAGTACCAGGGGATCCAACGCCCTATTCTGACTTCCATAGGCAGTAGGCAACTTGGAAGAGAAAGTAGTTCATTTGGGGCTCAGGATTCCAGAGAGTTAGAGCATGAGTGGCATCGTGGTAGGAATCATGGCAGCTGGAAGACAGGCATGGTACTGGAGCAGTAGCTAAGGACTCACGTCTCAATCCATACGCACCAGGCAGGAAGAGCTCCTGAGAATGATTGGCCTTTTGAAATCTCAACCCTAACCCCGAGTGACACACCTCTCAGAACAAGGATACACCTCCTAATCCTTCCCAAACAGTTCCACCAACTGTGTGTGTGGAGGGGTGGTTATTCAAATATATGAGCCTATGGTAGCCATTCTTATTCAGACACTCACAACATAATAAAATAATAAAAAGAAAATTTTAAAATTCATAGAAAGAGAAAATATAAAGGTAGCCAAGAGCTGGGGGAAGGACAAGGAGAAATTAGTCTTTAATAGACACAGAGTTGCCATGTGCAGAATAGAGATGCTCTGAAAATCACTTGGACAACAATGACAGTGTACTTTATGCTAGTGAACTGTGTAGTTTAAAAAAAATGGTTAAGATGGAGCCACCAAGTCTAAATGATTACTTGAGTTCGATCCCCAGAGCATATATAAAGATGGAGAGAGAGACCTGACTCCACAAAATTGTTCCCTGACCTCCACATGCATGACATAACACATGAAGGCACATATCCATGTGGACACACACACACTTAAATATTTTTAAAATTCCTACTGTTTTCTATGTCCAGCTCTTGGGTATTTTTTTTAAGTGTCCGAGATAGTAAATGCATGCTCTTCTGAGGCTCTAGACGAAGAATGTGCTTTATGTGTGTAGTAAAGCACCAGGCAAAGCCCTAGATAGAAAAGCTTAAGTGTTCAAGCAGCCTTGTGAGGTGCCTCACAGCTGTCATCCAGCAGTGGGGAAGATGGGAGCAGGAAGACCAGGAGTTGCAGGCCAGCCTGGACTATATCATGAGACCTTGTCTTGAAAGAAAATTAATAAAAGACCAGCCAAAACTAAAAAAGAACCCAGAGTGTAATGATTGAAACGGGTAATGTACATAAATAGCTGGACCAGTTTTTCTCTTGTTCAAAATTCTATTCTATTTGGGAGTAATTTTCTCGCACTTCAAGCTCCCTCATTATATACGCTTTCATTCAAAATGTTAATTCTTCTTCCTCTTGCAATTTAACCATCCACTAATCATTTCTGGGATGGAAACACATATTCCTAAGTGAAATTCTATTGAAGAGCTGAATTAAGCAGACAGTTTGTTTGTTTCTCTAATTTCTTGTCTAATGGTTAATAGAATTGCCAACGAAGAACTTTTTCAAAGTCTTAAAAAACTATCTGTGGTAATGTTTTTGTGCAAACTAAACTTTTTTGGCCAGACAGAGATTTAAACTCAATAAAATGGAAAGTGTGTGTGTGTGTGTGTGTGTGTGTGTGTGTGTGTGCTCGCTCACACATAGCCCCCAAATGATATTTGCAAAAATAAATGACTAGAATCTCTAAATGCAATGCAACTCATTTTAATTTAAGTACAAAGGAAACTAGACTCTAGTCTTGGGTCATCTAATTGGGAGACCTTAGACAAGTGACTATGCATAAGCATCTTTTCCCAAAGTTGAGCCTGTTTTTAACACACAGGATGGACACTGGGTCAAGAAACAAAAAAAGAAAGAAAAGAAAAGAAAAAGAAAAAGATAATGGCAGGCAGGTTTTATCTACAGGAGAGAAAAATTAAGATACCAAGTCAGACAGACTCTGACTGGCTTTAACTGTCAACCTGCTCTCTTCCATCCCTGCAATTTAGAGGACTATCTAACCACCATAATTTATGGACTCCTTAGCAAAACAACACTTTTAATGAAGTCAGCAGTGTACGAGATCAGCTAAGATTTTCCAGGGTTTGAAGAGATAAAACAGCAATCAACTCCAAATTAGATCTTATTTAAACACTTTTAAGAGAAAGTCATAAGTCAACTATTTTTCCCTGCATCTAATTGCATACTTTATCACTCTCAAGAAGAAACTTTGAAGATGGGAGAGTTATAAGTCTCCACTCTCTCCTGTCCTCATAAAATACACTCTGTTCTGGTCTACAGAATGCAATGCATTAAGTGCTAACTTAGATCCAAGACCCAGTTCCCCACAGCTTTCTGTATCCATATGTTCTCTATGTAAATACGTATGTAGTATTCCCTCCCATACCAGGTGTGATTCATTGAGCTCAGTAACATGAAAATGTGTTGGAGGTAGAGAGAGAGTTGAGCGTGTTTGCTCTTGCAGAGGACCTGGGTTTGATACCTAGTACCCATATGGTACGTCAAAACCTTCCGTAATTTCAATGTTAGAGGAATCTGTCTGCCAGAGGCACAGCCATGGTGCACATACATACATACCAGCAAAATACTCATGCACATAAAATAAATAAATCTAAAAACTTCCAAATGAAAACGTGAGTTCCCTCATTCAAAGCCAGAAAATAAGTTGCTTTTATAAGATTTAATCTTTTATGTTTTTAATTTTTTATGGCCTTCTCATACCCCCATATGACCCTTTTGTCCCCAGTTGTCCCCTTCTACCTCCAGTATCTCCCCTTCCATTTTCATTTCACATGTTTTTTTATCACCCATCACCTCCCTTAAAACCCCTTTTGTCCCATCTTATAGGCCCCAGTGTAAGTAATGTCCTGACCTCTGTCCACACTCACACACATTTAACTATCCACATATAAAAATTCCAAATAAACACCCATGTGTGGAATTAGAAGCTAAGATCCACAGCCCATCAAGAGTTCCCTGATCTGCTGTAACTTGAAGCTCATTGGGAAAGACTCTTATCTGGACTCCACGTCATCCTTCCAGCCAGGTGTGCAGTGGCATCTGGACACCCTGAGGGAGGAAGCACATTATTTTCCCCACAACTAACATGCAATGTTTTCTCTGCTGCCTTTACACCCCTAATCCGTATACTGTCCTTCTCGATTCACCTCTCCTGTCCCCTTTTCCATGTTGCCTTCAATTTGTTACTTAAATGTTTACCCAAGCCCTGAAAAAGAAAATACTATACTCACATGGACAAGGTGACTCATACTTGGATCTGGGCCGGGGTGGTAGCTAAGTTGGTCAGCCAGCTAGCTCTCCAACACTCTCACCCCCAGGGCCATATCACCAGGACTAGCTCTGCCTTAGTTCCTAGGCAAATTTGAGGGTCCACTCTTCCAGAGTGCTGCAGCTGGTGAACAGTGGAGCCAGCTTTGCACGGCCCTCAGATATCAATATGACTCAGGGTAGCAGCCCAGACCAGGGATGTCCCCATGACCTTTGGTGGTAACATGAACCACAGACTTTGACTCAGAGTCCGATATGATCTTCAGCAGCAGCATTGGGCATGGACCTCATCATGGCCTCAGGTGGCAGCAGACTCTTCACATCAGGCTGTTCCTCTCCATCCCACAGTTTCCAGTTCAGCCTCTCCAGAGTATGCACACCATTCCACGTCTCTTTCTCTCCCGTCTCTCCCCCACTTACTTGATCATCTTAGGGGCACCTGGACCTCTGGGTGTTTTCTGCCCCTCTTACACCACATGGCGCTGAGGAGGTTGCCTTTTGGGCAGTAGCACACATCTTTAATGGCAGCCCTCAGGAGGCAGAGGTAAGCAGATCTTTTCGAGTTCAAGACCAGCCTAGTCTACAAAGAGAGACCCTGACTCAAGAAAAAAATAAAACATAAAGCCAACAATGTAACAGTGACTGACAAGTATACAGCTGTAAGCTAAGGAATACCAAGGATTGTCAGACATCACCAGAAGCTAGGGAGAGGCATGGAACCTCATTTTCTGTCAGAACCAATCCTGTGACACTTTGACTTTGGGCTTCTGATCTGCAGAAATATGATACAATAAAATGTTTCAAGCCACTTAGTTTGATGATAAATGCTAGAGAATCCCTGGAGAGCCAATCTCCAACATGTTCTAATATTTGGTTTTGTTTTAAGTGTACAGGTATTTTGCCTGTGTGTATATCAGTATACCATGTGCATGTGCTGCCTGCAGTGGCCAGCAGAGAGCGTCATATCCCCTGCAACTGCAGTTACACGCATTGTTAGCCACTATATGGGTGCTAGGAATCGAACCCCAGTCCTCTTGAAAAGCAGCCATCGATCGCTCTTAGGCACGGAGCTATTTCTCTAATACCCCATTCACCAACTTGTATGGAAATAACAAGGTACCAGGCAGAGACAGGTAAATGCCACAGCTCTCTAATAATTTGCTTTGGTAGTTCACAGAGTAGAGCTGACACAATAAATGTGCATGGAGGGATCTGGAAGCAAGGGAGATGGAGAGCTGCTGTCAAAGGATGGCCTCAGTTACAGTAAATAGATAAACTCTAAAGGGCTACTGTACAACATAGTTAATGCCTGTAGTTAGAGTTACGGCATTCTATGCTCAAAAAAATCTGGTAACAGAGTAGGTTCTGTGGTACATATTTTTTGCCATAAAACGAATCAGACAAAAACAAAGGGCACAAGGAAACTTTGAGAGGTATTGAGTATGTCTATTGCTTTGATGGTAATGACGGTATTGTGGATGTTTGCATGTGTGCAAGCAAACTCATCAAATTATAGACATTCATATGTGCAGTTCTAAGTATGTCAAGTGTGTCTTGTAGAATTGTTTTCAGATTGTTTTGTGGTAGGCTGGAGAGAAGGCTCAACAGTTAAGAGCACTTGCTACTCTTCCGGAGGACAGAGTTTGGTTCCCAACACCCACATCATACCTACCTGAAACTCAAGTCCCAGAGGATCTGACAGCCTTGTATGCCTTCCTCAGGCTCCTGCACACATGTGGCTAGCATGGAGACACACACACACATACACACACGCATGCATGCACACACCATGTACATATAAATGTAATTTCAATTTTGTTAAATTTTATTTTTAATAATGGATTTTAAATACTTTAATCTTTTTTGTAACCCACCACATGTAGTGGAAAAGAAAGGATACAGGAGAAGTGGATCTGTTTAGAAAGTTGTTTTGGAGTAATTCTCATCTGTGTTGTCTGGAAATCAGCAGTTCAGTTCACAGGCTAGCAGACAGCAGCAACTTGATCCACTCACAAACACCTCATGGATACACCGGCAGTTCAGTTCAGTAGAGTCAGGTTAGCAACAGCGATGACATGACCTAGCAGAGACAGCCAGGCCTCAGCTTTAGCTCGGCAGGACAGACCAGAAGGGACACCAGGAGAAGTTCTCAGTTGTGCCTCTGTCAGGGAAATGAAGATCAGCAAAAACTCGAGACCTACAAGCATTGCACAGCTAGCTGTACCCACAAGTCAACCTCTGTCTGTGTCACTCTGTCCAGTCCTATTTATACCATCTGTCATAGTTAGGGTTTTACTGCTGTGAACAGACACCATGACCAAGGCAACTCTTATAAAGACAACATTTAATTGGAGCTGGCTTACAGGTTCAGAGATTCAGTCCATTATCATCAAGGTGGGAACACGGCAGCATCCAGGCAGGCATGGTACAGGGGGAGCTGAGAGTTCTACATCTTCATCTGAAGGCTGCTAGTGGAATACTGGCTTTCAGGCAACTAGGATGAGGGTTTTATAGCCCACAACCACAGTGACACACCTACTCCAGCAAGGCCACACCTACTCCAACAGGGTCACACCTTCTAATAGTGGCGCTCCCTGGGCCAAGCATATACAAACCACCACACCCTCCAAACATTACATGTCCTCCTTGTGCCTTGCCTCAGCACAGATCTTGCCTCATAATGTGAATCTCATCAGCCCGAGTCCTTGGAAGTGGCAACAAACTGTAATACCCAGAAGATTTTTGGTGTGTTTCTTTCTATGGCGTCCCAACAAATGTAGTTCAACTACACAATGTAAGGCAGATCAAGACATGTGTGTCATTAGCAAAGACTCTTTCATCACATGTCCTTTCATGTGCTTGCTTTAGCAGAACACCATCCAACCGACTTCCCAAAGAACTCTTAAGTTTCCACTTCATATAAATAAAAGCAGAATAAACATTTTTTTGAGATGGAGTCTCAATATTCAACTCTGATGGAACTGGAATTCATGCAAACCAGGATGACCTCAAACTCCCAGAGATTTTTTTTCCACCTCTGCCAATAGAGTTCTAGAATAAAAATAAATGTTTTTAACTGTTTAGTGAGACAAGTGTGATGATATATGGTTGTTATCCCAGCACCTGGGACACTGAGGCAGTAGGATCATGAGCTTGAGACCAACCTGCAGTGCACACAGTGAGAGACCCACAAAAAGCAACCAAATGAGAACAAATTCAATTAGCACAGTTTTGTATTTCCAGAAGAGGGCACTGTTCCAGACCTTGGTAGCCAGACCGATGTTCTATTTGAAGTACATCCTGAGGTGACTAGACCCATATAAACAATTTATGGCACCACTCCGATTGCCTCTGATACAACAGTTTTTATTTTACTCTTTCAGGCCTAGGGCTTGAAACTCCAGCCTCCCCTGTGCTAAGTAAACACTCCTACATGAGCTACATCCCTAGGCGCACCATGTCTGAATGTCAAAATTCATGTATTTCTTTTTTACCCCAACAGAAAACTTTCTTTAATTGCTTCCTTTTTTGCTTCATCTCCTGTCCTGAGTTGTCAAAGCAGGCCCTGGAGGAAAGCCAGCATCATGCTTCTCTCCTTGCTTCTGGTGGAAGCTTCCAGCCCTTACACTCCTTGACTTGTCCCTGAATACAGTTCTCTACTTCCATCTTCACAAGGCCATTGCTTTGTCGTCTTCTCCTTTTTGATCTCTTAAAAAGACATTATCATTGGACTGACAGCCCAACGTAAATCCAAAATAATCTCACTCTAGCATTTCATCAGTATCAGGAACTAGGTCTTAGATGTATCTTGCGTTTGGGGTGGGAGTAAGGCTAGGACACCATTCAACCCACTATAGTCATCAGCAGACTGAGACCCTTGGGATTAAGATTGTTTTGTCTATTTTTACCCCTAGAATAGTATGTCCTAATGATAATGTCTTAAACCTAAGAGAGTACTCAGTGGGCTTGCTGAATCAATGGGTAGGTGGACCGTTGGTGGCTGCTAGGATGAAGGATATTGTCTTGGTGTAGGCCAGAATTGGAACCTACGCATTAAGGACTCACAGAACTATAGAAACTGGATCATTACTCCAGGTCAGACTCAAAACTACAGTGCACAGCCCTCAGTGAAACGCAGTGCAGGAACAGATGCAGCACTGCACATCTCTACTCCCAGCACTGAGGAGGCTGGGGCAGGAAGTGGGCCAGAAGGCTAGACTAGGCCATATAGTGAAATGCTATCCCAAAGCAGTGGGGGGGGGGGGGCACAGGACACTTCATGGCTTCACAGCTACGTAATTTAAATTTAAAAACAAAACAACAACAACAGAAAGAAAAGCCCCCAAAACAAAGCAAAAACAAAAAAAAAATGTTTCACAAATCCTTGCAAATACATCCCAGATGAAGCATCTTCCGTCTTCAGAGAGTTGTTAGGTAAACTTGGCGGAAACCCCAGCTGTCGCAGTGAGGATTCCCAGCCCTCTCTCCAATTTCTACAAATTGCTAACTCTACTTCACGATCCTAATTTGTCATCTTCCATGTGGTCTTGATTTCTTCCCTTGCCAATAATCAGGCCAGTTCCCAGTTGTTGTGCAAGAGTCCCCTAGCCCTCTTCGAAGTCTGAGTACATGCTGTGGATGACTTTGCTAAAGTTCTGGGATTTACATAGTATACCTACCTTCTCCCCATGGCCTGATCCCTCCATCTTCTTCTCATTCAATTTTCCCCTTCCCCTCCCACCCTGGTGTAAAGCATGAATTCTTTCTTTGTCTCATGCTAAGCAGTTCTCTTCATAGTTAGCTACCACCATCCCTGCTACCACCATTGCTGCACGCACACACACACACACACACACACACACACACACACACACACAGTCAATCTCACCTTCTACTCTGAACAGGCTTGAAGGAGAGAGAGGAGAGGAGGAAGAAAGGAGGGGAAGAAGAGAGGAAGGGAAAGGGGAGAGAAGGAGGAAAGAGAGGAAAGATGAAGTCTGAAGAACGGGAGAAAAGAGACAGGGAAGGGACCACTGGGAAGAGGGCAAAGCAAAAGAATTAGAAAGAAGACAGGAGAAGAGAAGAATTAGGAACTTCTAGGAGGAACACTCATAGCAGTCCATCAAAAGAATATGTTTTGTTTTCCTAACTTCCATTAATAATAGGCTAAAATGTGAAGGTCTCTGGGTAGGAAGTGAACTTGAACAACAGCTCCTGGGCCACTGGTTTCCCTTGGCTTTCTTACAAGAGTGAAGCAAGTCTCTTCTCAAGTTTACATTTCATTTGAATCGCAACCACAACGATGGTTTCCCCACCTGACCCCCTCCACTGCCTTTCGTATTGTCTTTTCTTGGCGAGCTCTCTCTGGCTCTGTTCGCCTGCTGTACACTGTGTACGAATTGCAGAGCTGCCTGCAATGTGTAACTGTGCCTTTTGTTTGTTCCCACAGTCAGCTCCAAAACAGCTGTTGAATGCTCGTCCTTGGATCTGGCATCTTCTTTCAGAGACCTGGAACGGCAGGCAGCATCTTCTGCTTTTCATTTTCTTGAAAAAAAAAAAGATTTTTTTTTTAAAAAAGGAAAAAGAACAGGCCAGGAGCTGTGTAGGTGCTAGTTAATGACTTACTTCCTCCCTTTTCCTTCATCAACAAAGCTTATACTTCAACAGCCACAGGGTTCACGGTTAAGTTTCTGACCTAAGAGGAATTTCACAAGCCACAGAGGGGGGTCCAGATGAGCCAGCCTGGGGGGAGTGCCGTTTGACACAGTGGAGAGAAAAACAATTGTCACAGTCCTGTAGTGCCCCCAGCTCCAGTGGGCCCCATCTGTTGAAAAGTCAGACATTTAAGTGTCATTGGCTGTTAAGGTATGAATTGGCCAGTGAGTTTTGCTTTAGGGAGCTTTCCTTATGAAAACTTGGCATTGAGTGATGGACACATTTAGTACCTTGTGGTATGAAAAAGCACTCAAGAAAATCAAGACAAAGTGTCCTTTTCTGGACACGAGCTATTGCTTAGTGTGGAATCATTGCTTCAAGGCTAACAGCTAATCAAACCAGTCATTATTAAATGTCATGAGCTGTGTTTAAATTGCTCTTTGACCACAGGGTTTTCTCACCACAGCTCTCCACGGGGGTCATCTCAAGAGAGCTTTGGAGGAGGGAGCCCACTAGTAACATGAATCCAAGGCCACATGTT
The DNA here is from genome assembly GCA_030674055.1 of Rhabdomys pumilio. NCBI lineage: Eukaryota > Metazoa > Chordata > Mammalia > Rodentia > Muridae > Rhabdomys > Rhabdomys pumilio. The sequence continues at coordinate 74,924,635 of JANHMN010000005.1, read as the reverse complement.
TTGCTCCAGCTGTCCAATGAAGCCTAGGGAGGGGTTTTCAAAGTGCAGCCTGGATCAGAGTCACTGCCTTATGAACATCACAGCCACAGATAAGCCTTGAAGCCAACATGTAATAAGTGGGGCACGCACAGTCTCATGGGTACCTGCTTGCTGTAAGTCAGCTCCCTTTTTGTAACTGCCTTTTAAGTAGAGTTTCAGTCCCTTCTGTTGAAGAGACTTAGCCCATCACAAATCATCTTTGGCAAGCTTCATGGTCACTTCTGTGCAGCGAGTCTCCTTCTCTTCCCCTGCCCTTCCCTCTCCTCCCTTCCCCTCCCCTCCTCATCCTTCCACAGTCCAAGTCTCCCCACCTACACCCTGGAGATGTAAACCTAGTGTTCAGTCCACACCATCTCTTTGAGACCAAAGTCCACCAAAGGTAATCAGACTAGCCCAAAGCAGTAACTTCTTAAACTAATACATCTTCATCTGTTTAAATAAATTATGGTCCTGCCTGTCTCACCTCGGCCCTACAGAAAATATGAGCCTGAAATGGAAACTCTCAATAGCTCAGCTTCAAAAAAAAAAAAAGTGACCCCCAGCTCTATACTCTGACTAAGCTAATAATGGCCACATCCTTGATTGTTTTCTTCCCTGACACCACACAGCTAGTCTCTTGTTTCTCCCTGTTCATTCATCTAATCTGTAACCGCATAGCTTGCATTCCCCAGTTTCTTCCTACACCCAAGGCATTCTACCTATTCTATGCTCTTCGTGCCTCCCACCTTAATATGACCATTGCCTCTCACCTACATTGACCTCACTTCCCTCCTTGCTCCATTTGAGCCAGTTTCACACCCAGCAGCCAGAGGAATTTTAAAAATTCTTTTGTGTCCTTTTGTTTTGCTCAAAACAGCTTCTCCCTGAGTACCCAATCTGGCCTCAAACTTAATCCTTGTGACCTCTGCACCCCCCCCCTCCAAGGTTGAGGTTTCAGATGTGCTGGAGGGCCCTGTAAAGAAGTGGATTATGGACCACTTTTCTCTTGAACGACTTTCACTGGTTTCTCATCTCCCATGTAATAAAACCCAACTATTAGCCATGACCTAAAAAGGTCTCCCTGGCTGTTGTAGCTTGTATCAAAACCATGTATTGCCCATGCCTCTCTTTTTACCTCTCTCAGGGACTGACTGGCTGTCCCTGTCTTGAGCAAGCTGCCCCACTCAGGGCTGCTCTCTCAGCCTGACCTTCCATGGAAGGTCTGGTACCTTCTATGGAGAAAAGAATTTCACCTTATTTACCATTGTACTCATAGCCATAAAAGCATACCTGACACTCTACAGTAAAACATGAAATATCTGATGTTTCATTATAAGCTGTGGTGGTTTGAATGAGATTGGCGCCCACAAGCTCATATATTTGAATGCTTAGAGCCCAGTTGAGAAGCTGTCAATGAAGGATTAGAAGGCATGCTGTTATTGGAGTAGGCCTGACCTTCTTGGAGCAAGTGTGTGGCCAGGCCCAGTCTCTGTTTCTGTCTTTTTGTCTCTCTGTGTTTCTGTCCTCCCCCCACAAACTCCCTGCCTGATGAGCAGGATATAAAGCTCTCAGCTTATTTCTCCAGCCTGCCACCATGCTTCTCGACATGATGATGATAGACCAAGCCACTCTGAGCAAGCCCCCAATTAAATGCTTTCCTTTCTAAGAGTTGCCTTGGTTGTGGTGTTTCTTCACAGCAATGGAATACTGCCTAAGAGAGAGGTCAGCTGAGCTAGCTCTCCAGCTGACAACAAATATTTGTATTACTAAATGAAGAACTGGGAATGGAGCAGGGGGGATAAATTTGAGCAGTTCATTTTGGAGGCAGCCTCTCTCTGAGTGACCAGAGTTGACTAGTTTTCCCTTACACATCCACTGTGTCTATGAGCTGCTGCTGACATATCTATCCCCACATCTCAGAATGTTTGCTGATTTTCTAATCCAGTCAAAAGTACAAGAATCAGAAATTGACTAGAGCTAAGTTAGCCCAAACAAGAATTCCTTACTGTATAGTAGAGACTTAGATACCCTGTCCTCTGTTCAGCTCAGCTGTTTCCTTCTCAGTTTTCTATACCCTCATGTCATCACTCCAACACATGCACACGCACACGCACACGCACACGCACACACACATGCACACATACACACACACACACACACAAGTACAGATGCATATGTGATAATTCTGAACTGTTACATCTCTGCTGCTCACATTTTCTAATAAGATTCTGATTCTTCGGTCCTCCTGGATGTCTTAGGCTTGGAGCTGAATCATAAATTTCTAGAAAATGTAAAGTATTAAACTGGTCCTAAAGGAGAGAAAAAGGAGAAAAGGAAAAGTATTTGAATCTGTTCAAGAAAAGAATAAATATATTTTAAGCATCAAAGCAGGATGCACTATTTCTAAAAGGAGAATTGCATTAAGAATAAGCACATATTTCTGGATATGGTGGTACATGCCTTGGATCCTAGAACTCCTGGGAAGCAGAAAAGGGAGGATCTTTGTGAGTTCAAGTCCAGCCTACACTACATAATGAGTTCCAGGGCAGCCAAGCTACAAACTGAAATCCTGTCTCAGAAGAAGGAGGAGGAGGAGGAGGAGGAAAGGAAGAGAAGGAGAAAGAAGAAGAGGAAGAGGAGGAGGAAGCAGCATATATTTATTAGTCCTGAAAGCTTATGGGTTGTTTGAAGTTGTTGCCTTTTCAAGCCAAAAGACTCAGCCACAAGGAGGTTCTTTTGTTACCTGATCAATCTCACTGTTGCTGACACAGCAAACTCAGATGATTACAATGTTTAAGAGAGCAGCCTGTTTCCCTGTCCTTATACTCAACTTCATGAAACATTAGCTGCCCACAGGTGTTTGACTCTGTAGAAAAAGAGCCATCCATATATTTTGAATTTTAAAAACTGGTTGATCTAAAGGATCAGCCAAGAAGCTCTGGGTTGCTAATGTGTCTACATGTCAGGAAGCTAGGCAAGTAGTTAAGAAATAGCTCCTATCTAGCACGTCTTCAGAGGTGCAGCCCATGTCACGTAAACGTACTCTTAAGTGTGGTGGCTTGGGACAGAGGGGAGAGAGGAATGCGGAAGAGAAGAATGAGGAAGGGAAGATAAGAGGGAGGAGGAAGGGGAGGGAAGGGAAGGAAAAGGAAAAGCCTATAGCCTGGGGCTGGGAATTCAATTCACTAGTAGAGAGAGTTCTTGCCTAACATGCAAAAAGTCCCCAGCAATGGAAACAAAAAAGAGAAGAGGGAGCATACATGCACGTGCGTGCTCGCACGCACGCACGCACGCACACGCGCACACGCACACGCACACACACACACACACACACACACACACACACACACACACACAAAAGAGGTGTGTACACACAGAAGCCACAGTTGGAGGGCTGCAGCCACAAGCTAAGGAGAGAGGTGCTGATTGTCACCGGAAGTTAAACAAGGTCGACCAAGGACTCTTCTGAAGTTCCCAGCCCTGCAGCACCTCCCCTCCCAACATCCCAACAGAAGAGATTCCTGTCCTTTGGAGCCAACTAACAAAAGTAAAGGCAAAAGCTGTCCTTAGTTCCTTGTACCTACTTTTTCACATGTCTCGCTCCACATTTTTATGGATTCTCCATTTTCCATGTTCTTCGTTGCAAAGAAAGTTTCTGTGGCCTCTCTTCTCCCCTCCACCTCTACTTTTCAAGAGGTAATACTTCTTTTTGAGGTGACTCTTTCCTGACCTCCATCAGTCCCCAAATCAACAGGCCATTTTTTTTTCTGTTTCCACCTGCCCTCGGGTTAAATACAAATGCCTGTTATGTTAACAGAAAAGAAGAAAATGAGAATGGAACTGCAAGAAAGTTTGCCTAATTTGTAAAATGAAATGAGTTTCGATTCCAGCAGCTTATGTATTATTCTCGTGAGGACTGGGTTTACATCGATCATTTTTTTTCCTGGCAGTCAAGTGTGGAATATGGCGGAGTGAGAAATGTAATTGTGTAGACATAAAAAATTGCGTCTCGATACCCATCATCGGGACACTTTTCTCAAGATGCTATCTCGGTGTCCTTCAGAGCAATAACGATACCAATTGAGAACGTAACAGAAGCAACTTAAGTGTTATGCCTCGTTTACTTCTGGTCTAATGTGCTTGAGAGCAGGGCTATTGCTCATGACATAGAGTTCTGTCAGAAAGACTGGAAACACTTCAAGACCATTAAAATAAAATGCCCACCATTCCTGCTGTTCAAATATTCCTCAGCTTCTAATTTAAGGCACCAACACCTAAGAATGTAATTGTGTTATTCTCTCTGATAGCTGGAATCTATCTAAGCCAAATGCCTAGGAATTATGGACTATTGGGGCTACAGGAGTCCAGAAGACAAATGAGGTGGGCAAAACGTGTTATTTTGTACTGGCTCATTCAACATTTGGACTCTGTTTCCATTTATGTGTTAAAATGCATTCAAAGACTAAAGTGTCTGAAGTGTCTTTCCCTGGCTCAGTTGAAGAAGAGGTAGGGGAAATGGACAAACTGCCTTAAGATCAAAACTTAGGGGAGAGAGGGAGAGGACAGAAAGACTAGCATGCCTCTGCTCCGAATTATTTTCCACACTAAACTTTCTAATTGTCCTTTAAAAAAAAAAAAGTCTGGGAGTTATCACCTTAGTGAAGCAGTCCACCTTGCAACTCAAACTTCTCACCCTGATTAGTCGGTGAAAGCATGTGTGAGAAGGTGTGCTGGATCAGAAAAGGGCAATTTTAAAAGCAAATGCCGGGACAAAGCGACACCTGCCCCCTTCACATGGGGAAAACTGTTTCTGTTTAATGCCTGCCTTGGGAGAGATACATTTTAGATTCAGGTACCCCATAGACACATCAGGACTTTGACTGGGACATGGTGCCAATTCAAAGTGTCACATAGTAGGAAAATGGGGAGAAATCTCGATTCAGTTTCTATTCTTTAATCGAAAGCAATACTATAGTTTAAATTAGCAAGGCGCTGCTGAACCCTTATTTAAAATGTGTTTGCAATGACATCCCAAGAAAGGAATTTTTTTTCTTGTTTAATTGCACTGTCAGTGTGGAACGCTTTCACTTAAAACCATTCTGAGGTAGACCTTTTAATAGAAAGTGACAATTTAAATTGCCATGATAGCAGCAGAAATGGTGCTTAAAGTCATTACTAAACTGATGTCGCAGTTGGCTCCAGACCAGTTTGTTAAAGCTGAAGAAAAGGTGTTGGGGGAAGGGAGGAAAGGAACGAACTGGTGAATCATTAATTCCTTTTGTATCCATTGTAAGAACATCAGCTGTGATGAAGTCATCTGGCTCCTGGTGGATGTAGTGTACATTTCTATTGAATTCCACGCGAACGTTTTCCCTTATTAATGCTGACTACTGGGGAACTGCTTCAGTCACAAGCACTTAGTTCTCTGCAGTAACTTTGTTTTCTTGTCTTCGTTCCCAGGGTCCAAGGAGAGGAGCTGTGGTTCCATTTGCTGGCCGGAGCTCCAGTGCCTTTCTTTACTCTTCCTAGAATTAGTCAGACTCTCCTGACATTAACAGATGATTCTCACTAGCTTTCCGGGAGTGCCAATTGCAGACTGAATGAGTCCTGAGAGCCTAGGTGAAGGCCACCTAAGGGAGGCCACTGGTCAAACAGCATCAGGGTGGGGGGCAGTGGATGGAATACTGCTTCCATGAACCTGGATAACAGCTCATGAGTGAGTCAAGGTCGAATTTGGCACATTGGGGGTGCAGGGAGGATGCCACAGACATTTGGCCAGGGACAGACAAGCTCAGAAGTTGGAGCCCATCCAGGCATGTGTGTAGTCTCTCATACATTTGTTTTGAAATTGTCCGTGAAACATACTTCCTTAAAAAGGATATTAATCACTTGATTTTCTAAAAATTACAGGTAAGTTAGCTTATAGGATTGCCCTTTTTGTTTGTTTGTTTGTTTGTTTGTTTGTTTTTCGAGATAGGGCTTCTCTGTGTAGCCCTGGCTGTCCTGGAACTCACTCTGTAGACCAAGCTGACCTCGAACTCAGAAATCCACCTGCCTCTGCCTCCCAAATGCTGGGATTAAAGGCGTGCACCACCACCGCCCAGCAGGATTGCCCTTTTAAAACTGTACTGCAAGTGACTGAGAGTCAGTCCATAGGTCAGAACCCACATTTAAAAAAAAAAAAAAAACTGGGCTGGAGAGATTGCTCAGTGGTTAAGAGCACTGACTGCTCTTGCAGAGGTCCTTGAGTTCAATTCCCAGCAACCACATGGTGGCTCACACCCATCTGTAATGGGGTCTGAGGCCCTCTTCTGGTGTGTTTGAAGACAGTGACAGTGTACTCATGTACATCAAATAAAAAACTAAAAAAACCTTCCTGGCATAGTATCATACTTGTAACCCCAGTGCTGAAGAGGCAGAGACAGAACAGTCCATGAGTCTCACTGGCCAGCCAGTCTAACTGCTGAGCTCCACAGGCCGGTGTGGTCCTGTCTTCCAAAAGGTATTGTTCCTCAGGATGACACACTTGGACACACATGTATACATTTAAAAACTATACACTGCAGCTGGGCATGGTGTTGCATGAGAGCCTGCGGTAGGAGGAATGCAAGTTTAAGGGCAGATGAAGCTATGTGGTGAGCTCCAGCCTGAACCATATGATGAGATCCTTTATAAAAATAAATCTAGATAAATATACACTGCACATATTTTTATTATGAAAAAGTTACCTCCAAGAGCTGACAATGGTAATTGGGCCTAGTTTAGGGAAGCATATTTTGTGATTTAAATTTAAAACCTACTGATGGGCTGGTGAGATGGCTCAGCACATACAATGCACATACACACACATCATTCCATGTGCATGCATAATAATACTGGGGTTTTTTTTGGTTGGTTGGTTGGTTGGTTGGTTGGTTGGTTGGTTGGTTGGTTG
>JANHMN010000005.1:74884322-74917673 GCA_030674055.1 Rhabdomys pumilio | reverse complement strand
TTGGTTGGTTGGTTGGTTGGTTGGTTGGTTGGTTGGTTGGTTGGTTGGTTGGCTGGCTGGTTTTTTCAAGATGGGGTTTCTCTGTGGAACCCTGGCTGCCCTGGAATTTGCTCTGAAGACCAGTGAGAAAGATCCATCTGCCTCTGCCTCCCAAGTGATGAGATTAAAGGTGTGCACTAGTCTGCCTGGGAAAGGTTTCTTTACAAGATGATTTAAATGTTCTAAACTTGACCATTGAGAAAATACACACAAAGAAAACGAAACATTGGATTGTACTCTTTAAATGGGTGAAATGTTTCAATTGTGTTTCTTTTTGGGTCTTTATTTTTCTTCTTGTACTAAGGAATGAACCCAGGGTTCTGCATGTGCAGGGCAATCGCTCAGCCACTGGGGTGTGTGTGTGTGTGTGTGTGTGTGTGTGTGTGTGTGTGTGTGTGTGTGTGAAATGTGTGGAGGTCAGAAAACAAAGTATTTGTGAGAGTCAGTGCTTGTCTTCTACCACGTGGGTGCCAGGGACTGAACTCTGGTTGTCAAGCTTAGAGGCAAGCTTTACCCACATGGCACCTTTACCCACTGAGCCACTTCAATGGCACCCACAGTGGACTCTAAATGGATGATAACTACTCTGTGATAGCTAGAAAGACTAAGAAATCCATGGGAGAATGCAAAATGTCAAAGCAAAGAGAAGGGAGAATTCACACACACACACCCCTATATACAGCGCAGTGTTTTGTCAAAGGGTAAATGTGGGCTCTAGACTCTATTATCCAGTTACTTCCAGTCACCTCAGAAAAGATAATTCCAGAAAAAATGAAAGTCAGGAATCTTTCTTTTTTGCCAAAGTCTTCGTATTCAGGCTGGCCTTGAACATACCACTGCTTCAGCCTCCTAAGTTTTATTGGAGGAAAGCCTGAAAATGGGGCAGTATAGGGAAACTCTGAGTGGGTGAAGTCCTGAATGAATGGCTATTTTGACATAGGCACAGCATGTTATAGACTTAGCGACCAATAGGCCTATGGTAAATTGACAAAACTCTTGGCCATATAGCCAGGCTCGAGAGGGATGGCAAAGCTTTTTTGGGGAGGTCTGAGTATGAGGGTTTATGAACATTGACCAGTGATACAAAGATTAGCAACTCTGTTTTCTTCCTGGCCACATCTAGAGCCTGAGACTGCTCCCCTATAAAGATTTGCTAACACTCCCCGTGTGCTGTACCTAATAAATAGGCTGAGATTCTGGGTAGCCTTAGCAGTTTGAGAACCCGACCTCATTCCAGCTTTATTTTAGGAGTGTTTATGTATCTGTCCTTTCTCCATTCCCTCTAAAATCCTCTAAAGTCAGGGTTCCAGGACCCAGACCTCAAAGGTCGAGGCAGAGCAGGTAGTCTTGTGTCTAAGAGTCAAAGAAGACAACCTGGTTGGTAGGTTTTGGAGAAGACAATCTAAAAGTTTTTCAAGAATCTGTGACAGCATTAGACCACCCTGTTGTTTTTAAGAGACATGAGAACACACACACACACACACACACACACACTCAAAACATTGATACCCCCAATACTGAAAATAGAAAAGTAGGTAGATATCACAAAGTATGGACACTGAGCTCAACATAGCCTACTTTTATTTTAGGCTTTATTCCTGACTTTGGTTTGCAGCCAGCAGCCCAGGGTATTCACTAAAAGCAAACCTCCCCGCACACAGATGGGCTCACCAAGTAGCCGTGGACCACAGCTTTATACAAGGTACCTCTTGGACACTCCAGATATTGATAATTATCTGGGTCTTTGGAGAGGGGAGGTTGTTTTACTTTTTTCCATTTTCCAGTGTGTGTAGTGTTTGCATGTATATGGACACAGGAGTGCATGTAAGTACATGGATGGGTGGACATGGATGGATGGGTGGACATGGATGGGTGGACATGGATGTTGAAGGTTAGGTGATGTCAGGGGTCATCATCAGTGGCTCTTCTACCTTCAAGTCAGGGTCTCCAAGTCAAACCCAGAACTCACAGACATGGCTAATAGTCCTAGGCAGCTGCCCTGCCTCTCCCTTCTGAGTCTGCAATTACATGAAGTTACGGGTGAGCTGCTACACTCAGCGAGCATTCTCATGAGTTCTGGGACTCTAAATTCTTAGCCGCCTGCTTGGGTGTGGAATGATTTAACCACTGAGCAATCTCCACAGCCGACTGAGTTCAGGGCTGCTGCTGCATCTTTAATATTCCATCATATCTAGAATAAAAAGAGGGACACCTTCAATAAAGGCTATTTTCTGCCAAACACACCAGATCCGCCAAATCTGAGTTACTCAGTTTGGTTTTAGTTTTGGGGTTTGTTTGTTTGTTGTTTGTTTGTTTGTTTGTTTTCAGAGAGATACCACCCGTGGAGAGGCAGAGAAAGAGGAAGGGAGGAGGAGAGGATGACAGGACAGGGGGGAGAGAGAGAGAGAAAAGAAGGGAGAAAAGGGCTCACGTGATGTGCACAGGAGGCAGGGAGGGCAGTGGCTAGCCTGAAATCTGCAGCAAGGCAGGCTGGACAGTCTCTCCCAACTTGCTGCTGAAATCTGAAGACACTCCAGCCGAATCCTTTCTTCTTCAGATCATCTCGGTGTTTTTGTCCTCAAGCCCTTTGAGTGACTGTGCTCCAAGTCGGCTGAGAAAGTGTTGTTTGGAGAAAGCAGTTCTCAGAAAGCAAGCAAGAGCCACATAAACACATGAAGGGGAGATCCCAGCAGAAAGCAGCCCTTCAGTTGAAAACACGACAGGCACCTTGCTAAGATAAGGGGGCATAGGTGCAGGGATTTACTTCATTCTGATGATGTTTCCCCAACTGATGCTGAGACTAAAACCCAAGGCTTTGCCTATACTGGGCAAGTAAGCACTGCATCACCGAGCAACAGCACTTATAGGTGATTGTTTGCTTGCTTGTAGGGTCTTGCTGCCTGGAACTCAGCCTCCCTAGTGCTCATCTTAAGGACTAGAATGAAATGGGGAAGAGTTTGAATAAGGAAATAGCATGATTTATTTGGCTTATATTTTAACTAAATTATTGGCCGCTCTATGGAAAAGGGACTTCAGGAGCTTTCAAGATGGCTCCATGAGTAAAGGCACTTGCCACCAAGCCTGATGACCTGAATTCAATCCCTAGGACTGGGGTGTTGTTCTCTGGCCTCCACACATGCACTATGGCTAACACATTGTCACACAGATGCACACAGGTACGTGCACACAAATAAAAGTAAGGAAAATTTTAAGAGAGGGAACTACAGGTAGTCAGAAAGAGAAACAAAGAGTTTGGAGGGGTGAGGTGTGTTTCAGAGATCCAGGTGAGAAGCGATAGTGGCTTGAATAAGCACAGCAACAGTCACAGGAAGAGAGGAATGTCCCGGAAAGAAGTCAGTCTGTTGATGGCATGAAGATAAGATGGAGCCAAGATTTACTGCCGGATGTATGGATGGACTGTGAGAGATATGTGAGAGTCTTCTGTTAAACCACAGACATCATAGAGGAATCAGGGCAAAATCTAATCAGGGTTCATGGAAGAATAAAAACAGAAAACTCAGAAGTGGTGAACAAAAGAAAAGACCGTCCGTACTGTTAGACATAGAAGCAATAGGAACACACCCATGTGCTGACCGCAGTGGTCTAGTAAACAGGAGCACAGCAGTGATTCAGGAGAAAGGGGGAGACTGCCGCAACCTGGCCTCTTGAGAGGCCATGGAATTCAGCACACAAGCACTACGTGCTCTTCCTGGTCAGGGGCATGAACGTCATTCACCTTTGTTAAGTAGGGCAAGGTGAGCTGAAAGAACGCTGGGAGGAGAGGAAACGTGGAAAGTTTGAGAGGACAGAGAGAGAACAAGCCGCTGAACTTGGCCTGCGTTTATTAAAGGCTTCCCCCAGTTCCCAGTATAATCCATGTGCCCCTCAAAAGGAGGGCAAGGCAGACCAGACCCCTCAGATGTTTGCAATAAGAGAGGAAGTATACAAGGAACAAAGACGGCAGGATGCAAGTAATTGGCCATGTTCCCCAGCGGTGGGCCTCACTGACTACCTCCAGGAAGCAGTAGAAAAGAGGGCCTCTCCTCCATGTTGTTCATTTGCTTCCTTCCAATGAAAGGGAATATGGAAGCTCAAGTTGCCAGAAGAAATATTTGTCTGTACAGTGTCTGTGTTACTGATTTTTGTGTTGCTATGACCAAAATATCTGACAGAAGAGAAAGGGTTATTTAGGCCCATGGTTTCCAAGAGATTTTAGTCTATTGTGGTGGGGAGGTGTTTTAATTACTTTTCTGTGGCTGTGATAAAACACCATGACTCTTAAAGCACCTTATGGAGGAAAGAGTTTATTTGGGCTTAGGGTTCTGGATGTTAGGAGTCCATCATGGTGGGAAGGTATGGCAAAAGGCAGCAGGCATGGTGTCAGGAACTGAATGTTGAGAGCTTACAATTTGAACCTTGAGAATGAAGTAGAGGGTTAGAGAGATGGCTCAGAGGTTAAGAACACTGACTGCTCTTCCAGAGGTCCTGAGTTCAATTCCCAGTACCACATGGTGGCTCACAAACAAAAACTAGAAACCATAATATATAGGTAGAGGACCTCGTGTAGACCCACGGAGGGCCTATGCTTGCTGTTTCAGTCTCTGCGAGTTCATATGACCTTTGCTCAGTTCATTTACTGGGCCTTGTTTTCTTCTCTTCTCTTTGAATTACCCACATTCGGGTATTTTGTTATAGCAGCACAAACAGGCTAAGACACTTTCTAACTCAAAAACTCTGAATGCAGGGCCCACCAGGCTGTGTTTTAGCAAGATCACTGCAATTCCGGGGAATGTCTGTGAAGCAGGGCTTGAAGGCACCTCCTGGCTAACTTTCTGTCTGCTCTTATCCCGTACTGCCACCTATTGGGCAAGCTCGTCCACATGCTGCGAGATAGATGAAACCTATTAAAAAGAAAGGGAAGCTAATTTCCTTGTGTTTTTCTCTTCTAAAAAACTTTACAAACCAAACCAAAAAGAAAGTTTATGAGCTTTTCAACGCAAATATTTTACACTGTTGTAAGCAGTATAATTGGAACTTTTTAAATATTTATTTGTGTGTGTGTGTGTGTGTGTGTGTGTGTGTGTGTGTATCAAAAGACAACTTGCTGGAATCTGTTTTCTCCTTATACCACATGGGTCATAGGAATCACACTCAGGTTATCAGGAAGATGAAGCAGACAATGCCAATATTTGAAAGTAATAACATCTCAGGAAATCTTATGAGTTTGTTATCATATCCTAAATTAGTCATTTATTGTTTTAGATGTTTAAGCTATTTCCAGTTTTCAGTAGTCACAACTAATATCACAGTGAATATTTCTGTATGATAAGCTTGGGTAGTTATTTATTTTGGGTTATAAGCTCCAAACTAAAATCCTTTTTTCTCTTATTTAAAAGTTTGTCTGTTTATATTGTATGTGTTTTTTGCCTGTCTGTATATGTGCCATGTGCATGCAGTGCCTATCAAGACCAGCAGAGGATGTTAGAGCCCACGGAGCTGCAGATGCTGAGACTTGAACCCAGGTCCTCTGGAAGAGCAGTCAGTGCTCTTAACCCCTGAAATCACCTCACCATGAGTCCTAAAATTTCTTTTTAAGCCTCATTTCATTTTAATTTCTTTTTTTCATTAAGTGACAGGAGCTGGGCATTGTGGCTCATTCCTTTAATCCTGACACTCAGAAGGCTCAGGCAGAAAGCTGTCTGTGAATTCAAGGCCAGCCAGTTCTACATAGTGAGTTCCAGGTCAGCCAGGTATACATACTGAGACCCTGTCTTTTAAAAAAGGTACAGGTGTGGGATGGGGTGGGGTGGAGAGATGGCTCAGCGGTTAAAAGCAGTGGCTGTTGCTCTTCCAGAGATCCTGTGTTAAATTCCCAGCAACTACATGGTGGCTCACAACCATCTGTAATGGGATCCGATGCCCTCTTCTGGTGTGTCTGAAAACAGAGACAGTGTATACACACACACATACATACATACATACATACATACATACATACACACATACATACATACATATATATAATCTTAAAAAAAAAAGGTGACAGGGTCTCACTATACTATCCAAGGTGGCCTCAAACTCACAATGTTCTTTTCTCAACTTTGTGAGAAAAGCATATACTACCACACTTAAAGTAAATTTCTCTGGCTCTAGATATGTAGAGCATTATAATATCAGCATCATTGTGTCTAAGGTTCTTTTTTTTTTTTTTTAAGAAAACTACCTTTATTTTATTAGTTGGAAAAATAACTGGTACAGAAAAAAAGTATAACCGCCTCAGGCATGAAACCAAAGTCCTATTTACTTATTCCAGTCTGGAAAGGGGTACTGGAATGATATATAGGGCTGAATAAGGGCGATATGTCCATATTTTATCAGAGAAAGTGACAAAATGGGAATTTTAAAAATGAATTTTCCATCTGACTTTATTTCCAAATACACTTTCTTAAAAACAAGTAAAAAGTAATATACTTTCTGTGGGAATGACAAATATCAGTATTAGGAAATCCAATTATTAAAAAAAAAACACTACGTCTAGTCTGGGGTAGATTATTTGTTGGTAACATATATTAAGTGGCACTAATTACACAGTAACTGTAAGGTAACTAACATGAGACCACAGAACTGTAAGTCTGCCACGGCTGCGTGGACTTGGGCCTTTCTGGCTGGACAAGCTGTCAAAAAACTGGCTGCCCACCCCAGAGCTCTGCCAGTGGAATCTGTTAAGTAGAGCTCTGAAGTAGTGACTCACCAGAGTTCTTGCAGCCGACAGAAAATGGGCAGCACATGTTAGTTATAAAGTAGTTATGGCCTAATTCACAAAAGTTACCAACTATTCCTCTTTCTAGAAAGAAGCAAGAAGTTCAATTCTTTGACTGAGTGCCTGGTGTCAGGTGGAGTGCAGAGAGGGCTGTTAGAGCACTGTCAGAGGACCCTGGCTGGTCAGACAGGCTGGACATTATTAATAATCATGGTTGGCTTCTAAATACTGGTAGCAAGATGACTTCTGATTTGTAACCTTAGGTAAATTATAGATAAATGAAAAGGCCAGTAACCATACACTAAGATTAATAAACAGCACTTCAAATTAACTGCATGAGGCTGCGCTTCACAAGGCTTCACCAGATGAGGCACCCAGACTTTCTCTTCCCACGTCTAGCTTACAGAGCAGCTCTCATGGCCACTCAAAAACCTCTCTCACTCCATCTTTGGTCTTTGCTGAACACTCCATGTACCCAAAAGTGCCAATACTGTTTGCCATATCTCTGCCTTCTTCAGGTTTTCCTGGCTCCTGATTCATTTTGACTAACTCCTGACTTGTGTGCTCAGCATTCCGAAGATCCTTCTTGTTCTCAACTAGGATGATAGGCACATTTGGACAGAAATGCTTGACCTCTGGAGTTCATTTTTCTAGGATGTTTTCTAAACCATCAGGACTGTCAATGGAAAAACAAACACATCAGTATAACATCAGTGTCTGGATAGGAAAGAGGCCCCAGGCGGTCAATTTTCCTGTCCAGCTGTGTCCCATAAAGCCAACTCTACCTGCTTTCCATCCACTTCAATATCTGCCACCTAGTTTTCAAACACTGTGGGCACATAAACCTCTGAGAACTGGTTCATGCTGAAGACTATAAGCAAGCATGTCTTACCACAAGCTCCATCACTGACAGTCACCAGTTTCTTCCTGATGGCGGCCATCACTTAGGAAGATGCTGAAAACACAGCTTCTGGGATGCAGTTGTACCAAGTACCTGGAACTTCTCAGATGCAAGGCTCAAGGCGATGACTCCAAGTCCAGCCTCTTCGCACTGAGGACACTTGTCCGTGAGTCCACGAGCTCTGAGGCAAGGACAAGCGGTTCCATGGGAGACAACAGGCTAAGGAGAGCTTGTCTAAGGTTTTTTATTTTGTTTTAGACAGTGTCTTGTAGGCTGACCTCAAATTTTCTGTGACAAAATACCAATACCAAAGCAAGTTGGGGAGGAAAGGGTTTGTTTGGTTTACACCTCTACATCACTGGTCGCCATTGAAAGAAATCAGGACAGGAACCAAAACAGGGCAGGAACCTGGAGGCAGGAGCTGATACAGATGTCATGGAGGACTGTTGCTTACTAGCTTACTTCCCATGGCTTGCTATGGTGGGTGGTGAGCACCAGTCAAGGGGTGGCACCACCCACCATAGGCTAGGCCTATACCCCACCGCTCAATAATTTTTTTTTTTAAAAATGCCTTACAGCCAGATCTTATGGAGGCATTTTCTCAGGTTCCTTCCTTTCAGATGACTCTAGTTTGTGTATCAGGTTAACATTAAGACTAGTCAGCACAATAGCCAAGGATGACCTTACATTTCTGATCCTTTTGCCCTGATTGCCCCAGTGCTAAGTTTACAGGCATGCATACCATACCCAGCTCTGGTGGTTTGAATGAGAATGATCCCATAGGTTCATATACTTGAAAATTGTTCCCCAGTTAGTGGAACTAACTTCCCAGTTGGGAAGGAAGGATTAGGAGGTTCACTCTGTTGGAGGAGGTGTGTCACTGAAAGTGGGCTTTGAAGTTTCAAAAGACTCTTGTGATTCATAGTTCCCCCCTCCTCTTTCCCCACCCTGTTTTACTTGTTGATCAAGATGTGAGTTCTACAGCAACCCTCTGTAAGCCCCAAATAAACTCTCTTCTTTAAGTTACCTTGGTCACAGTGTCTTATCACAGCAACAGAAAAGTAAGGAAGACACTTGCTTTTGTGGTGCTGGGCATGGAACACAGAGTCTAGTGCATGCTAGCTAGGCAAGTACTCTACCCATTTGCTTAAGTTTAAAGAAAAAACTAAAAATAATTCAAATGTACTCATAAAACGTCACTAAACTGTTATAAAACCAGTCATGCCTGTTACTCGGTAGGCATGATAAATTATGCTTCTAGCAAGTGTCTCACACCATACTGTCAGGGAGTTCTGCTAAAGATCCTAGCTTTTGTGCATCTTTGGAACACCCCTCCTTAGTCTTGCCTCCTTTCTAGAAGTCAGAAACCCCTCTTTCTTGTTTTACTTGCAGATTTCACATACAATCTAGAGCTCATCCACTGAGCATCTGACTCAAGAGTGAGCAATGGAAAGGAGCAGGAAATGCATGGAATGCACTTTCTAGCAAAAGTAGCATTGGCATCTGCCATTCAGAGCTCCAAATCTGGTCCCAGCATCACGGGTTCAAGTTGTGGGTCTGTGTCCAGTACCTGGTAGAGTTCACAAATTATGTGGTAGTATGGTTAGAGCATGCCTGTTAGCTGAGTACTCAGCCCTCCAGCCTGGCATCTTGACCCTCCCAGATGTCTTTGAACTATTTAATTTTTTTCATATGTCTATTTCTGCTTGTGTGTTTGCTCCTCCTACTGTTGCTACATAAAAAAATTTAGTGGATTGTGTGAATTACACTAGATTTTCTCAACATTTGTGAAACAGATATTTGGGACCCAGATAATTTCTCTTTTTTAAATGATTTATTTTTATTTTATGTGCACTAGTGTTTTGAGTGCATGTGTGTCTGTATGAAGGTGTCAGATCTCCTGGAACAGGGGTTACAGAGGTTTGTGAGCTGCCATGTGAGTGCTGGGAATTGAACTCAGGTCCTCCTTAAGACCATCCAGTGCTCTTAACTACTGAACCATCACTCCAGCTCCTAGGACTCAGATAAGTTCTTGTGTGGGGCTGTCCTGTGTCATGTGGGATGTTTATCAGCATCCCTAGTCTCTGTCTACTAGACACCAGTAGCATTTCCCCATCCCAAGTTATGACAACCAAAAATAATGTTTCCAGATATTACAAAATGTGCCAAGAGGCTAAGACCTCCCCAAGCTGAGACCCACTAGCTTAAAATGATCAAGTCTTGGGTCATGCCTAAACCTATCCCCTAATTACATGAAATAGTATTTAGAGGTGGGCCTGAGGAGGACAGGGCAGCTGAGGAATGGCTGGTATTATTTCCCTACTTACTTAGTCTCAAGAGCTCTCCATATGTCCTTTGTTCTATTTTGTCTTGTTTTCTGAGACAGGGTCTCTCTATGTTCTGGAACTCGCTAGGTAGACCAGGCTAGCCTAGAACTCACAGCTCATCCAAGTGTAAGCACCATTCTGATTATTGCATGTCCTTCTTGTATGACCTACTATGGGTTTCATTGTAGCATAGTGACCTCAAGTTACTTTAACTGCTTATGTGGATGCTCAGATTCCCAAAAAGATGTTAAAGAAGAAGAGGAGGAGGAAGAAGAAAAGTGTTGGGAGCCCACTCCTAGCAGAAAGCTGCTATCATCTTTGCAGCCATCTCAGGCCATATACTCTGCCAAAAGACTTGTTTTGAACTGCCTACAACAGCTGAGCACACTCTGAAACATCTTGTTTATCCCACATAGCTTGTTTTGTTGTTAGTGCCCCCAGCTGCAAGGCACACATGGTAAAGAGTCTTCAGCTGTGTTCCCCTGCTTGTGCTTATAAATACCCAGGATTTCCTTTCGATAAAAGAGACTTGATCACCCACCCTGTCTTGTCTCCATTCCCACTCTCTCTTGCTAGACCCTGACCCTCAGACCGGAGCAGCAGCTCGGGCCGGGACACAGTGGCCCCCAAGCCGGGCATTGTGGGCCTCAACATAGTGGCGCCTCAATGTTGGAGCTCCAGTAAGTGGGATACAGTGAAGGACACCACGGGAATTGAAAGCAGCCATTCTCACTCCTGCGCTGGAGAACGGGTCGACTGACAGTGGCAGCGGCGCTCGCTAGACAACAAGAATGAGAGACCCAGTGAGGGACATTACTGGAAGAAAGGTCTGCTAAAAATTCAGAAGTGAAACAAAGGTGATTGCAGCAAGACCAGTAGGTCATAGTAATGAAAATGGTGCAAGAAATAAGTGAGCAGGAACAGATGAAAAAGGCATTAAAGACGTGAGGAGTAAATTGCAGGCTACTCTGAGTCAAGAGAGCCAAACAGATAAATAAATAGAAGGTTGCTCTAGGCAGAGAGCTGACAGAAAGATGGTGTTAATCAGTTGTATTAGATTGATTTAACTTTCAAAATGGGTGTGATTCTGAGTTGTGTAGTTATATTTTTCCTCTGGATAAAAACTCAATGTAAAGGTTTTTCTGGTTACTGACTCAAGGAAAGGCTGATTTGGGAAAAAAAGGTTTTTCTATGTGTTTTCTGAAGAGGTCATTAAGGTAGTAGTTATATCTTCCAGAATTATGTGGATCAGACATGAGAGGTAGGCCTCCAGAAAACTAGATTCCAGAGAATCAAACAAAATAATTATCTTGATACTAAAATTTGTTTTGAGATTTGTATATTACAGAATACACAGCCTTGATAAATGAATCTTCTTGTCACCTACATGTCCACTGATGTCCTGGACTTCCAGCTGGATGCAGTTAACACAGACATCAGAGGCTTATCAATTTACCCTTCCCCTCATCCCTCTTCTACTATCTCAATGCCCATATTAAGCTTGAAGAAGTTAAAGAGTTGCCTCCCAATTCCCTGGACTGTGGGAACTAAGGTGGTTAATATTAGACTGTCTTTCTAGGGAAAAGTAATAGTTTTATTGGAACATGAAGGAGGAGCTAAAATTGATTACACAGCCATAATCTATTGGTAGAAATCTGTATAATTGTTACTAAGCTGATGCAAATTCAAGGATTTCATTGGTATAATTTTTTCTATTCAAAATTTGTAGGTACAAGGTTTTAGACCTTTAACTCCTCAGACAGAGGGCATTGTGTGTTGCCCTTAAAGAGTGTTCCTTTTATACTGACTATTCAGGCATTGTTAAAGTCTCTTGTCTTTTGGATGCATGCTGTTCAACAGACTGATGGCTTTTGTACTACAACAGGCGCTTATTCAAATGAAACCCATACAGGTCCATTATTACAGGCTGGGAGTAGGGGACTCTGAAACCTCTGTCATCAAGACTGATGAGGATTAACCCCTAACTTACGAGCTAAGCCAGATAATCAATGACTGGAAAGAGAACACCTCAAGACCCTTGCCCCTAACTGGGAGGCCTCACTATCCTAAGACAGGAGCTCAACCAAATGGCTGTTGAGTATCCAAAGATGTTAAAGGGAGGCTGGGGTCGTTTGTTCCAACCTAAGGCAGGAATGGTTTCCATAAGTTTTCCCAGCCTTCCCTTTTGGAAAAAAAAAATTAAAAAGGGGGACCTGTTGGGAGCAGATTCCTAGCAGAAAGCAGCCATCATTGCAGCCATCTCAGGCCATATACTGACAAGAGACTTGTTTTCAACAGCCTTCAACAGCTGAGCACACTCTGATAAACATCTTGTTTTTCCCACATAATCCTGTTTTGTTTAATACCCCCAGCTGCAAGGCACATGTGGTAAAGTGTCTTCAGCTGAGTTCCCCTGCTTGTGCTTATAAATACCCAGGATTTCCTTTCGATAAAAGACTAGAGACCTGACCACACACCCTGTCTTGTCTCCACGTGTCTCTTGACCCTCCATCCCCACTTCTCTCTCTTGCTAGACCATTGGACCAGAGCAGCAGCTCGGGCCGGGACACAGTGGCCTCCAAGCCAGGCAGTGTGGGCCTCAACAGAGGTGGTGGAGGAGGAAAATGCTGTTTAGGACCTGGTCTCAAAAGCAACATGTCATCATTTCTGCCATAATCACAAGATTCAGAGAGGGAACATGGACTCTACCTCTCAGTGGGACAAATATCAAAGCTACATTGTACAATTGTGTGCAATGAGATGTTGTAAACATTTTTGAAAGTCCAATCTGTCTCTGTAATCAACATCACTATCCATCAGGGGTATGCAAATTAAAACCACTAGACAGCACTACAAACCCACCAGAATGCCTAAAAATAAAATATGGATCAAAACTATTCTGCCCTGAAGTCGAGAATGCATGTTAGTACAATCACTCTAGGAAAACTAGCTGCACCGATAGAGCCTAAACTCATACGACTCAACACTCTCCTAGGTTTGCTCCTGAGAGACATGACTGAACGTGCACTGCAAAAGACATATAGGTGAGTCTTTCAGAAGAGGCTTAAAGATTTTAAGAGCCAGAGGTCAAGGAAGACCAAAGCAAAGCAGTGTGCTCTGGACACAAGACTGCTGTACAAAGCCTCTGTAACAAGGCCAAGCCAGTTAGCATCGTAGCAGGGAGTAGGAAGGGGTTCAGGAGCTCCCACCCCTGAAACACTATGAACTTCTGGAAAAGGAAAGGTCAGTTTTCTTTAAGGATGTAGCCCCTGGTAGGTAGACCACAATCCAGTAAATTGCTCTATACCTATATGTATATAAGCAGCACAAATTGGACTCAAGGATGGGTGTAGTGGAACCAGGAAGACTTAGAGGATAATGGAGATGTGAATATGATCAAAATACACTGTATGCATCAATTAAATTTCCAAAGAATTTTTATACATGTACATATTATATAGTGTATAGTATATAATGTATAATATATATTTTTAATATATATTTATATATATTTATAATATATATTTTTATTCATCTTCTGTATATGAGTACACTGTCACTATCTTCAGGCGTACCAGAAGAGGGCATCAGATCCCATTATAGATGGTTGTGAGCCACTATGTGGTTGCTGGGAATTGAACTCAGGACCTCTGGAAGAGTAGTTGGTGCTCTTTACCATTGAGTCATCTCTCCAGCCCTGTATTTCTTTTCTTTTCTTTTTTTTTTTTTTTTTTTTTTTTTTGAGACTTGGTTTCTCTGTGTAACAGCCCTATCTGTCATGGAACTAGCTGAGTAGACTATTCTGGCCTCAAATTCACAGAGATCCACCTGTCTCTGCCTCCTGAGTGCTAGGATAAAAGACGTGCACCACCACCACCCAGTCCTAAAAATATCTTTAAATGTCTGTCAATAAGAAAATGGATCTAGAAGCTGGAGAGATGGCTCATCTGTTAAGAACACTGACTAATTCTTCCCGAGGACCCAGGTTCAATTCCCAGCATCCACATGGAGGCTCACAACTGTCTGTAATCCAAGATCTGACACCCTCACACATACATACATACATACATACATACATACATACATACATACATACAAGCAAAACAGCAATGCATATAAATCAAAAGTAAAATTTGGAAAAGAAAAAGGATCTGGAGCCTAACATACTAGTGCATGCTTTTAATCCCAGCATTCAGGGGGCAGAGGCAGGTGGATCTCTGTGAGTTCAAAGTCAACAAGGTCTACATGGTGAGTTCCAGGACAGGCTACATAGTAAGACCCTGCCTCGAAAAAAAATGAATAAAAAACAAAAAGAAAATAAAATGGATCTATAAGCTAAGTGTGATCTAGTCATCCAGTGGCACACCACACTTTAACATAAAATGATTGTTTACAAACCCAGAAGGAAAAGGGCAATAACCATTACATTTAACAAAGGAAGCCAGACACATACTGTGTAATTCTATGTGTGTAATATCAAAAACAGGAAGCTAATCAGTAGCAATAGAAATCAGAGGATGTTGTCACTTCTAATGAGACAGGGAAATGGATACTGATATGGAAAGGGCACAAAAAAGCTCTGGAAGATTAGAAATAGTCTATATTTGACTTGGGAGGTAGCTAAACGTGAGTGTGTGTGTGTGTGTGTGTGTATGAATATTAGAAGTCAGAGCTGAAAAGATGGCTCAATGGTAAGAGTTCATATTGTTCTTACCAAGGACCTGGGTTCTCAGTACACATTCAGGCAAAACACCCATACACATAAACTCAATTTTAGAAAAGAAACATCTAAGGAGCTGATGAGATGGCTCAGTGGTTAAGAGCACTGGGTGCTCTGCCACAGGTCCTGATTCAATTGCCATGGTGGCTCACAACTGTCTAACTGTAGTCTCATGGGGTCTGATGCCCTCTTCTGGCGTGCAAATGTAGACCCATACAGGCAGACAAAACACCCATATACATACCTTTTAATAATAAATAATAAATATTTTTTAAGAAAAGGAAAGGAAAAATTTTTAAAAAGAAAAAGAGTAAAAAGAAAAAAAAAGAGACATCTGAATTTTTCAAAAAAATTGTCTATAAAGAAACCTCCATAGACCCACCCCCCATACTATTAGCAACAAGGCTTTAGAGAACACTGTTGTTAAGTATTGGACTGATTCATGTTAAATGTAATGCCAAAGGTTCCTAGTTCTGTTTCAAAACTATAATGATATTGCTTCAGAAGACACTCAGGATGTATTTTATTAAACAAACAAACAAACAGGAACTATGGGGCTGCAGAGATGCCCCAGCAGTTGAGAGCACTGGCTGTTCTTCCAGAGGTCCTGAGTTCAATTTCCAGCAGCCACATGGTGGCTCACAACCATCTGTAATGGGATCTGATGCCCTCTTCTGGCATGCCGACATACATGCAGTCAGAGCATTCATATACATAAAATAAATAAATCTTTTTTAAAAACTTTAAAAAAAAAACTGGAAGAGCATTTTAAACAAGCCTAGCAAGCTGAGAAAGAAAAAATATAAAATATATGGTTCCAGTATTAAAGGGGCACCAGAAAGTGAAATGGAGCTGAATCCTGTGTTCTAGGAGATAACAGATTAAGGGAGTGGGACTTTAGGGCAAGATGCCACCTAATTTTAGGTGGTGCACACCTTTAATCCTATGAGACAGGCATGCAGATCTCTGAGTTCAAAGTCAGTCTACAGAGCAATTCCAGGACAGCCAAGCTTAGGCAGAGAGGGAGTTGGGAAACAGAAAGCTGGTGATAATGTAATAGAACAGGGGGCCAAGTTCCAGCTCTAGCAAGCAGCAGAACTTGGCAGCTTTGGCTATTTGTCTCTGGCTTCATAATCAAGAGAAGAAGGGACTACTGGGACAGTTGATGCTACTTGGCTAGAGCTAAGAAATTAGTGGTGATTAAGAAGAGACCAGCATCACTGAGGTGAAATCTTCTTGGAACTGTTTTCTGAGAGCACAAAGAAGTTGTGTTCCAGAGATAGTCAAGGATGTACCTTGTGCTAAAGCTGTACTCGGTAATGTGTATTTGTGTGTGTGTGTGTGTGTGTGATTCTCTCTTTTGGTCTCTTTCTCTCTCTCTCCTTCTCCCCTCTCCCCC
This sequence comes from Rhabdomys pumilio, assembly GCA_030674055.1. Lineage (NCBI taxonomy): Eukaryota > Metazoa > Chordata > Mammalia > Rodentia > Muridae > Rhabdomys > Rhabdomys pumilio. Next base: position 74,901,527 of record JANHMN010000005.1, on the reverse strand, counting down.
TTCCCTCCCTCCATCCTTCCATCTCTCTCTCTCTCTCTCTCTCTCTCTCTCTCTCTCTCTCTCTCTCTCTCTTTCTCTCTCAGGTGGTACTGGTTTTGAAGACATGAAGTGGTCATGAAGAGCAGCTGAGGCTTGGCACTGTGAGAGGCCATGGAAGGCCATTGGTGAAAAGCAGCCTCAGTTGTAGCTGACAGCCTAGGACCGAAGGGGTCATCCAAAGGATTTGAGGCTTTACACTATAAAGAGGGCCTATGAGAGGTTACTGGTGAAGCCTAGATGCAGAGGAAGACTCCAGTGTATTGTAGATACCAGTACCATCATCAAGAACAGCAGCAGCAGTGGAGTGGATGTACTTGAGCTCAGACTACTACAGAGGGCAGAGCTGCAGAAGTGAAGCCAGCCCTTTGGAGGAGCCCAGAACATCATGTGCGGATTCCAGACACTGAAACAAGAAGCTGTAACATTGAAGCTGCCTTGGAGACCCAAAGATTTTTGAGATGCCAGAGCCATGGGCTATCTGCTGAGGAAAGCTGCTAACAGGGAGTAGAACCAGTCCAGGAGAAGGAAGTGTGTTGCAGTCAACAAAGATGAAAAAGGAGTTGGAAATCTGAAAACTGCTTTGATATCAGACATGGAGATGCAGAGTTTGGAGTTTGTCCAGCTGCTTTCCTGTCTTACTTTGGGGATTACAGTTAAGTTATTGGATGGATCTCAGAAGAGACTTTGAACTTTGGAATATTAATGATATATTGAGACTGCTATAGACTATGGGAACCTTTGCAGTTGTACTAAATGTATTTTTATTATGCTTATTTAGGTACGGCCCCCATAGACTCTACGTTTGAACAAGCCTATGGGGGCCAGGGAGTGGAATGTGATGGTTTATATATGCTCAGCCCAGGGAGTGTCACTATTAGGAGGTGTGGCTTGTTGAATAGATGTGGCTTTTTGGAATAGGCGTGTCACTGTGAACATAGGCTTAAGACCCTCACCCTAGCTGCCTGGATGCCAGTCTTCTACTAGCAGCTTTCAGATGAAGATGTAGAACTCTCAGCTCTGCCTACACCATGCCTGCCTAGATGCTGCCTTGCTCCCACCTTGATGATAATGGACTGACTCTCTGCACCTGTAAGCCAGCCACAATTAAATGTTGTCCTTTATAAGACTTGTTCGTGGTGTCTGATTACAGCAGTAAAACCCTAAGATACAGGGAATGAACTTAACAGAAAGGACGGCTTTGAGTTGAAGGGTATTTAAGACAGCATGGAGAAAGAGAAGGAGCTTTTTTCCTTCTAGGACATTGTTGGAGTGAAAAAGGTCAGCTGGGTGCTTTCTCTGCCTCTGAGGTAGCAGGTTTTCACCCCAGTGTCTGGCTCCAAAGTCTTCATTGCCTGGGATTTGGGGGTTGCTGTTTGTTTGTATTACTTTCTTTTATTAAAAAAGATTTTTTAATTTATTTTATGTATATGATGAGTAGACTGTAGCTGTCTTCAGACACACCAGAAGAGGGCATCAGATCCCATTGTAGATGGCTGTGAGCCACCATGTGGTTGCTGGGAATTGAACTCAGGGCCTCTGAAAGAGCAGTCAGTGCTCTTAACCTCTGAGCCATCTCTCCAGCCCTGTTTGTTTGTTTTTAATTTTTTTTTTTTACTTATTCATTTTACATCTCACTCACTACCCTTCCGGGTCAGCCCCTCCCACAATTTCCCCATCCCCCCCTCCCTTTCTCCTCTGAGTAGGTATGGTCTCCCTGGGTAATCCCCCACCCTGACATACATCAAGTCTCTGTGAAGCTAGGTGCTTCCTCTCCCACTGAGGCCAAACAAGGCAGCCCAGCTAGAAGAACATATCCCACATACAGGCAACAGCTTTTGGGATAGCCCCCACTCCATTTGTTCAGGACCCACATGAAAACAAAGGTGCACATCTGCTGCATATGTGCAGGGGGGCCTAGGTCTAGCCTGTGTATGCTCTTTGGTTGGTGGTTCAGTCTCTGCGAGCCACAAAGATCTAGGTTAGTTGATTCTGTTGATCTTCCTGTGGAGTTCCTATCCACTCAGGGGCTGCAATCCTTTCTCCTATTCCATAAAAGTCTCCAAGTTCCTTTCACTGTTTGGCAGTGTGTGTCTGCATCTGTCTGAGTCAGCTGGTGAGTGGACCCTCTCAGAGAACAGCCATGCTAGACTCATGTCCCAGGTATACCACTCCTGGGCATATACCCAAAAGATGCTCTACTTTACCACAAGGACACTTGCTCTACTATGTTCATGGCAGCTTTATTTGCAATATCAGAAACTGGGAACAATCTAGATGTCCCTCAACTGAAGAATGGATACAGAAAATGTGATACATCTACAGAATGGAATACTTTTCAGCTGTGAAAAACAAAGACATCATGAATTTTGCAGGCAAATGGATGGAACTTGAGAATAATATCCTGAGTGAGGTAACCCAGATTCAAAAGAACCAGCATGGTATGTACTCACTAATAAGTGGATATTAGCAGCAAAATACAGGGTGCCCATGCTATACTCCACAGACCCAAGGAGGCTGAACACGAAGGAGGGCACAAGCAAGGATGCTTGAGTATCACTTAGAAGGGAGATTAGAATGGTCGTGGAAGGAAAATGGAGGGAGGGAACTGGGTGGGAAAAGGGAACAGTAGGGGAGTGGGGGTCAGAGTGAGGTGTGGGAAGGGGCAGGGGAGGTGGCTTGATGACCATAAGAATGAGTGGAAATCTGCAACTGATAGGGGTGGGGCATTTCCAGGAAGAGACAGAGACCAAGAATCAATGGGGGTGTCCTTAGCTATGACTCACAGCACTGGAGATATGAAAAGGCCACTTCCTGTAGCCAGGCAGGAACCCCAATGAAGTGATAGGGTCCCCAACCCACCAACAAAACTTTCAACTCGAAACTTATCCTGTCTACAAGAAATGCAGGGACAGGATGGAGCAGAGACTGAGGGAATGACCAACCAGTAACGGACTCAACTTGAGACTCACCCCATGGGCAAACACCAGTCCCTAACACTATTAATGATACTCTGTTATGCTTGAAGACTGGATTTTTGTTTCACAAAACAACAAACTACTTTCCAGAGAAGAAGGAAGTGAGAAAGGCAGGGAGGGAGGAACAGAAGGAAGGAGAGAGGGAGGGAGGGAGGAGGGAGAGAGGAAGGGAGGGAGAGAAAGAGGGAAAGAGGGCAGGCTTCTTTCTAATGTTAGAACTCTTCATCTTCTAGCTGGACTGCCTTGTCAGGCCTCTGTGGGAGATGAAGGCCTAACAGCTAGTTTGTAACACTCAGCGACAGTTACAAAGGCCTCAGTGAAACCGACCACAACAAAAGAAAGACAACGAACCCAACCTGTATAAGAGTTTATATAGTAGAAGGAGCTAAGGTGGGAGGAGTAATGAGAGAAAGAGGAGGAGTAAGGAGAGGAGGAGAAGGCAAGGGGGAGCTAGGTGACAAGAGGGGGGCACATGGAGGCTGATGTTCGTGTGTCTCCACCAGTCAAAGATAGTTGATATATCTAGGTTGGGTATTAGGTTACACTTCTGATTGTATAGGAACTGGAGTCACAGCTGATGTGAGCCACCATACAGGTGCTGGGAATTAAACCTGAGTCTTCTGCAAGAGGAGTAAGAGCTGAGAGTCATCTCTCCAGCCCCAACTTGAAAAAATTTTAAAGTCACTGAGATATTATTTTTAGATTCTACAAAAGAAACATCACTCTAGACATATCCAATAAGAGCCCAAAAATGTGTGTGCAATTTTTGTGGGGTTTTTTTGTGTTTGTTTGTTTGATTTTTGGAGGGGGGATTAAGACAGATCTCTCTTTGTAGCTATGATTATTAGGAATTTGCTATATATAAACCAGGTTGTCCTCGAGCTCACAGAGATCTGCCTGCTTCTGCCTCTGGAGTGCTGGGATTAAAGGCATGTGCCAATCACATCTGGATAACAAGTGCATATTTAGACAAAGAATTTATTACAGAGATGACAGAGAAGCTTAGATGGTATAACATCCCAGAAATTAAATATAGCAGGAAGCTGCTGCCACCCTTATGGTCAAAGGGACAAATGGAGGAGGGTGTTTAGCAGAGGCCAGCACTTACAGACGTCTGATAAAAGCTATAAGCAACTGCAGATTGAAAATAGCTTTGTCAAAAGGGTACCTCTGTATTAAAGGTGCACAGGCTATATGCCCAACAACATGGCATAGCAATGATTGGCATAGCATTTACATTATGTTAACTATTATGAATAATATAGAGATGGCTTAAACTATGTAAGAGTGTAAGAGTGTGTAAACTGTAGCTTGGTTGGTAACATGCTTGTCTAGCCAGCATAAAGCCCTGAGTCCAATCTCTAGCATGCCATAAACCAGGCATGTTAATATTGGCCTGCAATCACAAACATCTCTAATGAGAACTGGTGCCCTCTTCTGGTGTGCAGGCATACATCCAGGCAAAACATTGTATACATAATAAATAAGTAAATCTTGAGAGAGAGGAGGAGGGGCTTAGGAAATGTGGCCTTGTTATAGAATATGATACTAGAGGTGAACTTTGAGAGTGGACTTTGAGAATTTAAACACTTGAGCTAGCTGGGCATAGCAGTGCACGCCTTTAATCCCAGCCCCCAGGAGGCAGAGGCAAGTGGATCTCTGTGAGTTTGAGGCCAGTGTAGTCTTCAGAGTGAATTCCAGAACAGCCAGGAACTACACAGAGAAACCCTGTCTCAAAAAACTAATAAATAAAATAGATAGATAATAAATACTTGAGCTATTTCTAATTCATACTCTGTTTCATGCTTCTGGTTGAAGGTGTGAGCTTGAGCTTCTGCTCCAGCCACTATGCCTGCTGCTTCCTGCCAAGCTTCCCTGCCATGACAAACTATTCCCTGGAATCATACGCCTGAACAAACTCTTTATAAGTAGCTTTGGTAATGGTGTTTTACCACGGAAATAGAAAGCAAACTAATACAGAACTCAAGCATCCATGGATTTTGATATCCAAAGAGGCCCTGAAACCAATACCTCATGCTTACTGAAAACCATTGTGATAACATGATAATGTCCTATGAAGTTTAGTATACATGGTTACAGAGATATATAGTTTGGAGAAGGAGCTAGAAATAGAATCCTGTAGGGTCCTTGAATTGTCTGAGAAACACACAAAAATGCCAGTTAACATTAGACTCTGGGAAATCAAAGATGCATATTGTAATCTCTATTACAGCTACAAACCAGCAGTCTTACTCCTGGGTACAAACCTAAGAGAAATGTGTGAACATTTGCACCACAAGAGAAATGCAAGAACACTCATAGCAGCTGCATTGGAGACAACACTCAGAGGTTGATAATTTGCAATGTGCTCAAGAAATGGAAGAAAAGCCAGCCAAGTCACTCCAGAGCACCTCTGCAGCTGGTAAAACTGGACAGTCCCCCCTCCCAGCACTGCCTTGGGAATGAATAGACTTGCTTCAGTCCATTTAGGATTAAAAGATTAAAAGTTCCAGAAGAATGAGTCACCCTCACATACTTTAGGCAACATGCTGGCACCTTGGCTCTGTTGCAGAGATTAGAGGAAGAATCTGCCAGATGGCGCCTTCAGGGGCCTCTTTGGTTTCTGTAGTGGGAGTTCTGCCAGATTCTGGATTTATCATTCCAGTGAGACTGCACACACCCTGGGAACTGCCCAGAAGCAATTCTGCCTGTTAGGAAGGATGAATGAATGAATGAATCAATGAATGTGAAATGGTAGCTCCTTCTCCCACAAACTCCATCATTTCAAGTTTGTCTTCTCATGTACGTATGTCCAAGAACTCTGTTGTCTAAAGTGATGTGATTTTCCCCTAGCAACACAAAATAGATGTTTCTCAACATCTCCCCAGTTTTCACATCTAGCTCCAAGACAAAGATCTGTTTGGATCTGATCTGTTCCCCTAATTCCATCACAATGCTGTAACCTAAGGTCCACGCAGTGAGTTTATCCATCTTTATCTATGTCTAGGAAGGGGAGCCAAGAAGATGAGAATGGTTTGTTAAACACAAAAGCATACCTATTTGAGGAAATTTTTAGGCTCAGCTAGAGCCTTTGCTTTTGTAGCTTGCTATGTAAGATCCAATCCTAAATTCTGTTCAACTTGCAGATGTGGGGTGTCAAAAACCCTAATCTCTGAAAGCCTATGCCCTTCATGGTCCTGCCTGGCCAAACATCTCGTGGTTTTTCATTACCTTTCAAGTAGACGTACACAAACACACCCTGACATCCAGCCCCATCTTCAGCATAGTTTTGCATCAATCAGCAACACGGTTGTACCTTTTACTTGATCTTTCTGCTCTCAAATTGCTGGCCTACTGGATAAACCCAGTGACTCCTGCTGGATTAATGGTCTGACTGAAACCAGCAGCTAGCTCTTCATCACCCCAGAGGGAGAGTCAAGCTGCATGTAAGCTCAGGTTCTCACAAGCTGTCCCCGTGCTATCAACACTAGGCAGCTGATGTTCTCAGAATGGGTACGGGACTTCCCTGAGTACTTGGCACCAAGATTGAAATCGCACTCCCTGCTCCCCACCCTCACACAGACACACTTGAACTTCGCTCACTGGGGCCCTATAGAGAGGGAGAGGGCCTGCCAGTAGATCTTTAAAACCGCATGAACAGAGGGAAAGTGAGCTAAAAACAACAAGAAATCATGTTTCACTTACTAGACTGGAAAAATATGACATCCAAGCAAGGCTTAAAGCTATCAGGCACTTTTGCTACTACAGGAAGTGTATATTGGCATGGCCATTTTGGTGAGTGATTTGACAGTGCGTGTAAGACTTTGAAATGTACCTATTCTAGCATTGAAGGTGTCTGCCTTAGAAAAACATGCTGGCACAGCTGGGTGAGATGTGTTCAACTGAAGTGTTGGGGAGAATGAAGAAAACCTAGGAATACCCGAAAGGTCACCCGTAGGAAAACAGCAACATGTACCATTCTCACTCGATAGTAAGATAGGAGTATGTTTCAACTCTGTTTTTTGTAACTGAATCTCCAAATGGACATCTCATGATTTCTGTCATACTCTGTTCAAAACCAGATGAGATGATTCAGTGGGAAAAAAGCAACAAGTGAAAAAACTGAAGGTTATGGCAAGAGGGGATCATATTTGCAAAAATAAACACACACATTTGCTTTGGGTGTGGAAAGATTGACTCCAAATTCATAAGAGCAGACAAGAGAGGTGGGAATAAGAGGACCCTAGATCAGGTTACTGTCAAAGAGGACTCTATTTATAACACACTTATTTCATAAAGAGAATGTGTTCGTGTTATACTCTTACAAGTACAAATTAATCTAAAAATAACGTGTGCTGCTCTGGAAAGCGTGCTCAACAGTAAAATGTTCATTTGCATGATGTATGATAATGATTAGCCTGTTTATTTTTTTCAGATTTATTCATTTATTTTATGTATGTGACTACACTTTGCTCTCTTCAGACACACCAGAAGAGGGCATCAGATCCCATTACAGATGGTTGTGAGCCACCATGTGGTTGCTGGGAATTGAACTCAGGACCTCTGGAAGAGCAGTCAGTGCTCTTAACTGCTGAGCCATCTCTTCAGCCCTAGGCTGATGGTTTAGAGAGTGTTTTGAGAGAGAGTAATTAGTTCCGATTGGCCTAGTACTTACTAATAAATATAGCTCAGGCTGGTCTCAAACTCACAAGCCATTCTGCCTCAGCCTTCCAAGCACTGGTATTTCAGGTGTTTATTACCAGATTCAGCTAGACTTACCTTCTGTAATAGACTCTTCACAGGAACACAGACTGTGAATGGCTCCAGAAGCTTCTAGAATTTGTCCTCTGGAAAGGTTAAGTCTAGCAAGTTTGCTTAAATATGCAAACGCAGTGAAAAATCTTTCCTGATATTTATAAAGTAAAATTTATACAGGAAACTCCTACAGTGTTCGAAATTTTTTTGTTTAAGTAAGTGATCTGATGGTGGCCCCTGGATTAGCTATTTATATTAACTGCACAAGACATAATTCTAAAATGGAACAAAACAATACAATTTTCTCAGTTTCTGTGACTCAAGTATCATGATCTCTCACTGCAGGGTATTGGCAAGGCCTACAGTCTCATCTAAAGACACCATGGGAGAAAGTTCCAAGTTCACTCAAAGTTGTTGGCTGGATAGTGTTTCTCAGACGCCACTGGGCTCAGAGCCTTAGATCCCCCAAAGCCTCAGTTTCTCACGGATTCATGATCAGAACTGGCCATTCTCAGCCATATGGATTTCCATAATGTAGGTGGCAACAGGGCAGCTAACCCCACTCAAAACAAGCAAGCAAGGGACAATTCATGAGCCAGACCAAAATCCTCACTTTTTTTTGTAACCTAACCTCAGAAGGGACATCACATGACTTTTATCATGTTGACAAGTCATTAATGTAGTTCACACTGCAGACCTTACAGGAACCACTGGAATCCAGTCCAGAAATTTCTTGCCACAGCCTCATGGGGATGCTACTCTCTGCTTATACTGTTAAAATGGAGCCTGTGGGATGGGGAGAAGGGAATGCTCTGTGAATAGAGGAAACAGTAGCACCCAAAAGCACCCAAAAGATAATTCCTGGTGCTTCTAGAGAAAATACATGAGTCAATTCCCCAGGAGGCATCCTCCTTGTGAGCTGATAGCTGCCTCTTCTGGAGCAGCAGGGCCCTGGGAATAAAATCATCAAGCACCAAACATTCTAGTCTATGGGAATGACCAGATTCAGTGCTGACGATTAATTTGCAAAAAAGATATTCTACTGCTATTCTGAGTGACTTGTACAATTTTCTTTTCTAAATAGTCACAGATTTGGGCATGGTGACAAATTATATCTTAATAACACATGAATTTTTTTTTTTTTTGGTTTTTTGAGACAGGGTTTCTCTGTGTAGTCCTGGCTGACCTGAGTCTCACTCTGTGGACCAGGCTGGCCTCGAACTCAGAAATCCGTCTGCCTCTGCCTCCCAAGTGCTGGGATTAAAGGCGTGCGCCACCACTGGCCGGCACACATGCATTTTTTGCATGATCATTTATTAGCCAGAGAGTGGTCATCTTAAAGAAAAAGCTCTGCCAGGCAACATCACCACTGATAAATTAAAAAATATTGTAGTAAAATGCTACACTTCCCCACCATGGGTGGACCATTCACAATGTATCATCTGTCAACTTTTAACCCTTTCTTCCTATTATAAATTAAAATATCTTAGCAGTTATAAATATCAAACACCATCTAAAGGTCTTTTTTGCATATTAAAGAATGTGACATATTAGTAGGCCAGGAAATCAGTTTGGTAGGTTGTGCTAAAGGTTTTATATCACACTGAAATTACATATATATATATTAAATTTACCATTTTAAGTCACAATTCAATGGCATTATGTATATTCCAAGTATTATTTAACCATTCTGCATATTTTAAGTGTTACTTAGCTGTTGGGTTAAAGTGGGGAGTCTCTGTCCTCCCTGCCACCAGACTTGGGCCGCTCAGGGAGGGGGGTGGGCCACGGGAAGTTTGCTATGGGAAGCTGCGGGACCCCACTCCAGGGGTGACAGAGCGCAGTCTGAATTCCCCGGGGACTGCTGGAGTTGGCTCGAGGGTCCCTGGACCTGCGCCGAGGCCGGAGATCGTCTGGTTCTGAGGCTCTTGGGCACCCAGGCACCACTGGGAGCCTCAGAAGAGCAGAGAATGAACTGGGGACCATGGGCTAGATTGGCCTGCGGCTGAAGGGGAGAGAGGGAGAGTCCTTGGTTTGTCGTGCGCGTGCGCGTGTGCGTGCGCGTGCGGTCGGTTTGGCTTGGGTTGGTGGTTGCCGTGGCTGGGAATGCAGAGAGGTCTTCTACAGGAGATTAGGCTCAGCCGGGCAGTGGTGGCGCACACCTTTAATCCCAGCATTTGGGAGGCAGAGGCAGGCGAATTTCTGAGTTCGAGGCCAGCCTGGTCTACCAAGTGAGTTCCAGGACAGCCAGGACTACACAGAGAAACCCTGTCTCGAAAAAACCAAAAAAAAAAAAAAAAAAAGATTAGGCTCTGTAGGTGAAGGCCTGGTTCCAACAATGGAATCATTGTTCCCCATGGTGGATCCCCGTGAAAGAGAAACAGTCTATGGTTTTAAGACTTTTATTGTCATAGCAGAAAGTAGATGAGAAACCGTACCCCAGTTTTCTTAGGGCAGGCCTGAGGTTAAATACGTTTTGCAGAGAGGAGGGTCTGGGAAGGAGAGTTTAATTGGCTAAGCCCTTCTGGCCTTTAGATACCTCATTAATATGGAGATCTACCTTGAGCCTACATGATTGAAAGATACAAATCTATGGAGGACTATGCCCTCATGTCAGGAGGCTGGAGGCTGGGGGTAGCAAAACACCTGCCCTCCCTTAGGATCACCTGGGTCCCACTGAGGCCCCTCAGGATCACCTGGGGTCTCTGGCGGTTTCTAACCTGTGCTTGACCAGAAACCAGGCTGCCTTTCAAGGTCCCACACTTAGCCATCACCATTACTGTTTCCAGAACATTCTGTTATCCCAAACAGAAACTGTAGCTCAAGCAAAAAACTTCCTATTATCCCCCCTTCCTGGCCCCAGCCTGGAATATCCTCCTTTGGGGGGGGGGGGTGTTATTGTGAAGTTTTGTTATGACAGGGTTTTACTCTAAACCCTAGGACTAAATCTCATTGTGTGGTCCAAGTTGGCCTTTAACTCCTTGCAATCCTCTTGTTCAGCCTTCCCAGCACTGAGACCCTAGGTGTGCCCCACCACCGTGACTTGCCCCTGGTGATCTCTCATCTATTTTCTGTCTCAGTTTCATGTAATTAGAATAATGCTATTTGTCCTTTCTCACATCTGGTTTATTTCACCCAGTGGAACATTTCAAGGTTTATTCGTGTTGGACAATATACCCGGAGCTCATGATTACCAATATTCCACCATATGGAAGGATCCCATTTTCTAACCCATTCATTTGTTCATCGTTCAAATTATGTAGAAGTATGTAGAAAAGCCATTGTGAGTAATGTTGTTATCAATGTTGAGGTGCAAATATGTATTTGGGCCCGGCTGCAGTTCTCTGGGGTATCTATCTACCAACAGAATCACTGGATCAAATGGCAGTTCTATGTTTAACTTCTTTAGAACCATGGAACTGTTTTCCACAGCAGCTGCACTGTTTTACATTCTTACCATCAGTGCCTGGGGCTTCTAATTTCTCCATCTCCTTCTGAACACTTGTTACCTCCCATGCTTTGGATGATGGCCGTCCAGGAGAGTGGAAAGTGGGATCTCACTGTGGTTTTGATTTGCATTTTCTTAATGACTAATAATATCGAGCATCTTTCCCTGTGCCTGTCAGCTGTTTATATATCACCTTTAGAAAATGTCTTTGTAAGTCTTAGCCTGTTTTTGAATTGGGATGTTGACTTGCTTGTTGTTGAGTTCTTACTTTTGTTCCTTCTTTTTTTAATTGAAGAAATTTTTTTTCTCTGATCACAGTTTCCCCTCCCCCAACTCCTTCCAGATCATGGATCTAGGAGTTGAGTTCTTTCTATATTCTGTATGTTAATTCTCAGCATATCTATGATTTGAAAATACTTTTCTCATTTTGTGAGGTGTCACCTCTCTCTCTCTCTCTCTCCCTCTCTCTTTCTCTCTCTCTCTCTCCCTCTCCATCTCCCTCTCCATCTCCCTCTCCCTCTCCCTCTCCCTCCCAACCTCTCTCTGATACAGTCAGACTGACCTCAAACTTTCAGTGTCACAGAATGACCTTAAACTTTTGAACCTCCTGCGATGATGAGAGTTGAACCCAGGACTGTGCATAAGTTAATAAGTGCTCTACCATTTGAGCTACACAGCCTCAACCTTTCAGTCTCTTGATAGTGACCTTTTCCCAATAGGTTTTCAGTTCTATTCAGTCCAGTTCATGTATTTCTTCATTGGTTTCCTTGGGGGTTTTGTGTGTGTGTCAAATTGAGACAAGCAGGTGACTTAATGAAAGTCAATAGAAAAGTCTCAATTGGCCACTCGGGATAAACATTAATGAAGTTCCTGTTCCATTACATGTATTTGAATGTGTGTATAGAATATGTTTTCATGATGACCTGTCAAAAGTGTGTGAAGTGCATTGATTCACCATAATTTCCTACCACACACTTGAATATTCTACACACACACACACACACACTCACACACACACACACACACACACACACACACACACACACGAATAAAAGCTTGTATTGACAGAGAGCTCATTCCCTTTCAAAGCAGCCTCTTGGCATTCTAATAATAATTGCTAACTGGTCTGATACACTCAAGTCTTTCCAAAAGCTCAAAATAACAGGACAAAATAAATTATTTGTGTGTACCATCACTAGAAAGCAAAACATTGCAAAGCAGATATGTTGAAGTACTTCCTCTATCTCTCCACCCCTTCTCCTACTCTTCCTCCAACAGTGGAAGGAAGATCTGAGGACACTCATGGCCATCAGACAGGCACCAAGCTCAATCAACACAAGAAATCCCAGCATTGCAATTGCTGCTTAAGGAAGGAAAGCTCTGTGCATTTTCTCCTTTGCAGGCTACAGTCAGTGAGCCTGGCACAGCTCAAGGTTGAAATGATCAAAGAGGGTTTCCCTCAACCCCCACCCCCAGCACTGAAAACAAAATAGGCTGATATGATGGCACATGCTTGTTATCCCAACACTTGGGAGGCTGAGTCAGGAAAACTGAGCCTGCACTACACAGGAATTTCCCAGCCAGCTTGGTCTACAGAGTGATAACTTGTTTCAAAAGTCACAAGAAAATGTAACTAAAAGATGAAAAGAACGCATGAAATCATTGGGCCTAACTAGGCCCCAAATATATTTCAGGGACAAGTAAACTCCCAATGCTCCTTCTGCTTCACCTCCACACATGAGGGGAACCAAATGGCATGCAGTATAAGTGGCAGCCCATGACAAAAGATGACACATGAATACTGAGGCCCATAGAAGGTAAAAAGACCTTGGAATGCAAACATGCAATGGTTGGAAAAGGTGACTCTAAGCCGGGCACAGTGGCTGTTTTAGTAAGGGTTACTATTGCTGTGATGAAACACCATGACAGGAAGCAACCTGGGGAGGAAAGGACTCATTGACTTCCACTCCTATATCCTTGTTCATCAGTGAAAGAAGTCAGGACAGGAACATAGAGGTAAGAACTGATACAGAAACAGCAGAGGACTGTTGCATACTGGTTTTCTTTGCTTGCTCTCTTATATAACTGAGGACAATCACCCAGGGTAGCACCACCCACACTGAGCTGGGCCCTCCCACTTCAGTCACTAATTAAGAAAATATGGGCTGGAGAGATGGCTCAGCAGTTAAGAGCACTGACAATTATTCTTCAGAGGTCCTGAGTTCAATTCCCAGCAACTACATGGTGGCTCACAATCATCTATAATGGGATCTGATGCCCTCTTCTGGCATGCAGGTGTGCTTGCAGATAGGGCATTCATATACATAAAATAAATAACAAATCTAAAATTAAAAAAAAATAATAAAATGCTCTTTAGGTCTGCCTATAGCTCAGTCTTTTTTTAAAAAGCATTTTCCCCATTGAGGTTCCCTCCTTTCAATGACTATACCTTGTGTCAAGTTGACAGAAAACTAGCCACCAGCACAGTGGCTCCCAGCTGAGGCAGGAGTCAGTGTGTGGGAGAGTAGTTTTATACACACACACACACACACACACACACACACACACATGCACACACATAGCTAATTAACCTCATATTTGCTAAACTGAAGATTGGTTGTGCATAATTCACCTTTTCCCTCTCTGAATTTCCACAAAACTTCCTTTTCCCAAGTAAAAGACAAAAAGAGAGACTGGATGTGATGGTTCATGCTTTTAATCCCAGCAATAAAAACCAGGCAGATCTTTGTGTGTTTAAGGCCAGGCTCCTCTGTATACCTAGTTCCAGGACAGAGTTGCACAGTAAGACCGTGGAAGTGGGGAGGCCTAACTTCCACCCCACCAATATCCAGTTTCTTTAGACAGTGAACTTTTCCCTGGGTGGAAACAGGAAATTTATGACTGATGGTTGCCTTTGCTCAGGACCTTCCTAGTCTCCCAGGACCCAGCAGATTGTGTGAGGTTTGTGACAATCTGGGCTTATCAGAAACACAAACAGTGTGTGAGAAACAGCTGTTAAAATGTCAAATCAAAGGCTTCGCTCTGTAGCTTGAGATGCCAATAAAAAAGTACAGGGTGGAACCTCAGAGAACTGGGCTTACATTGACTTTCATGGGAGAGTTTTTCCCATACCTTGGGTCAGCAAAAGTAGTTTTTTCGGACTGCCTCATACCCTTAGAGAGAATAGCAGCTTGGACAATTGCTGCAATCCATGTGCCAGTTTATCAGGGTGTCAATGGGAAGAACAGAAGACCACTCTCTATCGGTGCACACTTGAACAGCTCTCAGCTGGCATCATCCACTGGGAAGAGGGCCACAGGGGAGGAGGATCAGAGCACCAACCAGGAACTCGGTCTCCACCCCACCCCCAATGTCTTATAGGACCATATCCATTTGAACACTGGGTTTTCAACCTTGGCTGCACATTCAACCATCTGGGAAGCTTTCTAAATAATATTAGTGCCTGTGCCTGTATTCTAGAGAGTCACATTCTGGTGGCTTGATACGATTCCTGAATCGAGGGACTTTTTAAATGACCCCTGGAGAATCAAATGTGTACCCCTGTCATGGTTTCAATATGCCTGGCCCCAGGGAGGGGCACTATTTGGAGGTGTGGCCTTGTTGGACTAGGTGTGTCACTGTGGGTGTGGGCTTAAAGACTCTCATCCTAGCTGCCTGGAAGCCAGTGTTCTGCTAGCAACCTTCAGATGAAGATGTAGAACTCTCAGCTCCTCCTGCACCATGCCTGCCTGGATGCTGCCATGATAATAATGGACTGACTGAACCTCTGAACCTGTAAGCCAGCCCCAATTAAATGTTGTCCTTTATAAGACTTGCCTTGATCATGGTGTCTGTTCACAGCAGTAAAACCCTAACTAAGACAGAGCCTCTACTGTAAATTACAGACCTGGAACCCTGGCTTGTAGTCAGGATTTTTCATTCATTTTAGATATCATTCTGATTTCCAGGACTCCCTAGTTATTTCCCCCCAAAGCAAGATACAGTACCAAAAGCTCAGATGTCATTCTGGTATATAGAGTAAAAGACCACTCCAAACCACAAGCTGGAGTAAAGCCTGGTAATGCATGCTCATAAATCCCAGCATCTAGGAGGCCAAGGAAGGAGGATGATGTGTTTAAGGCCAGCCTGGTTAATGAGACCCTATCTCAAAACCAAAGCTATGAACTAGACTGATGAGCAATATTGAATGGTTTAGATAAGCACGATATGAAACCTGGATCCATGTGTACTGGTTGGTTTTGTTGTTGTTTTGTTT
Source organism: Rhabdomys pumilio (assembly GCA_030674055.1). Taxonomy (NCBI): domain Eukaryota; kingdom Metazoa; phylum Chordata; class Mammalia; order Rodentia; family Muridae; genus Rhabdomys; species Rhabdomys pumilio. The sequence continues at coordinate 74,886,034 of JANHMN010000005.1, read as the reverse complement.
GTTTGTCACCATGACACTAAAGTCATTTGGGAAGAGGGAGACTCAGTTGAAAAAATACCTCCATTAGATTAGCCTGTGGGTAAGTCTGAGAGGCATTTTCTTTTCTTTTTAAATTTTTAAATTTTATTTTGTGTATGAGTGGCTTGCCCACATATCTGTGCACCACCTGAATGTCTGATGCCCTCAGAGTCCACAAGAGGTCTTACAGATGGTTTCAAGCCATCAGGAGGGTGCTGGGAATTGGACCTGAGTCCTCTAGACTCTGCTCTTAAATATTTAGCCATCTCTCCAGCTCCTGAGGCTAATTTTCTTGATTTTATGATTGATGTGGGAGGGCCCAGCTCACATCCCACCCCTGGGCTGGTGTTCCTAGGTTATATCATAAAGTAGGCTGGGCAAGCAATGGGAAGAAAGCTGTTGAAGTAATAATTTAAAACGGCCGCTTGTAAAGCCGACTAAGCTGCAGCGGCTCTGCCTAGCTCAGCCACCATGTTCTGTGGCCAGAGGCCACATGCACACTGCAGCTAGAAACAGCCAGCCAGAAACACCAGCCCTGCCACCCACAAGATGCCAGCGTGGGAGATGGCTCTGCCAATCTTCCACGTTGTCTCCGCAAGGCTGGATATTGCCCAGACCACCCCACCATCCATGCGGGCCCAGTAAGAAAATGAGACTCTAATGCTTAAAGATTAATCAAAGGCTTTATGTTTGGTAATGCTCAATAACAATATGCCCATACAAAGAGAGTTGTTTCCCAATTAGCTAACCTAAATAAAAGTTGTTACCCGTGACTGCTCTCCATACCTGCATGGCTCTGCATCGATCCTACATCTCTGCTCTCCCTAGCTCCTCCTCTTCCTTTTCTTCCTCCTCTCCTTACTCCTCCTCTTCCTCCTCTCCTTACTCCTCTTCCTCTCCTTACTCCTCCCACTCTGCTCCTCCTACAGAAAGCCAGTAAGCAGCATTCTTCCACCACCTCTGCATCAGCTTCTGCCTCCAGGTTCCTGCCCTGTTTGAGTTCTTGTCCTGACTTCCTTTGATGATGAACAGCAATGTGAAGTGCAAGCCAGATAAACCCTTTCCTCTCCATGTTGCTTTTGGTCATGTTGTTTATCACAGCAATAGGAACAACTAAGGAGCACCCCTCCAAACCTCCCAAGAGCTCAGCTGGAAGACTGTACCCTCTAATTTGCTTCAGTTGAAAAGGATAAGTTATGCTTTTAAAAAAAAAAAACCCAGACAAACATGAAATGAAACCTAAAACGCTGTTTCTGAGCACTAAGCAGTTTTCTGGGCCCTGGACTTGCTTCAAGTTGTCAAGAAAGGTCACTCAAGCAGGACATGATGTTGGCCTGCTCTTGTAAACCCAGCACTTCAGGAGGCAGAAACAGAAGAGTGTTAACTATAGGCCAGCCTAGGGTACATGCTGAGACCATTGTGTCAAAACAAAACAAATGAAACAAACAAACAGAAACAGAAAAGGGCCTGGGGATTAAAGCCAAAGGGCCTGAGTTTGAGCCCCATGACCCAGGTGGAAAGAGAGAACCAACTACTAAAAGTTGTCCTCTGACCTCCACATGCAAACAGTGGCTGGCATATGTGCACAGACACACACAGACATACAGCCAGATACACCCATGCATGTACACACACACACACACACACAGAGAGAGAGAGAGAGAGAGAGAGAGAGAGAGAGAGAGAGAGAGAGA
>JANHMN010000005.1:74862071-74884312 GCA_030674055.1 Rhabdomys pumilio | reverse complement strand
AGAGAGAGAGAGAGAGAGAGAGAGAGAGAGAGAGAGAGAGAGAGAGAGAGAGAAGTAATGATAAATAAAATAACTTTTAAAAACAAAAAAGGCCATCTGACCATAGCCTGCAAACTTGTAAGTTTGGTGAGCAGATCTCCGAATCACGTACAGGGTGGGAAGTGTGGAATGTCTGCTACTTCCTGGCTCTAAGGCTTATGGCAAGAACTCATGGTGAATTCAGTCAGGCTCAGCAGCAGGGACTCCAGGATACAAAAATAAATAAACAAACCTTTAAGCTCACCCCAGAGAGAACAAGATGAGGACTCAACTGGAGATGAAGTAGTTTCTGGGCGCCACTATGGAATACTGGAATTGTATTTAGAGAAACTTTCAAAACCTTCCTTGGAAAAGTGTAAGTGAGGGAAATCTAGTATGAATGGGCAAGTTCTTCCCCTCATGGTATTCAGTTTCTAAAGGAAAAACATTCTTCCTGCTACACCTCCTGGGTTTCCTTTATTATAGAGAATGCACAGGAAAATCAACCAAAAATGAGAGTTAAAAAAAAAAAAAAAGAATCTCTGCAGATTCCAATAGGAAGGAAATGGACAGGGGTGGGGGTGGGTTGGCCGCACAGATGAGATTTCTGAGGGGCCTTCAAGAGGGTTCGAAAGTAATGTAGAAGAGACTTTTCAGAGATAGATTATCAGTGGTATGAGAGTTTAGAGAGGTGGCAGCTGAGGGAGGGGATACTGGACTAGTTAGGTGGGAATTAAAAATGTATTTCTTCTTTGGTTCTTCTCAAGAGATTAAAATAAAGCTAAAAAGACCTGTTAAGAATTTTAGCCACTGACCTAGATTTCTTTGGATGGATGCCTTGCAATAAATGAAACACATAAGGTCCCAACTTATATGATCGTTCTAAAGAGTAGATGTAGCAAATAAAAGTTGAGTTAAAACTAATTATAACTAAGATCTTGAGAAAGATTAGAGAGGCTATCTCATCCACAAAACAGGAATTAACTGTTGAGGACAAACCTATTAAGACAAAAAGTAAAGTTTTGATTATCACAAACTCTAGCTGGGGAAGAGTTTTTCTGAGTCACTTTCTTGGAACATCATGCAATCAGGAAACAAAGGGGATTAAGACGTGAGAGAAAAGCTGAGGGAACGAGCAGAGACTGAGCAGTGCCAGCGCCTCACTAATGCTACTTCCAGGAGAGCTAGAGAAAATAAAGGGGAGAAAATGATTTTCAAGTGACATGAACAAACATACACCAATTTTCCTATTTTGGACTCACTCAGGGGAGCTAGACAGATACTCAGCAGTTAAGAGTGATCTTTCCTCTTGCGTAAGACTCAGGTTTGGTTCCCAGCACCCATGTCTGGTAACTCCCAACTGCTTTTAACTCTAGCTCCAGGACATCCAATGCCCTCTTCTAGTCTCCTTGGGCACTGTACACATGTGTACACACACACACACACACACACACACACACACACACATACATACACAGAGAGAGAGAGAGAGAGAGAGAGAGAGAGACAGAGAGAGAGAGAGAGAGAATATCTTTAAAGGTCTAATTCAAGGAAGATATAAATTTTAACATATGGGGCCAGTGGGTAAAATGCTTGCTGGGCAACCCTGATGACATTAGTTCGATTCTCAGAACCCACATAAAAGCAGCAGAAGAAAACTAAGTCCAAAAGGCTGTTCTCTAACCACTACATGTCGGCAAGACAGCTGCCCTCGCCACACATCATCCAGATACACAATAGTAAATTTTAAAACTTAAAAATATAAATACTTGAACCTACTAACATTGAACATTGGAATGCCAAAAATAAAGAAAAATCAAATATTCAAAGAAGAAAAACAGATTGTTTCAAAAGAAGAGGATTAACCCTAGATTTCTCATCAGTATTTCCAAATGCTCTAGGAGACATAAGATAATGTAATGTCAAGTATCAAGGATGAGAACAGTGTAAAGACATTCTCAGACATGAAAGGGATTAAAATTTACCTCCCTGAACCCTTTTCAGGAATTTAAAGGATCTGCTTCAGCACGTGATAAGACGTGTAACCTAGAAAGAGAATGGTGGAACAGTAAAGAAACAGTCCGTGCAACCAGGGAACAAGAAAGAAGTCAAGGAGAGCGGCTGCAGAGAGGAACTTGGAAAGAAATCAAGACAGTTGGAACAGGAGAAAGGGAGGGGGGGGCTTTGCGAGTAAAATCCACCAACCAAATATTGAATCACAGTAAGAAGCTAAAAAATGAAACAAACAAACAAAAGTTGCAGTGAGCGGGAATGAACATTTTACCCATATACATTTAGAACTTGCACCATACGACTGTAGAAAGTAGGGCCCAGGCACAAAACGCAACAAGAAAAAGCAAAACAAAACAAAAAACTGAAACGTTGTTTTTTCTACTTGCTCCAAGAGTGGACTGAATCCTTGCATACCAGCTCTCCTGCTAAGCACAATCAGAACAAACAAACAGCCAAGAGAGCTTTTTTTTTTTTTTTTTTTTTTTTTAATGTCTCAAGGAGCGTCAAGCAGGCTATATCAGTCCAAAGAAGCCTTGAGAGCCAAGATGGGACCTGAATCCACTGCTGCTTTTCTCTCCATTTAGTGGATGTTAAAATGCAGCTCAGAAGCTTGGAGCTTAGCAGACGGTGGTGACTCACACACAGGAACTGTGCGCTTCCAATGGTCTCAAAGGGACTGGGAGGTGCTGTGGTCTGAATGTTCCCTCCAAAACTCAAGTTGAATTGAATTGCTTTCATAACCATTTTAAAGAGCTGGGCCTTTGAGAGGTGGTTACATCCGGAGGGCTCTGCCCTTAGAATAGCCAGAGAAAGTCCTGATAGCACAGGAGTAGGTAGGTTAGTTCTTGTGAGTAGTCCCTCAGGATTCTGTCTCTCTCACTCACTTCTACTCCCTCTTCTCCCCCCTTACCCTCCCCCTCTCCCTTCTTCCTTTTCTCTCCCTCTGTTTCCAACTCTCTTTCATGTGATAATCTCCACATTATAACTGATATTCTCCACATTATAACAGCAAGTGTGCCCCTCAATCTTGTACTTCCCAGCACAAGCCAAATAAACGCCTATTGTTTATAAGTGAGCTGGTCTGCCACTCTGTTGTAGCACTGAAAAACAGATGAAGACAGAAAAAATGGTGCCAAGAACTGGGCTTGTTATTGTAGCAAATATTTTCTTTTTGATTTTCAAAAATTAAAAACTTGGCCAGGTTTGGTGGCTAAACGTGCCTTTAATCCCGGCACTGGGGAAACAGAAGCAGGTGGATCTCTGTGAGTTTGGAGCCAGTCTGGTCTCCATACATAACAAGTTCCAGGACAGCCAGGGTAACAATGAGATCCTTTCTCAAAATGTTTTTTGTTTGTTTGTTTGTTTGTTTGATATTTGAGAGGGCTGGCTTACTTAGTGAGACCATGTCTCCAAAAAAAAAAAAAAAGAAAAAAACATGTAAAAAACAGATCAAGATCAGGAGTACCCAGAAATGCTTGTCAGTTAACATTGTCTTAGTGTAAATGATTCAGGACAAAAAGGGGGTGAAATAGACTATTTTAACATGTTTAAGATTTGTTTTGATTTACTGTGTATTGGTGTTTTGCCTGAATGTATGTCTGTGTGCCAAGTGTAAGCTGTATCAGTGGAGGCCAGAAGATGGTGTCAGATTCCCTGCAACAGGAAACTATTAGCTCCATGTGGGTGCTGACTATTGAATTCAGAGCTTCCAACCACTGGGCCATCTCTCCAGCCCTTTTAATATTTAACATTTCCAATTATTGGGGGGGGGCGAGTAATGTGCAAGTCCTGGAGAGGGCCAGAGGCTTTGGATGCCCTTATGTTACAGATGGTAGTGAGCTGCCAGACGTGGATGCTGGAAACTGCACCTTGGTCCTCCCTCTGGAAGAGCAGGAAGTGCTCTTGAGCACTGAACAGTTCTCCCTAATTTATAGCCATATTGGAATTCAAAAGTCTAAAGGCACAATTAAAACTGATAAGCTACTATGGCAAAAATAAGTAGGTACATGAAAATATATATAAATTAGGGCTGGTGAAATGGTTCGGATGGTAAATACTTGCAGCCAAGCCTGACAAACTGACTTTGATCCCCAGGATCCACAGTATGGGGCGGAGGGACTGACTTTCATAAGCTGTCCTCTGCCCTCCACATGCATGCTGTGGCACATGTACACAAACACCAAATAAATGTCAAAGGATATATATATATATATATATATATATATATATATATATATATGTGTGTGTGTGTGTGTGTGTGTGTGTGTATGTGCATATATACATATACATACACATACACATACACATACACATACATATGTGAGATATAGCAGTAGCTTTTCTCTATACTCTAACAGTAGAACTTGTGAGGATATGATCTACACAATTAAGCAGCAATATTTTATGAAAGAAAATAAACAAAACTGAACTAACTAAATGGAGAAACAGATGTGAGGACAATATGATGAACATGTGAGGCTTAGTTTAATAATAAAAATTCCCAATGGGCCTTTTAAGGGAACCAGTTAAAATATTTTAATGTTCCTTTGGAAGAATGTCAAGAAGATGATGAAAGAAAGAATAGAACTGAAGGAGGTTGTCTTCTAGATGTGAAAATCCACCATACAGTACTGAGAGTAAAACGCTGTGGCATAAGCGTAGAAAAATCAGTCAGAAAAAATTAGGTGTTAGAAAAAAAAACAAGGTTGTACATGTACGCACGAGAGTCAGTTCAACTCCTGGGTAAAGGATGGCTTACTTCTTGAAGAGCACTGTAATAGTCAGCTCTTTGCCAAGAAGAGTCAAGACCTCCCTTTGGAGAAGAAAAACAAATAAATGGAGCTGGAGAGAAGACTTAGTAGTTAATCAATTATACTGTTTTTGCAATGGACTCCAGTTCCTGTCCTAGCACCCATTTTGGATGACTCACAACCAGCAGTAACTCCAGCCCTGGAGCATCCAATGCACTCTGTGGGATCCTGCACTCATGCGTACACAGCCACACAGATGATACATACATACATACATACATACATACATACATACATACATACATATATATATATATATATGTTGTTGTTGTTGTTGTTGTTGTTGTTGTTTTTTCGAGACAGGGTTTCTCTGTGTAGCCCTGGCTGTCCTGGAACTCACTCTGTAGACCAGGCTGGCCTGAACTCAGAAATCCACCTGCCTCTGCCTCCCAAGTGCTGGGATTAAAGGCGTGTGCCACCACTGCCCGACATAATTTTTTAAACATCACAAAAACTTTAAAAACTTTAAAGTTAAAATAATAAAAATATTAAAAGCCGGGCATAGTGGTACACCTTAGAAAGGAGGGTCATGGAGTTCAAGGTTGTGTTTGGCTAGAATTTCAGGCCAGCTTGAAGTACATGAGACACTGTGGGGCAAGTGGAGCCGTATCACCAGACAAGAACTGGTAATATTGAGCAGGTTAAGGAACTCCAGCAAGTCTCATCATTGAGAATGGCAGGTGTTTGAATCTGCTCCTGACCAGATTCCTGTCCTGGAGCACATGACCACTATACCCCAGTAAGAGGACCATGACAACTGGTAGAGTAGCATAGAAACCCAGAGTTCTCCATGCTAATGACGTATCTAGATGGGCCCCAGGGATTTAGCTAATAAGCTTCCCTTCCCAGACATTCCTTCCTGCAAAACGTATTTAATCCTTGGTCCACCCCGAGTAGAGTAAGTCCTATGCATCCTTTTCTACTATGAATAAACAGTTTGGATAAGCAAGCCTGTCTCCTTCCTCCTTTCTCAAGGACCTCCATGGGGAGATTCCCAGCTAAGCCTCCTGCAGAAGGCCTCTCTGCACTCCTGGCAGTCACTCTGAGCTAAGTTGGATTCCCGCAACCTGGGTTCATCTCAGGCCCTCAGGCCCCGATCCTCAACTCTTCCAAGGTTCCCAGCAGCATCTGGATGACCAAGAGCCACAACTTCCATCCCAGCCCCTGCCATTTCTCACCCAGAAAAACATGGGCTAGGGCCCCTATCTTAGGCTGCATCTCATCTTCCCTGAGTGGGTGTCAGTATCCCACAAGCCAATCACCCCAAAACAAAGAGTCGGAAACAGAGACTACAAGACCCAGTCTAAAAAAACTAGAAATAGAAGAAAATCAGAAGAAAATCTAGGGATATATTTGTAGAACTCTGAAAGCAGAAAAGAAAGGAACCTTTTAAAGCAGCACAAAACCTAAAGAAATCATAAAAGAAAACCATAAACATAGTTGAACAGACAAATGGTGTGTGTGTGTGTGTGTGTGTGTGTATCTTGTTTCTATTTAATATATATGAGTTCAAAGCTGGCCTGGTTTACAATGTGAATACCATGTGTTTCTACATAATAGAAACAAGATAAACTAGATGATAGAAATGTACAACAAAAGGAGGCCAGTGAGACGGCTCAGTGTGTAAAGGGACTTGCTGTTGAGGCAGATAACCTTGAGTTTGATGCCCGGGACCCACCTGATAGAAGAAGAGAACCAACTTTCAAAAGCTGTCCCCTGACCTCCACTGCCACACACATACTCCTGTGCATGTCTACACAAGTGTACACGTGCACACACAAATAAGGAAATATAATTTAAAAAAATTTTCAGACATGGTCTCACTATGTAGCCCTGGCTATCCTGGAATTCGCATAGTAAACCAGGCCAGCTTTGAACTCATAGTAATCTCACTTGCCTCTGCTTCCCAAGTGTTGAGATTAAAGGCATGAGGCGGCACCATGTCCAGTTTCCTAGAAAGAAACTGAATGTACAACAAATGCATTAGAAAATGAGTAGGTCACACAAAGAACACTCGAGATTCCAAATAGAAACTAAGAATCAAGATTTAAACAAGCAGTTTATCAGAGAGACAATGCAAAGAATAATCAGATATGCAAACTATTAAATTCTACTCAGAATCGCATCAAAGGACAGTTTGCTTGTTTAATGACTGGCTATAGTACTCTCTGTAAGATTAAAGGGAACAGATTCTTTCATATGTGGCCATGTCAGGGTGAACTGCTCTAAGCCTGGAAACTTCATCTAACAAATTTCTTCAACACCTTCTCTCCATTGCTCTATCCTATGTGAACAGAAACAATCAAAACAACATACACCTCTGTATTCGTATTTACCTTCTAGAAGAAAATAATTTGGCAATATCTAGTAACATTTTTAAACAACGCACGAGCCATTCACCTGAGTCCCATCTTGGGGGAAGTGCTCAAGTATATGATATGCACAGAGCATATACACGAGGGTAGTTTTCCATTGTTCTTATTTGTGTGTGTGGATGTTCACGTTCATGGATGGGAAGGCCAGAGGAGGATATCAATATCGTTATCACCATCTTATTGTTTTCAAGACAGGGTCTGGCCACTGAGCTACCAGGATCCACCTATTTTTACTTCCCCAATGCTACGACTTTGCCTGTCAGGAATCTGGACTTGGGTACTCCTGCTGAGACAGCAAATGCTGTTGCTTCCTGACACATCTCAACAACTTGCTTTAACATTCTTCAAGGGGGACAAACTGAAAACAAATGTCTATCAAGAGGCAGCTGCTTGATCAAATCCTGGTAGAGTCAGTGTATGAAAAGTTACTCAGCTGTTAGAGAAAATGAAGCTAAGCCTCGCCCACTGCCCTAGAAGAATGGACCTAGTATATTAATATGTAAAGATGCATAATTTCTAACCATTGTTGTCAAAAAATAAAAAAAAAAAAAAAAAAAACAGAAACCCTTGAAATAACTGGGTACAAAAAAAAAAAAAAAGTGGGTGCAGTGGTACACATCTGTGTTAGTTCAAGGTCTACAAAGCAAGACTGTCTAAAAAATCTATCAATAAGCCTTGAAATCACTGTTTTTTCTGTACTCATCTGCATGTAACAGGTCAACACATAAACTCAGCACATGTGACTAAAAGCTAAAGAAAGACCTGTGTCGGACAAAATCCATGGGTTGATGGGGGAGGGGCTCCCAAGGTCCCACACGTACTTGAGGAGCTCCTGGCAATGCATGGTTGTTGGGAGAGGGAGAGTAAGATTTCTTGAGGTCCCCGAGAGGTTGCCCAGGCTTTAGCAGATTGCCCTACACTCATGAACATACTAGCAGCACTAAGTGGACTCTGTGGGTTTAAAAAAAAAAAGAGCCAAGCACAGTGGCACAGACTTTTAATCCCTGCACTCAGGAGACAAAGGCAGCTGTATCTCTATGAATTCACGGCCAGACTGGTCTTCACAGCAAATCCAGCCAAGGCTATATAGCAAGAAAACTTTGTCTCAAAAACCCATCATAATAATTACTAGTAGTAGGTAGTAGTAGTAGTAATAGTAACAACACAAGAAATTGTGGGGGTAATTGTGGCAAGAGAGTAGGGTAGGATTCAGAGGAGAGGGAGTGGGGGGGCAGATCTGATTAAAATAGATCGTGAGTACATATGAAACTGTCAAGCAATTAAAAAAAAGCTCTTGAAATACCACAAGCTTTTTTTTTTTTTTTTTTTTTTTGCTTATTTAGCTTTGTAATTACGTGTGCATGAAGACAAAGTCTATGGGCTGTTTACTCTGATTCCCTCAAGGGAATCAGTTTGCAGGGGGCATAGCGCTAAGATCATTAAGCTATTTCTAATACTTGTTCTGTATTGTGTAATATTTGTTCCAATAACATTTAAACTTTTTTTTGAAAGGCCCCCTAGGCAACTCAAGCTGGCCTCAAACTCCCCGTGTAGCCAAGAATGACCTTAGACTCCTGATCCTCCTGCCTCTATCTCCGTGGATTAGATTAGATTGGATTAGAACTCTCTCTGTGTGGGCTTCAGGGTGGACTGGTGCCATGGCATACATTTGGAGTTCAGAGGACAAGCTTTTTGGTAGTTCTCCCCTTCCACTGTACCGAGACAGCCTCTAATGTTTCTGTTTCCCTGTGTACATACTCTGGGCTAGCTGGCCCATGGACATCATGGTGTGTGTGTGTGTGTGTGTGTGTGTGTGTGTGTGTGTGTGTGTGTGTAGGGATTTCTCCTATCTCCATTCTCGTTTTGCTTTAAGAGTTGGGATTACAGGTACATGTCACCAGGTCCAGATTTTCAAAATGTGGATTCAGAGGGTCAAACTCAGGCTGCTAGGCTTGCATGGCATGTGCTTTTCCCTGCTGAGCCATCTGCCAGGATTAACAGAGACTGTAAAAAACAATTGTGTTCTAGGTAATGGAGATGAGGGGACAAAGTTGTTTTTGTTTTGTTCTGTTGCTGCATCATGGTTATTTTCCGAATTTTCTCCAAAAATAAGTATTTTATAAGTGTATTTTGTGTCTAAAGGCAATCAGTGGATTTAGAAAGGCACTTTATGTTTGACATAAAAAAGAACCAGTCAGGAAAGGTGAAACTCATGCATAATCCCAGCATTTGGGAGCTGAGTCAAGAATGAGGGGTTTTTGTCGTTGTTTAGTTTTTCAAGACAAGGGTTCTCTGTGTAGCTTTGTCTGCCCTGAATTTGCTCTGTAGACCGGGCTGGCCTCAAACTCAGAGATCCACCTGTCTCTCTGTCTCTGAGTGCTGGAACTAAAGGCATGTGTCATCACCGCCCAGTTTAGGATCGAGTTTGAGACTAGCTTGAACTACAGCGGTTTGAAGGCTAGTCTGGGTTACATAGCAAGACCTTAAGGATGTATTTAGTTCAGTGATGGAGCTCTCAGTGAGCATGGGCAAGACCTCCAGCTCAAGACAGATAAGGTGGTATGTGCTTGTGTTCCCAGCACTTGGAGAAGGAGGAGGAGGAGATGATAGTGGACCATAAATTTGAGGCCTTAAATTCAATCCCCAGCTCAGAAAATAAAGCAGGAGGGAGAGGGTGGGGGAAGGGGAAAGAGGGAGTGAGAAGGGGGGAAGGGAAGAGGGAAGGAAAGGAAGGGGAGGGGACAAAGGAAAGGAAAAAAGGAGGGGAGAAGAGAGCAGAAGAGAAAAGAGGGGAAAAGGAAAACTAGAAAAGGGGAAGGGAAGAAGTTACTGAACATAAAGTAAAACCAATGCTGTCGTTACAGGGCGGAGAAGAGATCTCTGGCATGATCTAAGATTGGAAGGTGGCTGGGCTGACAGGTCTAGACAGGAGAGTACTGCCTAGCACATATGGAAATGGAGCTCTGGGTTTGATCCCCAGCACTGCGTAAAACTGGGAGTGGTAGTCTGAAGCGGAAACTGAAGGGTTCTTTGGAAAGTCAGTTGGACGGTGTTTTGCTGGGACAAACACGCGAAGGAAGGTTTCATTAAAGTGGACACAGGTGTGAAAGGCTAAGGCGGACTCGTGAAGGAACGCTTCTCTGCAGCAGACACAGAATGTTCTGCTAAAATAAACATGTGAAAGGACACGTGATGAAAGACTTTGTTAATGACACACATGTATTGGTCCTTCTTATAATATGTAATTGAGTTACATTTGCCGGGATGCTATAGAGAAAAACATACCAAAAAGCTTTTGATGGTGTTCTATAGTTTGTTGTCACTTGACTGACTGGATACACATGCTGAGACAAGGCACATGCTGAGGCAAGGCACGTGGAGGACATGTGATGTTTGGAGGGTATAAATAAGACTTCACAGTGACAGAGACAGTTTGTCTTGTTGGTACAACTAGATGTGTAACACTTCGGGGGGGGGGGTCTCATGTCTTTGTTGATCTTCGCTTTCCTGAGAAAGACACAGCTGAGAACTTTTCACGGTGTTAGTCTCTTGTTGACTTGAACTGAGGCCGAGGCCTGGCTGCCTCTGCTAGGTCGTGTCACCTCTGTTGCTAACCCGACTCTACAGAACTGGACTGCTGGTGTATCTGTGAAGTGTTTGTGAGTGGACTGAGCTGCTGCTGCTGACCTGTGAACTGAACTGATAATTTCCAGACAACACAGACGGGAGTTGCTCCAAAGACCCTTTTAAGGTCCACTTCTCCCATATCTTTTCTTTTCCATTATCTCTGGCAAGTGCTGGGTTACAAGAAGAGTTGCAGTGGTCCATATCAGTAATTTCAACACTCAGGAGGTGGAGGCAGGAGAATCAATTCAGTGTCATCGTCAACTAGACAGTGAATGAATTTGAGGCCAGTCTTAAGAGATAGGAAGAGAGGGAAAGGGGAAGGGGGTAATACACAATGGCTATGTAGACCAGACTGACTGGCCTTAATTCAGGCAATTCTACTCCAGCCTCCAAATGTTAAGATTAGAGATGTAAACATTTAAGTCTAGCTTAGTGTGTGTGTGTGTGTGTGTGTGTGTGTGTGTGTGTGTGTCTGTGTGTCCACTAAGATAAATCTTCAGCCCTAAATTTGCCCTTTGTGGTTATTTTTTCTGCCAAGAACTGTATTTTATGTCTGTAATGGCAGCACTCAGTAAGCAGAGGCGGTGTGTTCTTAAGTTTGGAGCCAACCTTGGGCCGGTAAGATGGCTCAGTTATGATAAAGGCACTTGCTACTAGATCTGATGCTGAGTTTGTACCCCAGGATCCACAAGGTGGAAAAGAAACAACGCCTCAAAGTATATGATCTCCACATATACAATATGTTGTGCATATACATGGCCACCAATAAAATTGTATTTAAATTAAAGTCAACCTAGGTGATATATAATAATAAGTTCCTCTGTCAACAATAAAGAAAACAAAATTTCTGAAGAACTATCAAAATATGCTGCTTAGGAGAAATAGGAACTAAACCTTTTTAACATACTACAACCCCTAGAAGAATGGACATAAACACACACGGCCAAGAGGGAAAACCTTGCACTTATTCATGGGCTAGTTAGTACCAGAGGAGGAACTGGGATATTGGGATGGCACAAAGGAATCCCCTCTCCATCTTTCCAGGTCTTAGTCAAGGTAGCTAGAGTATACTGTTTCTATAGTAGGTGACAGTCAGCTAGTCTTTGTGACTCAGTGTGGAGGGTGGATTCCATGCCTAGCTCTGAGTCTCCCAATTCAACATTACTACAGTGACAGTCAATGTTTGGATCTTTTCATTATTTTTCAAGATTTTTATGTAAATGTATGTGTGTGCATCTGTGTAAGTAGTTATCATGTATGAGTTAAGTGTCCTTGGAGGCCAGAAACAGGTATCAGATCGCTGGGAGCCAGTTACAGCTGCTCGACATGGGGAACTGAACTCAGGTCATCTAGAAGCACTCCAAGTATGCTTAACCACTGAGCCACGTTCTCCAGCCCCAACATGTATGTGCATATATACTCCCAACACGGTTAGAACTCAAGGGAGGACAGATATAACAGAACCTCCAAAACCTCAACATAGATCTCTATTTCCTAGAACCTCAGGTTAAAAGAAATGGGCTCTGCATTAAGTCAAACACAAACATGGAACAATCAGACTGCCTCCTTTCTAGAAAGTGAATTCACACAAGCCTAGTTCACTACTGTGTCATCTTAGGCAAATTCAAAGATTTCTGTGGCAATCCACATTGCTCTATGTCATCTAGAACTCATGCAAAAAGGGTCTTGGTAACAAGGTACTGTAGTGGCCTTACAGTATCAGCAGGTCATTACTGGCAAATCCTTGGTGTTCTCTAAAACCAGCAAGACAAATAAAATGGGAAGGGAAAACCAAGCAAAAGAAAATAATTCTTGATTTGTATCCTCAATTTCATCAAATATTTCCATCAGAGGTCAGAAAATGATTTTAAAACCCAAATAGGGCTGGGCAGAGGGCTGCCAGTAAAGTGCTGCTGTGCATTTATGAAGCCAGGCACCCATCACCAGCACCAATGCAAAAATCCCACAATGGCACATGCCTGCAATCTCAGTATGGGGGAGGCAGAGTCAGGAGCATCCCTGGAGTTTGCTGGCCAGTCAGTCTAGCCAAATAAAATTCAAGTATTTACAGATGCTGTACTTGAAACAACAGTGGTTCCCTTGATGGTGAGAAGTGCTAAAGTGAAGGGGTCACAGCACACTAGGGTTGTAACAAGGTGGGGATTGGTTGTGTGATCCAAGTCTCATTTCTGTGGGCATGTGTGTCATTTGTGCTCAAGTGTCCATGTATGCCTTATCTATAGCCAACACTCCACTAGGGTAACTTAAAACAAAATAGGAATTTATTTACAATAGCAAAGATGTCAAAAATAACAGGAACAATATATAACAAATCCAAGAATTATTTTATGAAAAAGGCAAACAATATATACATGAAACAAAAGATAAAAACAAAATTCATAGGGCAAACTTAATTTTGACCTCCTAAAAAGTTGTAAAATGCAGCAAAATGTCCTTTAATTGAATTACTTTAGTAACTCTGGGCCAATTAAAAACACACAAGAACACACAATTTTCAGTCCTTCTCTTTACTTATCAAGTCTCCCTACGTTTGAGGAATGCAACATTGGGGGCTATGTAAGAGTAGGAGATACAGGCTGTCCAGATGCACACTGAAGGATGGACTGAAGAAAGCCAAAGTCTCTGGATTCTAATATACTCTCACTGTGCCATCTCTAGCTGCTTTTGATGAGCTTCTTGACTACTACACAAAACATCACACTAAGTAATCTTTTGGTTCCTCAAGTGCTCTAAGATCACGTTCACTAAACTTGAACATGCAGCACAATCACCAGGGGAGCTTGTTGAAACAAGCTGATGGAGCTCATGCCTTGTCCCAGTTCACTGGGGACTGGACTAAGAGGGCAGACTACCTACCTCGCTGACAGGCATTAGTCTGACATAGATCCTCTTTAAGATGCTGACTGATCTTGCAATTCCTTACACAAATGTAAGATTTTTGCAGGAAATTAATACCGAGATCTCCGGTGACAATAGGGCGGCATATTTTAGCAGAATGAGTGAGATCAGGTTTTCTCAGACTCATGACTCACTGACATCCACCATTCTCATGGACACGTACCTCAAGTTTTGGTTATTTGTCACCTCATCTCTCTTAGACCAATACTGGTTTCTAGATTACAGAATCTCATTGCTAAAATCAAAAGTGCTGTACATCTCTGAGGATTCCTGACTTTTACCCAACTTGCAATTTTCACTACTACAGTGACCATCCTCCAAGATTTGAATCTACTTGAGGCCTCCAACCTGGGTACAAATGGGTAACTCAAAGGTAGGGCCTCCGACTAAATGTGTTACGAATTGATAATAAAACAAATCTTAAGTGCTTTCAAAACCCACTATATGCATGGGTAATTTAAAATAGGAATCAGAGATGCTAATAAAACAAACCATTTACAAAGATAAAAGAAAAAATGAATTTCAAGGACATGCTCATCAAAGGACTCACCAATCACCTCTTAACTTCTCAAGGTTACTTTCAAATTCACAGGACTGAAATATCAGTATTTGCATCCAAGTCACAAAATTCAAAGCAATCAAGCATTTTGCATTCCACTGCTGCATAAAAGGAATTAAGAAATAGGGGGATGAAAATAATCCACTGCTTTTGATGTTTATTAAGTTTACAAAAACTGTACATTTTCTTTCTTAAGAAAAAGCTTTAACTTAGTACTGGTATCAAATAGACTGAACATTCGTTAACAGGAAAATATTCTGATTTTTATTTTTGCACGTTATTCTCAAGTACACAATTACAATAATGTCACACATCCCCTATATGATTTTCTTTTTATGTATTTTACTTTTTTTACAAAGTATACAGAGGGAGGGACATACAATATTTAATAGGATATTTCTACAGAACAATAACTTATATTATGTCCTTGTAAAAATCTGTACCTCTTTAAAACATTTAACTGAAACATCCTTTTTAGCTTTGCTAATCAAAATTGTTTTAAGAATTAAAACTAGGTTGTAACTAATGTCAGTACATAACAGTGACTACTTCATTTTCTTTTTATACAGACACATTTTATATTCACTTGACCAAACCCTTAAATACCTTTTAAAGGCTTCAATATTGTGCTTTAAAAAGAAAAGAACTGCGTGTGGTTCCAGATTATGTAAAGAGAAATATAAAGTGTGTAAAGTGTTGTGTTCCTTATCTTTCAGTTTATTTAAAAAAATATATGTTAAATAGTCCAATCATTTGTTCTGTACTGATTGAAGATGATTTTTAAATTTAATAAATTTCAATGTTAGGTGTTTACATTACTTCTGGGGAATATAATGAAGTAGATTTTAAAAGTTCTCACAAAAAAAGACAGCTTTCAAGAATAACAGGGCAATAAAACAAATCATAGTCGTGATGTATTTTTAAAGCACATTGCGGAGGCTACAAAGGCAAAAGGGTTCCCTATTGGATGGAAAGCCTAGGGAACCTATGCCTTGGCATTGACTGGCATTGAGGATGGAGTTCATGCCAGCCTTAAGAATTAATTTGATTTAGAACTAGACTAAATCAATCTAGCACTTCAGAGGTTTGCCAAACACCAAATACTCAAGACATCTAACCCCAAAAAATATAACTTTTGAATACAAATCTTGATGACAAAGGATGGAAGGTAAAAACTAACGGCACGAAAGGGATGGAGCACCATAATGAGGCAGCAAGGCAGCTATCGAGTGGGAAGAAACTTCTAAGTCTCCCGTGATGTGCCAGACCCGTGTGCCAATAGCCAATTCCAGGGACTCTAGAAACTTGTTTTCCAAAAAGACATCTTAACAAAAATCTTAATATCCAACTTATTTTTACAAATTTTCATCCGAGATCAGACCTGTATGTTACAAATTGCCAGCTCTCAAAAACAAAACTGTGAAAGACTTGGTAAGGATCCAAGTGAGGCCTCAGACTGTTCACACACTTGGACCACACCTCTATCATGTAATCCAAGACAAGCGAGTGTTAAGTTTTTCAAGTTAACTAAGAACTAACAGAGCAGGCTCAATTGGCCAAATCTAAGTCCTTATTAGCACCCGTTCTCTGGTCCATGGAGCCATCACTCCCTTTCTGTCCCCCTCGCTTGGTCAGACAAGAGTTCTCT
Organism: Rhabdomys pumilio; assembly: GCA_030674055.1. Classification (NCBI taxonomy): domain Eukaryota; kingdom Metazoa; phylum Chordata; class Mammalia; order Rodentia; family Muridae; genus Rhabdomys; species Rhabdomys pumilio. The sequence continues at coordinate 74,868,343 of JANHMN010000005.1, read as the reverse complement.
CTCCAGCTTATCAGAGAGAACTGGGGGGATTCATGTCTGGATACCCATTAGCTTTTCAGAAAAATATAAAGGCATGGAGTTGAAACTGTATGAAAACATTGTATCTATAAACATCTTAACCTCTATTTTTCAATTATTTTTCAATTACCAAAGATATTTAAAAAGAAAATACCTTTACTCTTTAAAAATACTAGTGTCCTTATTTTCCTTCTAATTCTTCACCTGAGTAGTCTCTCTGAAGAGCAAGACTTACAAAATGCTCTCTCTTGCATCCCTGGATCTTTCATGTTACTGTAAATTTAATACTTTTCATTATAGATTTTAAAGAACTACTACTGGGGGTTGTGTGTATAAGTATGTAAAATAAGCAATACACACAGATACATGTTACATATATATGTGTATATATAGATAGATATATATAATTCAGGGTACATTTACATATATAAAGTTGCAAAAGATCCTATGAGCCACAATTTACCCCTAGGAGATTCCAAAATGCAGTCTTCAGTTAAATTTCATTTGGAGCACACAACCATTCCAAGACAAAGCAGCACAGATAAAATAATCAAAATACAACAAGATCAAGCAAAAATTTCCAACAAGGTTTTCTAAAAGTTTACTACACTGACAAAAGATGTAAAGAGTCTAAAGGGGAAAAAAAGTATATTTTCTCCACTAAAAAGGAAAAAAAATCAGAAAGCAAAGTAAACACAAACCCAGCCACTGCTCTTTTATGCAGCAATGCCAGGGACACATGAAAACTTTCATTGTCATACAGTTTACAATACTAAGCAAGACAAGTAAATGACTTTCATGTTACGATCATGAGACCTCACCATACAAAACCTCCCATTCCATTAGATGTCTCTGACGATTTAATTGTGAGAAATTTGTGAGACAAAAAGTCCACATGAATCCTTTCAGTTACCAATGCAGAGTTACCATGAGTTAACTGGTCTTACAAGAGTACCATCAAGGTAAGCAAGGTAAATATTTTAAAATAAATATAAAACTTCTAAGATAGAAAACTTCAGTATAGAATCAGGGATTATTTTAGTAAAAGCAACTAACTTGTTGCTGCTTTTTCCCATGTATTAAACAAACTGAATAGAATTCAGAACACACTATTGAACAAAACGTAAAAACAAAGAGTCAACTAGAAGCAATAATCCTATTTGTACACAGCATAAATCAATATACAGTATAGTATGTGAACAAGACTGATTGGCTTTTAAATGAATTTTCTGTTTCAAGACCAGTTTCTCTACAAACAGCTGTGAATAGTACTGTTAGGGCAGGCCAACTTCTTTATGATGTCGCATTATGTGCTGGTTCTTTTCCGAGGGTCTTCGGAATCCTTTCTTGCAGTACTCACATCGGTGAGGATAGTCTTTTGTATGAATGGAGATAACATGCCGCTTAAAGCCTGAGGCATCTGTAGTGCTATATTCACAGTACTCACACTGATACACTTTCCGGCCACTGTGGGTCTTCATATGCTTTTTAAGCTCACTTTGTTGCCGAAATCCCTTTCTACATCTCTTACACCTAAATGGAAGGTCCTTTGTATGAACAGAGAGAATATGGCGACTTAGTACAAACGGATCTGCAATCTTAAAGTCACAATGTCTACACTGGTGCATTTTTTTACCCTTGTGGGCAGCCACATGTTTCTTGAGTTCTGAAGGCCTGTGAAAGCCTTTATCGCACATGTCACACTTATGAGGATAGTCCTTTGTATGAACTGAAATTATGTGTCGCTTCAAATCACTTGAGTTTGAACTCTTGTGGTCACAATGCAAACACTGGTGAGTTTTGCTCTCCTGATGGATAAGAGCATGTTGTTGCACCTCTTTGGTATCTGAGAAAGTCAGAAGACAAATGTCACACTTGAATGGCATCTCTTTACTATGCTTAGTTTTTACATGTGTTTTCAAGTTAGAAGAATCTGCGGACCTGTATTCGCAGTACTGGCATTCATAGGGCTTTTCTCCAGTATGGATTCGCATGTGCTTTTTGAGCTCGGATGGATGACGGAAACCTTTGCCACACTCTACACAAATGTGAGGAAAATTCTTGCTGTGGACTGCCAAAAGGTGGCGATTCAATAGGCCTTGTTCAGCTGTTTCATATTCACAGAACTTACACTTGTGCATTTTGTTGGCTCCTTTTTCCTTATGCACCATTTTATGAGTAAACAAAGCCCCAGCATGAGAGAAATGCTTTCCACACTCATCACATTCTATGGCTTTCTCTGCCTTGCTGGTTAGCTTGTGGCTCTCCAGGTGATTGTGTAAACTTATCTTCTTGTTGGTAGTGTAATCACAGTCAGTACAGCGGTACTTTTTCTTGGCAAGGTGTTCAGGATGGTTCTTCATATGTCTTTTCAAGAAACCTCTCGATTTAAATTTCTTGCCACAAATCATGCAAGGGTAGACAGTCAGAGGATGTCCATCTGGGCCAATAATTATTGCTAAGAAAGGAAAGGAGCATAAGTGATCAAAACATGATTTAGTTTCTTCAAAAGTCTGAATGTGTCCTCTGAACACTACAGTCAAGGACTCCTCATTTGCCCACAGGCTACACATTCTTGTCTCATATTCAATCTAAGATACATGACAACCTGGCCCTAAGAACTTGGACTGCATTAAACTAGTCTTTTCCATTTTAACAAAACTCGGTTAATAAATATGTAATTTCTATTGAAAAGTGAGTAAGCCTCACCAACTTGGAAACCTGTGGGAATTATTCATATAAAGTTTTTAGTTAGAACTCCTGTTTTATTAAAAAACATTAATCCATGTTAATTTATAATAAAGCTTAAATATACCAATAAAAGTCTTAATGTGCAAATTGGTATATAAGAAATAAGCTACATCATACAAACTCAAGTACTTATTGTATTGCTCTGTTAATTACGTCCATTCTATGTGGAAATAATCATTCTTTAATTATAATGCTTTTTTTTTTTTTTTACCAAAAATAAACTGCCAACATGGATAAAAGGATTACCTTTCATTTTTACACAATTCAAGTTTTGAACATTCTTTATCCTTCTTTGATCCATTTCCCACTCCTTTTTAATCAGTAAAATCATTCATGAATATCACTGAATTCTGAAATTCAATACACGAAAGCTACATATATATAGTCTAGCTACTAAAATGTCATCACGATACCCTGTGGATGCATACTAGCATTTCCTGAGAGCTTGCGGAGCACGCTGCGCGGGGAACTTGCGCGCCCTCACCTGTTTGGTACTGCCTGGAATCAGGTCTTCTCCTTTTCTTTGGTTTTTGTTTAGCCAGTCTGCCGAGGCCAGCAGACTCATCTATGTGCAAGAGGGCACTTGCAGTGCCATTCCGGTTTTCAATTCCATCAGAATTATTACCTAACAATGTGTATTAAAAAAACAAAATCATACAGTATTATAAATTATAAAGAATTAAGAATTCTTTATTAACTACAACAATGAAAAGCCATGATACTCATGAATGACAGATATACCCCACTCTAGAGTTTTATGAACACACTCATTATAGTAAGACCACTGGAAATGTCTAGCTTCCAAAACTAAAACATGCGTCAGAATTTTCCCCCATGGGTCCCAGGCTATTTCCCAAGATTTTAAAGCCATGGACCTGATACAGTTAAGCTGAACCATTCCAGCTTATACATCATACAGTATATTTTCTTCATGTAATGTAAACAAGAAGAAATGCCTGTTGAAAGTCAGGACAAAAAGTAGGTTTATAATCTTCCTCTGCTCTTGTTCAAATCAAATAATCCTTATACAGTGTAACATTCCAGATTTCTAAACCTAAAACCACAAAAACTGATTTTCAATCACAAATTCATGTCCAAAGATTGGCTCTGTGACTTACCGTAAGCAGCTGCCCACGCAATTGGCATGAAGGTTTTCATTTCGTTGTCTTCCACTTGCTGTTCATGCACTGCAGCTGCGGCTGCAGCTGCAGCATCCTCCTCTCCAACAATCACTTCCATATAAACTTCATCGGCAATTTCAGCAACATCTAAAGTCAAAAATTATATCAACTTTTCTAACCAGGTTCTCAGAGCTCATAGGAAAGATACTTTCATTTGAATTCAGCTAATATGCAAATAGGAAGAAGTCTAAACATTACCTAGAATACAGCTTTTGTAAAATAAACACTCAACAAACACTTGCTAAATGACTCTTTTCTTGGTTTTCACCATAATTTAGTTTTGAAGTAGCAAACACTCTAAACATACTTGAGTCAATAATGGTTCCCTAAGAACACGGCAGCATAATAATTTCTAAAATGATGCCATTTATTTCCTTCAAATACTGACCATTAAGAAGAGACAGAGAAAACACTTAGGAACACATTTACTCCCACAAAAGACCATCTACTTACTCAGTTCTTCTTCTTCTTGCTGAGAGTCGTTAACAGTCATATAAACCATCTTTTCCCTGGGAACGCGAATACCATTGTTTGGATCAAGGAGTTCAACTCCGTGCTCATTCTCAGGCTCACTTTCAACGATGTCTACAGTTCCACCTATCAAGGAAGGCAGCAGCTCTAAGAATGTATTTTAAAATTTCATTTCCACTTCTTCCTTTTTCAAACATATTTCTCTGATACTATGCTAAACTCATTTATCTTCAGAAAAGACTTCACATCTTTTCAGTCTCAATAACCCAAAAAAAAATTAGACTGAAGCTCTGCTCAGCACTGCTCACCTAAGTCATCTTCTCCAGGATCAGCTTTAAAAATGTACACCTTGATGACTTCAGGGCAAGTGCCATCCACTTTACAAGGATCAATTTCTGTTTCGTTGTCCATAGTCAGTCCAGATGAACCGTCATGTTCTATTTTACCAGCATCATCCACTAAGCAAGCAGAAAATACATCTCAAGTAATAATAGAAAATGCTTAAACAGAAAGTTACTGTTTGACTTCTGCTAACAAACATTCTCTTTCACTTGAGTCACATAAAATTGGATGATTTTAACCTAGACAAGTAGACGGTTCAATAAATACCCTTCTAAAGACTTTTAAAACTGAGATCAGATATTTAAAAAAAGTATTATTCACACAAAAAAAAAAATGCTTGGTAGCCTAGAAACTGTAAGTAAAAGGATGTATTTAGCCTTTGCTAAACACAGGTAAAAGGATTCCTACATTTAAAATAATCTTTTAATATTTAAGGTGAAGACCTTTAAATAATCTTCTAGTAGAAAATAAAAAAGCATGGTCTTCATATGAATATTTCATCAACTCTACTTCATGGTTACTATCCTTAAATATTATTTGATGTGATCTATTTTCACCAGAATAATACATTTAAAAATAAAGAAAGCATGACTGCCAAAAAGGATAGGGAATGGAAATTCTAATTCAATCTGCTTAAAACTTATAAAATGCTGGGCTCAATGGCACATGCCTTTAACCCTAGCATTCAGGAGTGAAAGGCAGGCAGATCTCTGAGTTCCAAGGCCAACTTGGGTCTACATAGGGAAACCTTGTCCCACCAAAAAAAAAAAAAAAAAAAAAAAAACCAACCCAAAACTAAAACTAAACAAACAAAAACCTTGTAACATATCTTATGTAAGTAACACATATATACAACTTTCACTTGTGACTTTAAGTCAAGGTCCTTGACTTAAATACTGCAATATATAAATTCAAACACACTCTGATATGCCAATCTATCCTCTTGAAAGACAAAACAAGAGGAACCATAAGAAAAAGAGAAGAGAGAAACAAAGCAAAGAAGGTAGAAGATCATAAAGTGTTCAACAGCAATCTACACTTCTAAAAGCTTTATAGAAGTCACCAAAGTAATCAGTGTTATATATGATTTAGAAAATAAAACACAAGAAAAATGATGTCAAACACACTCTAGATCTGAAAAAAGACCAAAAATGGAATGGCCATTATTAGTAACCTTATATCACACATGATTTAGGAGCATCTCTGGCAACACAGAAAGCATGGAAAAGGTTAATAAAAACTCAGCGTATCATAAAAAGTTAGACTTATCAATGTTAAGTCTACTACAGAGACATGACCTGGAATGTGGTGGCACAAGTCTTTAATTCCAGTACTTAGGAGACAGAGACAGGCAGATCTCTGTTGAGTTCCAGGCCAACATGATCCAGAGTGAGTTCCAGGACAGCCAAGGGGCTGTACAGAGAAACCCTGTCTTCCAAAAATGAACAAACGAACAAACAAACGAGAAAGGAGGAGAGGGAAGGGGGAGGGGGGAGGGGAGGGGAGGGG
>JANHMN010000005.1:74818113-74861671 GCA_030674055.1 Rhabdomys pumilio | reverse complement strand
GAGGGGAGAGGAGAGAGGAGAGAGGAGAGAGGAGAGAGGAGAGAGGAGAGAGGAGAGAGGAGAGAGGAAGAAAAGGACGAACCATAAAACTAGCTCTAGTGGCCCAGCTTGCCCCCAGGTAAAGGGAAATAGGTCCAAGGCCTAGAAAAAGAGACCTTATGGCCATCAACAAACCTTTCCCTTTCTCTTTTTAGTTTTCTTCTTGGTGTTCTCCCACATATATTTGTTTTCTTTCTGGCTAGACATTTATGTTTTACTCAATTCATCAAATGGTGAATTGTAATTGTATATTATTAAGACCTTAGGTTAGGTAATGGGAAATACCAATAGGACAGAGTAAGTCTGCACTCCAGTGGGAGAACAGACAAGTAGTCAGATGGCTACTTTTAACTGGAATAGATGTAACTACTGTTTACTAAGTACTACTTACAATAACCTTGTGAAGCAGAGTACAGTACTGTTGACATTTTACAACAGAGCAGATAGAAGTCTAGAAAGGTTGACTATTTGTAGTTACACAGAATTTAAATCTCAAACCACATGAGTTACTGTGTCTGTTAACTTTTGGTCTCTGGAGTTTGAGATGGATACTTGCAAAGCAATTACATTATATCAAAAACTAGTGAATGGTATCACTACCTAAAGATGATTTTTTTTCCCACCAAAATGAGATTTACATATGCATGACTCTTTAGGCAGTTAGTATTGCAAGCAAGGCTAGATGGTTGTGGTTCTGATCACTTTTAACATTTTAAATTCTGGATTATCTTTTTGTTGTTTATAACCAATATTACTTAAAGCAAGATACAACTCATGGTTGTGATGTCAAAAGTCCTGTCATGTTCTCCATCAGGTTCAAAACCTGCATTTACCTAAGCAAAATTCTTATATACAGACACACACAACAAAACAGCAAAAAAAATTTCAAAAATGGCAAAAATATACTGACATGTGTCAACCTGATTTCTTACTTACCTAGACTTAATTAAGACCGATTTTTTTTTTAATCTTTGAAAATGATCTCTTTAACAAAACAAAATAAAAAGGTCAGGCATGTTGACACATGCCTTTACTTTAGTCCAGCACTCAGGAAGCAGAGGCAGAGGCCGGTGAATCTCTAAGTTTGGGGCCAGCCTGGTCTACAAAGTTAGATCCAGGACAGCCAAGGTTATACAAAGAAAATCTATCTTTAAAAAAACAAAATCAAAGATAGCCAGAGTTATACATGAGACGCTGTCTCAAAAATGACTAAAACACATGTTTATGTATATCTTATTTTTTGATAAATTATTTTGCTTTTCCTTGAGTCATTTAAAGTAAGTGAAAAATGAAGGTGCCTTATGGAGAGAGAAAAGGCAAACACTTGTTAACTCACATTATAGGAGGATCTTTAATAAGACGTTCACATAGAACATGAAAGAGGACCAACATCCAAAATGATGGTGCTTTGTTGTACACAGACTGAAAGAATGAGAAGGGCACTAACTTCATTCAGGTAAAGGACAAAGTACTATAAAGACAAGAATATGGAACAAGTATGGAAGGACAGACAGCAAAGTGTGTCACAAGGTATAGTGGGGAATATAGCCCAGTGCTAAACTGAAGTCAGATCACAAAGGCCTCCTACATATGGCAGACTTGATCCTGGAAAGCTGGAAGTTTTTCAATCGAGTCAGACATCAAAATCTCTTGGGGAACTTGAGGGCAGGTATGAGTCTCTAGCCAAGCAATTTTACATAATCCAAATATAAGGACATAGGGCCTAGAAAGTGAGAAAAGAGGAGATTGATTTAGAGGAGTCGTAAAGCCCTAACCCTGACCAGAGGCAAGAGAGCATCTGCTCTAAGTGATGAGAAATCTTTAAGCCATGATGAGATCAGCGGTCTATTACTATACCATCTTGCTGGCCTTGACAACGTGGATGGGCTGAATTCGATTAAGGCACAAAGCAGGGAGAGCACTTTTGAGTCTGCTGTAGTAGATGGACAGGCAACAAGGCCTTCAATAAAAACAACAGATAGTAGAAGAAGGAAGAGGGCTAGGTTGAACACCTACTTGGGATGAGCAAGACTTGGGGATTTGGCTAGTACACTATTTTGAGAAGAATATGACAAAGGAACCAAGTTTGATTATTAGTGGGTGAGAGTGTAACAGAAAAGAGGAAAAGGAAGAATCTTTTATTCATTTGTTTAAGACAGGTTCTTACTCTGTAGCCCAGCAGGGTATGGAAGTCTTGATATGGCCCAACCTGGTCTTGAGTTTGAAGCATCCATCCTGCCTCACCCTCAAAAGTACTGGCATTAAAAGTCCTGTGCTAGGCTATCAAGATGGTTCAGCAGGTAAAGGTGCTTGCCATCAAGCCTGATTTTTATCCCTGGAAGCAAAGAATCAACTCCTGCAAGTTGTCCTCATATTGTGGTACATGATATATACATGTGCCCAGACACAAACACAGAAAAATAGAATTTCAAAAGAAAAAAAATCAATAAAAGCATGTGCCAACATACTCAGCAGTGAATGGTGTTTTTGTGTGTTTGTTTGTTTGTTTGTTTGTTGTTTTTTGACACAGGGTTTTTCTGTGTAGCCCTGGCTGTCCTGGAACTCACTCTGTAGACCAGGCTGGCCTCGAACTCAGAAATCCGCTTGCCTCTGCCTCCCAAGTGCTGGGATTAAAGGTGCGCCACCACTGGCCAGCGGGGCACTTATTTTTAAAAAGCTCAAGAGTGATAAAGTTGACCTAAACTTTGAGCAAAGTTTCACAAACTGATACTAAGCAAGGCACTAAGAAAGCTGAAGCTACATAATGCAAAACTGTCTCAACAATCAAAATTAAAACAATAAAAAAATGGGCTAAAGAAACGGCCCAGTAGTTAAGAGCAATTCCACCGGACACAAGTTTGATTCCTAGCACCCACATCAGGTAGCTCACAACTGCCTGTAACTCTAGCTCCAGGGGATCCAACACCCTCTTCTATCCTCCTAGCACATAAGTAACACGCACCCAGACACACACGTTTAGAAAAGTTAAGAAAATCATTAAAACAAAAATAACCAAGCAACAACAAAAACCCCACCTGATTTTAACTGGTACTAAAAAGATGTCCTTCTGATTCCAAAGAGCAAGGCCAGTTTTGACATGTTTGCTTGTCTGTCAGGACCCTTATAAAACCTTCAATGACTGGAAAACCTAACCATTTTAGAACATGCAAAATGTCATACACTCACCTATTAATTCAGAGTTTTAAAAAAATTGCTTTCATAAATAGATGGGAAGATCCATTTCAAATAAATACACTGACTTCCCTGATAACAGCCATTTCTATTATTATACAAAAGTAGAATTTACATTCAGATTTTCACCTTGAGAACCTGCCCTACCTACTCAACCTGGGCAATTATTCTGAATATAAAATATTACAGAACAAATTTTTTTAAGAACACTTTGATGGTCCTGTTAAGTATTCAGAATTTCACTGTAATTTTAAAGCTACTATTAAAAATGAAATTTCTAAAACCAGACAAAAAAGTTTCGATGAAGTTGAATCATCCCATGTATGATTTCTGCCTAAGTGTCTTCTTTAGCAGTCAGGAGAACTAGTACGTTAAAATAAGGCTTCTCCAAAATAGCAGTGCATAATTTTTTTTAAACTAAAATTACTTCTAATAATACCATTTGCATTGCATCTTGCTATTTCTTTCATGTTTCTATGGAAGTTTTCTGCTTCCTTTTCCAGATAAAGAAACCAAGGCTCCGAGATGGCGCATAACTTGGTCAGAAGTCAGCTAGTGAAAGAGACTTGAAAGTGCAAGAACATGCCTGTCTTTAAAACTCAGGCCTTATGTTCACCTCCTAGGAGTTATAAAAAAAATGTTTAGTGTCTGAAACTCAATTATTTAAAAAAAATTATCAACAATCCCAAGCCACCCAGGGATTTTCTCACTTTATTTTTTGTATTTTTTTTTTCTATTCTAAAAATTGAAACTAGCAAATCATCTTCTCATCTTGCCTAGCATTTGACCTAAAAACTGAAATGAAATTTTGGGGAACAATCTCATTACTAATAACAAAACTATAGCAAATATAAGCATGCTTTATAGAGGTCCAAGGAAGCCTCAATAAACCCATCTGAAGATTGAAAACTAGGAAATGATTACTTACAGTGACAGTAGATACTATGGCATCAAACATTACAGTACACTAAAGTCCATAATCCATTAATTTATTGTAGATGTATGATTTAGAATTGCCTACACAAGAATATTCTCCCTCCCTCTCAGAGAGAGAGAAAGAAAATGAATGTGTGTCTATTTCTTTATAGAGATACAACTTAGGACCAACTCTACCCATGAATACCCATAGAAACAATTTTGGATGGAGGAGCAAAAAGAAAAAAAATCTCTGAACAAGCTTTAAAGATGAAGTTTTAAGGTGGTTATAATAACAATGTTCTGTATACTCAAAAATCACTAAAGAAATAGATTTTAAGTTTTATCAAAACAAAGAAAATAAATATGTAGAGCAATGCAACTTTATTGTCCAATGTAACCATTCCATAGAGTTCCTCTACTCACTTACTACAAAACCTTTGCCATTCTTAAAGGTCTGAAGTCAATATATTTATGTTGAAATACAGCTTTATGAACTATCTTTGCTAGAAGGTAGAAACCAAGAAAAAAAAATCACTAACAATTTCCAACACATTACAGTGGTTTAATATATTTTTTCAAAAATAAAAATATTTATTTTCTAAGTAAGGATTGTTTAATATTATCTCTCTTTACTTTGAATAGATGATGATGAGAGGGGAGAAAAGTTCAAAATGGCCTGTACAATAGATAACACAAAAGACACAACCAAAGCTAATACCTCTAAATCTAATTTTAAAACAACCTAACTACCTCATTATAGCAACAGGACAGGAACATGAGCCTACATACCTGTTTAAATTAAATGTACCTTTGCTTTCTTTGAACATGTATCATTTAACAAGAATAGAGTGAATATAATATTGAATATATTTAACATATATAAAATGTTAAAATATACTAAAGTAAGTTTATTTCTGTCCATATTTACTTTTTCAGGGCCATTAATACTGACTTCAATCAGAACCCTAGGACCTAAAAGACAGTTAAATAAATAAGATTTTTTTTAAAAGTCTGAATTCTGCAATACTACACTTGGTAAACTGGTCTCAATCACAACTAAACTTATCTATTTTAAAATTTGTCTTCTAAAGGTGTTCTTCTAAAAGAGCAATAAAGGCCAAGTCTTACTCCTTAGTAAACTCTTAGAAGGCCAGAAGGGTAAAAGCCAAAAGGACAGAAAGCAGAAAGAAACCAGAGCGCTATCTCCTTCACAATCTGGGAGAAAGCCAACTATTTCCTCTAACCTTGGTGCTGGGTTGTCTAGTCTTGTTATAGAAAATCTGGCATTGGCATTTTAAAATAGTGTTTTGGGCCAAGATGGCTTAATGGGCAAAGGCCACCATCAAAGCTAACAATCCATGTTCTATGCTTGGAACCTGCACAATAGTAATTGTTACAGGATATTTGAACCTATTTCTTGTTTGGATGTGGCTCAGCCGTTAGCACACACTTCTAATCCCTCTGTCTGGAATACAGACATACCCTTAGTACATACCTGTAATCACAAACAATGAAGGTGAAGTTAGTTTATAGAAGGAAGCACCCATGTTTGAAAATAATGTCTAATTGAGTGACAGAAAAAGTGACGAATCAGAAAAAGATTTGACAGAATAGGATATGCCCAACACTCAAGAGAAGAAAGAGAGGAAAGGGAAACTACTTAAGGGAGAGACCGACAGTATAGGAAGGAGAGAATATAGTACAGGATACAGTAGAGTTCATGGAGAATATACCAGAGAGTTGAGAGGGAGAAGGCAGTTTTACCGGGAGAGTTTTATAGAGACAGACTGAAGAAAAGAACAAGCTAGACACAGGTAAAAAACAGAACAAGCCAGAGAATGAGGAGCCAGAAGATTAGAACATTCTGCTCAAGTTAGTATAAGGCCAAGTAGAGCCATTCAGGACAAGAGAGAGAAGCCAGATTGAATCAGTCAGCTTGAAGAGGAGTTTTGAGACAGAACAGCTGAGTTGACCAGCCAGTCAGAGAATAGAAAGAACTAGAAAGGGTGAGTTTATTCAGCAGTAAGTCTCAGAGGCTGAAAACATTCTAGGCCTAGATTAAATTGTATGGAGGCTAGAAGCCTTCATGACTAGACCTAGATTAGCCAACAGGGGCAGTAAGCCTCCCAGATGACAAATACACCAACCAAATAAAAGATACTTTTACAGGAAAGAACAGACTTCTACAAATGTCCTCTGATCGCTACACAGACACCATGGCACAAGCACATGTTTATATGTGCACATACAAACAAATAAAATGTATTTTTAAAACTAAAAGAGCTGGAGAGATGGCTCAGCAGTTGAATACTTCTTGCTCTCAGCTCCCAGAATACTAACAGCCACCCATAGCTCCAGTTCCAAGAAACTGATGTCTTCTTCTGACCAGAGTGGGTACCAAGCACACACATGGTGTACATATATGTACATGCAGGCAAATACTCATAAAATAAAAATAAATCTAAAACTTTTAAAATAAAATGAAAGCATTTTTATACTAGAATATCTTACTAATGAACTGAAGTCTTCAGCTGGCTGCTCAACTCACTTCCATCTATCGTAGACATTTATCGAAGCTTCTTAAACTAGCCCATGTCCATCAACCCTTTACCACTATCCAACCTTGTGCTTATTCTTATTCTGTATTGGTAGAGGTGATTGTTTATATATTCTTGGCCCAGGGAGTGGCCCTGTTGGAGTAGGTGTGGCCTTACTGGAATAGGTGTGTCACTGTGGGTGTGGGCTTTAAGACCCATGGCCTAGCTGCACGGAAGTGAGTATTCTACTAGCAGCCTTCAGATGAAGATGTAGAACTCTCAGCTACTCCTGTACCATGCCTGTCTGGATGCTGCCATGCTCCTGTCTTGATGATAATGAACTGAATCTCTGAACCTGTAAGCCAGCCCCAATTAAATGTTATCCTTATAAGACTTGCCTTGGTCATAGTGTCTGCTCACAGCAGTAAAACCCTAAGACTGTAGAAGATGCTTCACAGGAAAAACAGCTGTGACATTCAAACATTCCTCTAATCTGTCTTTAGAGAAGATTCTCATTCCTACTAATATTTTATCTCTCTACCTAAGACACAACTACTGTGACCCTAAACACCAGCCCCCTTCCTCTTCTCTGCATCTTATTCCACCTATTAGCCTTCCTTTCTCTATTGTCAAACTGGCCCTGTCCATTGATTTGTCCCTGTACCCATAAGTATGTCTGAGATACATTCACCATTTCTCTAACCAGCAAAAGCCATACTATTGCCTCCTGTCCCTTGACTAACCAACCATAATGGCTTATACAAAGTGTTTTCCCCTAATTTCACTTTCACTGACTTCTCAATCCATTATAGTTCAATTCTTCCATCTCCTACCCACTCATTCGTGTGAGTGAATCTAAATACCAAAAACATCCTTATTGCCTACCAAGAATCTTCCCGAAGTGGTGGACATGGTTAAGGTATTCTCTGTATCCTAGATAGTGTTGAAAAGACTCAGTTTATTACCTTGTCTTCTGCAAACCTTTCATTTTACCCCTCCTCTTCTTCCTCCTCTTTGTCTTTCTAATGAAACCTTGTCTCACACCTTGCAGCCTAAGCTAACTTCAAATGCCTACATCATTTTATATACAAAAGATCTATACTGGCACTATGTTTTCAAGTTAGCACACAAACTAACAGGTTTCCTTATGGCATTTTCATATACATGTATAATACTGCTATTCACCCACTCCCTCATGACCCACCATTGCTAGTTGCCTTCCTCTCTCCAAGTAGTCCCCACTTCTGCTTTCATGTCATATGTACTCCATTTTTTCTTTCCCTTCCCCTTTCCTAAAGAATTCTTTCTTGGGACTGGAAAGATGGGTCATCGGTTAAAAGCACTGGTTGCTCTTACTGGGGAACCAAGTTCAATGCTCAGCACCCACATAGAGGCTTACAATCATCTGCGTCAATATACCTCCTTTTATGGGAATGTGTTACACATACATACATGCATGCAAAACATTCATATACATAAAATAAATCTTTAAAAAAAAAAGGGTGTTCTTCCTCCCTATCAGGGTGGAGGCTCATACCTTTGATCCAGGCATTCAGGAGGCAGAGAGTTTAAGGATCTCTGAGTTTAAGTCTATCCTGATCAGTTTCAGCTTCGGAACAGCCAGGGCTACATAGAGAGACCCTATCACACACAAAAAAAAGTTCTTCCTCCCTTCTTGTGGTCCCTTTCTACTTCCTTCTTCATTCATTTTATTTGTAAGTGCTCTACTTCCATGTACACCTGCCTGCCAGAGGAGGGCATCAGACTCCTTTTACAGATGGTTGTGAGCCACCATGTGGTTGCTGGGAATAGAATTCAGGACCTCTGGAAGAGCAGCCAGTGCTCAACCCCTGAGCCATCTTTCTAGGCCCTTCCCTTTCTACTTTTATGATCCATAACCTACTCCATTCACAAATTTCGATCTATAATGTCAGCATGAGAGAAAACATGTAGTTATTTGTCTGAGTCTGACCTAGTTCGCTTAACAAGATAATCTCTAGCATCATACATTTCCCTGCAATTATTTTATTTTTTTCTCTCAGCTGAATATCTACCACTTTTCTTTATCCATTCATCTTCTGGTGGACATCTAGCTGGTTTTATTTCTTAGCTATTGTGGTGCAGCAGTAAACTTTACCATGTAGGATTCTGTAGTATACTGACTGAAGAGTCCTTCCTTAAGGTAGATACCCAGGAATGAATGAATGAATGAATATATATAAACATTACACACACACACTCAAGTCAATAGTAACTACATCACATAACATACTTAACAATCTTTCTCTGTAAGCATCCTCTAGAAAACACCAAACACTTCTGTGAGATACTTCCTATCTTTCTGTTACCTAACCCATTTCTCCACTCTCCAAAATGTCAAATTTGTATTTTTAACTGCCAAGAAAACAAGTATGAGACTGTCTCCAACAAGGAAGCACCTCATATTTTTAGCAAATCCTAAATCATTCTTACCTCGCAAACCTACTGCCTTTCTTGAATGATTATCATGACCCAATCTTACAAGCTAGAAATCTTAGGGTCAAACACCAGTTATCTTTCTCCATCCAAGTCCTACCTAGCTAATCTGAGACTAAATCTCATCTATTTTACTTTCTAATCTCGAGTTCAGCTCTCCTCAATCTACTTTGGGATATTTATTGTTGTTTTGGTTTTGAGACAGGTTTTCCTGGCCCTAGAACGCAATCTTCCTAAATTCTGGGATTACAGAACTACACTACTACACCCCAATTTGAGGTACTCTTTCTTACATATGAACCACTTCAACTGTCTATCCTACTGCTACAAGGATTATCTTACAAAATAAACTTAAAACTGAAATAAGCTACATCACATATCCCCTTGCAGACCAGCAAAAACTTAAAAAGAAAAATATTACCTTGTGTTGGTTAGAATATTAAAAAAATAGATAATCTCATAACACAGGAGGACTTTGAGGTAATATAACCAAACTTGTAAATATGCATAATCTTTTCTAAATTTTTATTATTGTATGTATGTCTGTGTGTTTATGTGAAGGGAGCACATGTGTGGAAGAGAGGAAAATTTGGGGAACTCAGTTCTCTCCTTCCACTGTGGGTTCCAGGAACTGAAATCAGGGCACCATCAGGCTTGTGCAGCAAGACATGAACACTTTTGCCTGCTGTGCCATCTCACTGGTCCTAAATGTGTATACCTTAGAACCCATAATTCTACTTCTGGAAATTCATTACAAGGAATGAAGTACAGAGATGTCACCACATCTTATGTTTCTAGGAAAGGCCGAGATGGAAACCACACATGAACACACACAGGCACACAAAGAAACATAGCTACCTTTTTATAATACATGTGATATGCATGAGTACATGTACGTGAGCGTGTGTCTGCGTGCGCGTGTATGTGCGCTCATTCATTCCCACTAGTCTACCTAGCCAGCTTGTCCCCAAAGAACCTGCTTCTTTGCCTCCTGTCTAAGGATCACTGTTGGCCACCATGCTTGCCTGGCTTTTACATGGTTTCTAAGGCTTCAAACTCCATTTCCCACACTTACACGGCAAACAAATAATCCAATGAGCCATCCCTTCAACCCCCCAACCGTTTGTAAAACATAATGTCTTCTACTCACCCATACCCTTTTCCTTCATCTTGTAAAACTAAAAACATCCTTCACAAAGGTGGGCTACTCTAGTCTCCACAGGAATTCAGTCACAACTCTGCTTCACTCTGTAACCTCCTTCCTACAGTAGACTATAAGTCTTTCCCTCTAGCAATTATGGCTTTCTCTACTTTATGTATTTAGGACTTATAACTGGAGCACCTACAGCAATGTGCACAAAGTCCTGCATATACATGCAGAATGAAGGGTTCCTTTTTACAAAGACCATTTACTTCAAAAGTTCTATCATAACTTGTTGAGATGTTATTTTATTTTGCAAGTCCTCTTCCCTCAGTCTGTTGAGTGCTGAGATTACAAGTATGCACGTACCACCACACCAAGGTGAAAATATCTCAATAACTTTAAAAGATGGTTTCCTATAAAATGCTGGCAGACTCCATTATATGGCATACTAATTTCATGTATGAAAACAACTAGGCAAGTTTATAAATAATTTACCAGTCCTTATTTATGGTAGTTTAGTGCCTTAAGGAGTAAGACTTTATATTGGGTTAGAACTATAGTCTACCTATCCTAGAACTTGATTATCTGAAAGTAGTACCAAGAAATGTTATAATAAGACAGCTATTCTACCAGATGCCAACTTAAAGCATTTGGAGGAATGTCACCAAACACCTTAGTTTGCTTCAGTGCTCTAATAAATTCATCATGCTTGAAATAATCATGTTACAGTACTGTTCTTTCCCATCCTGTTCCATAAAAAGTACTTTTCACACAAAGTACAGTAAGTATTAATGTACATACAAGAACGTAAGTTCATACTTCAGGCATTCTCTGAGCATTAGCTTGTTTCCTGTACCTATAAGCATACAAGAATATAAGTAGTTTGGTCATGTGTCTTTCCAAGTTGTTTGAGGACACTAAGGAAGGCTGGGAACAGCCTAATAATCAGACCCTTCATGATTTCAAAGTTACAGTCTGTCTTTCTGTAACTGAAGAAACCCTCTATTATACCTTTATATATAAACAAGTCAACTATTTCACTCTTCACAATTTTCAGTTACCTTACAGACTCTAAACTAAAACTCACCTTTACAGAGATGTATGTTGTTTTGTTTTGTTTGAGACAGGGTCTCACCATGTGTAGCCTGAGCTGTCCTAGAACTCACTATATAAACCAGGCTGGCTTCAAACTCAGAGATCTGCCTACCTCTGTTTCCCAAGTGATTGATTAAAGGTGTGTATCACCACACCTGGACAAGGTATTTTTATACATTTCATTTTAAAGGACACTCAGTTAAAAAAGTTTCACCCTTGGTGTAAGTAAGTTAGATAAACAGCCTTCAGAAGTACCTGTGAGAAACACTATACCCCCAAACTTACAAGAGATCATAAGGTAGTCCTCACAGTTGTTTTTTTCTTCATCCTGCTGGTTCACAGGGATCCCGTTGGCATCTATGACTGCTTCGGAGGCACAGTCTGCTACCAACACTTCTTCCGAGACAACATCAGCGGTCAGAGGATCTGTGACAATTTCTGCTTCTACTACACTATCATGAACCACATGTTCAACGTGACCAACGTCAGACACATGTATAGATTCACTTGTCAAGACATGTTCAGGCATAGATATTGAGGCTGAAGTAATATCAGAAGCTAAAACATCATCTGGAACTGTGCAATGTGTTAAAGAAACTTCTTCAGTTACATCTGAATCCAGCACTTGTTCAGGGATGATGACTGTTTCAGATACATCTGCTTCGTCCATGATATCTGTACACTGGACATCTTCTATAACAACATCCTCAATAACATCTTGGATTACAACTGAGTCTGGGTCATCAGGAACATAGTTATGTACGGTTATGTCTGAATCCACAACATCTGACACATAAACCGTTTCTTGTACTTCCACAACAATTTGATTACCATCCATGTGTGTAGCACCAGCTCCTAAAAAAATAAATGAACTCATAAATAAGTGTGGTAGTTTAAATAAGAATGGCCCCTGTAAGCTCATATATTTGAATGTTTAGTCACCAGGAAATGTTTGAACAGATTATAAAGATTAGGAGGTGGAGATTTGGTGGAGGGTGTGTGTCATTAGGTTTCAAAAGCCCATGCCAAGCGCCAGGCCGAGTGTGCATTTGTGTGTGTGTCTATCTCTCCCTCCTAACCCTCTGCCTGTGGATCAAAATGTAAAGGTCTTTGCCTATGGATCAGGATGTAGCTCTTGGCTGCTACTACAGCACCTGCCACCACGATGATAACAGACTAAACCTCTGTAACTATTAACAAGTCTCCAATTTAAATGCTTTCTTTTTTAAGAGTTGCTTTGGTCCTGATGTCTCTTTCTGGCAACAAAACAGTAGCTAAGACAGTAAATAAATAAAATCATAAATTTCAGCACTAAATAAATATTTCAACCAGCAAAATTATTACTCAATTTCTCCCAAGATACTATAGTAGCTTCTCAGTTTTCTTAAACATTTAGATTCCCTTGAACCTATTTTTAAATAAAATTAGAAAGACATTTTTTTAGGACACTCTTACATATTCATCCCAAATCAATAGATAAGAAAAAACTATGAAACAATTGAGACAAGAAAAATTATTCTCGACAGTAAAATTCTAGGCATGCTCATTCAGTTACTTAAGGCATGGTTATAAAAAGTAAAGTAACTATGGGTGGCAGATGGGTCAGTTTTCTTTATTATATGTGTTTTGCATGTATTTCCTTCTTGTTCTAGCTCCCTTCCCTGAACTTGTAATTTTTTTCTTATTTACATCTTTCCCATGACTCCATTTTTTTCTTCACTTCCCTTACATCCTTCTCCTTTTGCTCTGGTATCACAAACATTCTGTATCTAGGACTATAGAATTTTAGAATTTGACCTCTATTCTGGGACATAAGAAGACCAGGGCATAAACAAAAATAAGAACCAGAAAATTTGGTCTGTCTCTGTTGGCAGACAGTGAGCCCAAGTGCCACTGCTGAGGGGCAGTGGGGTAAAGGCAGGTAGTAGAAGGAATCTACCCACAACTTGAACAGAGTACTGGATTCTTTCTGGCTGCTTTCCTGCCCTCACTCCCCAAAGAAGCTCCTCACAATACAAGAAACTCTATGAGAGCTCATCTTAGTTAAAAAAGTGACAGCAGATGAAATCAATTTTTGTCTAAAGAGACTAAATGACTTAACCAAGATCATTTTACACAGTATATGGTATGCAGTTAATACTGCTCTCAACAAATGCTGCAAATTGAACAAATTATACATCCTCATGAGAAACACAAAACTGCCAGTCCACAGAACAAAGAAAATTTGACAAGTCTCAAAAAAAAAAAAAAAAAAAAAAAAAAAAAAAAACAAACAAAAAAAACACCTCTTCAGTAGATCAATGCTTCTGGTTGGCTTTCAAGAACGAGCTAAATTCAAGTAGGTACCTAATTCAATCAGCATATTCCTACCCAAACACTCAATAACAAAACAAAACAAGAAGAAAAACAAAACAAACAAAAACTAGCCTGGCCATGGTGGAGGCCCACACCTTTATTCCCAGCACTCAAGAGGCAGAGGCAGGTGGATCTGTGAATGAGGCCCAAGTTGTTTTAGGATACAAAAAGAAACTCTGTCTCAGAAAACCAAAACCAACCAAACAAGCAAAAATATAAATCACAGATGAGGGTTAGACAACACTTAATAGTTTGCTGACCTTGAACAAGTCAAGGAACCTCTGGGTTTCCATTTCCTCATCAGGAAAATGAGAACAATAGTATATGCCTTGCATACTTCACAAGATTGTGACTATCAAATCAGAGTATATGGAAAATGTTCTGAAAAACTTAAATGACATAAATACAGAGGTCCTGACAGATTTAGTGACTTGCTGAGATAAACAAATACCTTAAGTGCTCATCAGGACCAAAATGAAACAAGTCTTTCACTCTGCCACTCAGGGCATTAGCTAGGTTTCGTTGTCACAAATAAGAGCAAATACACAGTGTACTTTTCTCCTAAGTTTCATTTCTCGTCCAAGAACAATAATTATGCTTCATGTTCTAATAAAGAATTATAAACTATCATTACCAAAAGAAAACCACCGAACTTGAAAGACTATCCTATGGAAAATGGTGTTCTCCCCTTCTAAGTATTTAACTTTCTGATGAACTTGTTATTTAATATACTACAACCTGATCATTGAGAGACCAATGAAAAATGAGTTAATACTTTCTAATGAAGACAGTTTGGCTGTACCCACTTCAATGTTACACATTCCCCTTGCATCCCCTGGGCAGTAAAGCAAGACTCTTTGAGGGACCCCATGAGAAGGATGTAAAAGGAGTGTCAGGACGCAGAGGGCCCTGGGTTACACTTTACCAGTTGGGTGATAGAGAACATGTGTATCACACGTGAGCAAGAAGATAATAACTAAAAAAAAAAAAAATACTAATAGGCTGGTATTACTGTTGTGCAAGACTGAATATTCTTTATGTAAAATGCTTGAGACCAGGAAAGTGGCACACACCTGCAGTCTTAGAACTCAGGAAGCTGAGATAGAAGGATAAAGAATTCAAGGCTCAACCTGGATTTTAGAGACTATCTCAAAAAACTAAAACAAAATGCTTGAGAACAGGGGTGTTTAGTATAACAGACTTTTCACCTTTTAAAGTATTCACACATACATAATGTATTATTGGTAGAGATCCAAGTAGAAATGTGAAATTCATTTCTTTCATACAGGCTTTATATGTATAGTCTAAAGGTCATTTTACATAATACTTGTTCATATGCATGTGCCTTTACTTCAACCCTTGACATGACGTGAGCTGTGGGATTTTCTTTCTACTGTGGTGTTATGGCAGTATTCTTAAATTTGGGGTTTTGGAGCATTTGGAATTTTCAGACTGATACTCAACTTACACTGACAATATTAAAGCTCCTTATGAACAGGTCCAGTTGTTAAGAAGGGAATGATAATGTGCTCAATTCTCCATTTCTAGATTCTGAAATTCCAACATGACTAACAATGTGAGAGTTTAGCAATTGGAGCCACAACAACCTCCCAATTTGGTAGATGAAAAGTACAGCAATCCAAGTCATTATACCTGTTGCATCAAAAAATGTGTTTGGTGCTTGTGGTTGTAATTCAAGTCCATCTTCATCCATGGCCTTTAAATTCTCATCAGCCAGAACACCTAAATCAAGGGAAGCCAGTATTAGTTTTGGTATCCTTTTTGAATGTCACATTTTCATTTCTAAAGGACTCAAGTTTTACAATAGACGAACATCTATCCAACATAAACATATAAACTCAAAGGATCACCTTTATCCAAGCTCATTTTAAATTGAGATACATGCCAAGTACACACCTATAATCATGGTATTCGGGAGGCTGAGGCAGGAGACTCACAAGTTCAAGACCAATCTGAGCTACACTGAGGGTTCCAAATCAGTCTCAGCTACATGATAAGATAATGTCTAGTGAGGCTCTGTCTTAAATAAATAAAATAAAAATAAATTCAGAGCTGGGTAGTGGTGGTACGTGTCTTTAAACCCAGTGCTCCGTAGGCAGAGGGAGGCATATTTCTGCGTTCGAGGCCAGCCTGGTCTACAAAGTGAGTTCTAGGACACTCAGTGCTAACCAAAGAAACCCTGTCTTTGCCGGGCGGTGGTGGTGGTGGTGGTGGTGGTGGTGGTGGTGGTGGTGCACGCCTTTAATCCCAGCACTTGGGAGGCAGAGGCAGAGGCAGAGGCAGAGGCAGGTGGATTTCTGAGTTTCTGAGTTCGAGGCCAGCCTGGTCTACAGAGTGAGTTCCAGGACAGCCAGGGCTACACAGAGAAACCCTGTCTAGAAAAACCAAAGGGAAAAAAAAAAAAAAGAAACCGTCTTGGAAAAAAATCAACAATCTTAACCACTGAGTCACTGCTCCAGATCTAAATGCACTCATATTGGTAATTAATTGTTCACATATTAGGTGGAAAACCTTCACCCTAGTTGTAATGGTACACACCTTGTAATCCCAGAATTCAGGAGGATCCCTAAATATTCAAGGCCAAACTGGGTTACTTAACAGGATTTTTATGTGTTCCTCCCCCTTCCCCAAAAGCCTTAAGGATCAAGATATAGATATAGAGCATTTTTAGGGCTCTAGCACTGTCATCTGAGTAAGTCACATCATCCTCCACTTGATTACTGAACTACTTTTTGTTTTGGTTTGGGTTTTTGTTTATATAGTCCTGGCTGTCCTGGAACTCACTCTGTAGGCCAGGCTGGACTTGAACTCAGAGATCTGCTTGCTCTACCTCTTGAGTGCTGGGATTAAAGGTGTAAATGACCATTGCCCAGAAACTAATTTTTTAAGGTTCAACTAAATTCATTCTGTCATGGAAATTTTCTGTGCAAGTTTATGCATTACTTCTCTAAATGTATGCAGTCTTTCAAACACTATATTGATCACAGAATCACAAAGTACATGATTATAGTTAACGCAATTGTAGTAAGCACTTTTCTTAACCCCCTAATTTATGCAAGTTCAATTTTCACAGTGTATTTAACTCTTTTGACCAAAGGTAATTAGCACTAGCTATGAAATGATTAAAAAACCAGTAAGTTTATTTTTAGCACAATAAAATAAAATTTCTACCTTTGAAAATCTGAAACCATGTTGGCTTAGACTAGTAAGATACAGTTTACAAACAAATAAACAAAAAAAATCAACTTATGCCCTGAGAAAATTGGCAAAGCAGGAAAAGGCTTACTAACAGATTTTTGGATGCTGAACCCAGAACTTCCTAATGCCCCACTTTATCCTCCTCCCTTGGGATCTTGAAAGACATCCCGATGACCTTAATTCTCCTTTTTCTACTTTAGCCAAAACCAACCAACCAAATAAACAAACCCTTAACATATCAAGTAATGTACTACCTAATATTATTTGATTAGTATTTCAAAAGATCAGACATCACAGATTTTATTTGCCCATGTTCTAAATACTGCAGAAACCTCCTCATTGGTCTCTACTTTCTAAGCCAAACTAAATGAAACTATTAGACACATCTTTCTTTGGCTTTTAATTCTTTGTTAGTAAATACTATATGCTTGTGAAAAATTTTAACACAAATGTAATTTCTCTAAAGAATCATTTCTCTGTTCAAAGAAGGTTCAAGCTCATACTATCTTAAATTCTAACTCCAAACTACCTTTTCATCACCTCTCACCACCACACATGCACACATATTCCAATAACAAAAATGCCAGAACATCCCAACCCTTCCCTAGTACACTAGGGCCCATCAGTATTTCTAGTACTCAAAGACAGACAAGACAAGATTGCCAAATTCTAACCTGGCTACACAGCAAGATGGTTAGATAAATAAACAAACAAACAAACAAACACAAACACACACACACACACACACACACACACACACACACACACACACACAGAACCTAACCTCACAAAACACACAAAGACCTACCCTCTGCACAGCTCTTCCCTTGCAAATGTCCTCCCCCAGAGCTCCAACATATACACAATGCTCTGGAAATGTACCCTCCCTACTCAGAACTTCCAGAGCATGTTATCTTTCTTAGTAGCCTTGCTAACCACTTGCTTAATGTATTAAATTGTATTTGTATGTACTGAATTCATGCATGGTCATATAGGTAGGTGGGCTTTGGTATGCATACAGAGGCTAGAGGCCAACTTTGGTAGTCGTCCTTGATTGCTCTCCACGTTGGTTTTGTTTGTTTTCTAAATTCTTTTTTAGGTTTCCCCAAGGCTTTTCCAAATATCCTTCCTGTATTTATCCCCATCCACTTCTTCCAGCATCTCTAGCTAAAGCTCCCATTTTCGCCCTGCCCACTGTCTACTACCCTGGCTTCTATGGTTACTTCAGGTTATACACAGAACACTAAAGATATGATTCTAGGACCCACACTTCCACCTTATTTTTTGAGGCAAGGCTTCTTACTGACCCCTTCCTGCCTTGGCTAGGCTGGCTGGCGAATGGGTTCCAGTGACTGGTCTGTCACCACCTCATCCCAGATTTTATGGAACTGTTGAATCCAAATTCAGGTGCTCGTGCTTATCCAAGAGTCACTTTACTTAAAGACTCAGGCCCCTATATATCTCATTTTTATATGCTTAATTCTACATGGGCCTTAGGGAAATATCATGAGAAACTCAAAATTACATAATAAACATTTTTTCAATGTGCCAGCAATTGTTCTATTCATTTCCAAGAAATAGCTATGTTTGTGGTAAGAAGATTATTTGAAATTACAACAAATGATGGCTAGATTAATAAACAAAAAATGGTTTAACCATGAAAATCAAGGTGTATATATGCTCTAAGCTGTCACTACTACTCCCTCAAGTCACCTCTGGATATAATTCTTTTCCCTTTCTAAAAAAACACAATCGCAAAATGATAAATGTTATCCTTCTAAGTATAATGAAATGTTACATGAAATTAAGCCAACTAAGACAACAAAAAGGATACATACATTAAGGTACATCTGTCAAGTCTCCCTACATAAGACTAATTCCCATCAAGTCTAAAAATTCTCCACTTATAAAGCAACTACTTTACTCAGCTCTAATCTTCCTTGGCTTTTCTATTAGACTCTGACAGATAATCAATTCCACTGATTCTGAAGTTCATTCCAGTCTATTTTTCGAAGTGCTACCTTAGTTCCCTTCTCGATACAGCAGCCACCCTGACTCCTCTCACATCACAACAAAGCCAGACCTCAGTCTGGTACACTTAGTCCTTTCTCTTACTGTTTTCTCTCTACTCCCCTGGCTTCAAGTATCATTTGTACAGACCACCAAAAATCTACATGCTCAGAGCAGCATGTTCCGCTTGCTCCAGACTTATGACTCTTTTGGCCACTCTCCTCTCTTTCTCTTTCTCCTTCTCCACTCACAGTCACATCTCTGTCAACTACTTCTCCACAGGACTCCTCAGCAATCCATCCCAATCCTTATTATCTCCAGTCTTATTACTGTCTCTCATCTTCATACTTCCTGATCCCTAAGGCATGAAAATAGCCTCTTAAGTGGCCCTGCTCCTTCTGCCACTCCCATAACAAATGACTAGGAACCCTTAACAAGTTGGAGCCAGTATCAAGGTCTGAGGTATTACTGCTATCCATGGAAGACTAATCTTCCTACCACTGCTTTGATCAGGGCACTCCCCTAGGCTCAGAACACTTCAGCAGCTCCCCAACATTCAGAGGCTCTACAATATGAAGTCAATATGCCAGGACAGAATTATTTGTTGTTCTTCTCATCTTCTTATCTAACATATTATCTAACATATTCTAGCAAACATGGAAGACGGCCATTACAAAACTCAGTCAAGTTCAGAAAAAACAAAATTTGTACTTACAAGCAGAAATGACTATGCCTAGAGCTTTGCAACCCCTCTTGGGTTAGACTTGCTAACTCCCTCTGACAATGAAAATGAAACTGTGCTATTAGAATGGAAACTACTTAGGAAAATGGGATCAAGTAAGGGTGGTTAAAAGGGGCAGGCCAACAATGACACAGAAGTGTGTGCACTGGGGAGCAGAAACCAACCCCCCCACAAAAAAAAGCTAGACTAATAAACAGAATGCTTCAGAGCACCACAATGAAATACAGATGGAAAAGTATCATTGTTAGTGCTTTTCTTAAACATTCTCGTAACACCTCTGAGACTGTCACCCCAATTTGGAAAAATATCCCCTCCCAGTACAAAAGTCATGATTATGAAAGAATTCAGAATGGAAAAATTAAGTATTAAGGGAAATATTGAACTAGGAGAAACCCAGGAAAATGCTCCCCAAACTTCCTTTCTTCCACTCTTTAAAACAGGGCAACATAAACCCCACCAAATCAATAGGAAAAGCAATGGTACTTCATTTCTTAAATTAGGAATTTGGGATAATTTACTTGTTTTATATTTCTGTAATTTTCTTTCTGGAAAGAAAGACAGGGTCTTGCAATCCAGTTCAGGCTGAACTCAAATGCATGGCTGTGTTCTATTTTTGTATACCTATACACTTGCTTGACTGCTCTTAAGACAAATTAACAGGATTCTTAGATATTCACATTGCTAATATGCAAACCCACTTTTTTGCTTATGGTCCTCCAAAAACCTTGATTTAATAAAATGTATTGGCTGACTAGTCTTTTCACTGCACACTCAAGAGAACAAATATGTATTACTTAAGATAGACGAGATGCTTCAAACTTCACGAAGAGCAACAAAAGCAAATCTATCAAGAATTATTTTCAGCCAGGCGGTGGTGGCGCACGCTTTTAATCCCAGCACTTGGGAGACAGAGGCAGGTGGATTTCTGAGTCCGAGGCCAGCCTGGTCTACAGAGTGAGTTCCAGGACAGTCAGGGCTATACAGAGAAACCCTGTCTCGAAAATAACAAACAAACAAAAACAAAAAAAACAAAAACAAAAAAAAACAAAAAAAAAAACCATTATTTTCAGAAACTGAAACTGGTGAAAATTTACAGCTATTAAAATCTAATTAATATCTTCCCTCTGAAGTTAAGAATTTGTTCCCAAATTTTGCCATGTTGTTCAATACTAACCACCATTTATTTCTCTTAGGTTAACACTCAAAGTCAGGTATTCTTTTTATTTTTTGAGACAGTGAACTTTGTAGCCCTGGCTGTCCTGAAACTCACTCTGTAGACCAGGCTGGCCTCAAACTCACTTGCCTCTGCCTCCTGAGTGCTGAGATTAAAGGCGTGTCAGTTTTTAATTTATTATTACTGAGTTTTTACTTATGAGTAGTCATCAGTTTTTTATTGTCAGTTATCATCAGTTTTTCTTTATTTTCACTGCAATCACTCTAACAAGCACTTTTCAACTCACACGCACACCCAGTGGGCCCTTTATCAAGATTTCAAGAATTTTCTTAAACAAAGAACATTTTCTTGGATTTTTGGCACTAGAAACTCCAAGGGCCTTCAACAGAGAGCAAATGTTCTACCACTGAGTTGAATCTGAGCCCTCTTTTTCACTTCTTGAAGCAATTTCACTAAGTTGTCCAAACCAGCCTTTAATGTACCCTATCATGCCAAGCAGGTCTTTAACTTTCTATCCTTCTGCCTCTCAGTCTTCCTAGTAGCTGGGATTACATATTGTGATGGTTTGTATGTGCTTGGCCCAGGAAGTAGCACTATTAGAAGGTGTGGCTCTGTTGGAGTAGGTGTGGCCTTGTTGGAGTAGGTGTGTCACTGTGGGTGTGGGCTTTAAGATCCTCATCCTAGCTGCCTGGAAGCCAGTCTTCCACTAGCAGCCTTCAGATGAAGATGTAGAACTCTCAGCTCCTCCTGCACCATGCCTGCCTGGATGAAGCCATGTTCCCGCCCTGATGATACTGGACTGAACCTCTGAACCTGTAAGCCAGCCCCAATTTAAGGTTGTTTTTATGAGTTGACTTGGTCATGGTGTCTGTCCATAGCAGTAAAACCCTAACTAAGACACATATCTATGTCATAAGGTTCTTGCACCTATTTTTTCAGAACTAGAGACTGATTCTAGCTAGACCTAGTCCATGTAGGGTTAAGTGCTCTATCACTGAGCTTTGACCCTAGCTCCTTCCATTTTCTGTAGTCTGTCTTTTTGTTTTTGAGACAGGGTCTTATATGTAGCAAAGGTTAACTTGTAACTGGTGCAGGCCAGGCTGGCCTCAAAGTGGTGGCAATTCTGCCTCAAACTCCTAAGTGTACTCTTCTGGCTTCTCTATCACTCATAAGAATTTCTTTTTTCTTTTTCTTTTTTTTTTTTTCTTTTTTTTTTTTTTTTTGTTGGTTTTTCAAGACAACGTTTCTCTGTGTAGCCCTGGCTGTCCTGGAACTCATTCGGTAGACCAGGCTGGCTTCAAACTCAGAAATCTGCCTGCCTCTGCCTCCCAAGTGCTGGGATTAAAGGCGTGTACCACCACCGCCCGGCTGAGAATTTCTATTACACGATAAGTACTCCTAAATCTGTCCTCTATGTCACTAACTTTCCTCTTATTTGCTTTTGAATTATGTATTTATGTTTGTGGTTATGAGCACATGAGTGCAGGTACCAACTGAGGCCAGGTGTGATCTTCTGGAGCTCAAGTTTCAGGTGATAATGATCTGCCCAACGTAGAAACTCAACTCTAGTCTTCGTAAGGTAAGTTGTATGTGTTCTTAACCATTGAGCTCTCTCTCCAACCCCTGACTTTCCTCTTTTTGTATTTGCCTTTCTACAAACTTTTCTATACTGGCTAACATGATTGTCACAAATCAGATCTTCTGTTTTGTTTTGCAAGGTCTCTCTATTATGTTATCTCTGTCTGTCCTTGAACTAGAGATCCACCTGGATTAAAGGCATATGCCCCCATACCCACAGTGAGAGATCCTGCTTTGGTTCCTAAATAACTGAGGGTTTTTTCCATAGCAATCTTTCAATTTTATGGGTGGACAAAATGTTTTCCCAGATACTTCTGAGATCCCAATGGTTATTCTATACCAAACAATATACTGTCTTCCCTCTTATTTCATTTCTCAGTTGGATGTTTTAGACTCTCTTCTAAACTGCTGCTTTTCCTCAAAAGCATTGTTCCTTTTGCTTGTCCACATTTACAGACAAGTTGCTAAATTAGTTACACTGACAGCTGGAAGATTTCCTTCCTCAGCCCCATTGAAAATCTCTGCTTTGCCAAGAAGTGAACTTGCATTCTAACAGTCACAAGCATCCATTCTAGTTTGAGTACACAAGACAAAATATGTAATCAGTCAGGCTTTCCTTTAATGGTGGAAAAGTATTACATCTTCCAGGTCCAGTATCATATCCTGCAGAATGATTATAAGCCACTTAAAATACTGCCCCTTAGCTGAGTCTAGCTGTACAAGCCTACTCCCACTTACTTGGGACATTGAGGGTCTTACTGTCTATAAAGCAAATTCAGCTGAGAAGCAGGGGAGGGAAGGAAACCCCAGCACCTGGGAGGCAGAAGCAGGTGGATTTCTGTGAGTTCAAAGCCAGCCTGGTCTACAGAGCAAGTTTCAGGACAGCCTGGGCTACACAGGAAAGCCCTACTTGGAAAAAAAAAACAAAATGAAATAAAAATTAAAAATAAAAAGAGGGCTTGGAAAATAGCTCAGAAGTAGAGTACCTTGACTAGCAAAAGATCCTAGCTCAATTTACAGTATCACAAAATCAAACAAACCTTTCTTGCCACAACACCCATTTTGTCAATCCACCTGGACTTTTGTAAATCCATGTGTAAGTCAGATAACTTTATGCATTTCCTGCTACAAGATTACCAGAGGTAGACCTCCTCACATTGATAGGGAAATGGGTCAGCTTTAATCATCACCTGACTATGTCCATGGCTCTTTCTCCTATGACCTTTTTTGCTTTGACGTTAGTGTATTTATAGGATGCCACTTTCTGGTATATGGCCACAGATTCACTAATAACTCTCTTGGTTTTTTTCCCCTGACAGATTCTAAATTGCTTTATTCAAGGACAAAGTATTCTAATGAAAAGTAAGTTTCAGGGTTCCTTGGCTCTAGATTTTTACTTAGTTTCCTCAGTATGATTTTGAAAAAAAAAAAAAAAAAGAGCAAAGGTATTTGATATTCTACAGTAAATTTAAAGTCATAATTTTAATGTACCATAGAAAATAGTATGGAAATGTGTAAATAAAACAAAAACATCCATGAGACAGAAATTTTTAAAAATGAAATCACTACTAACAATTATCACTAGTGATAATACAACACTCAACAAAACAAATATTCTTAGACATAAGTAAGTAATCAATTCAAGTCCTAGTCCGTAAGAACAGATTATACCAGATTGCTTTATTTTCAAACAATCCGGCTCACCTCCTCTGTCCAGAGGAAGAGAGAATGCCTGCTGTTGTGAATGAAAGAACCCTGTCCTCCTTCCTTGCCCTGCCCCACTTGGAACTTTTGCACATTTCACTCAGGAATTAAGTCTGAGTTTTTGTTACAGACTAGTTTTTCCATAAAACCATTCTGTGCCAATTGGTAATTGCAAGGTTCTGTTTGCTTAAAGAGTCTGAACTTTCACAATCTATTAAAAATTGGCCCTAAAACGACAAACCTAAAACCTTTATTTTTCCAAAGCCCCTACTCCTGCTCAGATTAAGAGCTGCCAAAAATATCCTCTGAATTTAGCTATATTTGTAAGCTAACAATACCACACTATGTTAAAAGCTTTTAAGATTAGCCTGATGGTAGGAACAGTATACAGGCTTTGCACTTGTTTTCAGATATGTAAAGTAATAAACTCCCCTTTATAAAAGCACTGCCCTTTAAATGCACGCAGTAATTGATCAATCCACTGTTACCATATTCTACTGTTTATCATAATGGAACGAATATAATGACTCTTTTGTTTCACCCTTTTTTTTTTTTTTTTTTTTGGTTTTTTCGAGACAGGGTTTCTCTGTATAGCCCTGGCTGTCCTCAAACTCAGAAATCTACCTGCCTCTGCCTCCCAAGTGCTGGGATTAAAGGCGTGTACCACCACCGCCCAGCTTGTTTCACCCTTTTTAACTTCACAGTGACTAATTTTTAAGTTGCTTTGTAACTTTTGCTGAGATTTTCAATAGAAATCCTACTCACATCTGTTTTTAGCTATAGGTGTACTAGAGTGGAGTATGTAAAACAATAAAGACAGTATGAAAACATACTATAGGGTGGAGATTAATTTAAATTACATTAGACAAGAATACATTACATTAGACAAGAATACATGAAATAAAGCCATCATAGGTGAAATTTTTAAAAAGTCAATTTCCATCAAATACAATGCAGGGTCAAGAAATGTTGGTGTTACTTAAAAAGGGTTCCCTTACACATTTGCTTTGTTCCTGTCATTTCTGCCAATCTTTTCCCAAACTAAGCATTTAATTCATCCCTGGCCTAGTCATTTTGGTAGTTGTTAACTTGAGTACCTTTCTTACAGATTCCCTTTCTCAATGAGTGAAATAAACCTTTGCATAAAAAAAAAGAAAGAAAAAGAAAAAGCTTAGTAGTGGTACCTCCCAACAAGGAGGCAGAGACAGATCTCTGTGAGTCAACCTGGCCAGTTCCAGCAGTCAGGGCTATACAAAGAAACTGTCTCGGGAAAAAAAAAATACAAACCAACAACAACTTAGGCTAGGTGATGCCTTTAAACCTAGCACTGGAGAGGCAGAGGCAGGAGAGAGTTCAAGGTCTACAGAGAGTTCAAGGACAGCCAGGACCACTCTCTCAAAATAAAAACTAAATAAAATCCCTTCTAATGCATTAGAATTTAAAAGGACTTTGAGTTGTTGGTTGGTTTTGCTTTAAAAATTCATTAAATTATTTATTCAGTGTTTATGAGTAGATGCAAGTAAATGCACATTCAAGACCCACATTCTCATGAAAGTCAAGAGCACAGCCATGAGTTAGCCCTCTATTTATACCACGTGGTCTCCAGGACTGAACCCGCAGTCTGCTGAGCAGCAGCCACCTTCACCAGGTGTCATTTACCACTGCTGGGTTTGATTTTTTGAAAAAGGGTCTCATAATCCAATAGCCCAGGCTGCCCTTGAACTAACAGTAATCCTCTTACCTCAGCTTCCTGAGTACTGAAATTACACATGCTAACTACTATATCTGCCTTACATTTTTAATGTAGTCAAACTTGCAATTACTTTACTCAAAGTAATTCATTTCTTAATTTTTTTACTTTTTAAAATCACATATTATGACTTTGTACTTCTTTTTTTTGGTTTTTCGAGACAGGGTTTCTCTGTGTAGCCCTGGCTGTCCTGGAACTCACTCTGTAGACCAGGCTGGCCTCGAACTCAGAAATCCGCCTGCCTCTGCCTCCCAAGTGCTGGGATTAAAGGCGTGCGCCACCACTGCCTGGCCACTTTGTACTTCTATATACTATATATATATATATATACTCTCTATATACTATAAAGAGTTGGGGGTATAGGTCAGTAGTAGAGTGATTGCCTGGCATGTCTGAAACTGAGTTCTATACTCAATACAATAAATATAAACTATGAACATTTATTTATGTTTTCATTTATTATTTTAATTGAATTTCTGAGAAACTATCTCTATATGGTCCTAACTCTCCAGAAACTCCTATATAGACCAGGTTGGCCTTGAACTACCTGCCTCTGCCTCCCCAGTGCTAGGGTTAAAGTCATGTGCCATCATGTCAAACTAACTATAAACACTGTTAATATCACTGTCCTACCCATTAACACTAAAAGTAACTAACAGTGACTCCACGCTATACCTTACCAACATCAATATATGATTTCTATTACTGCTATTCCTAAATACATTATACTAATACCAGTAATGGTCTCCACGCATCATAAACATTGGCAAGAATATAATAGTGGGTCTTTCTATAACTAGAACAATGTTTTCTAATTGGCAGTTGCAGAGTGTGTTTCTATACTGATGTTTTATTAATACAATTAGCAATAGGCTTTGCATATATAATTTAATAAGTCTTTGAGTCATTAAACAAAACAACAGGCTAAATTTGCCATACAAGATGCAGCAATAAACACAATCCAAGCTGACTATCAACAAGTGTTTTTAAACTATACAATCTTTCCCTGGAACTAAAGAATCAACTATTTTAAGGAAGGAATAATCTAAGGGTTTTTTTTCCCCTAAAAAGTATGAAGACAATAAAATACTACTAAAGTAAAAACATAATGATTAAAGTATGGGGAGCTGATACAAAAAAAATGGAAAAATTTCTAAGAAAACTGTAAGTCAATAGGTGGGACATGTAAAGTACCAGCACTTTGTTAGACACAGAGAGGCAGCTCTGTAGTAAAATGCTTGCCTATCATGTGAAGGACCCTAGTACCTAATATTTAATCCCTAATACTGGGGGAAAAAAGAAAGGGAGAGGAGAAAGAGGAGGAAAAAATTAATACAAATTTTTAAAAAACAAATAAAATAGTTGGATATAACCCTTTCCAAAAAAAAAAAAAATCACATTTTTCTCAAACTGTATGAACTATGCCAGAACACAAAGCTTTACCAATTATTTTTACAAAATTTCCCATTTAAAACAAAACCATGAAGCAATTTAACCAAACTAGAAACTTAGCTATTTTGAACTTCAAGTCAAATATTTGTAAATAAGATCTGTCATATAAAATATAATAATAGAGTGCTGTGTTTGATGGTACATGCCTTTAATTTCAGCACTGGATAGGAAGAGGCAGGTGATTTCTGAGTTCAAGGCCATCCTGGTCTGCATAGTGAGTTGCAGGACAGTCTGAGCTACCTAGTGAGATTCTATCTCAAAAAAAGTAACAGTATATATCCACTACACACACAGAGAAACATTAACACAATATAATCATTACAGTGTTAAAGGAAGGAGCCAAATAATGATCAAAATTAATCATTCAAAAAGGAAAAAAGGCCAAGTATGGTGCTGATCAAAATTAATCATTCAAAAAGGAAAAGAGGCCAAGTATGGTGCTGGTCACTTTTTATCCCAGCACGTGGGAGGCAGGGTAAATGTTCAAGGCCAGTCTGTCCTACAGAGCAAGTTCCAAGACAGCCAGGGCTACACAAAAAAAAACCCTGTCTTTAAAAACAAAAACAACAAAAGTTACAGTATGTTTTGGATTTACTAAAATGTATTATATGCTTTTGATCTTATTATAAATTATCCTTGTCCTAAATTTGACAAAGTTGCTAGCTGTTGGTATAACTACAACTGAGTTTTTATATTAGTCAATATTCCCCAACCATGATGTAATAACGTTAGAAAAGAAATGCCAGAACATAGGCACAGTGTACATGTCTGTAAACCCAGCACTTGGGGAAACAGAGGGAAAAGAATCAAGAGTTATGGCTAGCAGCAAGTTTGAGGCCAGCTAGTGCTACATGAGACCTTGTCTTTAATAGAAAAATCATGAAAAGAACAATGTATTTAGAACCACTTAATAACAAAAATAAAGTATCAAAATTATAAGATCCAGTTATCAGAGAAAAAAAATTTCAAATTTCAATCCATGTAGTTCAAAAATCGGTTAAGTACTAGTGAGCTAGCCTCCAACTTAATTCTTTTTAAATGCCAGATCACACAAAATAGAACGAAAGGCACAATAGTGGCAAGAATAGAAACACAAAACATCCATAAAATAAACAGTTTGAAAAATCTGATTAGCACAGGCTAGTTGTTGACAGAAAAATGGAAATTAAAGTCAATTTTCTAATCATCAAGGAAACCTGTATTTTATTTCAGAATATTTGAGAATTTATATTTTTCTAGGAAACTTTGTTTTGTGTAAATTACCCCCTCCAAAACAAAACTCAAAAGCAAAACGGATATACCACAGGAGAAAGGGGGCTATTAATAATTCAAATCCACAATCTACAAAAAAGAAGAAAGCAAGTACAGTTTTACAAATGGAGTCTGTCTACCTTTCAATGATCAGACCCTATGCAACAGACCTGTTTCAAAAAAGAGGGAATGCTCCCCAATTCATCTTACAAGGTTAGCTGGGCAGTTATACGCACCTGTAGAGAGAGAAAGAAAAAACCCAATTAATAGGAAATTCTATGTCATCATCTTGAACTTTCATTTAGACTTACCAAAATAACTTTTAGAATTATTTGGGTAGGGTTTTTAATAGTTCTATACAAATATGCATGCACACACACATGCACACACCTACGTGTAAAAGAATTAGTAGGGTATTTCCAATTTACATTCAGGGTTCTACTGTAAGTTGCTCTTCTAACTCAAACCTGTTCAATTGTTTCTAACAGAACTATTGTGTCAGCAAGCGCTCCTAGTGTAGCATTTCCTAATATACTTTACTATTATCTGTAGAATTTTCTTTCAAGGCAGACCATTTAGCAATTCTGTGTTCTGTTGCACTCTTTGGCAAGAAATAAAATGCAACAGTGCACATATTCTTTAAAGTGATGGCAAAATATAATTATATGCCAGGCAGTGGTGGTACACAATCTTAATCCCAGCACTTAGGAGGCAGAGGCAGGCAAATCCCTGTGAATTCTGGGCCAGCCTGGTCTATAGAATGAATTTCAGGATAGCCAACACAGAGAACCTCTGTCTGAAACAAGCAAACCAATTATAACTATATAGTGGCTCCTGCCTGGAAAATTATATGGTACTATCAATTGGGGCTCTATTTTTAAGATGTTAAGATGTAGGATGGAAAAGTATATTTCAGAATCTATAACATATGGTCACGAGAGTTCAGCAATGTAAAATCAATGCACCATGCTGCTTATAGAAAACAAAATAGAAAGTAAAAGACTAGTATAGGTCTTTTATACAGCTGCAGTGAGCTTGCCTAGCTGGCATGAACAAGGTTATGGAGTCAATCCTCAGCACCATTTAGGGGAGAGGTGGCTGGTAGCACACAATTGGCTTACAATTCCAGAGGCTGAGGGAAGAAAAATCTCAAAATCTAGTACAGCCTGGACTAAAGAATGAATCGGGCCAACACGGGCAAGAATTTGGAAAAACATTTAACAATTAAAAAAAAGGACTGAAGGGGCTGAGGATAGATGTAGTTAGTCTGCTGGCCTAGCATACATGAAGTCCTAGGTTCAATTCTAATCATCGCATATATAGTGCTATCTAAAAAACTATCAAAGAACTTGGCATAATGGTACATGTCTATAATCTTAGCATTCTGGATACAGAGACTGGAGGATCAGAAGGTCAAGAGTTATTCTTGGCTATATATGGCTAGTTTGAGAACAGCCTAGGACACATGAAAGGGGAAAATGAGAGACAGACAGACAGACACAGACACACACACACAGAGAGAGAGAGAGAGAGAGAGAGAGAGAGAGAGAGAGAGAGGCGCAGAGATAGAATAACAGAAGAATACTGGTCTAGCATATATATGTTAATCACTGAGTTTAATCCCTGGCTGCAACAAAGGGGGGTTCTGGGTGGAGGGACAGAGAACAAACAAAAAGAAAACTTGGTTTACAATGGCAACAAAGATTACAAAGATTAGTGTGTCCAACAGAGGTAAAGGCAAATAAAATAAAAATCCAATCATTTTTCTCAGAAATTGAAAATCTAACCCTAAAATAAGTACAGACAAAATCAGCTAAAATCATTTTTTAAAATTGAGCAAGTTAAGACTTAATTATAAAGCTGTCATCAGGAAATCAAGGTGGCAGTGATAGAACTAGCCCAACAGGTCAAGAAAAACAGAAAGAGAAACTAAAAGCAGATGTGGAACCAATGAGGTGGTTCAGTGGGTAGAAGGCACTTGCCATCAGGCCTGACAACCTGAATTCAATCCCTGGGACCCACATGGAGGTGAGAACTGACTTCTGCAGGTTGTCATCTGACCTCCAGACACATCCCCAAACATGCACACAGAAATAAATAATGTGATTCAAGTTTAAACAAATAAAATTAAAACATGTGCGGATGTATGTAATGTAGTATACCTCAGGGAGACAGACTGAAACTATCTGAGAAATACATAAAATAAATGAGATCCCTACATCACCCAACCAGAGGAAAAATGCCAGATGAAAAAGCACAAAGCCAGGCACTAGTGGCATGTGCTGTTAATCCCAGCACTTAGGAGGCAGAGGCAGGCAGATCTCTGAGTTCTAGGCCAGCCTGGTCTACCAAGTGAGTTCCAGGACAGCCAGGGCTACACAGAGAACCCCTGTCTCAAGAAAAAAGAAAAGGAAGAAAAGGAGAGCACAGTATCATGATTACCTTGAAATAAAGAATTTCTAGAGAACACACACACACACAAACACACACGCAAGCACGGGGGGGGGGGGGGGGGGGGAGCACAAGCACAAAAACTGGCTACCTTCACATTAAGACCTATAACACAAAAAATAAAGCTACAAGAAAAGCCAGAGTAGGAAGATACTTTCAGCGTATATACTCACAAATCTTTAAGATCTACAATATAAAAATATCCACAAACCATAAGAAAAGGCAACAGTCCAACACAAAAATGGATTAAGGACTTAAACACAATTCCCAGAGAAGTCAAATGAACAGTAAATTTGGAGAGAATCAATTCAGCCAACTCCAATAGTAACCAAAGAAATGGAAAATAAACATAGCAAGGAAATTGCATCTATACCCAACAGATCGGGAAAACAGAAAAATCTAATCTTTTGGCAATGATCTGGAGAACTAAGCTCAGAAACAGCTGGTTAGAGTGTCAAGTGAAATGCAATTTGGAGTTTTGGCAATCCCAGAAAGCCTGACAATGCACAGGCTTCCTCAATACAACACTGCACTTCTACTACAATCTCAAGAGGGAGAACTGTTCGAGGATGCTCACGGCAGCACTGCTGGAAATTACTGAAAACTGCAAACAGCCTAATGTGTCCCCCATAAAAATAAATACATCAGTGTTTTATATATTAAAATACAGTATTAGAGAGAGCTCGCTTAGCACCCAAAAGGACTCTGCTCTGATACCCAGTACTGCTTGCCCCCTGAATAGTATGAATGAACTACAACAGTAGTTTTCAAACTTTTTGGTTTCAGGAATCTAAAGCTTTCAAAAATACAGGCCCTAAGGAAATTTTTTATTTCATTCATACTTGGAGAAATTTAAATTAAGAATCCAGTATAGTGGCACATGCCTGTCACCTAAGGACTTGAGAAGTTAAAAGCACACTGCCAAGTTTCAGGACCCTCTGGAACTAGAGTAAGATCTTCTTTTAACATTTAAAAATATTAATTCATTAAAAATCTTATTTTATATATAAGCATGAACAACATTTTAGAATGTTAAGTTTTTTAAAATTGAAACTATTTTATATTTCTGCAAATCTAATGACTTACTTCATAGAGGAAAGATAAGATTCCAACTGTCTCTGCACTTAATTATGATATCATGAAATATATATTCTCTAATGCCTGAATAATATTCAGGTGAATGTGGATGAAAAGGGCAAATGACAACATTATGAAGATAATTCTGACCTCATGAACCTCCTATGATACCATTAGGGACCCGGAAGAATCCCTGTAGCACACTGGAAAGCCAATAAATGTTTGATAGTTGGGAGGTGGTGGCTCACCCCTTTTAATCCCAACACTAAGGAGGCAGAAGCAGGCAGATCTCTGAGTTTGAGGCCAGCCTAGTCTACAGAGCAAGTTCCAGGACAACCAGGGCTACACAGAGAAGCCCTCTCAAAAAAATATACATACACACATAAGCAAGCAAACAAAACATGTTCAATATATACAACAATGCAAAATAGATAAGTTAAGACATATAAGGCCTCATATTACTAATAATACATAGCTTTACAATACATTACTTTAGTTATATACATATTAGAACAATGATTGCATGGAGAAAGGAATGGGCTGAAGTCAGAAGCTGCAACACTAGTTCATTAAAACATCACAACAAATTAAAATTTGTCAACTCATTAATACTTACTTTTTAACAATTTTAAAATACTTTATAATTTAAAACTTTAAACAAATGGCCATATTCATTAAGGCCATTTAGTTTCTTTAAAGTGTACTTCCTACTGAGCAAAAAAAAAAAAAAAAAAAAAGGTTTGAAGATTACATGGATTTTTTTAAAATGCTGTCTGGATAAACAATTTGGCAGGAATAAGAGCAGGTTGGCCATATTCCAATCAGATATGGGACAAGGATAGAGGTTACTCGGCACCTGGGTTTGACCTGCTGTCCTAACAAGATAGGTGTGCCTTAAAATGAATATTCCTTGGTCAAAGAACATACGGGATAGATAACTGAATTTCAATAGCTGGAAACTATTCAACTAAACCAAATTTACCGAGGCCAATAATCTAGATAATTGTTTGGGAAGATGATGCTCATATGCTCGGCACTGCTTGGGGACAAATGAGAACCTGTGTCTACATCCTATTTAGAAGACAAAAATACAAACATGTTAAAACATGAACAATTAAATGCTAAAGATGTCCACATTTTCCCATGGAACAAAAAATAACAACTCAGGAACACTGATGACTTTAACAACAGAAAGAGTAAGAAATGGGAGTTGTTTGGGGACCCTGAACTTTAAAAATAATCCTATACTAGTACTAGTCATCCATGTGCTGGATAAGTTTGTTTTCAGCTATGCTAAGACGTGTTAGACACTTCAAATGCTGGATTAGACACTAGATATGTGGGTATGGTAAGAGACAGTGAACTAACAGAGAAGATTCTAGAGAGAGAAGCTTAAGATAAACCTTGAGGGAAATCCCACCATCGGAGACAGAAAAAGCAGTGCGTGAAACCAATCACTTACTTAACAACATTAGCATACAGGAGAAATTTCCTGACTTAGGAATTATTGGATTTATTGAAAGGTGAAGTGGAAAGTTAAAGCAAAGAGAAGACAGGTGAGGTTTTTGTACAATAAGCAAACCAAAGAATACTTATAAGGACAGAGAAAGGAACCAGCAAAGTTGCAGAAGACCAAATTAGGCAAGGCTAATCCCTGTACTCAGAAGTAAAGCCAGCCTGGTCTACTATAATGAGTTCCAGGACAGGACAGCCAGGACTACATATAAGAGAACTCTGTCTCAAACCAACCAAAAAGCATCGACAGTGCTCCATCCCAAAGGAGGCAGGCCAACGTGTATGCAAACAGCAAGGCTAGATAAAGGTAGGGCAAAACTTACATAGAAGGCAAAGTAAAAAGCCTACACAGGGAAAAAAATCAATTATAGGAATAGACACTGACAACCAGATAACTAGTTATACTTTCAGTTAGATTTGAAAAAAAAAAAAAAAAGGAATCTAAACCAGTTGTGGTGATACACATGTCTCAGGAGGCTGAGGCAGGAGAATTGGGAGACTGAGGTTAGCCAAGCTACTTAATGAGATTGGGTCTCAAAGCAAACAAAATTGTATCTTTGATGAGGGTGAAGGATTTCAGGGGCCTGTTAACTGGTTTTTCTGAAGCTTAAAAATCAACTGCCACTGTGCATAAGCATAATTAACACATAGCAGTAACAGTGCTGGGAGACTAAACATCAAGCAATGGAAGGGGAAATGGTTTTTTTTGAAAAAGAGTAAATTGCAAAAAAGAGAAAGAAATCCCCATCTACTAGAAAGTGGGCATGTATCAAAAACTAGTATCTTGTTTACCGAAGACTGACACTAGTGTTCCACTAGTCAGTTCTCCAGACTAGTGGGGTCTGTGACCTTTAAGGTAAAAAGAATTTTGTATATAACCATTCCGGGTGGAAACTATACACTTACCAATCTTCCTAACTATACAACTCGACTCTTATTTCATCTCACTCTTGAATGTCCACTATCTAGCTTTTTACAAAGAACGGCTTAACTGTACTAAGAAACTTAATCTGACACTGTGTATCTATGTGCACTGACTGCTCTCCCACTGACAGACACCCAAGAACTGCATGCAGCTTAAAAGCCTTTTTAAAGACAATTTTTAAATGTGATTTTCTTTTAATTTTTTGTGATTTGGTCTCAGTAAGTAGGATGGCCTCAAACTCACAAAAATCCCCGTCTCTGCCTCTGAATGCTGGGGTGAAATGCATGTACCACCACCACCACCACCACCACCACCACCACCACCACCACCACCACCGCACAGCTTAAGAGAACTTCTTTAATTAAAGTTTACCATGGCCTCTAGGAAAACCACTCTCCCAGGAGCAATATATTTCCAACCTGTTGCTGTCTACGAGAGTGAAGACACTGAGAGTGAATATATAACTGTGAAACACATTTCTCACATAAACATCTAGATAAGTCAAATATTAATCAAAACATTCAGGAAGGCTTGCTTAGCAAATAACCTTAGCCTCTCAAACAAAACTCTCAGCAGATTGCAAAGGGCAGCTGAAGGCCACTGCTTTTTAATAACCATCCCTCCAAACTACTTTTCAAAACTGACTTCCTAAAAACCATCATGGGGACACTTGTAGGTTCATTTCTTATCTTCAAGGAGCACCAGTCTTAATTCTCAACAATGGTAAATGAAATCATAGGAAACTCTACTGTTTACTACAGAAATATCAGCAACTTTGAGCAAAAACGTTATTTATAGCGAGTATAGAAAAGGGAGCAGCTGTCTAACAAAAATGGATCATTCAAAAATGTAATAAAACATTTTAAAGGGGTAATAAAATCTGGCTTCTGACCACTCTTTGTAATTATCATCAGGATGAAAACACTGGTCAGCCTAGCACACAACCTACTTCTCTCAAACTTATCCTAGCCCAACCGAGCTGAGATCAGAGCAGAGACCCAGGTGTCGTCATCCTTCGAGTCGGAGGGCTCCCCGACTGCTTCCCCACGGAGCAAAAGCCCTTACACTGCAACCCACCTTTCCAAGCCTCCTACCTATACTATCCATTTCAGCCAAACAGTGAATACTTGCCGTTCTCCAAAGAAACTTCACCCTTGAAACGCCCTTTACCTGTCTGGACCACCACCTAAAAACACCAGGCTTGTAACCTCAAAATGCCACTTCAGGAACTCATTCCTGATGCTTCAAACGGAAACCCTGCCTCCTTTGAAACCCCACAGTGACTCGGATGTAGCTTTCGCGCTGCCCTTCTTACATTTCGACATTTACTCTTCTACCTTTAAACAACAAACCTCCCACAGCCACCACCTACAAGAATCTCCTTACTCTTTCTTAGCACCTAGCACGGCTAGAACGGGACGCCGAGGTTACCAGAAAAGTTGTGCGGGATGAGGTCGAAAGAACTTTCACGGGGTGGAATTCCACTCTAAAAACCTCACAGACGATCTACCACAGCGAATAAACGAACGCTAGATAATACGTCACGCTACAATGTTCGATAAGAAAATAACTTCCTGCCCCTTAATTTTCCTCAATTAAAAAAAAAAAAAGTATATACC
Source organism: Rhabdomys pumilio (assembly GCA_030674055.1). Classification (NCBI taxonomy): domain Eukaryota; kingdom Metazoa; phylum Chordata; class Mammalia; order Rodentia; family Muridae; genus Rhabdomys; species Rhabdomys pumilio. The sequence goes on along the minus strand of JANHMN010000005.1, from coordinate 74,825,449 downwards.
AAAATTTAAACGCAGTCTCCCAAGAACTTGTTTCCACAAAAAGGATCACAAAAAACTTCCCTCCGATAGTTCGTCTTCCGCTTTCGTAGGATGCCTCCCCCCCCCCACCCATTGGTCAAAAGAGTGGTGAGAACTTTCCCATCACTTTTCTTTCTTTATTCACAGACTCGTGAAAGCAACGATTGGCGGAGAACAACCGCACCAGGGTCACCGTAACGGCCATGTCTACCTCTGAGAAAATAAAGTAATAATAAAATGTCGCCCGCTCCACTACTGCCACCGCTGCAGATCACCCCGAAGCGGTAGCAAGCGTCAGGGAAACGCTCGAAGCCCCGGGGCAATACAGATGAGGTGGCTCTGGCGCCAAGACGGCCGCGATGGCCGCCTGCGGCAGCTGAGCTGAAATACAGCGGAAACAGCAGCCAGTCACGGGGCTGTGGGAGGCTGGGCAGGAAGGTGGCGCTGCCGCCAAGCGCCTGGAATCCAAGTGCTCATCATGGCGACGAGGGCAATGGCCGCCATGGGGAGCGAACACGCCCCTGCGCGCACACTCGACGCCGCGCTGGGGCTCCGGTACCCGTAGCCAGCGCCGCCGCTGCCCGCTCTCACACCCCCCCTCACGGGCTGTAGCGGAATTTTCTCCTCAGACGCCGCCTTCAAGATGGCGGCTCCCCCTCCCGGCAACCCCCTCAGTCGTACCCTGCAGCAGGCGCCGATCCTCCGCCATCTTGTCCCCCGTCCCTCTTTCCCCCCCCTCGCCGATATTTACATAGCGAAAATCGGCCGGGCCGGCCTGCGGCCTTCACCTCATGCCTGCAGCCTTAGCCTCCTCGCCAGGCCTCGCCCCCGCACGGTGCCCCGGGTTGGCCGCGTCGCCCACCCAGGACCCCTCAACCGCCTCCCCAACCGCCGGGCAACACTGCCCCGGCCCCCGCCCGTTTACAGAGCGCGCCTCAACCGCCGTTCTGAACACCCGGGCGCCACCCCGGGCCTAACTGCGGCCTCCTCGGGGCCTGCTCGGCGTCGCGCGCCACGCCGCCCGGCCTAGCGCGGGAGGGCGCCTTGCGGGCCGCCGACCAGGCCGAGACCAGGCCGCCGCGCGCGCCCTAGGCCCTACGGCCGCAGTGGCACCCTGGACTCACCGGACAGTCGTGCGGCGGTCGGCGACGGTGGCGGGTGCTGCAGGCCGGCCTTTCTCTGGAGCACTGGGCCGGGCTCCGGCTGGTGGGGCGGGCGGAGGGAGGGAGGAGGGGCCGAGCTCGGAGCTGACAAAAAGCGGCCCAGCTCCCCGGCACGGGCCCGCCGTCAGCACGTCACGTCACCGCCGGGGAGAGAGACCCAGGAAAATGCGGAAGGATAGATGGGCCCCCTCCTCCGCCCGGTGGGTCTCTCTGACACCCCGGGTTGGCGCCGTTCACGCCCCGCAACCGGGGAGCCCAGTGGCCTCGCTGCGGCGGGGTCTCCGGCGGCCTGAGTTTCCGTGACAGAGCGCCCCCCTTCTTTCCACCTCCGCGCTCCCGCCCGCCACCGCCGCCACACACACGCCGCTGCCACCGCCGCCTCGGCTGTAAAGTCCGCACGAGGCCGTGGTCCGCCGACCCCGTCGAGAGGCGGGAGGCCCGGGCCACCCCCCACCATGTTTGTGGGCCGCAACCATCCCCCGGGAGCCTCCGGGGAGACCTACCGCCTCTCCTCGAGGGTCCTGGCCTGAGGCGGTGGCTCGAGTTGTTGCAGGCCCTCAGACCCCCCTCCCGCCGTAAATGTGTGTGTGTGGTGTGTGTGTGTGTGTATGTGTGTGTGTGTGTTTTCATCCCGGGTGCCTGGGGATGAAGATAAATTTAGCAACCCTCGCCGTCCCCTGCCTTCCCTTAAAAAAAAAAAAAAAAAAACAACTTTGTAACAAAATGAAAATGGGCTTGCCAATTTGAATGGTGCAGGCAAAGTATGGGGGGGGGGGGGGGTTTACCTAGAACAACTACCAAACCCCGTAATTTTTTTTAATAAGCTTTCTGTCAGGATGCCAAATTGGTCTCTTTTTATGTAGGGGGGGACTACATTTTGAAGACGTTAGCACACTGCAGAGAACAGAAATCTTTAGTGGTATAGGAACTACACATGTGTTACACTGGAAATGTATGAATCATAACTTTCATGTATGTTTCAGTAACGCTATACATTGTACAATTATCTAGAAGTTTTTTTAAATAAAATTCTTAAGTCTCTTAAAGATGGAGAAGGGAAAATATCTGATTCAACAAAATATTTATAAACTTAAAAATATGAATTTTGTGGTTTTCTCAGTCCAGATTACATTGTTACATTTTTTCCCCCGAAACAGGATTTCTCTGTGTAGCCCTAGCTGCCCTGAAACTTGCTTTGGAGACAAGGCTGAACTCAAGAGATCTACCTGCCTCTGCCTCCCAAGCACTAAGATTAAAGGCATATGCCACTACCACCCAAGTATGTTACGTTTCTATACTGAATTGGGGGCTAAAACAATATTGCAAGTTACTAGGAAAACGTTAAATCATGTAGTTTGTACATTAATGTAGACTCTAACATGCTATAACTTTTTGTGATGTACTGGTGTACTTGGGGATATAATCCAGTCTGACAATGAATTTCTTGCTTCAGCCTCTCAAGTGCTGGGATCATAGACATGTGCTGGGACACCCAACTTGACATATTGGCAGAGACAATGTTGATAGCTGTTTTCCCATAGTTAAGACATTTTTAAATAACAGAACATAAATGATAAAGCAAATAGCAAAATAGCTGGTGTGAAATGTCTTTAAACATGGACGTTATGTATTTTAATTCCAAGAATGTAAATTGTTGTGTCACACATCTTACAATCATAAAATTGTTTTTAAAGAGGAGACAGGCATGATAACTCAAACCTGGAATCTCCATAATCCAAAAGGGATTTTGACAAGTTTCAGGCCAGACTGTGCTATTAAGTGAGATTCTGTCACAAAAAAAAAAAAAAGGTTGGGGGGATCTCTTAGGTAGAACCGATATTAAGATTGGAACAGAAATTAGCATGGACCCTGGGAGAGGATGGCATACATCTGTAAAGTGCTCCATCATTTTCCCCCTGAGGATCTACAAGAAATCTAGTAGATCTAGCTACTCATCAGATAGTCATTTTCTTGGAGTTTTAGTTTCCTGCCATCAAAAAAAAAAATGTCTTTCAAATATAGATGACAACATCTTCATCATCTATAGGAAATTCAGGCTATGATACAGGCTGTATCCACATAAAAATAAAACTAAGCAAGATTACTTCAAGTCAGGGAAATGAGAAAAGATCAGGGGTGGCGTGTGCTTTTAATCTCAGCACTCAGGAGTCTGAAGCAAGAAAATCAAGAGCTCAGGCCAGCCTGGACTGCACAGGAAGGCCATCTCAAAAAACTTGAAAAAAAGTTGGCAGGCAGGCTCTGCATTTTTTACATGTTCTGGAAACTGAGAAGGAAGGATTCTTTTCAGTCTAAGTCGTGAAGACCAGCCTCACCTCAAAAAAGTATGGGGGGATAGGTTATAGAGTCTATATTAATACAGTTTTTTAATAACCTGTGTTTAAAGTACTTTCTAAGGGCCTCTACTTAATACTAGGTTTGCCCAGAAGGGAATCTACATCAGCCACACAACCATAAACAGCAGGTTCAAAACAGAAAGAGCAAATGTCAGCATTCTTCCAGGTTTTCCCTTGTTAACCACCAACTACTTTAGCAGTTGCTAAGCACTTAAGAACAGAGTGTTCAAGGAGAATAAAGAAAAAAAAAGATGCTGCCTCAATTTACAACATCACACAAGTTATTGGGTATTGGCAGGGTCAAAGAGCCCTTTGTGATTACTTGACATATAGAAAGACACTTTTGACAGGAAAAGGGAAAGGACGGCCTACTTCTGATACTTAAATTAGATACATTTCTATTAAAGTGTAGTGAGAGTCCTATTGATGATTGCACAAATAGAGTCAACTGTATTTTTATTTTAAATTTTCAAAAGAGGAAAGGTAGCAGGGGTATAGCTCAATGTGCCTGTCCTGTACAAGATCCAGCACTGCACCCAAAAAGGAGGAGGAAGAGAAAGTGAACTATCATTTTAAAATGACATCATTTATGAAAGTGTACTCATACCTTTGGTGTGCCTAAGATTACTGAAAAGCATTTCTTAATCAAGCCTTGGGTGATTAAGCATTAGACACCTTGTACTTAATTTCTAATAGTGCTAGTGACTACAGAACCTTGGGCATCACTTCTCTGCCTTCTGGCTAAGATGAGTGTAGAATCTTGGTGAAAGGAAACAACAAGGATGCAAAGGTTACCCCTGCAAAACATCTTTGTTGTTGTTTTTGTTTGTTTGAGACAGGGTTTCTCTGTGTAGCCCTGGCTGCCCTGGAATTCCCTCTATAGACCAGGCTGGCTCCAAAATCACAGAGATCCACCTGCCTCTGCCTCCTGAGCACTAGGATTAAAGGCGAGTGCCACCACTGCCTGGCTTGCAGAACTTGTAAAGAGGAGGCAGCTTTTCATCGTGTAGAACGATCAAAACATTCCTGAAAACACAATAGTGATGTTGCAGACTTATAATCTCAAGCAATACAGAGGTTGAGGCAGGAAGGTGATGAATTAAGGCCAGCCCAGGATACATAGGTAGACTCTGTCTCGAACAACTAACAAAAATACACTCTTAAACTGCTTTCATTTTTCTCAGGTGGGTAAACACAAAATAAAGAGGAAATTTTTTCTGGAGAAACTGAGAGCAAAATATTTCAAAAGTCTATATTAGAAATATAAAATGACTGATTTCAAAGCAGTTAACAGAATTTTGATGGTATGCCGATATGTATTTGTTCCTTCAGAGCTGTTCATGCATGTTTTAAAAAATCCAGTCATATTTTTGGATGTTTTAATAGCAGAATTTCTGACATATTTATAGGTGCCTGAACCAGAAGCCACGTGAGGCCTTTTGATCATTTCCCCAGAGAAAGATTAGTGCAAAAAGATTTGCACTCCACAACTGTCACTTAGTAGGAATCCAAACAAGATGACATATTTCTGCCTTATGAGTAAATACAGACTTTCTTGAATAAAGTTGTGATGATGCATTTATTTTATATCCCAACATTTAATTTTTTAAAAAATTTCCCCTCAGGAAGCTATTATATCTTTATCTGAACATGCCCTATAAAAATTAACCACTTGTCTGATACTTGATACTTAAAGTATACTTAGCATGAGCAAGTTGCATCTTCAGAAGAATTCAGTTGGCTATAATTAGTGCCAAATAAGAATTTTTAAGTCTCCAAGCTGTGTGCCTTCCCCTAAGAAAATAATTATAAAATAGTGATTGAGAAGTAGGTGATGTTTCAAACAATGTTTTTCATATGAATCATTAGTTGATTAAGATATTCTATAATACCCCAAATTCACCAATGACCAAATTCTACCTCAGGGAATATAAATAACAGGACACAGCAGACCAAGTAGTTCCACCAAAGAGGGAAAAATCAATACAGTGGCCTAGAAACAAGCAGCAGTAATCAGGAACACCCCTTGGTGCCCAGCCTTCAACCTCCACTGTTTTTCACTGAAGACTCGGGGATCCTCAGAGAAATGACTGAAGACCAGAAAAGCACACGATGAGCCAGAACACCTTCTACAGGAAAGCAAGTAGAAAAGGTGTGTAGTAAAGGTCCCAGGAACCAGTTCAAAGATTCTAGCTGACTAACGTTCAGAAAATTCGAACATCTGAAGGATACTAACTTCTACGGATCAAAATGTACTGGATATGTTCATGAATTCATAAGGCCTTACAGAAGATCAGCTAACGGTGATGCTGTCACAACTTGTGTAAGTGTAAAGAACTAGTAAATTCTACAACTGAGCTACATCCCCAGCCCCTGATGTTTTGTTTTGTTTTGTTTTGTTTTGTTTGAGATAGGGTTCCACTATATAGCCCAGGCTAGCCTGGAACTTAACAACCTGCCTGTCTTTACCTCCTAGGTTATGCTATCTATCAGGTTCACCACCTTAAAATGGTGATTTTGATGGTGTGCAAATTATATCTTTCTTTTTTAAAATGATCATGTTTGGAAACTGCTAAGGGACCCACTCATTATTTTGAAAGCTAGTGAAGGGGAAAATGAAGCACTTACCCCATAAGAACTGTCCCTTCAGATTAACCAAATGGTTCCTAGGGAACTGTTTATCTAGGAACATCCCCACTAATAGTCAAAGAACACTTGATAACATTAGACTATCACTATTCTGGAAGCACCAAGCTAATAATAGATCTTGGCAACAATAGTCAATGGCTGCTAAGCAAAAGACCTACCAGATGTATACCCCATGATGGATACACTGCCAATTCACAGGAAGCACAGAGGATGAAGAAATAGAACAATGAGAAGCCGGCGATGTGACCATTAACATGTAATAATTGAGAAAGTTTAGAAAACAAGTGGTCCACTTTCTTCTACAAACAAATTATAAACAATTGAGAAAAACCAATCAAGTAACCAGCACCAAGGAAGTAGAGGCTATGGAAAATTTAAACCCTATATGCATATGTATCCAAAGAAAAGAGTTAGCTTCCGATTTCAAAGCATCTTTGAAGTAGGCAAAGGATTACATATATAATGGCTTCCTTTCTCTATGGACCATATAAGCATTGCTTATTGCCAAAATGATCATTACAACCAAGCAATTAAATGACTAAAACTGTACTACTTGTTACTAAGCAAGCCATTAGTGATGGGCACACAGCTCGAGAATAGAGTGCTTGCTTCTCATGCATGAAACTCTGGGTTCAGTCTCCAGCACAGACAGAACAAAAAGGAAGGAAAAGGGAAGGCAGGAAACAGTAATGTTTTCCAAATGTGTAAGAAATCACTTTGGTAAAGAGGAAGAAGCGCCTGGGGCCCATCTCACAGAAATTCTAGACAAGCAGTTCATCAATTGAACTGGAGCCCCAGCTTCCAAATTTGTTTTATTTTGGCTTTTTTTTTTTTTTTGAGACAGGGTCTCATTAGAAATTCTGATCTACCCTTGTATGGTAGTGCATGCCTTTAATGTCAGCACTCTGGGGTGGGGGGTGGAGAGAGGCACTGGATCTCCATGAGTTTGAGGCCAGCCTGGTCTGCATACCTAGTTCCAGCCAGTCAAGGTTACATAATAAGACTTTGTCTCAAAAAAAGGAGGAGGAGGAGGGGAGGGAAGAGCGGAAGGGAAGGGAAGGGAGGGGAGGGGAAGGGAGAGGAGGGGAGGAGAGAGGGGAGGAGAGAGGGGAGGGGAGAGGAGGGAAGGGAAGGGAAGGGAAGGGAAGGGAA
>JANHMN010000005.1:74792406-74814799 GCA_030674055.1 Rhabdomys pumilio | reverse complement strand
TCTCTCTCTCTCTCTCTCTCTCTCTCTCTCTCTCTCTCTCTCTCTCTGTGTGTGTGTGTGTGTGTGTGTGTGTGTGAGCGTGCGTTGGGTGTATGTATGTGAGAGACAGGGAGAGACAGACAGACAGACAGAGAGACTCATGCACACCATTGCACACATGTGGAGTCCCATCGGACAGCTTGCTTGCAGGAGTTGGGTCTCTCCTCCTGTGAGGTTCCAGGATTGAAACTGGTCACTACTTTAGAAGTATTTTAAAATGTCCCTACAAAGCCAGATATGGTGGAATATGTATGTAGTTACAGTGACTGGAGAATCTGAACCAGAAGGCTAGCTTGAACCCATCCAGGGCAACATAAAGAGATCCTGGGGGGTCGAAGGGAGGGAGAAGAGAGAACAAGAGCAGAGGAAGGGTGGGGAAGAAGAGAGCCCAACAGAGGAGGGCAAGGTTGTTTTTATATTGTTCATCTCAAATATGATTTATTTCTCTGAACCAAAGATTGTACTTGGCACACGGACTACACAAACCATCTTTAGTGAAGGGTTGGGTTTTTTTGTTTTGTTTTGCTTTGCTTTGCTTATTTCAGCCAGGTGAGGTAGCACACACAAGCCTTTGATCCTAGAGCTCCGGTGGCAGAAGCAGGCATTTCTCTGAGTACAAGGCCAGCTTGGCCTTGATTATCACTAGTTTCAGCCCAGTCAGGGATACAGAGTGATACTTTGTGTGGTGGTTTGAATAAGAATGGCCCCATAGGGTCAAAGCTTAGACTTTCGCAGTGGAACTCTTTGAAGGGATTTTAAGGATTAGCAGGTGTGAACCTGTTGGAGGAGGTGTGTCACTGGGCGGGGGCTCTAACAGCTCAAAAGCCCATGCCAGGACCTATAAGTCTATCTTTCAGTCTCTCTCTCTGTCTCTGTCTCTCTGTCTTTGTCTTTATCTCTCTATCTCTCTCTCTCTCTCTCTCTCTCTCTTCCTCTCTCTCTCTCTCTCTCTCTCTCTCTCTCCCTCTCTTTCTCTCTCTCTCTTTCTCCGTACTTACCTCTCAACTATTTCTCCAGCTGCCATGCTCCCTGCCATGATGATAATGGACTAAGCCTCTGAAATTGTAAGGAAGCTTCCAAGTAAATGCTTTCTTTTATAAAAGTTATCTTGGTCATGGTATCTCTTCACAGTAACAGAACACTGACTAAGACAAAGTTGGTACTAGGGACTGGGCTATTGCTGTGATAAGCCTGATCATGCTTTTGTTTAAAGGAATATGAACTTTGGGACTTTAGCAGTTTAATGTTTTAGGTGGGGGCTTTATGGGAGCATAGAAGACAGTGGTACTGAGATGCAACTGCTCTTTGGCTACTTGGTGGGTTTTTCTCTCTTCCACCCTTCTCCACACTTTTCCTTCCACCTTTTCAACCCCCTACTCCTAGAAAAGAGAGAAAGGGGGATAGAGAGGAAAGGGAAGAGATCCCTAAATTAAGTCAGGAGTCAGAAAGGAGTGACATTATCATTAGACTACTTCCTGCTGATAGGGGCATCGAGTTCCTTGAGGTAAGTTTGATCACCATCAGAATATCAAATCTTTTGTTGTTATTGTTTCTTCTTTGAGCATACTATCTTAACAAATTGTGACCAACAGTAAGGAACAACAACCAGCAACCACCCACCTCTCAGGAACCCTAGTGTTTATATACCCTCTGAAAAAGTCCCCAGAATTCCAACTATCACACAACTGCAGAAACTATCTGCAGCTGGCAAAAATCACACCTCTGCTAGAGCACAAGGTAGATTACAGCTGCTGTGCACAATCTGAAGAAGCCCCATATCCCACACCTGGGATTAAAACAAAAACATATACGTGAGGTTTTTGTTGTTGTTGTTGTTGTTTTGGTTTTTTTTTTTTGTTTTTTTTTTTGTTTGTTTGTTTTGTTTGGTTTTTCAAGACAGGGTTTCTCTGTGTAGCCCTGGCTGTCCTGGAACTCACTCGGTAGACCAGGCTGGCCTCGAAGTTTTTTTTTTTTTTTTTAAAGAAACCAAAATTACAAAATTGCCACTACACTGAGAGCGATGTAGATTATGATGGCCCAGCTCAAGAGATTTCAGAGGAGAAGAGTATTAGTGAATGGTCTAGAGACCATTCTTGTGATATTCTGGGAGAAAATATGGCAGCTTTTTGCCCTTGTCCTAAAAATCTGTCTGAGGCTAAATTGAAGAGTTTTGCACTAATATTACTGGCAGGGATTTCAAGACAGGCTAATATTGACTGTGTCATGTGGCTATTAGTGATTGCTCTTATGCAGATCTATAATGAAAAGAAGTGAGCTGAACAAGGAAAAATATACAAAATGGACAGTTTGGGGGAGAAAAAGGAAATGTAATGGAACTATGTCCAGTGCTCAAGAGATGAAAAATTTAAGGAAAAGCTGGATGTTAAATAGAATGAAGGGAGTAGTGACACCAGGCCAAGAGCCCACCCAGCTAAGGAAATTCTTTTTTTTTTTTTTTTTGTTTTTTTTTTTTGTTTGTTTTTTTGTTTTTCAAGACAGGGTTTCTCTGTGTAGTCCTGGCTGTCCTGGAACTCACTCTGTAGACCAGGCTGGCCTTGAACTCAGGAATCCAGAAATTCTTTATATTCCTTTTAATTCCTTGTTAGAAAGAACTTGAGGAAAGCTTAAACACTGAAGGAAAGCGTCAACAGCAGAAAGCTGGTGCAGATGGAATTGAAGAAGGGGCCAAGTTCCACCCCAGCAAGCAGAACTTGGAAGGTTTGGCCTTGTGGTTTTGGCTTTAGAATCAAGGATTCGAGCAAGGAGTTATGAAATCTCCTTCCATGACTAAGGAAGGTCCCTGAGGCCAGGTATGTGTCAGGAGTATCCTTTCATAAAGTCCAGAGAGCCATCTACATGAAGCTGTAAAAGTGAAGCCTGAATTTTGCCTTGGAGAACCCAAGATGTTGGAGATGCCAGACTTGTGGGCTATCTGCTGAGGAAAGCTGCTAACAGGGAGTGGAACCAGCCACTGAGAGAGAGGTATGTTGCAGTCAGCAAAGCTGAAAGGCTTTGCAGATCTGAAGAGAGCTTTGACATCAGACAAGGAGTTTTTGGTCTTGCTTTGGTCCAGTATTTTCGCACTATGTTCCCTTTCCCTTTCCTCCCTTTTGAAATGGTAATGTGTATTCTGTGCCAGGGTGTATTTAAAGTATGTGACGTCCCTTTGATTTTTACATACTGTATAGAGAATATCTTGAGTCTCAGAAGAGACTGAACTTTTAAACAATGTTGAGACTGTGATAGACTGAGTACTTATGAACTTGAATTGAATGCACTTCTGTGTTATGTCATGGCTACAAGCCTATGGGGGCGAGGGAGAAGAATGTGGTGGTTTGAAAAAGAATGATCCACATAGGCTCATATATTTGAATTCTTAGTTTCTACATATCAAAACAACAGTGACTAAGACACCTAGTCTCAAAGATAGGTAAGTGGATGGATGATAGATAGATAGATAGATAGATAGATAGATAGATAGATAGACTCTAATCTAAACTGTGTCTAATATATCATGCCTGTAATCTCAGGAGGCTGAGGTAGAAGTATAGCAAGTTCTTGGTCAGTCTTGTCTAAAAAAGCAAAAGCCCAATCTACTATACACTATTTGTATAAAATAGAATAAACTTTTGGAAAAGTTATCATGTAGGTACTTTTTAAGATATTTGTTTCATGTTTGTGTGTATGAGTGTTTTCCCTGAATGTATGTATGTATGCCACATGTGTGACTGGTATGGAGAGTAGAAGAAGGTGGCAGATCCTCTAGAACAGGAGGTATGGATGGTTGTGAGCCACCCAGTGATTGCCAGGAACTTAACCTGGGTTCCCTGCAAGAGCAATAAGTGTTCTTAACTGCTGAGCCATCTCCCCAGCCTCAAGATTAATTATTTTTGACCAGAGTGCAAATACTTTCTTATTTACTTTTCATTTTTTTTAATTTTTGAGAAGTTATATTTTATAAAGTATTTTATAATGATTTGTTTTTATTTTATGTGTATTTGTGTTTTGCCTGCATATATGTCTGTGTGAGGGAGTCAGATTCACTGGAACTAGAGTTACAGACAGTTGTGAGCTACCATGTGGTTGTTGGGAATCTGGAAGAGCAGCCAGTGCTCTTAGTCCCTGAACCATCTCTCCAGCCCCGAAATGTAATATTTTCAAATGACATTTTTTAAAAATTAAGCTGGCTTGATTCCAGGGACTCCATTTGTTATGTTATATGTGGTTCTCCCAAGGAATTCACCACCCTGGAGTTTAAGTGCTTTACTGGAGGGGAGAAGTGCTAAGCACCCTTGATATGTATGACTGAAAAGACAAACAGTAAATCAGTAACTTCAATTTGGGGGGAAAAAAGGTCAAATAGTTTACTATTAGAGGACAGTATAAAATATTTATCAAATTCTATAGAACAGTACTGGGGAGGCCAAGTAGCACCTGAACATAATATCACTCCAGAGGATTCTGAGTTTGAGTTCAGTGGGGATGCTTTATCTCTAAAATAAATAGGTTTTTAAAGACATTCCCTCACTTTCTGTTTTTATCTTGTCACATGCTAGTAACAAGGAATCCACTGACTGGGACTGCTGCAGAAACTACACAGGTAATAGTATTGTTCTGCACAGCATACAGAACGGCATAATGTTTAACTAACTTACATAATAGCCCTTTGGTTAACAACTTTGGCCCAGTCAGGTCTTGAAAATTAAACTGGGCTTTAAACAAAGACTCCTCCATCCCTGCATCAGATATATTCAATAAATATGTTAAAATGAAGTCCAGCATGTAAAGCACTGCTAGGTGACACATACCTTTCATCCCAGAAACAGAGACAGGCAGATGAACCTCTGTGAATTTGAGGTTAGCCTTGTCTACATACATATCATATTCCAAGACAGCTAGGGTTACATACATGATATTTTTTTAAAGGCTAAAATAAGTGATAATTTAACATTACACTTTAAGACCAAAAAAGAATCACTAATTACAAGACATAGGAATTCTTAGACACTATCATATGGAACAAATTTGGATGGTGTCCTGGTATTGAATGAACCACAAATGTTTTCTGCTTATTTATTTCTTTTAGCATACAGACATCAAGCAAAAGAAATAAACACCCCAAAATTGAGAACAAAACAGGAAGAAGCAGCTGGCAGGACTGTGGAAAGTTTTGTAATTCTGGCAAAGGTGAGGCAAGCCAAGGACACAGCAGGAGTCTGACAGAGCAAAATTAAAATTTCAATGAAGTCTGAACCACATACAAGAGTCCTAGGTGCCTGGCAACTGAGCGTTTTGATAGTACCACTATATTGGGGCACGTGGAGGGCAGTTCACATGAAAATCAAGAGAGACAGAGCAGTCTATGATTTGGTCTGTGGAGGCACTTGGAAATTTTACCTTGGGATAACTGGCTGGGAGAAAAACAAGGATTTGGAATAGAATGTCAAGTGAAGCCTGGGCTCTGGAGCAGAGCTTCGCACACTTAGATGCTCACACACTGGTGGACTGCTGTAAACATGCTTCCTTCAATGCAGAGAGGGTCCATATTTGGGCCTAAGGGTGGGTCTGCCCTTGTAGCCAGCTCCCACAGAGAGGCCCCAGCTTGCAGCAGCTGCCTCGAGCAGCACCTAGTCCTGAGATCCCACACTTGGCTTCTCTCCCACCCCACCCAAGCATGGAGTCCTGTCACTGGTGAGTCACTTACCTGCTGACAGCTGCTGCTACAGAGAGCCAGAAAACTGGCCAGAACCCCTTCCCTCAGGTAGCTCAGGACAGCTTATCTTCCTCCCCTAAGCCACAGAGACTCAGGAATGTTGGACCCAGCACACCGAGTCCACCAATCCAGTGATGATTACTCACTTTCGCCCAAGGCCAAGCCCCAAGGACCCGCAGCCTTCCCAGGTAGAAGAGAGAGAATTATGAAAGAGATGAGCGATGCTGAGAACACAGAGCCAGCACCAGCATAGATAGGGGCACTTGCTGTTCCAGTTCAAAGCAGGAAAGATGGCAGTTACAAAGAAGGGAGCCCTGAGCTTCAGAAAATGGTATCTGCAGAATGAAAGGCTTGACACTCCAGGAAGATCTAACTACCTGCACGTAGCTACATTTGCTGACTTTTTTGTTTATTACAAGGGGAGAATACCCTGTAAGCCAGGAGCAAAGCACTGGGTGGGGGGGGGGGGGGGGGGTACCTTGCCAATGTGCTTCTGTCCTGGAAATTTAATGCCCACATACATGATCTGGAAGTAAATCACCATTATATAAAGTCATTAGGGGTAGGCCTCCTGTAAGAGTTAGAATACCTTGAGCTGACACCTATGTCTATCTTGTCATGTGAGGCTCTCTGCCACCTGATTTGACAGCAAGAAGGTTCCCAACAGATGGTCTTGAACACTCTACCTTCTATAAGTAGGAGCCACATAACCTTTTGCCCTTTGTAAATTATCTCCTTTTTAGTTTTTCATTATAAGAAAAGAAAACAGAGGAAGGCAACCCTCAAAGGCTATTTTCTAATGCTTGTGTTATTTTCCTGTCTACGGATCCCATTGTGTGTGCGTATGGATGTGCATGTGTGTGTGCATGCGTGCTTGTGCTTTGTTGTTTTGCATATTTTGTTCTTTGTTGTAGACAACTGAATGTTTTAGAGACACTGGAGCAAATCTGGATACTGACTCTCCCTTCCCTCCCAAGGCCAGTTGTTTAGTCATTTGACTTAATTCAATGAATCTCAAATTCCTGCCTAGTGCAGAGCCTTTGATGTCTTTCTAAGAGGTACACATCCCAGTCTTCAGAAGCACCAGCTAGCTAGCTACTCTACCAGAAATGTATCACACCCAGCTGGCACACTACTAACTTGGGGCTGATTACTGTGGTTTTAATAGCTCGTGAAGCATATAAATTATGCCACAATCTGATCCGTTCCCCTTTTAGGGATAGCATAGTGCCCTCCACTGAAGCTTGCTCCTACCCCAGAGCGTTCTTAGCTGTCTCTCCTTCATTATCTATTTTAACCTTCTGGCAGGTATATCATTTCACTAGGCACTACAAATTCCATGGTCTTCTTTTAACGGCTCACTACCAAGATTGACATTTTCCCGTGTTGTCCCAGGCAAAAACTGTCTAAGCTCTGTTTCAAAATATCACCCTCATTGAAAGAGTGGTAAAGTTTTATGTTCCCTTGGGCTATCTCTCACCCCCTGAGGAAGATATCCGTGTCACCATACTTGAACTGAGTGGAGGACAGAGGAATAGTGCCCTGCTTCTCCTTGGGAGTGATTAGTAGGCCCTGTTCTTCCTGGCATGGCTTGTCCTTCCTGGTATGGAACCTCCACCTTGCCTGCCATGCACATAGTAGGACTTCTATCCAAAAGTAAACAGGGAAGGAAAGGACCTCCCATCCTCTGCCTTGTAGTTGCCTAGAACTCAGCTTCTACAATGTGGAGCTGAGAAGGATGAAAGATGCTGAGGGCCTTCCCTTACTCAGAATGAGATCAGAACCTGTCCTGGTAATATTATAAATTCGCGCATTCAAACTTACCTGATTATTTCAATCCACTTCCATTTTTTAACATTAGTGTTAAAATTATCTCAAGTTTTTAAGGAAGAACTAGTGCCCCTAGGTTTTGGACTTGTATTCCCAGAATAAAACTTCTATCACAAAGAGCAGGTGGAGCAGAGTGTGGGAAGGAGTTTGTAGCCCAGATGTCACAGGTTCCTCTTGTTCAAACTAAAGTTTAGTAGATTTTCTTTGGTATGTCTCCACTTTCTCATCATATTTAAAAACAAACCAAAGACATAAAATGATTGGGGGCTTTTTTTTTCTCCTCATCTATTTTATTTTATGACAGGGTCTTGTTACATAACCCAAAGTTGTCTGAAATTTATGATCCTCCTGCCTCAGTCTCCTGAGTAAACATACCACCTACCAAGCTTCTTTGTCTTTTTTGAGTCATGGTGGCCTCAAACTCACCATCCTCAAATTTAATATTCTCTTGCCTCAGCCTCTCAAAGTGCAAGGATTATAGGCATGTGATAGCACACTCAGCAATAGTGAAGGGTGTCTGTGTGTGTGTGTGTGTGTGTGCGCACACACACACACACACACACACACACACACACACACACGCGTGCATGTGCGCACATGCGTGCATGTATGTGCGCAGAAAAAGAAGTTTCACTATGTAGCTCAGGCTTGCCTCTAACTCACTGCCACACTCCAAAACAATGTTCCCCAGTTAAGTGGCTGGTTCTTTGAGACATTTATTTAGCAATTTCTTTATCTCACTAATTTCTAAATCTTCTACATCAATGATATCTTCTTTAGAGGTGAAAACCTGAAGTTTGTTTGGTGATAAGAGAAAGTCAAGTTCTCACCCTTACTTGATTGTTTCAATCCACTGCATTATCTTTTTAAGATTTGAAAGCTTAAAAATCTACTCTTCCTTTTGTCCTTCCTTGGGCTCTCCCTCCTTTCCTTCCTTTCTGTTATCTTTCTTTTTAGACTAGATGACAAGGTCTCCTGTAGCCCAAGCTGGCATCAAACTTGCTATGTAGATGAGGATGCCCTTAAATATCTAATCCCCTTGGTTCCACTTCTCCAGTACTAGAATTACAAGTGCATACCTCCCCGCCAGCTTTACTTTAAGCTGGGGATAGATTCTAAGGCCTTCTTGCAAGAAGCTGAGCTAGATCCCCAGTCCTCTCTCTCTCTCTTTTTTTTTTGGGGGGGGAGTTGTTGAGACAGGGTTTCTCTGTGTGGCCTGGGCTGTCCTGGAACTCACTCTGTAGACCAGGCTGGCCTTGAACTCAGAAATCCGCCTGCCTCTGCCTCCCAAGTGCTGGGATTAAAGGCGTGCCCCACCACCGCCCGGCCCCAGCCCTCTCTCTTAATAACACTTATTTACTGGGTTCACCACATTGAATGCCACATCTATTGAACTTATTCCTCCTACAATAGTTTTCCTGTTCCTTTGTTGGTCTCTGCATCCCATCCTGCGATCATTGATAACCAGGTTGGGTCTTTCATTGTTGTTTTGTTTTTTAAATTTCAGGCAGTAGATTTACTTTTCCTAGCTTTCTGGTGTACCCTTCTCCGGGTTTTGACAGTTGTATCGTCTCAGTCACCACTCTTGTGAAGCCCACACCTCTTCCTCATTTCCCAAGCCCTGCATGGTAACCATTGGTCTGTTTCATTCCTGTTTTCAGCTGAATGATGGCCCACAGAAATATCCACATTCTACTATTATAAACCTGGGAATTTTGTTTTATATGGCAAAAGAACTTTACAGGATGTGATTAGATCTTAAGAAGAAATCATTGGGTGTTATCTATCCATGCAGGTTCATGAGGGCCCTAAAACTAATGACAAGAATCCTTAAAAACAAGACTGAGAAGGAGAAGGAGGAAGTAAGATGTGGGCCTGAATACCAGAGCGTGTTGTAATGTGAGGAAGGACTGAGCTAAGGAATGCAGATGACCTCAGAGCTAGAAAAGACAGCCCCTGCCAATACCTTGCCTTAAGCATAATAAAACAGATTCTGGACTTCTCTCCTCCGGAAGTACAAGAAAATCTTAAAAGAAAAAATAACAGTTGTTAAAAGCTGCTCAGTTTGTGGTGGTACTTAGTTACAGAGCAATAGGAAATGAACATACATTCCTATAGTATAGTCTCTTCTTTTTCAAAATGTCATATATAAGGAAACTTGCAATTACTTTAACTCTTTCATTTCTGACTTCCTACCCTGACACACTGCATTTAAAATGTACCCAGGTTGCCTGACATGGTGGCTCGAGCCTTTAATCTCAGCACTCAAAAGGCAGTAAGTTGGAGGCTAGCCTGGTCTACACAGAGTTTCAAGCCAACTAGGGCTACATAGTAAGATTAAATTCCTCTATGGTTATATTCCATGTATTTTACCACTACAAAGAGAGCTTCATCCTAATCCATAAAAATTCAATAGGCCTTCCCTTGAATGTGTGGACTAGAATTCTACTGGATATGGTATCACAGATTGTTTATCAATTTACCAATTGAAGGACATCTTGGTTGTTATTAATTTTGTTGTTGTTATTTTTTTTTTTTTTTTGGTTTTTTCGAGACAGGGTTTCTCTGTATAGCCCTGGCTGTCCTGGAACTCACTCTGTAGACCAAGCTGGCCTCGAACTCAGAAATCTGCCTGCCTCTGCCTCCCAAGTGCTGGGATTAAAGGCTGTTGTTATTTTTTAGACAGATGGTTTTAAAGCCAAGATATGTAGCTCAGGATAGCTTCTAACTCACTATGTAGATCAGGTTAGCTGTGACCATCTAGCCCTGGCCTCCCTAAAACTGAGATTACAGGCATTTGCCACCACAATTGGCTTTGATTCTAACTTTTATGAATAAAGCTGCTTTAAATACTTGCATTTAGGTTTCTGTGTCATGTCAATTTTCAATTCACTTTGCTATTTGAGAAAACTCATAACTATTCATAATTTTTAGGAGGTGGAAACAATTTAAATACCATTACCAGAGAAACAGATTATTAAATGATACAAACCAAAGGGAATTACGGGCTTTTTAAAGCCAAAGTTATATTTATAAAACAAGTCACAAGTTCTGAGTTCCAGACCTATTTTCTGGAAATCAGTTCAAAGATATTTAAGACACACACAAAAAATCATCTCTGATGTTCTGTGTGTGTGTGTGTGTGTGTGTGTGTGTGTGTGTGTGTATGTATGTGTGCATGCCTGCGCATGAACACATGCTTGCATGCTGTGAAAAGTGCTTATTTTCATAGCAGACAAAGAACACTGGCTCTAAGGAACTTACATCTTTTAGCAACCCTGCTCTTTGACCCCGAATGAGATCAGGCAGCCCCTTGCAATGCAACTCAGGTAGAGCCACCCTCCTCCTGGCTTTGCATTCTTAGCATACCCCAAAAACAAAAACAGGAGCAGCCCAGCTTACACAGAATTACATCTCCCAGCAATATAACCTGGGAGAAATTAGGCTGTTTCCCCTTCTACATGAAGCAGACAAGATGTACTCTGCCTAATGTCTTGCCTCAGGATTATCTTCCTCCTCCTCTGTCCTGTAGGGGCTAGAATGCAGCTGCTGTGATCTTTTAATAGTGGTAGGTATGTACCCTTTCTCTGTTGGCTGGTCATGGAGAACTTCCAGAAAACCATGAATGTGGGTAAAAGAGAAAATACCTTAGTGCAATGGGCGTCTGAACCACCTACCTCCCTTCATGTCCCACAGTTGACTTGTGCTTTTTAACTACCTAGGACCCAAATCAACACAACATGATCACATTGAGGTGGAAAAGTGCTGGGCATGTTTAGCCTCACTCATGCTCATGCCAAGAGTCCTAACTTGTCCTCCTTCCATCTTCCAGATCTCCTACCTGTCCACTCCTCCCTAAAGTTGGAGGGCAAGGAACCTGTCCATCACAGCCCCTTCCTGTGATGCAGAAGGGTAGAAGAGTCTGGAAGGGACAGCAAAAAGATTCAACACAGCCCATAAATGGCACTGATGTCATTGGTATGGTTTTTTTTTAAATTGTTAAGCCATTATTGGGAAAGTTCCAAACAAAACACCACTATACACTCCTTTCAATTTACATAGTAGTTCCATTCCTGGAAAATTCCATGTACATTCAAGCCATACAAAAACTACTTTTGAGTTAGGCTTGCTTCGGCAGCAATATGCTAACACTGGAATTGTACAGAGAAGAAACCTATGGTATAGCCTCTAGGCTAGAATGACATGTGAACAGACTCCCTTGTTTTCTTTAAAGCAATTTCAGAAATAGAAAACAAGGACTTCAGGGAGATAATTACAGGCAGGTCTTTCAAACACATGAATGTCAGGAATATTTGAAAAATATGTAAGATGTGGGGGAAATCTTTCAAGAATGTCACATGTCTCTGCATGTGACATTCTTGGCTCCTGCCCACTACTCCTTAGGAGACACTTGTCAGTAGATTCCTGTTAATCACTATAATAACCGAAATATTCCCCAAGTTTGTGAAGCACACCTTTGGGGGGTGCCACCTGTTCTCCTAAGGTAAAACATTCAACATGGCAGAATTTCTATTTGAAACTTTAAATACTTAGTATTTGGGGGTCACACTAAATGAAAGACATGACTTCTCAGTTTATAGGTTCCCATTCAATATAGCATACAGGTGAAGTTTCTGACCCAAAAACTTTCCTGTCTTTTGTGTTTATTTAATGTATAACTCTGCATCAGAATTTTCTGATTTAATACAAAGAAAAAGTAAGAAATCACTAACTGAATGAGACAATTATACTTTACACTGAGCTAAAAATGTTAATAATTACCCACATTTCATGAAAATATCTTAAGCTATGATAATCTTTTTTCCCTTTGATATAAAATGTAACTACATAGCCCTGGCTGGCCTTCTACTAACTATGTAGATCAACTTGGCTTTGAATTCATAAAGATCTGTCTGCCTCTGCCTCCCACATGCTCAGATTAAATATGCCACCATACCTGGCAAATTTCCTTCTTTCTGACTGAGTAAACTAACTCCATTGTGTGTATATGCCACCTTTTCTTTATTTGTCTGCTGCTGGGCATCTAGGCTGATTCCTACTCTGGGACTCACTGGTTTGTTTGTTTGTTTTCCTGGCCTCAAACTCAGAGAGATCTGCTCCTGCCTCCTGAATACTGGGATTAAAGGCATGCGCCACCATGTCTGGCTTGAACATTAAATGTTACTGATTTCTAACGCTGTAAAAAAACATCCCTGGCTCTTTGTGTACTTTCCCAGAGCCTTATCTGGAATAAGCTACTCCTTCGAATGACCCAACTCCCTGTTAATGGGGAATGAGTTAAAAGACAACAAGTAAGCACTAGTGGCACTCATTATAAAGCTGAAATAGTCTTGGCAGTCTACAGCAGCCGAATAATCCCTGCCTCTCAGTTTCTGTATAAGCTGATCCTCTTGAAATTAGAAGGAGCTTTTGCTTTCATATAATCAGCATTGTATGGCAAAGGTAACGGGGCTGTACAAGATTTATATATGTATTTATTTATTTATTGAAAATTTGAGACAGGAGCTCATTGTAGCCTGGTTTAGCTGAATATGACCCTGAATTTTTAAACTTCCTGCTTCAACATCCAGAGAGCTGGGATTCCAGGGAAGTACCGATACACCCAGTTTATGAGGTGGTGGAGACTGAACCCAGGCCCTTGTGTATGCTGGCCAGCCCTTTATCAACTGCTGTATCACCAGTCCTGGTTTTGGGTTTTTATCTCTCAAGTGCTAGGATTAGGCTTGTACCACTAAGGCCAGCTTGTGTTGTTTTGAGGTTTGTTTGTTTAACTTGTTTGTGTGAGTATGTGGTTTTGTGGGTGAGCATGCCATGGTGGATAGACGTGAAGGTCACAGGACAACTCCTGGGAATTGGATCCCAGAACTAAACACAGGTCAGTAGGTTTAGAGAAAAGTGCCTTTACTCACTGAGTCATCTTGCCAGACCCTCTCTCTTCTCTCTCTTTCTCTCTGTCTCTCTCTTTCCTTTTAAGACATTATCTCATACTGTAGCCTAGGCTGGCCTCAAATTCTTGGCAACTTTCCTGCCTCAGGTAGACATGATTATATTATGTGCATAATGATTACATGATGCTATATCCCTCTTGTAGGGAGAACTCGTCCCTTGCTAGCTTTACAGAAGCAGACTGGCTATCAAGACAACCGTGTGGCAAGGAACTGGGGACGGGCTCTGGCTGATTGCCCACAGAAAACTGAGGCTAAAAATGTGCCAGTTTCTGTTGGGAAGCAAACCACATCCCAAACCAACTGACTTTTTATTTCAGTTTTAGTGAAGTAGAAGAGACTGGACATTGAACTGAGGGCTTCAGGCACGTGGTCTCCCTCTGTGTGTTAAGATTTGTGAGGTTCTGAAACAGACCAGACAGATACTACTTAACTCAGCATCTTAGCGTAGCCATGCCTAGACTCCTGACTCCTAGGAAGTATTAAAAGTAATAATGTACCTTAAGCCTCTCACGTTGTGGTAAGACTATTGAACAGAAATAGATAACTGATATTTATTTTTAAACTATTTAAACTAGTAAACATTTTTAGGTGTGTTTCATTTTTTAAAACGTGCATGAATGTTTTGCCTGCAGATATGCCTGTGACAGAACACTTAAGTGTTTGATGTGTGGAGGTCAGAAGAAGGTATCAGACCCTCTGAAACTGGACTACTACAGAACCTGGGTACTCAGCAAGAGCATCAAGTCCTCTTAGCTGTTGAGCCAACTCTCTAGCCCTGTTATTCTCAATCATGTGCTTACAGAAACGTTTTCAATTCATACTCACCAGATGGCGTTTCCTTTCCTTTCCTGGAGGAGCATACCTCACTTTAAATTGTGAACAACAATGAAAATAAAGGATTGTATTTTTCCCTTTCCACCTTCATTAAAGAAAACAATTATTCATTATTTTTAATTCTTACTCTTGCTTATTTCAGTAACCTATATCTGTGAAAGCACTGGGCAATAATGTAGACCTATAAGATTCTTTAAATTGTTCACAAAAAAATGTAATCACCCTGATTAATGTAGCATTTTACAGCTTAAAATATTTGTTTGAGACTGCGTTTCTCTGTGTATTGCTGGCTATCTTGGAACTCCTTCTGTAGACCAGGCTGGCCTCAGCCACCCAGTTAAAATATTTTTTTATTCATAAGTTTCTCTAATAAATTTTGGAATAACACTCAACTCAGAAATTTGACTGAAGCAAAATTATCATTCAAATCATTTGCTTGCCAATAAGTACTTATTCTCCCAAACAAGGCACCTCAATGCTTTTGAAATGATTAAAAAAAAACTTAAGGTCCAGTGAGATAGTTCAGTGGGTAAAAGTGCTTGCTGCCAAGCCTATCACCTGAGTTTGATCCCTGGAATCCATGTGTTGGAAGGAGAGAACTGACTCGTGCAAGTTGTCCTCATGCTATGGCACACGCATGCCCATAACCCTCCCCAAAGAATGAAAAATGAAAAAATGAAAAAAGAGAGGAAAACCACGTAATTTATATTTTAATATTTATGGTTTAAAATCAGATATTTTAGGGGTAGGCATGGTGGCGCATGCAGACCTTTTATCCTAACACTCAACAGGCAAAGGCAGGTGGATCTCTGTGAATTCAAGGCCAGCATGGTCTACAGAGTAAGTTCCAGGACAGCCTGGGTTACGGCAGGACTACATAGAGAGCCCTTGTCTCAAACAAATATAAATTAGATCTTTTTAAATGTTCACTTGAAATGTTATCCTGACTGAAAAAAAATTACTCAGGTTCATTTTAATACTCTTCTGCTAGTTCAAGCACACCATATAACAGAGGCTGTTATAAAATAGCCCAGCCTGGCCAGTCACGTGGCACGGTGGTAGCACTTCTGGCTCCAGAATAGCTCGGCCTGACAAAAAGCATCCATTCCAATAATAACTTCTCTACTGAATCAGACCTGACAAAAAATATCGTGAAATGCCTTATAACTAACCTGCACAGGATAACCTGGTATTTTAAATCAATTAATGTTAAAAAAGGAAGGGAGGCAGGGAGGGAAAGAGAAAGAAAGGGAGGGCAAATGAGCCAATGAAATGGCCCTAAGTATCTTTGATAGAATGAAATACATTTAAATATCAGGGGGTATGGGATGGCTCAGTGGGCAAGAGACTCACTACAATAGCATGAGGACCTGAGTTTGAATCTTAGCTCTTTTAACCTGAGTACTGTAGAGGATGAAGACAGGAAGGTTTCAGGAGCTCAGTGGCCAGCCAGTCTGGCTGAGTCAGTATTCCAGGTCCTGTGAGAGATCTTCTCAAAAGATAAAATGGAAGCACAGCTTAGTGCGCCTGGAGTCTTAAACTCAGCACTCACAGAGAAAGGTGGATTGGAATCTATGAATTCCAGGCCCTCGTGGTCTACACAGTGAGTTCCAAGAAACCAAGGCTACATGGTGAGACCTTGTCTCATCAGACTAATAATAATAATGTGGAGATCAATAGAGGAAGGCTCTCAATGCCTCTACATGGTCACGCACACAGGAGACATGCATGTGTCACACGTGTATACACACACACCACACACACCACACACACACACACAATTATTAAAAATAATTAAATATCTGAAAAGGAATAAAGAAATGCAAAGTAATGAAACAGCCATCCAGAATCTTTGTGAAGGCTGCAGATTTTTCCAAGAATCAATAAAAAAAAAAAGGGGGGGGGGGGAGATTTAGTGTACACATCCTATATTTTAAAACTTCAAAATCTACATTTTGTCTATAAAAAACAGATTCATCAGACTTTTGAGCGTATGAAAAACTGGAGATCTACAGTCGGAATTTTATAAACCACAGTCTCTGGCCAAAAGCATCCTTCAGGGTAAAAGGACAGTAATTAAAGTCATGGCGTCACAGGTCTGCTATCTTAGCACTCCAGAGGTGGGGGTGGGAAGGTCTGGAGTTCCAGGCCAGGCCAGCCTAAAGCACAAGGCAGGACCCTGTCTGGAAAGAGAGAGAAGGGGGTTGGGGGAACAAACGGAGACAGAGATACAGAGGGATTTTTCTCCAAAGGATATATGAACACACGTGGATGATAGTGCCCTCCGCGGACCATTTCAAACTTTATGTTTGTTTGCTTAATACAATAAAATAAAGAAGCTGTAAAGCATAAATGCTAAGAGAATCTTTAAAACCACTAGAAGCCAAGCATGGAGGGCCATAGCTTTAACTCTGGCACGTGGGACGCAGAATCCCTGGCTGATTTGGAACTTGCTGTGTAGACCAGGCAGGCCTTGAACTCACAGAGATCCACTTGCCTCTGCCTCAAAAAACAACAAACTAGCAATCCCACAGGAGAGAAAAGGCCTTACTAGTAACAAATGAAAATTAGATCATCAGCGGCCAACCACTGGGAAGAGCGTGGAACTTTATAAAGTGAAAAGAAGTTATTCGCCGTCTCCGATTGTACACCTAGGTAAATACACTTTCCGGAGCCAAGGCAAAATTTACAAGCATGTAAAGACACAATATACTCCCAAACTCACCAAAAGAAACGTAATAATTTCTAGTGTCAACCAAGATGGAGTAAATCCACAAAAATCGCTCTCCTCTACTTCTATCAACTATATCTACGTAGAAAACAAAAAAGAATTACCTGAGGTGTCTGGAAAGCAAGCAAGAAGAAGCTGGTCCGGAGAACAGAACAAATGTCCTTCTGGCTCCATCAGCGCCTCTGCGTCTGCGTCTGGTGAGCCGGGAGCTGTGCGTAGATAAAGGCTCTCGCCCCGCCCCTCTGGACACCAGGGTTTGGTCCCCGGAACTCTGGGATGAAGTAAACTGACTCCACGAAGTTGGCCTCTGACCTTCACAGAAGCGCTGAGACGTGCAAAAACGCACAAACAACTTTAATTTAAAAAAAAAAAAAAAAAACTTGAAGAGCTAAGCGAGATGGTGCATGCCTTCGATTCCAACACGCAGGCAGAGGCAGGCCGATCTTTTAAGAGTTTGAAGGCAGCCTGGTTTACGAAAGGCGTTCCGGGCCAGCCAGAATATAATGCTCAAGACCCTTAAATTCAGTCCCCACAAACAAACCAAAAACCTTGAAAAATTGCCTTACTTGTGATTCCAGAACTTGGGCGACTGAATCAGGAGGACCTGGAGTTCAAGACAAAAGTTCAGCGGCAAAGCAAGTTCGAGGTCAGCCTGGGTTACAGGAAGGAGACTCTCCTGTCTCAAAACAACAGAATGCATAAGAAAAAAAATATATATGTAATTGTTTTCTGCCAAAAAGAAGAATAATTTATGTCATTTTAGGGAAAATAGATGCAATTCAAGATAATCACGTTAAGCAAATTTAGCCACTCTCAAAAAATATGAATATTATTATTTTTCCCTCATTTGTGGTTCCTACATAAAATCATGTGTATCGATTAAATGAGGGCTGCAGAGATGGCTCAGCGGCTAAGAGCACTGACTGCTCTTCCAGAGGTTCTGAGTTTAGTTCCCAGCAACCACGTGGTGGCTCACAACCATCTGTAATGGGATCCGATGAAAGTAGAAATGAAATTGTCTACAGGGGCTGGAGAGAGGGCTCAGAGATTGAGAGATCTTGCTGCTCTTGCATTTGGTTACCAGTCCCCACATGGCTTACAAACATTCATAATTCTCCTTCCTCCTTTCTTTCCTTCCTTCTTTATTTTCTTTTTGAGACAGGGTCTCTCTATATATCCCCGGATTTTCTAGAACTTATTGTATATAGAGGAGGCTGGCCTAGAACTCACAAAGATCTGCCTACCTCTGCCTCCTGGGTGCTGGAATTAAAGGCATGCGCCACTACACGTGGCAAGCAGCCACAACTCCAGTTTCTGATGATCTGATACTCTTTTCTGGCCTCCATGGGCCACATATGCAGTGCACACACATGCAGTGCATTAATATCCATGAGGGCCAAATACTCATATACATAAAATAAAAATAAATAGGTTTTTTAAGGAAGAAATTTTCTAGAGAAAAAAGGGGATAATGGGAGTGGTAAGTGGGGAGAAAAGAGGGATCAGAGAGTATATTGAGGGAAGATATTCTCAAACACAATATATACCTGTAAAATATTTTAAATTCCATTTTATTTACTGGGGAGCTTATAGCAGATTGCACAAGTAGAGATCAGAGTTCTGGAGTTGCTTCATCTCTCCCTCCTCTATATGGGTCCTGAGGACAGAACTTTGGTTGTCATGCTTGGCAGCAAGCACATCTCTCCAGACCATACAAAAGGTTTTTTTTTTTTTTTTCTTTCAACTTTTAAAGGAAGTGATTCTTACAGGGGTGATTTTCTTGCAACTGCCCACTCTACATTCTCTTCCAACATTGATCTGAGGCACTGAAAGCAGTGTAGAAGAAGGGCAATCCCTTCCTTAGAGGCCTCCATAAAGGGCACAGCAGACCTCTGAAAAGTGCACAGTGGGGAATCGCAAAGAGAACTTGAGGAGGTAACTTTTTGTCTTGCGTAAACACAGCGTGAATTCCGGCTTACCTTTAAACTGGACAAACATTTGTCAGCCTCAAAGCAGTATCACAGGGACCTTGAAGACTGAACTATGATATCACACAGCACCCAGACTAAACCTTGAGTAAACTATAGATGAAATAAGCCCAAAGGCTTTGGAAACTGAGCTGATAGTGGAGCAACTGCACATGGAACATGAAATACAATTTAAATCTGGGCCTAACCAGACAAATACCCTGACTTCAAGAAGAAAGTACCTTGAGACTCAGAGTGCAAATGTTCAAAATGTCCACTATGAGAAAAATTATACAACAGGACTGGGATATGACTCAGTAGTAGAGCACCTGACTAGTGTTTCACTGGTTTCAATCCCTAGTACCGCAGCAAACAAAAACAGCAACAAAGCTTGTTGCTTAAGAAACCAAGAAAGCCTCTCTCTGCATGCGCTCTCTCTGTGTCTCTGTCTCTGTCTCTGTCTCTGTCTCTGTCTGTCTGTCTCTCTCTCTCTCTCTTTCTCTCTCTCTCTCTGTCTCTTCTCCTCTTCTCTCCCTGACCTTTCTCCCTCTCTCCCCTTCCCCCTCCTTCCTCCACGTGTTCCTGGCCAGTCTCTCTCTTTCTCTTCTCTCTTTCTCTCCACTCTCCCTCTCCTCTCTCCCTTGTCTTTCTCTGCCTCTACTCCCTTCTCAATTCCCCTTCCCATGCCCCGAAATATTAACAACAAAAAAAAAGAAACCAAGAAAGCATCACTAATTCCTGAGAAAAAAGACATCCAATAAATATACAAATCAAGGTTACTCAGATGTTAAAATTAGTAATGCCTTTATTTTTTTAAGTTTTATTTATTTTATGTCCATGAATGTTTTGCCTGCACCACGTGCTTGCCTGGTGCCCTCCAAAGTCAGAAGATGAACCTCTGAAACTGGAGTTGCCATTAGTTGTGAGTTGCCACAAGAGTGCTGAGAATTGAACCTGGCTCCTCTGCAAGAGCAACAAGTACTATAAATCACTGAGCCATTTCTCCAACACCCCCCCCACACACACACCTTAACAATGACTTTAAAGCCATTATAATACTGCTCTGTGAAGTAAAGGTTAAAAAAAACTTTTTAAAATTTTTACTTGGGATTATTGTAATTAACTAAACTTTAAATTACTTGGGATTATTGTAGTTAACTAAATTTTACCAGTCCTTGGGATTGAACTTTGCAGTTGCTAAGCCTGGATAACCATGTTTTAAGTAAATGAAGATATATAAGCCTTGGTGGATTTTAACAAAATTATAGCCAGGCATAGTGGCACACAACTTTAATCCCAGTACTTGGGAGGCAGGAGAAGGTGGGTCTCGAGTTTGAGACTAGCCTGATCTGCATAGCTATTTCTAGGGTAGCTAGAAGTACTTAGTGAGGCTCTGTCTCATAAATAAACAAACAAACAAACAAAAATAAATAAATCCATAATTCAGGTAGCTGAGACAGGAAGTTCAAAAAGTTTGAGGACAACTTGGGCTTTGTTCAGAGTTCCAGGCCAGCCTGGGCTATATGAGACCATGTCAAAAAATAAAGGAAGGGAAAGGGAAGAAAGAAGGAAGGAAGGAAGGGAGGGAGGGAGGAAGGGAGGAAGGGAGGGAGGGAGGAACTTGGACAAGGCTGGCCTTGAACTCACAGAGATCCTCCTGTCTTTGCCTCCGAGTGCATGTGTGTGCCACCACTGCCTGGCCCACAAGCTCCACTTCTAAAAGGTCTGCCCTTACACTCTCAACATCACTGAGGACCAAGCTTACAACACTGGAAACTTTGCAGGACAACTTCAAACCATGTGCAGAAAGACAGGTTAGAGGGAGAGACTACATCCAAACTATACCACTTCCCTAGAGCCAGTAGTAAAGAAAATGCAGCCTTGCCAGTATCTTCACCATCACCCACTGAAAGCTGTTTCAGACTTTTGGCCTCCATGACTACACAATAGTAAATTCCTGTTATTGTAAACAACTACATTTGTGGCGATTTATCACACCAACAATAAAAGCTAACGTAACTATCAACAAAGCTCTGACATTTTTAGATCAGTCTATCCAACCACTTCAGAAGACACGTTCTTTTCAAGCACACAAGGAACATTCTCTAGGATAAACTATGCCATAGGCAGTAAAACAAGCCTCTTTAAATTGAAAGGAACAGAAATAATATTGCACATTCTAGGACTACGATTCAATAAAGGTAGAAATCAAAATGTCTCAATACAAGTGAACAAGCACGCTTCTAAATACTGAATAGGTCAAAGAGGAAGTCCCGAGGAAACTACAATCCAGCATATTTAAAAACATAAATACTATATGCTACTTATATGAGCATATTTAAAAACATAAATACTATATGCTACTTATATGAGGGACCTAAATCATTCAAATTCATAAAAACAGAAATCAGAATGGTGTTTAACAAGAGATCAGAGGAAGCTATAAAGAGTACTTTTTAGCTGGGCAGAGTAGCATATGCCAATTACAACTCGGGACAAAGGCAGGGAATCTAAGCCTAGCCTACTCTACCCTGTGAACTTGAGCCTAGCCTACTCTACACAGCAAGTTTCAGAGCTACCTGGTAAGACCTGCCTCCAAAAAAATGAAATAAAAAGTAAAAAAAAAAAGGCTATTCAATGAGTGCTGTATTCCACCACCACCCTTTTATTTTAATATATACTCAGTCTGGCCAAGAATTCACTATACAGCTCAGGCTGCCCTTGAACACAGAATTCTCCTGCTTCAGACTCCATAGTGCTGGAATTAGAAGCATATGCTACCATACACCTGTTTTAAAATTTTTATTTATTTATCTATTTATTTATTTTACAGTGCTGGTGATCCAACTTACAGATTTACACATGTCAAGCAAACTAGTGTTCTCCCATGGGCTACGTCAATTTTTGATTGTTTCGACAGGGTCTTACCATGTAGACCAAGCTAACCTCCAACAGGAGACCCTTCCTCCTTCCACCTTAGCCTACATACTGCTGTGATTACAGGTGAATGTCACTATATACAGCTCTGGGAGTGTGTGTGTATGGTATGTGTGTGCGCGTGCACAGTATGTGTGTGTGCATGTGTGTGTGCATGTGGTGTGTGTGTGTGCATGTGTGTGGTGTGTGTTTGTGTGCATGTGTGCATGTGTGTGCACATGTGGTGTGTGTACACGTGTGTGGTGTGTGTGCCTGTGTGTAAAATGTGTGTGTGCATGTGTGTGTACATGTGTGTGGTGTGTGTATCTGTGTGCATGCGTGTGTGTGGTGTGTGTGTGGTGTGTGTGTGATTGTGTGTGTCTATGTGTGTGTG
>JANHMN010000005.1:74779647-74792396 GCA_030674055.1 Rhabdomys pumilio | reverse complement strand
ACACACACACACACACACACACACACACACACACACACACAAATGGAGTACAACAGGAAAAATTAACAACATCAAAAGTTGGTCTTTTGAAAAGAGTAGTAAAGCTGGACTGTGGCACACGCCTTTAATCATAGTATTTGGGAGGCAGAGGAAGATGGATCTCTAAGTTCGAGACCAGCCTAGTCTACAGAGTCAGTTGCAGAACAGCCAAGATGACAGAGAAATCCTGTCTTGAAAAAAACAAACCAGTCATGTGGTTAAGAAACTTGGGACAAACAAGATTATTGGATTAGTGCTTTTGACGCTGCTACAAGGCTATTAGGTTTTGTTGGTTTTCACAATCCTTTGGAGAAGGTTGATGATTACAAATTATGAGGGCTCTAGTACGTAAAGAGAATCCACAAGGGAGCAGAGTTCTTGTTTAAGTTTGAAGTACACACATTATCTATCTTACTAACCCTAAAATGCATTCCTGGTTAGTTGAAGTTTTACTGTGACATTTTACACACACACACACACACACTGCTTATCACTTTTGAATACAGCATTTAAAATTATTATCTCTACTAAGTCTGTTTCCATGTTCATTATGGAGAATATGTGATTAACCATAATTGGAAATTATACATTTTTTAAAAAAAAAAAAACCACTTATTTATTTAATTTTATGTGTAGGTGTGTGCCTGGATGTATGTATGTGTGCCACATGCATGAGGGATCCCTCAGAGGTCCGAAGAGAAATTGAATCTACAGGAACTGGGGTTACAAATACTCGGGAGTCACTATGTGAGTTCCAGAAATCAAATCAAACCTGAGCTCGCTGCAAGCGTTGTTAAGGAGCAGTCTCTCCAAATGCTTTTTTTTTTTTTCTTGAGATAGGGGCTCACTCTGTAAACCAGGCTGGTTGTTAACTCAGAGGTCTGCTTTTCTCCTGAATGCTAGGCGCTCTTAACTAATGAGTCACCATCTCTCCAGCTCCTTTTCTTTCTTTTTTCTTTTTTTTATTTCTTGAGATAGAGTCTCACTCTATAAACCAGGCTGGTTGTTAACTCAGAGGTCTGTCTGCCTTTCCTGCCTTTCTCCTGAATGCTGGGTGCTCTTAACTAATGAGTCACCATCTCTCCAGTTCCTTATCTTTTCTTTTCTTTTTAGTTTAGGGTCTCACTAAATAGACCAGGCACCAGGCTGGCTGTGAGCTCCTCCTGGGTGCTGCGGGCTCTTAACTGATGAGTCATCTCTCCAGCTCCTGTGTATTATTTTATTTTATTTTGAGAAAAGGTCTCACTATGTAGAGCAGGCTGGTTGTGAACTCATAGAGATCTGTGTGCCTTTGTCTCCTGGGTGCTGGGATTGACGGTGTGCCAGCACACCCAGCTAGGAAATTATATTTGATAGGAAATACTTGTAGGAAAATATATTACATTGGATACCTCAGCCAAGTAGTGACTAACTTCAGTGTATTACTTCACTAATATGGCCATGACATAGCTTGGCATGGTGGGGCAGACTTATAGTCCCAGCACTTGGGATACTAAGGCAGGAGGACTGCAAATTAAGGTCAGCTTGGGCTACACAATGATACCCTGTTTCAAGGGAAAACATGGCTTTCTCCCTATACAGCTACGCTTCTAATAGACTCGATAAGACTCATGTGGTCTTTGTATAAGACTGATGTGACATTTGTTCCTTTGACCATTCTCTTTCTTTGTGTTGAGGTGAGTGAGAATCAATACTTCACGGTGAAGTCTCATGTCACTCTAAGTCAAAATGATTATGTCCTCTCAAGGATTTCCACAAACACTTTCTAAATCAATATTTTTACCTTACATTTTAAACAGGGCAGAATAAATATACCACACAACATATTTAATCACTCCTTGACTAGCATTAAGGGACTTACGACTGCTGCCATAATAAACAATATTAAAATTAATATTTGTAGATGTATCCTTTGAATATGAACAGTTTTTCTCTTTTGTTTGTCTTTTTTTTTATGCAGGATGTGGGGAAGGGGATGACACAGGAACATAGGTATTCAGGGGAAATACAGATATCTTTCAGAACAGGGTATCGACCAGGTGAAGATTCAGGGGACATGTTGGTCACTATGACTCTGCCTATGATTCACTTGTCCTTATCTAAGTTGGTACTATCCACCAATGGTCTATGACTACTTAGGCTGGTAAATTTCCACAAAAGTTGCCTGTTTACAATAGCTTATAGCCATCTGTTTCAGTGTTTTTCCACAGAGACCCAAGACTTTGTGTTAGCAGGCATGTATGTCAGGCCTATTGCTGATTTTAGGCCTATGGTTGATTTAAGGCCTTCAGTATATAAGCAGGGCTGCCCCTGACATCTCCTCCCTTCTCCAAGTATAGAAGGGCCTTGGTGATTCTAATCTTGCCAAGGCAGGGATAGAGGCCTGACCTTCAGTAATTAAAGGGGACCTTGTAATGGCTCCAATCCTCCTGTCTTTGTCCAGTGAGACATGAGGGCCATACCCATCCCGATGTCTTTTTCCTGGAGAGGGGATACTTTTGACATCAACCCCTATGCAGTCAGGCTTGTCCCTCAGGGAACCCAGAAACATATTTTTAACTTTTATTTATATTCCCTTGCAGTGCTTAGCCTCGCAGCCTCAGCAAGAATTCAGATCGCCAGTCAGAGGGGGTTCTGGGTGGCCCCTCTCTGCTTGGTCTAGGGGCAGAAGTTCCCCCTTTTAGGTTGGGTGGAGATGGGTTTTGGGGACACTCTAGATGAGTAATAACCTTATGTTGAGTCTCGTGGTCCTCCATAGCTAACATATGATAATGTATCTGAATAGATTTTGCTATCAGATTATCTATCTGTTGTTTCACAAAGTTAGTCAGCCTATTTAAGGTCCAGGGACCAAAGGAAATAAGCAAAAATAACCCAATTAATAATCCCAAGATGGAAGGAAGTAGGGTTGACAACCATGGAGAGGTTGAAAACCAATTCTTGTACCAGCTCTCATCTTTCTCTTTCTCTCTCTGTCTTTTCTCAAGGCCTTCTCTGACCCTTTTCATGATCTCTTTAACCATCCCTGTCTTGTCTATGTAGAGGCAACATTCTTCTTTAAGGGCTGTACACAGTCTAGAGCTGTACACAGTCTTTTCTATTGTAAAAGAGTAAATCAAGTCTAATAAAGTCTTTTGCAATTTTTGGAGATCACTTCAGACAGCCAAATGAGGGATTTCTACAGATTAGTGATGTCAATCTCTAGCTGTTTGATGTCCTTGTCAATGTCCTATCGAAGGTCTGAGAAGTATAAGTCTGGAGGCCAGCATCAGGATTAGAACTTCCAACAGCAGACATCACAGGTGGTTCATTTTTACCTGAGATACTGCCTGGGTTAGAGTTCCCAGGAGGCCCGCTTCCTATAGGTTCTGTGAGGTTGGGTGCAGAGCTGCTGTCCGGAATCTGCTCAGTGCTCGGGCACAGACTGGAAGTCCTTTGATTGTCCTTTTAATTAATGAATTTATGTGTGAGGGTACTTTGCTAGCAAGTAGCAAATAGCTAAGACAGTGTTTGATCCTCTGGAAATGGAATATCAGTTGTGAGCTGCCATGTGGGTGCTGGGAATTAAACCTGGGTGCTCTTAGTTGCTAAGCCATCTTTCCAGTCCTGTTTTTTTGTTTAAAAAAAAAATAGAAATTTAGCGTCTTTTCCATCATTAGAATGCTTCAACCATTTACGTATGTGTATATATATATGTATACATATATATATATATATGTATACATATATATATTATATTTATTTTCTTATTTAGAACTACATTTATCTATTATTTATTTTGTGGGGAAAGGGGCATGCCACTATGTGTGCGTGTGCGTGTGTGTGTGTGTGTGTGTGTGTGTGTGTGTTTGTGTGTGTGTGTGTGTGTGTGTGTGTGTGTGTGTAGGTCAGAGGATCACTTGAGGGATCTGGCTCTTTCCTTCCACTATATGGGTTCCCAGGATCAAACTCAGGTTCTCAGCATGACCACAGTTTACCTTTACCCACTGAGTCATCTCACCAGCCCAGTTTTGCTTGGTGGGTTTTTGTTGTTACTGTTGTATTTCTTTTTTGTTGAGACAGAGTCTTTGGATTTCAAACTGTGTTGGTACATAACCCAATTTGGTTTGAACTTTGAAATCCTCCTGCCTCAGGGCTGGAGAGATGGCTTAGTGATTAAGAGCACAAACTGTTCTTTCAGAAGACTCAAAATTGATTCCCAGTGCTTCTGTCAGGCTGCTCACAGCCACCTGTAACTGCAGCTCCAGGGGATCTGATGCCTCTGGGCTCTGCAGACAACTGCTCTCTCACACACACCTACCTCCCCTTTCTCCCTCACCCCCATATATGTATACATAACTAAAAATAATAAAAATAAATCTTTCAAAAAATCTATCTCAGCCTCCAAAATGCTGGAAGCAGTCTCAGATAGCCCTCTTTTAAGAATATTCCATTGGTTTACATTTTCAGGGAGAAATATGTCCTGATACCACTGACAGTATTTCTTTTTCTTTTGTGGGGCTGAGGATTGAATCTATGGTCTCATAGATGCTAAGCAAGCACTATACCACTGAGCTACAACCCCTACCCTAGTATTATTTTGAGATAGGCTTTTTCTGTGTTCCATGTCTGGAACTCAGGGGATCAAGAGATATTCCTCCTTAGTCACATGAATAACTGGGACTACAGACACAGGGCAGGCCTAGGAAATACCACCTCATCTTTTGTTTTTCTGTTCCTCAGAACTAGTCTGAGCACTTCACAAATGTAATTTGGTGATTTTCAATTTGTCTCTTTTATAAATTGCTCATATGTATGCATGTGTATATTGCACAAAAGGTTTTCTGTGTTCTCATAAACCTAGAACCTGATGCTTGCTAATATTGCTTTATCCTGAACTGGGAATGTGGCTCTGTGGTAGAGAGCTTGCCTACCATGTGAGGCTCTAGCTAGATCTACAACACCACAAGGTAACTTCTTCTTTTTTTGTTTGTTTTTGTTTTTGTTTTTTTTGTTTTTCGAGACAGGGTTTCTCTATATAGCCTTGGCTGTCCTGGAACTCACTCTGTAGACCAGGCTAGCCTCGAACTCAGAAATCCGCCTGCCTCTGCCTCCCAAGTGCTGGGATTAAAGGTGTGCGCCACCACCGCCCAGCTAACAATAGTAATTCTTTATTCCCTAGAACATAGTGTAATCGGCCCGACGCTCAATGTTTGCAAGCATTACCCTAAGTGGAAACACTGAGTCCAAGCCAGCCCTGATTGTGCACACTTGCACACTCAACACTCAGAAGGTTAAAAACAGGGGGATTGTAAGTTAAAGACTAGCCAGCCTGGACTACAAGATCAGCAAAACCCTGTCTCAAAAAATAAATATGGGATTGGAGAGATGTTTAATGTTTAAGATTGCTTGCTGCTCTTGTAGAGGACCTGGGTTTGGTTCCTTGAATCCACACCATAGCTCACAAGGGTCTGAAACTCCAGGTCCAGGAATTCTAATACTCTCTTCCAACATCCACAGGCACTGCACACATGTAGTGTACATACATACATACCAGCAAAGCACTCATATGCACAAAATAAGAAGTTTTAAATTGTTTATATTTAAATGTATGTATGCGTCTGTGAAAGTGTGCCATATGTGTGTACCCACAGTGACCAGACAAGAATGTTGTCTCTCTGGAGTTAGAGTTAGAGATGGTTGTGAACTACTGTGCTG
Organism: Rhabdomys pumilio; assembly: GCA_030674055.1. Lineage (NCBI taxonomy): Eukaryota > Metazoa > Chordata > Mammalia > Rodentia > Muridae > Rhabdomys > Rhabdomys pumilio. The sequence goes on along the minus strand of JANHMN010000005.1, from coordinate 74,786,660 downwards.
GGAATCGAACTTAGGTCTTTTGGAAGAGCACCAGTACTCTTGACCACTAACTAAGCCATCTCTCTAACCCCTATGAAATAATTTACTGTTTTTGCTTTTTTTTTTGCTTTTTTGTATGTAAATGTTTTCCCTGTTTGTATCCTATGTGCATAGAAGCTGCCCTCAGAGGTCAGAGACATTGAGTTCTGTAGCTAGTCTTTGGCTACTCAGTGGGTTCTTCTCTCTTCCACCCTTTCAACCCCTTAACACTAGATAGGAGAGAAAAAGATAGAGAAAGGAAAGAGATTCCTGAATAAAGTCAGGGGTCTGAAAGGAGGCAACATTGTTGAGTTCCTTGAGGCAAATTTGATCTAATTTTTTCTTGTTTCTTCTTTGCTCACGACTGCTTAACAAACCTCCACCAAAATAAACAACTACAACAAACAACAAACAACTACAATGAACAACAACCAACCAACAACCCACCCTGCCTTTCAGAGCCCTAGCATTTACATACGTTCTGAAAAGCCCCCGGAATTCCAAGCATCACACAATCACCAAAAAATATCTGCAGCTGGCAAAATCATGCCCCTGCTAGAGCAGGAGGCAAATCATAGTCAGCTGCTGTGGACAATCTGAAGCAGCCCCATATCCCACACCTGGGATTAAAAATGAAAACATATTCTTATAATATTTGTGTATTTTTCAAAGAAAATTTTCAGAATTCTCACTACAGGATTCTCTAGAACTGGATTTACAGATGGTTGTAAGTTACTACACGGTTGATGAGAATTGAACCCAGGCCCTCTGCAAGAACAGTAAGTACTTTTAATTGCTGAGCCATCTCTCCAGCCCCAAGAAATAAATCTTTAAATAAAAAAAATGATTGTTTAATGTTTTCCTAAACAGTGATATCTGAGCATTAAAAAAAAAAAAAAATGATCCATCGAGACTCTGTTTTCTAACAATCATTGACAGTTCCACACCTCTTTCTCTTGTGCAGCCTGAGGCACAGTGAACACTCCATTGGGATCGTATACTGCATTTGCTCCTGTTCTGTGGGAACCACCTCCAGCCACTAACTCTAGTCACATTAAGCTACTGCAGTGTTCAGTCTTCATGTGAGTATACACCAGGGCCTGCCTCCTGCCAGTTTAGAGCTGTACTGGCTAGATTTATTTGTCAATTTGACACAAGCTATAGTCATCTGAGAGGAGAGAACCTCAATTAAGAAAATGCCTCCATAAAATGGGGCCATAGGCAAACTTATAAAGCATTTTCTTGATGAGTGACTGATGTGGGAGGTTTCAGACCATTGTGGATGGTGCCACCCCTAAGCTGGTGATTTTGGGTCTTTTAAGAAAGCAGGCAGGAGTCGGAGGAATGGCTCTGTGGGTAAGGGCACTGACCGCTCTTTCAGAGGTCCTGAGTTCAATTCCCAGCAACCACATGGTGGCTCACAACCATCTGTAATGGGATCCGATGCTTTCTTCTGCTGTATCTAAAGACAGTGACAGTATACTCATATACATAAAATAAATCTTGGGGGTGGCAAAATTTGAAGCAGGATTTATTAAATACTAAATACTGACCAAGAGATGGATTCTGGTCAGGACCATTCATGAATTTCCCAGCTGAATAGATGGGAGACACATGTTACAGATGTTTATAAAGACAAACCCATAGGCCACCATACTTTCCCAAAAGGCTCTGTTATTTCCCAAGAACTACAACTCCCATCATTCCAGGAGGTTACCTGGTCTTTGGGCAGGTGGGCTTACAGGTTAATTTTGGGCATTACACACTACATTACAACCTAGAAGACATCATGAAAAAGATTATGTGAGGCTGAGTTTAATAAGCCAGTCGGGGGAAACAAAATAAAACAAACAAGCAATGGCCTAATATGAAAATATATCTAATCAAAATATAGTATATAATCAATGGAAATATTTTGTTTTCCACGCATAAAATAGTATTGAGGTGTCTGAAGAGAATGAGAAATATTTTCTTTTCACAGAAATGTTTAGAATTCTACCAAGAATGCATTGGGACTTAAACTGAGGACAATAACTTGTCCCAGCCTCTTATTCACCTGTCTTTTGTGGCTTACCACCTTCAAAATAGCTTAGCACTTAAAATTTTCCTGGAGCCTTGGTAGCAGGCATTAAGCAACAGCTGATGACACATTTAAATAAATAAATCTTTTTTAAAAAGAAAGAAAGGAAGGAAGGAGAAGAGAAGAGAAAAAAGAAAAGCAGGCTGAGCAAGCCGTGAGGAGCAAGCCAGTAAGTAGCACCCCTTCATGGCCATCAGCTCCTGCCTCCAGGTTGCTGCCCTGCTTGAGTGCTGTCCTGAAGTGCTTCAGTAATAGACTATGATGTGGGAGTGTAAGCCACATAAAGCCCTTTCCTCCCCAACTTGCTTTGTCATGGTATCTCATCACAGCAATCGTAACTCCAAGACAGGCACTAAAGCAAGACAATGTTTGTCTCGTGCCATTTTTCCTTCTCAATTATGTGTACTATATATAACTATCCTTCTCCTGTTATCAATTTTCACCCAATCTATCTTTCTGTTTGTTTCTTCTGGTGCTGTACATGGAACCCAAGCTTCATGTCAGGCAAGTTCTCCATCATTGAACTTTAGTGTCTCCTCTGCCCTCAACTTATCATTTGCATATATCTTCAGCCATAAAATTTGCACCTTTTTTTTTTTTGAGACAGGGTTTCTCTGTGTAGCCCTGGCTGTCCTGGAATTCATTCCGCAGACTTTGAACAAGAGATCTGCCTGCCTCTCTGCCTCCAGAGTGCTGGAATTAAAGATGTGTGCCACCACTGCCAGGCAAATTTTGTACTTTTATATGTTAGCTCTCTCAATTCTTCTCTCAAGGCTCTTGGTTTTCTTATTATGCCTGCACTTTGATTATTAAAAGAATAATTTATAACCCTGTCTCGAAAAACAAAAAGAATCATTTATGTTTTGTCTCAAAATTGAATCTTAAAAGTCCAAAGCCAGTGCAAAACATGTTTATTGCAATAATTGAAAACTCGTATGAGGGGTGCTGGGAGGACAAAGCAACACTTTCTGCCACTAAATCATCACACAGAACAGCAACGGGTAAGATGGTTTGAGATGGAAATAGCAGAAACAGCAGCAGAGATAGTCAGGCACCAAAACCCAGGAGATACTGAAGCCACAGAGACCATCGATGTCTTCTTAGAGAATATTCAAGGCTTTGTCGTGATGGCTGGGCTTTCATTGAGTTAGTACAACCACAAACATCACCTTGAATTTAATTTTTTTAAAGATGTATTTATTTAGTATACAGTATTCTACATGCATTATACCTGCACACCAAAAGAGGGCACAAAATTTCATTATGGGTGGTTATGAGCCACCATGTGGTTGCTGGGAATTGAACTCAGGACCTCTGGAAGAGCAGCCAGTGCTCTTAAAACTCTGAGCCATCTCTCCAGCCCGAATTTAAACTTTTCATTAAAGTTTTTAAACTTTTCTGTGTGTATGGACATTTTGTCTGTGTACCATGTGCATGTGGTGCCTGTGGGACAGAAGATTTTGAATCCCCTGGAACTATATATACTAACAGACAGTTGTGATTGCTGGGAATGGAAACTGAGTACTACATCCAGTACTTTTAACCACTGAGGCCAAAAGTTCTTAAAAAAAAAATTGAAACGTTTATTAGTGTGTTGAGAGATGTGAATGTGAGCACATGTGGAGTTCAGAAAACAACCTTGGGTAATCTGTTTTCTCCATTCACTATGGATTCCCAGGGTTCCTAGGCCAACAGGCAAGCGTTTGTAACTGTTGAGCCATCTTGCCAGCCAGCCCTCAGTTTAAGTTTTTAAAATTTAGGAAATGGAGCTTGGATAGCTATGAAATTGCAAAATGTCCTGAAAAATCCATTAGAAAAACCACAGGATGCAAAAAAAACAAAAAACAAAACAAAACAAAAAACCCCTAAGTCAGGTCATGAAGAAGGCTTCAAAGGTCCCCGGAGACAAATAGCGCTAATGTCCATCACCACAGTAAAATGATGTGCTTTAGAAGGCAGAGGGTTAGCAGGGTATGATGGCTCACGCCTATAATCCCAATAGTTGGCAAGGTAAATCAGGATTGCTATCAGCTCCATAGAGAATTCCTGATCATCATGGAATATAGAGTAAAAACCTGCACTAACCAAACAAACAAATTGAAGGTTTCAGGAGAGGAAGTGAGGAATTTGGTAGAAGCAAAGACTCTCCTTTCCACTTGAGTTTGGGTTTTTAATTTAAGCGACAGGCATCTATTGCTTTGAAGATTAATTCAGGCCTTTACAGCATTTAAAATTCACTATGGCTTTCCAGGGTTGAAACCGGGATGTTTTAATACATGATAAAAACTTAAACGAAATACAATAAGCATTCTTGCAAACATCACCCCCAATTCCTATTCTAAAACTACTTGTCATATGTGCTGTTGGCGATATACTTAATTGAAAACGTAGATCTAAAAACCTGAAAAAAAAAAATCAATCTTCACTTCCAAATAGAATTAAAAGAAAATGTGTAACTTAAGGCTTACGGAACATAGTTTAGGGGAACAAGTAAAAAAAAAAAAAAAAAAATGGGAAGAAGACATGGAGCCATCCCAAGTAGAGCAGCGTGATGGAACACGCTCAGGGAGGCGGATGTTTGCTCAAGGTTGGAGTGCACAGCAGGAAAAGCAGCGCTCGCATTCATGCGCACGCGTCCGGAGGTACTGAATTCCTCCATGGCGGATGAACGAACAGGGAACTAAACAGGCCACTCCTCGTTCATTTTAGACGTTCCACGTGGAGGAAGAGCGTGGCGTGAGGTGGAGCGAGACTGTAACCTAATGGCTCGGCGGGTAAAGACAAGAGTTGCCGTCAGCTCCGCTCTCAAACTGACCGGCCTGGACCCTCCCCTTTTCCCAGCCTCATCACTTCCTGTTGGGCCGGAAGGAGTCAAACATCTTTCCGCGCTCGATCGCCCAGGTGTAGCGCACTACGCAGGCTCGGCAGCACTTCCGTAATCAGCGGACGACTAGGAAGGAGTTGGTCTCCACCTATACTCCCACGGTGGGGGCGGTGACACGGCGACGGTGGGGGAAGAGGAGGGGCAGCGGGAGAGTACAGGAAGTGAACTCAGCGGCGGAATCGGATCTGGCTCGGTCTTCCGTGTGTCGACTGCGCACGCGCGCGCCGCGGCGCGGGCGCCCGGGGCACCGCGGCTGTCTGAGCTGTCTGCCCGAATGCCCCGCCCTTATTACAAGGATGACAGTGGGAAAAAAGCCCCAAAACTGGTTCCTAAACAACTAAGCACTTTTATTTCAAAATTGCCTATCGAAATTGTCTATTCCAGGGCCTAATACTCCCATGTCTTTAGGCGTGGCTTTTTGTTAAATGATTTTTTCCCCTCACTGATAGCATATGTTGCCTATAAAATGAATATATTACTATAATTTATGTGTAATTGTAGTTTGTTGGAATGATTGATCTATCTCTGCAGCAGTAACACATTTTATATTATGATTTTAGGTTTGGTGAGATAAGTCAGCCAGTAAAGATGCTTGCTGCCTAGCCTGACTACCGAGTTCGATCCTGAGTCTCCCCGGACCCTAATGGAAGTCCTCGGACCTCCACATGGGCTGTGACAATGCTCCCCCCCCCCTTATAAATAAAATAAATGTAATTTTAAAAATTGAATACGCAATTGAATAATCTAAAAAAAGAAAAAAAGATGCTCTAAAATGTTGCCTGTCAGGACTGGAGAATGGCTCAGTGGTTAAAAGTATTCACTGCACTTTCAGAGGATCAGAATACAGATTTTAACAGTTCTAGAGGAATCCGATGCGGTGTCTCTGGCTTCTGCGGCCACTCGAACACGTGCATATACCCAGACAATACGTATATACTCATAATTAAAAGTAATAAAAATAAATCTTAAAAATGTATTAAACCGGACGGACGGTGGTGGTGGCGAACGCCTTTAGTCCCAGCACTCGGGAGGCAGAGGCAGGTGAATCTCTGTGAGTTCAAGGCTAGCCTGGTCTTACAGAGCCAGTTCCAGGGCAGCCAGGACTACACACAGAAACCCTGTCTTGAACCTACACCCCCCCCCCAAAAAAAAAGTAATATTATGAGTATTTTTGTCTTCATTCATGAGTGTGTGGTGCACCACGTGTATGTCTGGTGTCTGCTGAGGGCAGAAAATGCCGTTGGATTGCCTGGAACTGGAGTTACAAATGGCTGTGTGCTGCCGTGGGTACTGAGAATTTAACCAGGGTCCTTTGCAAGAGCAGCCAGAGAGCTCTTAACTGCTGAGTCATCGCTTTCCCAGCCCCCTAAAAAGAAAATCTTATTTATATATATACACATACACTCTGGAGGTAGAGGCAGGTGATCTCTATGAGTTTGAGGCCAGAGTGTTCTACATAGAGAGTTTGAGGCCAGTCAGGACTATGTAGAGAGGCCTTGTCTCAAAAAACAATTAAGCAAATGAACGTGCTCATTTTTTTTGTTTGTTTGTTTTTTTGTTTTTCTTTTGTTTTTGGAGACAGGATTTCTCCGGGTAACAAATCGGGCTGTCCTGGAACTCACTAAACTGGCTATTCCGGTGAGAGTTTAAAAGACCACAATGCTTAGAGAAATGCAAAAGTGGAGGCCCACGCTGTGAGGTTTCAGAAGGAACAGTGGACTCTAGAGGTCGTTCCTGTTATATTCTAGTAAAGAATCTGATTGTTTTCTACCTCTATCCTGAGAACCCGAGTGAGGCTGAATTAAAAAGTAATGGACTCATTTATTTGGAGAAGGGAATCTCAAGACAGGAGTCTGTTCAGTTTTAATTTGTTGTTGTTGGTGGTGTTTTGTTTTTTTTATAGAATAGTTTATTCAATGCACGGGTAGGGGAGCTGAGAGGGTAATAGAGGCAGAGAAAGGCAGAGAGAGAGAGAGAGAGAGAGAGAGAGAGAGAGAGAGAGAGAGAGAGAGAGAGAGAGAGAGAGAGAGA
>JANHMN010000005.1:74767784-74779637 GCA_030674055.1 Rhabdomys pumilio | reverse complement strand
AGAGAGAGAGAGAGAGAGAGAGAGAGAGAGAGAGAGAGAGAGAGAGAAGAGGTAGAGAAGAAGTAGAGGAGGCCGGCCATGAGCACGTGAAGAGAGGGGGAAGGGAATGGGGAGAGCAGGGGCAGGAAGACAGAGCAGGGGCAGGAGAGGAGCAAGAGAGTGAGGCTGTCCAGTTTTATGTCACTGCCTTTGTTCAGACCCACAGTAAGAAAACAAAGGGAATAAAATATAAAAATCATAGTTTGGCAGGGATTGGGGGTTTTAAAATTTGTAAACAAGTCTGGCTCTAAAACAGCAGTTGCAATTGTGAAAGGATTTAGTGCCATTAAAGAAGACCCTTCTTTCCGGCACAATAGAGAAAGGTTTCCCCTAGGGCTTACTCATCAAAGGCCCCAACTTGTGAAAATACAAATGAATTGAAACCTAACCAGAAAACAGGGGTTCCCTGCTGTCAACCCACCATCTAGCCACAAGAGCCCACTACAGTTTTGATTTATGGAGGCTGCCTAAAATCCAGAGAAATTGAGCTGACTAAAAACAGAACTGGCAGCACTGCCCATGTGGTCCTGGTTTTACAGGCATGTAAGATGCAAGAGTATGAAGGGGTAAAGTGGTATCATAAAATCTGCCAAGACCCAATGAGGCCAAGACCTGTGTAGCAGGGTAGGAATCCTGAGGAGGCCCTGAAAGGCCATTGTGTGACCCTCTGGAAATGAAGCCTAAATTGCTATGAAGACCACAGACCTGTGAGGTTGTCAGGACTGTTGGGATGTGGTGCTGCTGGCCTAGGAGTGTACTACTGGCTGGCAATGAGCTTGACGGTTTGGACTACCCAAGATTTCTGAAGCTGGGATGATTCCATCATGAACCTCGGGTACCTGACAAGGATTTGAGGTTTGACCTGCTGGGTTTTGGTCGTGCTCTGGCCAGATCTTTTGTTCCTATACCCTCATTCCTCCCTTTGGAAATGGGAATATTTATCGTCACAAAGTGTATAATTTATATTTTGATTTTACATGGGCTTACAGTTAACAATGCCTTAGGTCCCAGATGGAGACTTTTAGAGATAGACTTGATGCATTTTGTATTGAGATAAAAATGAGACTTTTCAGTAGATTGCTATGATTTACAATGATGTAAATGTCTGGCTGAGTTAACGAAGGGTGGAGTTGTGAAAATTAATCGTATCAACTTGAATGAATAATTTGCAGTCACCTTGGAAACACAGCTTTCGGGGTTTACATATGAGCATATTCCCAGAAAGTGTGAGACCAAGGCCAAAACAAGTACCTGGCAGATTGAAATAAGACCAAAACAGAGAACCTATCTTACAGGATGACAGTTTTGTTTATAGTTAAAGCAATTTGCTTGGTGCTAAAATCCAGCCAAGAGATAAGTCTGTTTGTCCCGTGTCAAGTCCCTGTTAATTAAGACCTCTATTTGCAATCAAGAGTAAGTTCCTGGTGTGATTCAGGCTGCCTGTAATCCCCATTCATCCTTGTGTTTCTTTGCCTTTGTTACTGCCTGCAACTCCCATTCACTTGATGCCTTTGTTCCTCACCTTTTCATTGTATCCTTTTAACAATGAATAGCCACCAACTCTCTCACCCACTGTGAAAACCTTATCTCCCCTATGGGGGAAAAAAACTTGAAGAAGCCAGCGGGAGCTGCTCTTAGGGGAGACAGGAGACAGTCAGCTGGCCAACCTAGAGTGTACTTGAGTACAGCTTGCTTTAGTTTGGACAATGCTAGTCTCAGTTCCCCCACCTTTTTCCCCCCTCGAATCTCAGGATTAACAAAAGACTTACGCATGGAAACCCCACTCTGAACAGGAGTGGTACAATCTCATGGGCTGGGGTTCTAAACTCAATAAAAGAAAGCGAGTGAACTGAGGTGCCTGGAGAGATGGCTCAGCAATAAAAGGTGCCTGCTGCTCTTGTTAAAGCATCCAGATTCAGTTCCCAGCACCCATATGACAGCTCACAACTCAGCTCCAGGGGACCTGACATCTTATTCTGACATCTGTGGTTTCCTGCATACATGTAATGCACATATATGCACTCAGGCACTAAGACATACACAAAAATAATTGTCTCACTAAATGTTAATGTGGACTTTATATCTACATGAAAATAGTCACTCACTTTGTGTTAGTTGTGTTGGAGATTGACTCAGAGCCTCGTCTAGACAGGCTTGAACTCTACCTCCTAACCATTTTTTATGACTTTTTTTTTTTTAAGATTTATTTATTATGTATACAGTGTTCTGCCTGCGTGTACATATGCAGGCCAGAAGAGGGCACCAGATCTCATCATAGATGGATACGAGCCACCATGTGGTTGCTGGAAATTGAACTCTGGAAGACCTGCCAGTGCACTTAACCTCTGAACCAAGTCTCCCGCCCCCACAAACCATGTTTCATAGGATTCTTCCCAGTTTTAGGTAGCAGAAAAATTTTTAAATAATTACTTTTATTTTTCGTGCATTGGTGTTTTGCCTGCAAGTATGTCTATGTGAGGGTGTTAGATTCTATGGAACTAGAGTTGCAGACAATTGTGAGCTGCTGCCATGTGGGTGCTGGGAATTGAACCCGGATCCTCTGGAAGAGTAGCCAATGTTCTTAACTGCTGAGCCACCTCTCCAGCCCTGGTAGCAGAAATTTTTAATAATTAGCATATGAAGTTATGTTTCATCATGGCATTTTCATACATACTTTTATTTGACCTTTCCCTTTCTTTCCCTGTACCCCTCTTCTTTCTCTCAGTAGATCCAGTCCACTTTCATGTTACATGTATTGCCTTTAAAATAAATTGCCTTTTCTCTGAGTGTGTGTAGTGGCACATGCCTTTAATCCCAGCACTTGGGAGGCAAAGGCCCAGTTCACCGCCCTGCTGGATGGGGCAGAGGCAGGCAGATTTCTGAGTTTGAGGCCAGCCAGGTCTACAGAGTGAGTTCCAGGACAGCCAGGGCTACACAGAGAAACCCTGTCTCAAAAAAAAAAAAAACCCAAAAGATCAAATCATATCAAACCTACTTTTTGAGACACCCAGCCTCCTCTGTGCTGGGGAATTATCACAAAGCCCGACTAAGGATATAATTATTCTGAACAAGCAGCTAGGGTATCTGCTATCTTCTTCTTCCCCCCCCTCCCCCAAGACCAGCTGCTGTCCTTATCCATGGTCTGGGCCATCCACCCCTTCTTGGGTTGCAGTTACAACAAAGACCTTCTGGACAAGGTGATGGAAATGGCTGATGGGATTGAAGTGGAAGACCTGCCACAGTTTACAAGAGGAAGTGAACTAATGAAAAAAGCATCAAAGCTAAGACAGATCTCCACATTTCCACCCTGGGGACAGACTTAGAAAGAAGGCTAGGGTGAAGGTGACTGAACATTGGCAGTTCTCAAGATTCTTGGTATTTGCAGCATAGAGGCAGCTGGAATGGAAGGGGACAGGGGCCAAGGGCTTCAAAGAAGTCTTTGTTCTTCCAGGACTGCTGTAAAAATACACGCATATTTATGTATTCATACATGGCCAACCCTCAGAAATTTCATCAGGATTGTCAAAGCCAAACCTTGTTTGAAATGCCTTTTATGTTGATATAACATGACAGGTGATAAATTTTATAATTTGATTTTGTTTTTAGCAGAGTACCTGTAAATATAATTGTTTTGCCGTACCCCCACCCATTTTTGTCCAGAGGCAAGGCAGATCCTCTGTGTCCTCATCTCTACCTGAACCCACTCTATACTTGTGATGGCCACCAAAGGATTATGAACTGTGTCACTAGAGCATCCCCACTGGTGGGCTCAGGGACCTTTGTGCAGGAAATGGGAATCATGTTGCAGGCCTGAAGTAGCAGAGCTAGCTCATAGGTAGGAGGCAAGGTACCACAAAAGCATCCAGCCTCATTTTAAAACTCACTGAAGGCTAGAGACTTAGTTCAGTTGTAGAGTACTTGCTTACCATGCTTGAGGGGTCCTAGGTTTGGACCCTAGTATTTCAAAGAGATTAAAAAAAGCTACTTTGATTAAAAATTGCTGGAAATATGTATTTGTTCAGTCAACCAGATGATTTCTAGGCACTAGATGCCTATGTGCTTGCACTTTTTTTTTTTGTTTCTAGAGGCTTTTTAAAAAAAAAAAAAGACTTATTTTTATATACATGAGTACACTGTCACTGTCTTCAGACACACTACAAGAGGGCATCAGATCCCATTACAGATGGTTGTGAGCCACCATTTGAGTGTTGGGAATTGAACGCAGGACCACAGTCAATGCTCTTAACCGCTGAGCCATCTCTCCAGCTCCTCTTGAAGAACTGACTGCCTTTGTATATTGCCTCTGGATTGCAGTGCAATCCTGCTTTGCTCTGTCAAGTTATGGTATTGGCATTCCACTTGAAGGCTGACATGTGTTCTGATCCCCCTTCCAGTTCCCTGCATTTAGTCACCATTAGATAATTGAGCGGCGGGCAGCCATGAAGCAGTGTACCACAGCAGGACTCACCAGTGGCAGGCCCGTTATGGCCAGAGAGATAGTGGGGTCTGTCTTGGTTTCATCTACTGGATACAGGAAATTGAATACCCAGACACTGGTGTCAGAGCAGTGGGAAACATTCTTGTTTGTGGCTTGATAAAGGCCACATCTTTATGTGGCTTTACCTCCAGTCCCCAGTGACCATTGATTTAATAACTAAGACAAGTTTGTCCAGGCAATGTCACAGAGGGTAATGGCAAGGTGGTAACTGTTGGAGGGTAGAGCTCTGTGCTCACCGAGCTGGAGCCTCATCTTCTCAGATGCAGCCATTCCAATCATCTGTGCAGATTTGTGAGGCTTAAAAACAAAATGCACTTTCTTTTTTTTATTTTTTTTGTTTTTGTTTTTCGAGACAGGGTTTCTCTGTGTAGCCCTGGCTGTCCTGGAACTCACTCTAGACCAGGCTGGCCTCTAACTCAGAAATCCGCCTGCTTCTGCCTTCCAAGTGCTGGGATTAAAGGTGTGCGCCACTGCCGCCCGGCCAAAATGCACTTTCATAGGTTGTTATTTTCTGTCTACAACCCCGATTAAAACAGCTTTTCCACTGGGGAGGGGGAAAAAAAAAGGCCCAAGCAAGGAAGCTTGTAGCTCACTTAGAAGGGGAATACAACAGAAGAGGCAGATGGAGGGAGGGTCTGGGAAGGAGAAGGAATGGCAGGTTCAGGATCAGGTGTGGCCTAGATTTCACGAATTGAAATCTGCGACTGGGGTGAGGTGGGGGGAATCTCTAGAATGAAAGAGAACTGGGATAAGGGAGGCGCCCAACAATCAATGGGGGTGACCTTAGGTGTAACAGCATTGGGGATATGGAATCTGAAGAGGCCACCTCCTGTAGCCAGGCAGGAACCCCAGTGGAGTCACAAGAACACCAACCCACCCACAAAACTTTCAAACCAAAAATTATCCTGTTTACAAGAAACAGGGGTAGGATAGGGTGTGGAGCAGAGACCCAGGGAATGGCCAACCAATAACAGGTCCAAGTTGAGGCCCATCTCATGGGCAAGCACCAATCCCTGACACTATTAATGATACTCTAGCAGACAGGAGCAAGTTGTTCTTTGAGAGGCTCCGCCCAGCAGCTGACTCAGATGGATGCAGGCACCCACAGCCAAATAGATGGAGCTTGGGGTCTCTTATAGGAGAAAGGATTTTGGGCCTCAAAGGGGATAAGAACTCCACAGGAAGAACAAGAGTCAACTAACCTGGACCCTTGGGGTTCTCAGAGACTGAACCTCCAACCAAATACCATACTGGAACTGGGGCTATCCCAAAAGCTGCTGCCTGTCTATGAGATATGTTCTTCTAGCTTAGATGCCTTGTGTACAAGAGTGGGAGAAGCACCTAACCTTGCAGAGACTTAAAGTGCCAGGTGGGTACACCTGCCCAGAGGAGCAGAGGGGATGGGAGAAGGATTGTGGGAGGGGTGACCAAGATGGGGTCAGTGAGTGGGATGTAAAGTGAATAAGTTAAAAAATAAGATTTAAAAAAAAATATATATTTGTTTTAGGAAAAACAAAAACCCCGCAAACCCAAAGTATCTATTTCATGAAAAGCATCAGCAAATGAAGCCTTTTCAAGAAATGAGATGAATGCAGTTATTTGCATATGTATTAGTTCTACTCCTCTGTACACAAACTAGCCCACACATCTGACTGGAGGCTACATATAGAATATATAAATAGTCTTTGGGTGACATTGGTGCCCCTTATCTTTTAGACTAACTTTAAATCAGTACTATTTGCAGAGAGTCACTGCAGTGACTTGAAGTGACTTTTCAGACAAGGAGGTACAATTCACACAGATGCTTGAAATTAATAACAAGAGCTTCTGGTTTCTGTTTTGACATGTGAAGCCATTCAATATTTTTAGTCTCATAACAGAATTTCTAGAGTAAGTATCTACAAAATACATGGGCAAATAGATATAAACTTAATGCTTGATTCAGAACCTTGTTTTATTTGTTTTCTTCATGCTACAATACAACCTTTCAGAGTCAAATACATGATGTCAATAGGTTTCCTCAAATTCAAGACTCGCAGCCACAGTTCTAAACCTCTTTTAGGCAGCTGCAGTATCCAAAAGAGCACAGCATAGTAACTTCGGCACCAAATCCCATTTATATGTCAACCAAAAGAAGCAAATGAAAGAACCAAAAATCAGTGACGTCATTACTTGGGATGCATATTTCTAAACTCACTTCTTTCTCAACACTGGGGAGTTTTAAAAAGTATTAAAGCCTGGACTCCACCCCAGGGCTCTTTTCCCCGACCCTTGAAACTTCTCCAGCAATTCTTATGTCAGCCAGAGTTGGAAATCATTGCTGTAAGATTTAATTAAGCAAAAACATGATTAATTTAAAAAGCACAGTACAAGAAAATTGCAGACACATGGGGAATAGCTTTAGAAACCAAAGGACATAGTTTTTAAACTATTTTTACCTCTTTCAAGGCTCAAAGATTACCAATAGCACAATTTCCACCATAATCTTCCCAACTAAGGAAAGGTACTACTGCTAGGGGCAGTGGAGTCAACGATAAGAGTGTTTATCCATCATGCAAGAGAATGTTCCATCCATAGCTTACTAAAACTAAGACTTCAAAAAAAAGCAACTGGACAGAACCTTGTCAATTATCACTAATCACCCGTTGTTACACTCTTTGCCACTGGGGGAAGAGTGAGCTTTTAGACATAAATAATAGATACAGTCTCAGGACACTGGAAGAGAGTGAGAACTCTGGCACTTGATTCCCAAGGTCCCACCCAGGAAACTGAATAATAAAGATCCACCTGTGTTAAGGGAATGGGCATGCAATTTCTTAAGAGCGATGCTCATTTGAGCCCAGTGGTTGTCTTCCTTCAAATGTTAGACAACAGAATGACAAATAGAAAGACAAATAAAGGGGTAGGACTTTACCTTCTACTAGTCGCCCTTCACACTATGGAGCTACTCACAGACGAACCATGAGATCATTTTAATTTATGTAAGTTCATGATCTACCTGCTATACTAAAGGCTAGTTGCAGCAAAGTTTCACTTCAAACTTTCATTGATTGATAAATTAGACATTATTGTGGAATGCTTTACTTTTGCTAAAATGTAAATTTGATCCAATGTAGTATATAGTATACCACTTTTCACATTTACTTTTAGGCCCCATAGTACAAGTACGTTACAACTCCAGCAGTGGGCACAGAAACACCTTGTTGGTGGTATTGTTCTATATCAGGGGCAGAGGAGATGGCAGTCCTTTGTTCAGCCTAGCTGATAGCCAAAACTCGTTTTATGCCAAGGGCTCATAAAAATCAAATTAAAACAAGGCAGCATGGGAAGACAAATACAAGGTCTTGTAGGCCTCCATGCCACCCACAGACCTGCCCTCCAGCACATGATCATAGATACTTGTCACCATGATAGATGGGAGAAAAAAGGAATTGAAGGCTTAAGAGTGGAGAGAAGTAGCCTGTTATGAGTGGACATCCCTGCCATTGGGGCCATGTTTAAGTCTGTGGCTCCACAGTGGTGGGTCAGTGTCCATGGTTCATTATTACCATCAGAGAACACTGGGATGTCTGAGGCTGTGCAGATCTGGCCCCACCCCTCATTGGATACAGCACTCTGGACAGCTGGCCCTGCCACTTGTCTGTTATGAGGTGGTGTGAATGGGATGCTCTCCCTCATTGCCACCTTCTGTAGGGAGAGCATGAACAGCCCCAGCACCTCACCTGGGCAACTGTGAAACTGGCCCTGATGGTACAGGCACACCATACTAGGAGAGCTGGCCCAGCCCCTCACAGGCTGTAGCACTTGGAAGAGTGGGCCCGGTTGAACAGCTAAGCTACCACCCTGGCCCAGATCCAGGGCTCTGAATTGACCTACCCTAAAATCTCTATCATCTTCCAATGGTTGGGACCATGAAAGGGCCAGCCCTGCTCTTCTAAAGCTGCAGGATCTCCATGACACAGCACAGCACAGCAACAGGGTAACTGGAGGGAGTCCTAACCAGGCTCCAACATTGGTGTTGTCACAGAAGCTACAACTTCCATGATGACATGTTTTCTATGCTTTGTCTTGTTGTTGTTGTTTGTGTGTTATTTTGTGGGAGGTTGCAAGGGCAAAGGTCGGTTATGAGGGGATGAGTGGGATTGGGCTATATGATGTAAAACAAGGAATCAAGGAAAAAAAAAACAAAAAAAAAAACCAGGTTACATTTTCATTGCCAAAATATAAGAAAAAACTTATAGCTATTAGTAAGGTAATGAGCTATGAAATTAATTCTCTCTAGTATTACTTGGAAAATATACCCCTAGGCTATTAAAAGAAATTCCAACTCCATCCCAAGGCATTGTTTAACTTGAGGTCTTCAGTCATCATCTACAGTCGGCTTAATGGTCACTCCTCTTCTTATCTGACCCCAACCAATTAAACTGCAAAATAAAAATCAAAGAAATTATGAGCTTCAAGCCCTCCGGAACAGGGACCCACACTTCACCCCCACCATACTGGCATCACCATACTATCACTTTAATCTTCTAAATTCATCCTCTATACCATAAAGAAAGCTTATACCATTTTCTCAGGCTTTAAAAAGCAGATGGGAGCTGGAGAGATAGCTCAGCAGTTAAGAATACTGTCTGATCTTCCAAAGGTCATGAGTGCAATTCCCAGCAACCACATGGTGGCTCACAACCATCTGTAATTGGATCTGATTCCCTCTTCTGGTGTGTCAGTGACAGGATGCTCATACATTAAATAAATCTTAATAAAAAAATAATTCTCTAAAATGCAGATCGAGCCGGCAGTGGTGGTGCAGGCCTTTAATCCCAGCACTTGGGAGGCAGAGGCAGGTGGATTTCTGAGTTCGAGGCCAGCCTGGTCTACAGAGTGAGGTCCAGGATAGCCAGGACTACACAGAGAAACCCTGTCTCGAAAAAAAAAAAACCAATAAATAAATAAATAAATAATAAAATGCAGGTGGATGGATGCTGAATGGCATGACAAGAAAATCAAACAAAACCTCCTGTCATAAATATACTAGTGAGTTGGCTGTGGTAGTACTCATGTATAAATTCAAGCATCTGCGAGACAGGACAATGAGTTAGTCCAAGGCTACATATTAAGTGTGTGGCTAGCTTGGGCAACAGGAAATCACATCTTAACAAACAGAAAATTGCCAATTGTGGTGCTGTATGCCAGCACCCAGGAAGTAGAGGAAGGCAGATCTCTGTGTTCAAGAACTGCCTGGTCTACAAAGTAAGACTTTGTATCAAAGAAAACAAATAAGACCTAAGTTATTTGGAGAGATGGCTCAGTGGTGAAGGGCCCTTGCTGCTCTTGCAGACAACCAGGGTTCAGTTCCTAGCACCCATATGGTGGCTTACAATCACACAGATTCAGCAATTACAACCTCTTTGCACACTGGGCAAGCATGTAGTACACACATATACATTCAGGAAAACATCCATGCACATAAAATATATTTGTCTTTAATAGTCTTAATCAAAAAACCAAAACAGAACAAAACAAAAAACCACCTATGCATTCAGACACTTCAGATCCACCTAAGGAACCTTTTTTGGTTTTTCGAGACAGGGTTTCTCTGTGTAGCCCTGGCTGTCCTGGAACTCACTCTGTAGTCCAGGCTGGCCTCGAACTCAGAAATCCACCTACCTCTGCCTCCCAAGTGCTGGGATCAAAGGCGTGCACCACCACCACCCGGCTATTTTTTCTTTTTTTTAACATTACAAAAACATTTATTTTATTATGTAATAAATTGTTCTGCCTGCATATATGCCTATACACCAGAAGAGGGCGCGAGATACCATTGTAAGCCACCATAGTTGCTAGAAATTGAACTCAGGACCTCTGAAAGAGGAGTCAGTACTCTTGAGAGCCATCTCTCCAGACTAGCCCCTCACTCCACCACCTTTATCCCCACTTTTTATTTCATGTGTATGGGTGTTTTACACACACACATATCTGTGTACCACGTGTCTGCCTGGTACCCACAATGGTCAGAAGAGAGGGTTGAATCCCTTGGAACTAGAGTTAGAGAGTCATGAGCTGTCATGTGGGTGCCAGGAATCCAACTCGAGTCCTCTGGAAGAGCAGCCATATTAACCGCTAAGCCATCTCCCTAGCCCTCACTATTTCTTTTGAGATAGAATTTCAGTCTATAGTGCAGACTGGTATAAAACTTTGCAGCCCAGGCTGGCCTTGAACTCCCTAAAATTCTCTTTGCTTCAATATTCAATTTCTTGGTTATGAAAAAGAATGCCCTTGTTTTGTAGAGATATTGCTTAACTATTAGGACATCAAAAAGCATGACATACACAACCGAATAATATGTGTGCATGTATCTTCCTAGACAAGGGATATTTATAAGTTCTCTATACAATTCTTGCAACATCACTGTTAAGCATATATAATTTATTTCCTTATGTGCTCTTAGTGTTTGGCCTACATCTATGTCTAGTGAGAGAGTCGGATCCACTCTAACTTGAGTTACAGCTGTGAGCTGCTATGTGGTTCATGGAATTGAACCTGAGTCCTCTGGAAGAGCAGCTAATGCTCTTAACCAATGTTACATACAAAATTAAGTAAAAAAAAAAAAAAAAAAAAAAAAAAAAAAAAAAAAAAAAAGTTTATGTGGGCCAGGTAGGCCTTTAATGTCAGCATTCAGAATACAGAAGCATGCATATCTCTGTGAGTTTGAGTCTAGTTAGGGCTACAGTGATTCTCCCCACCCCCCAAAAAAAACAAAGTTTATGAAGGGCAGACCTGGGGCTGGGGAAAATTGAGCATGATCAAAATACGTTTTTTTGTTTTTTTTTTAAATCAAATTGTATACATCTGACTGTCCTACAACTTGCTCTGTATCCCAGGCTGGCCTCAAACCTTGAGGTCTACCTGCCTCTGCTTTCTGAGTGCTGGGATCAAAGGCATGCACCACTGTTACCTAGAAGGTCAAAATAAAAATAAAATAAAGTCCAAGACTGATAAACATTGCTTAGCTGACAAAGGGACTTATCACCAAGCCTGACTACCCGAGTTTGATCCCTAGAACCCACTTGGTGGAACAAGAAGTTGTTCTCTGACCTCCACATGCATACTGTGGCATGTGTGCACACCTATACACCTATACACACATACACAAATAATAAACAAACAATGTTTAAAAAGGAGGTTGGCTGCCAAGTTGGATGACCTGAATTCAATCTCTGGAACTCACACGGCAGCAAAACCAAGTCTATAAGTTGCTATGACTCTCTGACACACACACACACACACACACACACACACACACACACACACACACA
>JANHMN010000005.1:74749111-74766611 GCA_030674055.1 Rhabdomys pumilio | reverse complement strand
CCTCAACCAGTGCTCTTAATCTCTGAGTCATCTCTCCAGCCCTGTTCTTGATTTTTTTTTTAAAGGAAGTCATACTTACACATTTACATTAAAAGACCAAAACTGAGTCTAGCATTGCTACTGGTCCCTTTCTGAAACATGAGTTATACAAAGCACACATACCTTTGCTGCTTTCTTGTCTCCTTCAGTACGTACACCCAGAAGACGTCTAAGCAGGAAATAGGAGATTTCCAGTTCTGTGAATATTTCAGGTAAAGCTCCAACTGCACCAAGCACTTGTCCCACCATTCTGTCAGCTCTGCACAAAGTGGGGTCGATCTTTGTTCCAACTCCTAATATAAAGTACAATGCATGTAGTCTTATTATGTAAAATACCCTTGGGATGATTTACTTCAAAGTCTAGTTAAGAACTGACACCCTTTCACACATACTTCCATCTTCCATTTTCATACATAGATGGTAAGCATGACAAAATACTTGTTCTGTTTTAATTTGTTTTTGGTTTTTCAAGACATGGTTTCTCTGTAGATCAGGTTGACCTCACAGTCAGAGATCTGCCTGCCTCTGCCTCCTGAATGCTGGAATTAAAGGCGTGCGCCACCACTGTGCAGCATTCTTTTTCAGACAGGCTCCTAACATGTAGGCAAGGCTGGTCTCCAACTTAGAGATCTACCTGCGTTTGCCTGGGATTTAAAGGCCATCACACCTTTCACTTAAATTTAAATTTTCAGTGAAAATAAGAACAAGCCTTTTAAAAAGGAATTTATTCTCCCTTAATTTTTTAAAGATAAGGTCCCCCCATCCCCCCACCCTGTTTTGATGCATCCGAGGGTACCATGTGCATGTAGTACCCACAGAAACCAGAAGAGGGCGACATATACCAGGTAAAGAGTTAGACTTGTGGAGCTGTTTCAAGTACTAGAAACTGGGTCCTCTGGAAGAGCTTTTAAACATGGAGCCATCTCTTCAGGCCCTTATTTTTTATTTTTAAGCTATGTGTATATGTATCTAGCTGTGTGTGGCTCTCCGTAGGTTAAGCGTGGCACCTGGCTCTCCTGGAGCTTGCCAGGTGGTTGAGAGATGCTCATAAATTCAGACCTCTGCAAAAGCAGTGACATTCCTAACCACTGAGACACATCTCTGGTCCTTATAGTAAGCTTTTATTACATGACAGAAAATAAAACTGAATTGTGCACATTTTCTTTAGTCCAAAGGTGCATTCTGAATCTTGCCTTTTTTCTCAGCAATGGAAAAGTAATTTTAAGAAATTTAAAGAGCTGGGCGGTGGTGGCGCATGCGGATTTCTGAGTTCGAGGCCAGCCTGGTCTACAGAGTGAGTTCCAGGACAGCCAGAACTACACAGAGAAACCTTGTCTCGAAAAACCAAAAAAAGAAAGAAAAAAAGAAATAACCAGCGAGCGGTGGCACAGGGCTTCGGTGCCCACCACCAGAGGGCAGACGCGCCCGCGCCCGACTCTCCAAGTTCAAATTCCGCTCTCGTTGAGTCTCATGGGGGGAAAAAAAAAAAAAAAGAAATTTAAAAACCCTTAAGTCATTTTAGTAATTCCCACCTGGTAGAAGCTCTTATTTGATTTACTCCCTACCTCAATTTCTTTCTGACTTGTTCGGGACAGGATCTTTTACTTGAGTAAGGTCTTATATTTCCAGTTCGGTAATCTGCCCACACTGGTCTTAACCCTCTGTGCTAAATGCTAAAGGCAATCTTCCTGCTTCAGACTCCCAAGTCTGGGAGACTATAGGTACTCACTACCATGTCTAGGTGGAAGGTTTTTGGTTTGTTTGTTTGTTTACTTCTCACATCAATGTGAGTATATCTGACATTTTCGAGTAACTTTAAATTTGCAAAACACACATAAAAAGGAATTCCAAAAGTGTGACCAAACAGTAATGATAAGCCAGGCACACTGGTGCAAAACTGTAGTCCTAGTTACTTGAGGACCATTTGAATAAGGAATTCAAGGCCAGAATCCCCAAACAAATCACATATAGTTAGTGTTTTGAGTGCTAGGCCCATCAAACTTACATTGTGCC
Source organism: Rhabdomys pumilio (assembly GCA_030674055.1). Lineage (NCBI taxonomy): Eukaryota > Metazoa > Chordata > Mammalia > Rodentia > Muridae > Rhabdomys > Rhabdomys pumilio. The sequence continues at coordinate 74,764,559 of JANHMN010000005.1, read as the reverse complement.
AGGCACATCGCACAGACCTGAAATTCCAGGCATTGGAGGTAGCGAGGCTCAGCCTGAAGTGCAGTGAGTTCAAGGACAGCCTGGGTAATCTTGTGAGATCCTTTCTCAAAAGGAAAGAGTGAGGCTGGAGAGACTGCTCAGTGATTAAGAACACTGGCTACTTTTCCAGAGGATTCACGTTCAATTTCCAGCACCCACAGGACAGCTCACAATTGTCTGTAACTTTAGTCTTAGGATTCGATGCCTTCTTCTGATCTCTGTGGGCACACACACATGTGTACACACACACACACACAGACACACACACACACACACACACACACACACACACACACGCATGCACATGTGCACACAAGATACACACACACACACACACACACACACACACACTCTATTTACATACATAAAAATAAATAGTAATCCAATAGTAATCCAATTAAAAAAAATAAAGACAAAGAGGGCTAAGGCTATATCTTAGTGGTGGAGTACCTGCTTAGCATGTTCTAGAATTTAGGTCCACACCCTTGTACTTCCAAAACAATAGCCAGAAATAATTATTATTGCTAATAAGTATCTTCCACCAAAATATACTTTTATAAGCTGATCCAAGAGGGTTGCCTTGAGTACCAGCCTAGCCAAAAATACAAGAGACTATGTCAAAAATTAAAATGGCCTGAAGAGATGGCTTAGGGGTTAAGAACACTGCCTGCTCTTCCAGAGGTCCTGAGTTCAATTCCCAGTAACCACATGGTGGCTCACAACCATCTATAATGGGATCTGATGCCCTCTTCTGATGTGTCTGAAGACACCTACAGTGTTTATTTATATACAAAAAATAAATACTTCTTAAAAAAATTAAAACAGGATGTGGTGGGGTATACCTTTCCTATCAACACTTGGGAGGAAGAAGAAGGTGGATCTTTGTGAGTCTGAGGCCAACTAGGACTATGGAGAGAGACCTTGTCTCAAAAAAACAAAGCAAATAAAAAAACAAAACACGCCTCCACACACAATAAAAACAACCAAAGGGAGGTAGAGAGATGTCTCCCTAATTATGAGCACTTGCTGCTCTTGCAGAGAAGCTTGGGTTTGGCTCCTAGAATTCACAAGGCAGCATACCACCTCTGAAACTCTAGTTTCAGGCTGGTCTGATGCTCTCTTTGGCGTTGCTGGGCATTGGTACACATATGCTGTACAGATATATGCAAATAAACCCATACACATAAAGAAGCCTGTAAAAAGAAACACACTTCAGTTTCCTATGAAATGTACCATGGATCTCTATAAAGTAAGAGAGGAAAGTCCTTACCAATGAGACCACCTGGGGCAGCATACTGAAGATCATTATGTTCGGCAAAAAGTGACACAATTTTGGAAAAGATTGGTTTGCACATGAGTTTTCCTTCACTGTCTTTGGAGACAATACCAGGTCTGACTTCTATCTCCTGGCCTACCTGTAAACACATAATTGGTAAGAATTATAGAACAATACATTTATTATTTGCCTACCAATGTTATAACAGGGAAACTAAACTGTAACCAAACTAAAAAGGCAATCATTTCTCTAATTTTAAGATTAGTTAAGATTAGTACTTTTATTTACTTATTATTTTCATGGCCTGCAACTCAACAGGTAGAAGAGGGTGGCCTTGAATTCAGACACAGCCTGTTTCTGCCCCACCCCCCAGCAGTGCACTACCATGCCAGCTTAAAATTACTTTAAAAACAAGCAAACAAACAAACAAAAAAATCACACACAGACACACACACACACATATATATGTGGTTTTCGAGACAGCATTTCTCTGTGTAGCCCTAGGTATCCTGGAACTCACTCTGCATAACAGGCTATCCTTGAACTCAGAGATCTGCCTGCTCTGCCTCTGGATTTAAAGGTATGCGCTACTATGCTCAGCTTTTTTTTTTTTTTTTTTTTTTTAAAAAGGAAAAACTTGGCAGAAGATCAGAGTTCAGTTCCCACCCACATGACAGTTCACAACCACCTCTAAGTTCCAGGGCTCTTCTGGCCTCCTTAGAACGATGGAGACAAACATCCATATCTATGAAATAAACAAATCTAAAGGAAAAATTTAAAACCAGTCCCACTCAAGTGTTGCAAATTATAAATAAACCCGCTGTTGCATAAAATGTGTTTAATATTCAGTAGAGATCAGATACCTTCCAAAGACAAAACCAAATCCATAATCAATACCAGACACCATGAAAAAACTACTTTTCACTGGGCATAGTGGTGCATGCCTTTAGTCCCAGTACTTGGAAGGCAGAGGCAAGGGGATCTCTGAGTTTGAGTTCACCCTGTTTAAGATAAGGGTGGTTAGATGAGCTGGCCCAGAGGATAAAGGTGCTTTTACCATCAAGCCTGATAACCTGAGTTCAATCCCAAAGACTCACAGGATGGAAATAAGAGTCAAGCCCTGAAAAGTTGTCTTATCTATGCACTGAGGCACTTACAGCATATACACACAATAAAACAAATACACAGAGTAACAAGTCAAATCCAATTTACCTTCAACACCCCTTTTAGAATACTACCGCCAGCTACACCTCCCTTAAGGTCATCGACTTCACAGCCAGGTTTGTTGACATCAAATGACCTGATAACTAAAAGAAAAATTTAAAACAAATTAAAGCCATTTCTATGTATTTTAATTTTAGCTTTAGAAGACACATTCTTTTCCAAGTCAACTTTTCTAAAAACAATCTAATGATAATGCTTTAATGTTTGCTGAAGTATTACTTGTAATAGGAAAAAAACAAAGAAATAGCTTGAAAGGTCATTAAAAGATGGTTTATTTTAGTATGTCAATACTATAAAAGTGTCTCTACCATACATCTATTTGAAACTAATATTAAAATTGCATGTAATAATCTGGGATGGATTTCATATACTGTTAAGAAAAAAGTAGTCACTGGGTGGGAGGAAGAAAAGGCAGCAAAGAGAATCACCGTGAGCCTGGAGAGACAGAAGGAACAAATTTACAGCTGGGAGTGGAGTAGGGGGTAGAGTTGTCATCTGAAATGTAGGAGTAAAGGGAAAGCAGCCAGAAGGGCTGCCCAGAAGCATGCTGGGCAGCAAAGTTCAAAGTAGATTTACAAGGTGTTGAGCCAGGAGTACCAGAAGGAAGAGCATGCTAGCCACGGGAGACTTAGAAGTACCCAGTCACTGAGCTAGTAAGGCATGTTAAAATAAGCTGTGTGTGTGTGTGTGTGTGTGTGTGTGTGTGTGTGTGTGTGTATTTCTTTTACTTGCAGGTCCAAAGATACATAGATGGTTCCGAGGTGGAAAGAAAACAGATACAAGGCTTGCCCTTCACATTTAAGGGTTCTGTTCAGCCAAGGAGAAAAAACCTTATGTAATGAGCACAAAAGTCTTCCTCCATCCCCTTTTTGTTGACAGCCATTATCCTCTATGCATCCTCATTATTTACATAGTATTTACAATAAATTAGCTATTATTACTTAAGGCACACAGGAGGGGACTGGATGTACATTAGTGGCACTGCCCTTGCCTAGTATGTACGAGGCCTTGGGCATTTCCAGCATCACCAGAAAAGTCATCAAGTGTACAGGAGACTGTACTTGGGTATATGCAGTATGCCATTCTTTATTTTATTTACTTTTGGCTGGGGGGGGGGGGGGGGGGGGGGAGGTTCTCACTATGTAGTCCTGACTGACTTGAACTCACCCTGTAGATGAGGCTAGCCTTGAATTCAGAGATCCACCTGTCTCTGCCTCCTAAGTGCTTGGGATTACAGGTGTTTGCTACCATGCTTGGTATTTTATATATAGAAATTTTGCATTTTATGGCTTCTACAGTACAAATTTATTTTTAAAACAAACAATTCTAAGACTGTATGACTTATTCTTAACCCAAGAGAACATTCCCCAACAATCATACAAACAACTCCAAATGAAGACCTGGAAAGGCCTTTGAAAAGGCTCCTACATCTTTGAGCAGCAACCACAGCTCAGTGAAATTAAGCCTATTGTTTTTTCAGCAATGGTACAATGACATCATTTGTATTGAAAGTATAACATCTTAACAGCACGTAATTCCCTAAAAAATATTGTGTTACTCCACGTTGGTCACCTAAAATACTCAGCACAAAGAGTTTCTTTTATACTCAGGGCTCTGTCAACCGGCAGTATAATCTCAAGACATTATTTCAAATAGGTTTTATGGATTTATCACCACCTCTGCAGAAAGAGAAAATACTAATAAAAAACACAGAAGAGTTCAGTTAAATGTGACTCCTGTTACTTACCAATGAGACGGGGCTCTGAAGTGAAGTCTCTTGGGGGCACTGGTATCTTCTTCACTATGTACTCACAGACAACTTCAATATTGTACTTCAGTTGGGCAGAAATTGGAATAATTGGCGCTCCTTCTGCTACTGTTCCTATATAACAAAACGATCAAAATCCTTGGGTTTTACAAAACTTGGTCTATACAGCTGTTAGATAAAGTAATTACAACTAATAGAGGCCTAAAAATTTTCACACAAATGCCAGTCAACAAGTAGAAAGTGGTCTATCTAAAAAGATTACATTATTCTATTTTTAACTCTCCAAAATAAACTATTTTTTTATAAGGGAAAAACTGCTAAAGTTACTTCAATGGGTCCATTTAACAAAGGCAAAGTGCTGTGTGTTTAAAGGAATAAAACACGAACACTCCTGGGAAAGAGCACTTTACCAGCTAAAAGATTTCTAACATGTGATTAACCTTCCCATAAATGTCAAGAGAAAATTATAGACTCTGATAATCAAAGACTGGCTGGTATATATTTTTTTTTCATCAAGCAAACTGGTCAAAGAAATAGCTCAAAAATAAATAGATTTTAATCAAAGTGGATTATTCTTTTTCATATTATAACTGGGTTCCCAACAAGAAAAGGCTAAAAAATAATCAAATGTCAACAGTAACATGCATCGTGTCCTCTCTGAAAGTGGACTGTGCAGTGCTACTAAAGAAAGGAACTCTGTAAAGATTACTCTTTTGTTTTTTGAGACAGAGTCTCTATATAGTCCTTGCTGGCCTGGAACTAGCTATACACACCAACAAGCTGGCCTTGAAGTCAGAGGTCTGCCTTCCCATGCCTCTAGGATGCTGGGATTAAAGGCACGTGCCATAAGGCCCAGTAGAAAGATTGCTTTTAAATTGTTTTATTCATTTTACTAAGAATTTTTTTTTCTGGGAGGCAGTGATGTGAACTGCCCTGTGTATGCCAGGCAAGCACTCTGCCGTTGACATATACACTAAGCCCTTGGGATTTAAAACATTTAATCTGATAGCATTTCCAAAATATACCTTCAGTTTTAACTTTGTACATTAAATTTAGAAATACTAGTTACAGTCTTATCAGGACCCCAGCAAGTGGGGAGTAGAAAAAGCAGCACTTATGATACCTACATTTACTTTGCTTTAGATGAGGTACATTACATCTCAAAGCGATGCTCTGATCCATTAGCTATTATAGCTTCTTACCTTGCACAAATGCGAGAATTTGCTCATATTGCTCCTTAGCCTGACTTTCTTTTACCAGATCAATTTTATTCTGTAAGATCAAAATATGCTTGAGTTTCATGATTTCTATGGCAGCCAGGTGTTCGGAAGTCTGGGGCTGAGGGCATGATTCATTACCAGCTAGTTAACAAAGAATAAAAAATATGCATAAGAAAGACTAGAAATATTCAGACCATTCAATTTCAAAACCAGAAGGCAGACTGTTAGTTGTGAGGGGCTGGACGGAGTATAATTGGGTAGTGACTGCTGAACAGTCAGGGTGTTCACTTTTGTGGTGCTGAAATTTTAAATGTACTTTCTCTCTCGGAGTTGTACCCTTTACTCGATAAAATGGTAAACTACATTATGTACATATTCTACTGTCAACTCTGCTTTACCCTGTATCTTCAGTCACTGCAGCTTCACAGTCCTCCTAAGCAAGAAGCTTCTGATGAACAAGAGTGTCTTTAAGAGCTTTTAGGACTTCTAGCTCAATCTAGTCTACGAATGTTCTATTACAGCCAGGCTTTTAACAGGAGGCTTAAGCTCAAGGCTACTCCTTAAAATATGTGCTGTGAAGACAAGCAACAGTACTTCACAATGGGCAAATTTTGCTCAGCATTCTAACAAATACCCACCGCCCCCAGTCTGTTCATGTGTCCTGTACAATAAATATCCTCTTGTATACCTAAAAATACATTTATACCTGTCAAATCTCTTAACAGCATACATAAGGAAACACAGCATTAACTCTGAAAACTCGTATGTTTACTAGACCACGGCAATTACTATAAATAGATCATCTACATGGAGGGACAACCCATAACACATGCATATGCTTTAACATAAATTCTAAATGGAAATAAGATGTGAAACCACACCATATTCCTTTTAGAATATTATAAGACTTCTCAGAATCCATAAACTCCAGGAGTCTTTTGCTCGGTATTTTGTTCGTGGTATGTTAGGAGGAAATGGCATCCTGCATGTCCTATTTCTAGTTATGCCTCTCTTAGCTAATGGACATGGCCTCCCAAGGTTTTAGTTCTTCCTAAAATATTCCACTCAAGATTCGTTCTCCATTCTCATGATTTTACCTATCAACAGAAGAGCTGCGTCCATCACTGCTGCACCGTTCAGCATTGTAGCCATCAAAATATCATGGCCAGGACAGTCAACAAAGGAAACATGCCTAACAATTGAGAAATAACAATCAGTCTTAAGATCAATCAAAACCATTAGCAAACTATAGATTTTTTAACGTCAAATCACATGGGAGCTAGTTCTCAATGTTATAAAATGGTTATAAGACTTGGTATTCATAGATTTTGGGTCTGATGCTTGTGGCTTCTACAGGTACTGATGCATAGGTAAGCACAACCAGACAAACAAATACATATAGTTATTAATAATAAATATGAAAGAGAGAATGAGGATTTTCATTTGAAAAACACTTTGTCCAAAATACCACTATTGTGTACCTGAAGTGAGAGGCAGCATGACTTTAAAATTATGGCACTCAGAGTCATGACTTTGTAAGAATTTGCTTTTGGGGTCTTATTTTAATCTTTCAGAAGACAGAAGAAGGCATCAGATCCCTTGGACCTGGAGTTACCAGCAGTCATGACTGTCAAACAACTGAACTCCAGTTCTCTGAATAAGAATAAATGTTCTTGGCTACAGCCCTAGAGCCACAATTTTAAAAAGAACAAAAATGTACGCTCACACTGCCATGATCTAAAACTGGGATCAAGGATCAGAAAACTATGGGCCTCAGATTTGGCCCACCACAGACTCATACATGAACATACAGTTTATGCGTGCTTTTGTAATAGAAGAACAGAGATAAGTACTTAAAACAGAGACTCTAAGGCTCACAAAGCAGAAAACATTTTGCATGTTACAAAAGAAGAATCTTTGACCAGAAGTATCTATGACCAGTGCTAGGACCAGAGTAAGATAAGAGAGATACCTCAGGTGCACATTTTAAGGGGATGCCTAAATAGTAGAAACAGACCCTGAAATATAAATCAGTGGTAAAACATTGGCCTGCTAACATAGTGGGCCTTTGATGCAAGCCCTGGTACCAAAGAAAATATTTAAATTCAATACTTAGATAAAGAAAAACAAACCTCAAAATTAATGCTGAAATCTGTAATGATTAAAAACATTTTAAATAGAAAAAGGATTATTAACAATAGTTTTCCCGAAAAGGCAGTGGTGAATACCTTTAATTCCAGCACTTGGGAGGCAGAGGCAGGCGGATTTCTGAGTTCATGGACAGCCAGGGCTACACAGAGAAACCCTGTCTATAAAAACCAAACCACACCAAACAAACAAATGTAGGTGGTCTTTGCTACTTTGTGTTTTCTTCTACCCATTTCACCCCAACATTAGATGAGAAAAAAAAAAAAAAAAAAAAAGATAGAGGGAAGACAGAAAAGATCCCTGGATAAAGCCAGGGGTCAGAAAGAGTGTGATGTTGTCAGACAATTTCCTGCTTATTTGGGGGTGTCTAGTTCCTTTGGGCAAGTTTGTTCTTTGACATCAGGATACAACTTCTTCTTGTTATTTCTTCTTTGTGTATGAATACTTAAAAACTGTGACCAACAACAAACAATCAGAGCCTCTTAGGGCACAGCATTCATATACCCTCTGAAAAGTCGCCAGGATTCCAAATGTCACACAACTGCAGAAACTATCTGTGGCTGGTAAAATCAAGCCCCTGCTAGAGCAGGAGGCAAATCATAGTCAGCTGCTGTGGAAAATCTGAAGCAGCCCCATAGCCCACACCTGGGACTAAAATGAAAACATACTCTTTTAAAGAAACCAATACTCCAAAATTGTCACTACAAACAAGCCTAACAAGTCACATAGAAGCCAATCAGAAACATGGTTGGCCTTTAAAATTCTGATACTGGTAACTTTTTTGAAAGACTATCCCCACATCCTGGAGTGTTTGTTTTTCTGAGCATTTCCTCTTCATCTAAGTGCTTAACATGTATACTAAAATACCTTTAATAAAACCAAAACCCAACTTTGTAGGGGAAAACCCCAGCACTGGGAAGGAGACAAAGGCAGGTGGGGTCTCTCTGAGTTTCAGGCTAGCCAGAGCTACATATTGAGACCCTATCTAAATAAAACAGAATTTCAATATCCTATTCATTACAATTTTCTGAATTAATTTTAAAAATTGCACTAAAGTGGGACTGGAGAGATGGCTCAGTGGTTAGGAGCACTGGTTGCTCTTCCACAGGGCCCAGGTTTAATTCCCGACACCCACGTGGCAGCTCACAACTGTTTGTAACTCCAGTTAGGGATCTGGCATCCTTATACAAACATACATGCAGGCAAAACAGCATTGCTCATAAGAATTGAATGAATTTAAAAAAATAACTGTATTAAAGTATCTTGATTATTGAGAGATTTATTAGCTTCCCTTTCTTCCCTAAATTTTGGGTCCGAGATGAATATCCCACTCTGTTCTTGATCTAAAACGGTCTTATGAGTTTACAATCCCCAAAGATGTTAGTAACTAGATAACAGCACCTTCTGGTAAAGAACCAACATGTGAAATCATATTCAGAAAATTGTTGGGAAACAAGCCCATTTGTTTTAAAGAAGCAATTTTAAAACTAGATTCATCAGCCAGGTAGTTGTGACATAATCCTAGCACTTGGGAGGCGCTCTAAACCCAAGGCCAATCTGGTCTATGGAGTGAGTTCTAGAACAGGCAGCGTGTTCAGTATCTTAAGTGCTTCAAAAAGCACAAAGCACAAAACAGTGACTTAAGCATAAAAGTTACCTGACTAATTTGAAGTTCCCTTTGGTCCCTGGAATGTCTGTAGGAAACTCATCTGGTGTACTACTTCCACATGATCTATAACATTCTGGTCTAGGACAACTTGGGTCATCAAGCTTATAAATCTATAAGGAAAAAGAAACAACTAGATTTGACTTGTTTCTTATGCAAAAATTAAAGTTAAATGGTTTCTGTTTCATTGTACATGGATCACCTTAGCATTAGCATATCCAAGCTTGATGGTAATGTTTCTTTCTAGCTCATTTTTGAATCTGACAGTGTGAACTCCAGAAATAGCCTTCACCACAGTTGACTTCCCATGAGCTACATGACCAATTGTACCTATTAACAAAAGACAACAAAATTAACTCATGCATTCAAGTATACCAAATATTTTTTCAAAGAGCGTTGAGTCATAAAACTCTAACCATAAACATCAATGTAAATCCAACAGTGATAGGGTTGACCACATGTTTTGTAGTGTCTTTGGCTACTTTGTGGATTCTTCTCTCTCCCCTTTCCACCCTTCCCCACCCTTTCAACCACCTCCAAGTAGATCATAGAATAAAGCTGAGGTTGGAAAAGGGTCAATATTATTGTTAGACTACCTCCTGCTAATTAGGGGCGTCAAGTTCCAAGTTCCTTGGGGGCAAGTTTGAGCTTGTCAGATATCTAATTTCTTCTTTGCACACAAATACTTAACAAATCCCAACCAACAGAGACTAGCAACTACTAACCTAGACTCTCAGGGCCCTATCATTTATATACCTCCCCTGAAAAGTCCCCAGAATTTCAAACGTCACACAACCATAGAAACTATCTACAGCTAGCAAAAATTACACCTCTGCTAAAGCTTCTCTGGAGAATCTGAAGCAGCCCCCACATCACACACCTGGAATTAAAATGAAAAAAAAAAAAAAACAACAAAAAAAACATACTCTTAAAATATTTCTGTGATTTTTTTTTTTTAAAAAAGAAAACAAATCCCTAAACTGTCATTAAAATGGCTCAACAGGTAAAAGCATTTATCACAAATGCCTTTGGACCAGATTTCAATACCCAGAACCTATAGTAAAGGGAGAGAGCCAATTCTGGAAAGTTGTCTTGATTTCCACACATTACAAATCTTCTCAGACCAGTTTTAGTAGAGTATATACTTGGGAGGAAGAAGCAGGATTTGAGGCCAGCCTGGACAATGTAGGGAGATGTCATAAAACTTAAGATATTTTTAAATGTTCACTTGAAATGTTCTTATCCTGATTGAAAAATTGTTCAGATTCATTTTATATATACTCTTCAAAGAAAGATTCAAGTACGCACCCAGTTAATATGACAAACTCTGATATAATAACACAAAAAGGAACACACTTATAATCTTAGTAGTCAGAAGTCTGAGTAAGAGGATTGCTTTGAGTTAAAAGTCAGCCCAGACGGCATAGTGAATGCCAAGCTAGGCAGTCTACATAGAATAGCTAGACAGAATACATAGCAAGCCTATCTCACCTCCTCCCCAAATCCAACAATGAAACCCCAGCCATACTATATTTTATACTCAAGCAATATACCTCAACAGTTCTAGGTACCAATTAAGGAGGTACGAATTCGACTTAATTATAGCTTATATATCAAATAAAACCACCTATAAACTGTCCTGCATGGCAAGAAAATGCATTTTCACCTCCCAATTCACTACTGTATGATTACATACTGCCTTGTAGTATTAAACTTTTCTTTCATAATCTATCTCAAAAAAAGTAGCAGCATTTTGTTCACAAGTGCTCCACGAATTTTTCTTACACACTGACCTGCTCCGGACAATTTCCAAATAAATGTCCACATTACTCAATGAATTACACAAAAGGAGAGGTTAAAATTACTTCTAAGTCTTCAAGCTATCTTACCAATATTAATTGTAGCTTGTCTGCTGATAACTTCATGTGAAAGTGGTGTCAGCTTGGTAACATCCTGCAATGAAATATATTTGAAATATGATCAATACAAGCCACAAGTTTTCCCTTGACTTTATATTCCTCAGGTACAACTTTACGCCTCGTATAGACAGCTCTCTTCTCCTGCTAAAGTGTCTTTTCCCCTTAACATGCTGTTAAGACTGGGAAGACTATAAATACAGTCATTGTCACACAAGTCCACTCACTAAGAGAGGTCTGGAGACGAAAGGCCACCTAATCCTGGAGTCATAGCAAGTCCTCAAGTGTCCAACACAGTGAACAGTGTAGTCCAGTCTCCAATCCTTTACAGACTTAAACCTTAATGATTTTAAACAATATCGTTAGTCTCTTACTGGCCTCCAACTAGATTTCGTAGCCAAGAATGTCCTTTATCTTCTAATCTTCCTATTTTCATCTCCTAAGTGCTAAGATTACAGGCATGTGCCTCTCCGGATGGAACTCAGGGCTGCGTGGATGCTAAACATACACTCTACGCTATATTAATCGTCTACATTATATTTATTACCAAAGCTTAACTCCAGAAATTCCAAGTTTCACAATCGTTCACCAGTTTGGGGACTAGACAAGTTAATAGCGGTGGAGCTGGCAAGCACGCCTTGGACTCTAAGGCTTTAGAGGCTCCAGCTCTAGGATATCTCCTTTACCCCATGCTCCAGCCACCCGAGGAACTGCCTCATCTCCAGGCCCTCCAATAACCCAACCCGACCCGCCAAGCTCATTGTGCCATTCCCGCCGCAAATCGAGACCTCACCAATGTGGCGAGATCCTGTCGGGAAAGATGTGGCTGCCCGAGAGTCACTCCAACCTCACCCCCAGCCATCTTGCTCAGAGAGAAAAGGAAAATGCTCGGCTGCCGCCTGACATAACGTAGGCCCCCCTTGGGCGGGGCGAAGGAGAAGCGGCGGGAAGGCAGACTGCGGCACAGACCAGATAAAAAGAATGGCAAATGCAGCACTGACCTTACTGCTTGGACTTCTCTCTGTTTTAATTTGCACAGAAACTCCGAGCGACCTTACTCGAAAACACGAAACAAAGTTTCGGAATGTATCCGTTTTCAGTCCTACTACATTTTTGTGCAGGCAAAACTCAGGGCAGCCTCAGGAAAGTCCCCTTGAGGGGAAGGTTATCAATGTGACACTGCGCGCAGGACAGAGAAACCATTTCCGTTTCCGGCTTTTTTTTTTTTCTTTTTTCTTTTTTTTTTTGTGTGCTGGCCGGAAGAGTCTGGGCATCTTTACATTTGGGTGTAAATCAGAAAGTAGAAATGTCTCTTTTGTTTTATTCCATTAGTTTTACCCATTTCTATAATCTAATAGAGCGATATCAGCTTGGGGCCTCTTCCGCCTTGCTGGAGCTCTGGACCGCACCGAGTGTTAAACTGGCCATGCTCAAGCCGAGCGAGCCACAGCGAGCTCGCACAGAGTGCCCTCGCTCGGAGATCTGGGGAAGGTCTGAGGAGGAAAGTCCGACACCCCCCCCCCCCGCCCCCCCCCCCCCCCCCCATTCGCTGGAGAATTTTAAGGCCAGTGAGGTGGTGGTTACATTAGTCTGTATCGTCGTGAATGTAGCCTGGAAGCCAAGTGTCCACAGATTTTTTTTTTCTGAAGCCGAACCTAGGAACCTTCCATTAGAAAAAAAAATCATTAAAAATTTAAATATCTTTGACATCTTGTTTTTCCTCTTAATGTTAAAAATAAGTGATGTTTTCTGTGAGTGCTGGCTCCCATGTAATCTCCGCACTCAGGAGGCAGAAGCAGGAACTGGCCAACCTGGGCTGTGTATAGAGATGCTGCCTTAAAAGCAGTCCTAGGAGGACTGGAGAGATGGCTCAGCGGTTAAGCGCACTGACTGCTCTTCCAGAGGTCCTGAGTTCAATTCCCACTAACCACATAGTGGCTTACAACCATCTGTAGTGGGATCTAATGCCCTCGTCTGGTGTGTCTGAAGACAGCTACAGTGTACTTAAATAAGCAATGGCGGGGGCACGGGGCTGGAGAGCCGACTTAGCTTGCTTTCCTAGAGGTCCTGAGTTCAAATTCCTAGCCACTATCTGTAATGGGATCCTAGCCACTATCTGTAATGGGATCGAGTGCCCTCTTTTGGTGCAATAAAGAAATCGTTTTCTTTTTTAAAGTAATGGCAGAAACCAAAATGTAATGTATTCTATCTAGTGAAGTTATTTTATTTGGCTTTACCTTTTGTTGTTGTTTGAGACAGAGTCTCGCTGTATAGGACTTGGCTGGCCTGAAATTCATGGAGATCCACCTGACTCTCAAGTGCTGGAGTTAAAGGTGTGAGCCACTGGTGATAGCTCCCCTCTTTAACTTTATACCTTTACCTTTTTTGATTTTACCTTATATTCAATTTTTTGTTTTATTTTGCATTCTAAATAGCTATAGCAGTCAATTAAAGTATTTTTTCATCATCAGTTAAAAAGAAGTGATGCTTGGACAGGCAGTGGTGGCACACACCTTTAATTCCAGCACTAAGGAGGAAGAGGCAGGCAGATCTCTGACTTCGAGGCCAGCCTGGTCTACATTGTGATAACCAGGATGACACACAGAAACCCTGTCTTCAGCCCCCCACCCCAAAAAGTGTTTTTCTGTGTGTGCTGGGGCCCTCGTAATCTCAGCATTCAGGAGGCCCAGGCAGAAACTCAGAAAGGATACAGCTCAGTCAATAGAGTGTTTGTGAGGCCCTGGATTCAATTCTCAATACCAAAGAAAAAAAGAAGAAAAGGAAAAGCGGCAAGTCGGGCATAATAGTCAGAATCTGTAACTCCTGAATTTGATGAGGTGAAACAAGAGGACCACAAGTTCAAGGCCAGCCAAGGCTATGCACAGAGAAAATTGCATAGAAAAAAAATGAAGTCTCAAAAAAATTGATGAAGAAAATGGTATGGAGTTTTGTGCAGTGATGATTGTTCTTCCTTTATGAATATACTAAAACCCAGGTAATTAGGAATTTTAACAGAATGAATCTCTAGATATGTGATTTGTAGGACAATAAACTTTTCAATTCATTTATAGAAAATAGGACAGAATATGATTTATCATTGTAGACTTTTTGATAGTAGAAATATTGCAGTGGGACTACAAAGATGACTGAGTGGGTAAAAGTGCCTGCCATCAAGCAAGGCCAGTTATCACACGTTGTTTTCTGATCTCTAAATGTATGCAGCTACACACATACACCAAAACAAATAATAAAATGTGAAAAAGAAAAAAATGGGAAAGGAAAGAAACATCACAGGGCAACCAGGCCTGGTGGTACATGCCTTTAATTCCAGCACCTAGAACACGGAGATGGGAGAAGCAGCAGGTCAAAGTCTTTCATGGCTAAGTAGAATTTGAGGGCAGCCTGGACTACATGTGACCTGTCACAAAAAGTCCAAAAATTACCATTTAGTGAGAAAGCTCAGTTGATAGAGTGCTTTCCTGCCAGGCATGAGGCCCTGGATTCAATTCCCAGTACTGAAAAACAAAACTTGTCAGCCATAGTGCCAACTCACCTTTAATGCCAGCACTCAGGGGGAATCACTGTGAGTTCCAGCTTAATCTGGTCTATATATAAAGTTCTAGACCCTGTCTCAAACAACAACAGCAGCAGCAGCAGCAGCAGCAGCAGCAGCAGCAACAACAACAACAACAACATTAAAACCCACAACACTTTTAGCAGTCAAGTGGCAGAAGCAGACAGGTCTCTCTGAATACAAATTCAACCTGATCTATAGAGTGAGTCCTAGGCCAGCCAGGGCTACACAGAGAGATCCTGTCTCCAAACACAACACAACACAAACAAACAACAGAGAATAATATTTATTACTAAAGACATTAAAAACCCTTACTGAAGGCTGAAGCAGGAGCATTACTCTGAAAATGAAATGTCCCCAACTAAACATTTTTGCTTTATGTGTCTGTACCATGTGCAAATCCAGAAGAGGCCATCATATCCCCTGAAACTAGAGTTACAATTGTGTGAGGCATCACATGGATTCTCTCAACTTGGGGTCCTCTTTAAGAGTAGTAAGTGCCTTAACCATGGAATTATCACTCCAGCACCTTGAGTGTGGCTTTAATTTACATCCTCTAATGACTGGTTTTGTGTGTGTGTGTGTGTGTGTGTGTGTGTGTGTGTGTGTGTGTGTGT
>JANHMN010000005.1:74722078-74749101 GCA_030674055.1 Rhabdomys pumilio | reverse complement strand
TGTGTGTGTGTGTGTGTGTGTGTGTGTGTGTGTGTGTGTGTGTGTGTGTACTGGGTGGTACTGTGGTGTGGTGGTGCTGGTGATCTGATCCATATCAGGCCCTCATGACTATTAAGCAAACACTCTTCTACTGAGCTATATATATGCCCAGCCTGAACATCTTTCCATGGACTGTTTACCCATTTATATCTCAGTTTGAGTAGGGTAAGGGCCGAGAGAGGCTGGCCTCAAACTCTCTATGTAGCTAAGGCTGGTCTTGAACTGATTCTCCTGATTTCACTGTCCAAGCACTAAAATTATACTCATAATTCTTTTTTCTTTTTTAAGTTTTTCAAAACAGGGTTTCTCTGTATAGCTCTGACTATCTTGGAACTTACTTTGTAGACCAGGCTGGCCTAAAACTCACAGAGATCCTCCTGCCTCTGCCTCCAGTGTCAGGATTAAAAGCATGCACTACTACCACCCAGCTCATAATTCTTTTTAAAAAGAATTTTAAAGTAGTACTTATTTTATGTGTATGAATATTTTGTCTGCATGTCTGTCAGTGAACTATGTGTAGGTAGTTGAAGTGGAAACTTCTGGCTTCTTTGGAAAGTCAGTCATATCAAAGAATGTTTCCCTGAAGCAGACACAGATGAAAGGATATTTTGCTAAAGCAGCCACATGAAAGGACACGTGATGAAGGATTCTTCGCTAACTACACACATGTATTGGTTTGCCTTACATTGCATAGCTGAACTCCATTTGTCATGACTCCATAGAGAGAAACACCAGAAAACTTCTGGTGGTGTTCTGGTAGCTTCTTGCTGCTTCTGAAGACTCAGGCCGATTGGCAGAGTGATGTCACATGATACAGACTCACATGGAGTTTTGCTAGGACAGACTCATGTGCTAAGACAAGACACGTGGTGAGGCAAGATCCATGGAGGGCGCCTGATGTTTGGAAGGAGTATAAATAGGACTCAACAGTGACAGGGCTTGCTTGAATAGCTATTGCAATGCTTCTTGGTCTTTCTTTGCTGATCTTTGTTTCATTCAGAGAAGCACAGCAGAGAACTTCTGGCATCTCTGCTGGTCCTGGTCACTCCTGCTGACTTGAACCCATTTGGCTGAGGCCTAGCTGTTTCTGCTGGGTCATGCCACCACTGCTGACTCATGTTTGCTATCTCAACACTACTAAACTGGACTGCTGGTATATTCGTGAAGTATTTGCAAGTAGATCAACCTGCTGCTGCTGCATCCTATAAACTTAACTGCTGATTTCCTGACAACACAGATTGGATTTGCTCCAAAGAACACTTTCTAAACAGGTCCACTTCCCCCATATTCTAATAACCTTTCTTTTCCATTGCCCCTGGTGTGTGGGCTAGAAGGGAGGTTTGACAAAGAAGGCAAAACCATACAGTGGAAAAAAGAAAGCATCTTCAATAAATGGTGCCAGTCTAACTGGTGGTCTGCATGTAGAAGAATGAAAATAGATCTATATTTATCACCCTGCACGAGTCCAAGTAGGCCAAGGACCTCAACTTAAAACCAGATACACTGAATCTAATAGAAGAGAAAGTGGGGAAGAGCCTCAAATACTTGGGCACAGGGGAAAAGTTCCTGAACAGAACACCAATGGCTCAGGCTCTAAGATCAACAATTGACAAATGAGACCTCATGAAAATGAAAAACTTCTGTAAGGCAAAGGACACTGTCAATAGGACAAAACGGCAACCAACATATTGGGAAAAGATCTTCACTAACCCTACATCTGATAGGGGGCTAATATCCAAGATATATAAAGAACTCAAGAAGTCAGACTCAAAAAAAAAAAAAAACCAAAACCAAACAATCCAATTTAAAAAGGAGGTACAGAGCTAATCAGAGAATTCTCTTCAAAGGAATCTCAAATGGCTGAGAAGCACTTAAAGAAATGTCCAACATCTTTAGTCATCAGGGAAATGCAAGTCAAAACGACTCTAAGATACCACCTCACACCAGTCAGAATGGCCAAGATCAAAAACTCAAGTGACAGCAGATGCTGGCGAGGATGTGGAGAAAGAGGAACACTCCTCCATTGCTGGTGGAATTGCAAACTGGTACAACCACTCTTGAAATCAATCTGGTGGTTCCTCAGAAAATTGGAAATAGATCTACCTAAAGACCCAGCTATACCACTCCTGGGCATATACCCAAAAGATGCCCCAATATATAACAAGGACACATGCTCCACTATGTTCACAGAAGCCTTATTTATAATAGCCAGAAGCTGGAAAGAACCCAGATGTCCTTCAACAGAGGAATGGATACAGAAAATGTGGCACATTTACACAATGGAGTATTATTCAGCTATTAAAATGAAGATATTGCGAATTTTGCAGGCAAATGGATGGAACTAGAAAATATCTTCTTGAGTGAGGTAATCCAGACCCAAAGGACATGCATGGTATGTGCTCACTGAGAAGTGGTTATTAGCCCAAAAGTACAGAATACCAAGGATACAACCCACAGACTGAAAGAAGTTTAACAAGAAGGAAGGCCCAAGTGAGGATGCTTCAATCTCACTTAAAAAGGGGAACAAAATAATCATGAGAGGCAGAGGTAGGGAGAGACCTGGGTAGGAGAGGGAAGAGGGAGTGGAAGCAGGGAGCAGGATCAGGTATGGGGTGGGGGGAAACAGGAAAGAAGCCCAGAGGACCAGGAGAATAAATGGAAATATGCACCTTCTGGTGGTTGGGTGGTGGGGGGACCCTCTACAAAGTCCCAGCAACCTGGGATGTGAGCAACTTTCAGGACTCAGTGAGGGTGACCTTAGCTGAAATGCTCAACAATGGGGACAGGGAACCTGAAGAGTCCACCTCCAGTAGATAGACATGGCCGCAAGTGGAGGGACAGGGTTACCAACCTACGGTCAAAATTTCTGACCCAGAATTGTCCCGGTCTAAAAGAACTGCGGGGACAAAAATGGAGAAGAGACTGAGGGAAAGTCCAGTGACAGGCCCAACTTGGGATCTGTCTTAAGGGGACGTTCCAAGCCTGATACTATTACTGATGCTATGATGTGCTTGCAGACAGGAGCCTAGCATAGCTGTCCTCTGAGAGGTTCTACCAGCAGCTGACTGAGACAGATGCAGATACTTAGAGCCAACCATTGGACAGAGGTCAGGGACCCCTATGAAAGAGTCAGAGGAAGGACTGAAGGAGCTGAAGGGAATGGCAACCCCACAGGAAGAACAACAGTGTCAAGTAATGTAGACCCCTGGCAGCTCCCAGAGACTGAGCCACTAACCAAAGAGCATACACTGGCTGGTGTGAGGCCCCTGGCACATACGTAACAGAGGACTGCCTTGTCTGGCCTCAGTTGGAGAGGGTGTGCCTAATACTGTAGAGATTTGAGGCCCTAGGGAAGGAGGATTCAGGGGCAGGGAGAAACACCAGGGGAACGGGATGAAGAACAGTGGGAAGGGGGACCAGGAGTGGGACAACGTCTGGAATGTAAATAAATAATTAAGTTAAAAAAAAAGAACCCTTACTAAAAGTAGAGTTTGAAAAATCTAAGACTATAGGTATTGCCTACACAGAGATCAGAAGAGGGCATCATATCCTCTTGGGCTGGAGTTATAGACAGTTGTGAGCTGCAATGTGAGCACTGAGAATTGAATCTGGGTGCTCTCGAGGAATAACCAGTGCTCTTAACCCCTGAGATAGCTCTCTTTTTTGTCAACATGTTTACTCAGAATGTCTCCTCAATTTAAATATCGGGTAAATAATAATTTATTTGGTGGGGAAACCAGAGCCTCCTACTGCTAAGCATATACTCTATCACTAAGCTATGCCTTCAACCCTGGTGGGATGTTTTTTAACTGATTATTTTATATCCTGACCAGAGTTTCCCCTCCCTCTTCTCCCAGTCTTCCCCCACTCCCTTGCCCCCTTACATTCACTCCCCCATTTCTCTTCAGAAAAGGGGAGCCTCGCAAGGATATCAAGTTGCAGTAAGACTAGGTACAGCCTCCTCCTCCTCCTCCTCCTCCTCCTCTTCTTCTTCTTCTTCTTTTCTTTTTTAAAAAGTAAATAGAGAAATTAACTTTATTATTATATAAATAAACATAAATATACAAAAAAGAAATCAAGAGCACTTCTAAGCCTGTGTTACTTATGTAGATCAAGAGAAACAGCGATTCACTCCACAGGGCTTCTGTAGGTCAGGGAAGTGACCTGAAAATGTGTTTTACAAAGTCTATCTGAGGTAGATGCAAGGGTTGGATTTGGCTTTGTTTCCATCAAGGCTGGTCCCAGCTTCACAGTGGCATGAGTAATCTGGGTGAAGAGACATCCTCAGAGAAATGAGACTTTTCTTGAGTGAGTTTTCATGCTTGTGGGATGGGATTAGTTATGGTGAAATGGTAAAGCAAAACTGGCCTTCTTGCTTCTCTTCTGCAGGAGCCAGCTTGAGCACCCTGCCCCTCCCCCCAAGTCCTCGTTTTCCTACTAAAAAGAACGAAGGCAAAACCCTTGTTATCCTAACTGTTGACTGAAAACTCATGAGCTAAAACAAAGCTTTAATGTACATTAGCTAGACCTGGGTATTCGGTACAGCCTCTTCTATTAAGGCTGGATGAAGCATCCTGATAGAAGGAAAGGCTCCCAAAGGCAGGCAATAGAATCAGAGGCAGCCCCTGCTCCCACTGTTAGAAGTACCACTTGAAGACCAAGCTACACAACTGTTACATATGTGCAGAGGGCCTAGCTTAGTTCCATGCTGGCTCCCTGGTTGGTGGTTCAGTCTCTATGAGCTCCTATGAGCCCAGGTTAGTTGAATCTGTAGGGTTTTTTTTATGGTGTCCTTGACCCCTCTGGTTCCTACAATCCTTCCTCCCCTTGTTCCGAAGAATTCTCTAAACTTCACCAAATGTTTGGCGGTGAGTCTCTGCATCTGTTTCCGTCAGTTGCTGGGTGAAACCTCTCTGATGATGGTTATGCTAGGCTCCTGTCTGCAATTCCAGGAGAATATCGACAGTGTCAGAGGTGGGCTTCCTCTCATGACATGGGTTTTAAGCTGGACCAGTCATTGGCTGGCCACTTGCTCAATTTCTGCTCTATTTTTACCCCAGAACATCTTGTAGGCTGGACAAATTGTAGGTCAAAGATTTTGGGGCTGGCTTGGTGTTACAGTCACTCCACTGGAAGTCTTGCCTGTTTACAGGAGATGGCTGGTTCAGGTTCCATATCCTCCATTGCTGAGACTTAGCTAGGGTCACCCTCATAGATTCCTGGGAGTTTCCATTGCCCTAGGTGCAATTTTCCATTGCTCATCCCAGAGATGCCCCCCATTCCAATTGTCTCTCCCAGTACTTTCTCCACCCCTGATTAATTCCTTCTGTTTCCATCCCTACCCTCTCCTCAACCTAGTCCCCTCCCTCCATCCATCCCCCGTGTCTATTCTATTTCCCCATTTCTCAGTGAGAATCAAGCATCCCCACCTTGGGTCCTCCCTGCTACTTAGCTTCTTTGGGTCTGTGGATTTTAGTATGTTTATCCTATACTTTATGGCTAATATCCACTTATAAGTGACT
The DNA here is from genome assembly GCA_030674055.1 of Rhabdomys pumilio. Classification (NCBI taxonomy): domain Eukaryota; kingdom Metazoa; phylum Chordata; class Mammalia; order Rodentia; family Muridae; genus Rhabdomys; species Rhabdomys pumilio. The sequence continues at coordinate 74,743,540 of JANHMN010000005.1, read as the reverse complement.
GCTTACCATATTTGTCTTTCTGAGTCTGGGTTACCTCACTCAGGATGATATTTTCTAGCTCCATCCATTTGCCTGAAAATTTCACGATGTCATTGTTTTTAATAGCTGAATAGTATTACATTGTGTAAATGTAGGTTGTTCCCAGTTTCTGGAAAAAACTTCTGTAAAGCTGCTGTGAACATAGTAGACTACTTGTTCTTGTGGAATGGTGGAATATCCTTTGGATATATGCCCAGGAGTGGTACAGCTGGGGCTTGAGGTAGATCAATTCACAATTTTCTGAGAGACCACCATATGGAGTTCCAAAGTGGCTGTATAAGTTTTTACTCCCATCAGCAATGGAGGAATGTCTGGTGTAAGATGAAATCTCAAAGTTGTTTTTCTTTGCATTCTCCTGATAACAAAGGATACTGAACCTTTCTTTAAGTGCTTCTCAGCCATTATAGATTCCTTAGTTGAGAATTCTCTGTTTAGTTCTGTTTAGGTTATTTGGTTTGTTGCTGTCTAGTTTCCTGAGTTCTTTATATATTTTGGATATTAGTCTTCTTTTAGAAGTGGTGTTGGTGAAAATCTTTTTCTATTCTGCAAACTGCTGTTTTGTTCTTTTGATGGTGTCTTTTGCCTTACGGAAGCTTTTCAGTTTCACGAGCTCCCACTTATCAAGTGTTGCTCTTAGTTCCTGTGTGATTGGTGTTCTGCTCAGAAAATTGTTTTTGTTTTAACTGAATTATGAGAGTTCTTTTAAAATTCTGGATATAAGCCCTTTATTAAATGTATAATTTGCAAATGTTTACTCTGTATTTTGTCCTTCCACTTTCCTGTTTTTGTATTGTTTGGTTTTTGTTTTAGAGACAGTCTCCTGTAACCCAGGCTGGACTCAAACATGCTGTGCAGCCCAGGAAGATGGCCTGAATTCCTGGTCTTCCTGTTTCTATCCCCCAGGTGCAGTGATTCCAAGTAAGATTACATGCTTGGCCTGGCGTTGGGGTGGGGATCAGCACCTCATTTTATAGCCTAGACTGAAACAGGCTGCCCTTAAATTTGATTTCCAATTCTCTTGCCTTGGTTTCTCAAATTCTGGGATTGCTTGGATTGCTAGCATGCACCATCGTGCCTAGACTTTCAATTTCATGGTGTATTCTTCTGCCAAACAAAAGTTTTAAGCAGATCCCGGGTGGCAGCTCTGCCCCCAATCTCAAAGAACCCAGAGGAAGTGGGGTTTCAAGGTGCTTTGACCCAGGCAGTATCTTAGGTAAGCAGACAGCAACATCTGACCCAAACAGGGAGTAATGGGGACGCACTAGGACCCAGGAAGTCACTCCCGGTCTGGAGCACTGGTTCCATCCGGTCTAGGCCCGAGCACTGAGCAGATTTTGGGCCTCAGCTCTTAACCCAGTAGTAACACCCACCACACACAGTTCTGATACAACCAAGATAATAGAAAAGACAGGCTCTAGTCAGAGACAGGGCAGGTAGCACTAAGGAGATCCAGATGGCAAAAGGCAAGTACAAGAACATAAGCATCAGCAACCCAGGGTACTTGGCATCATTAGAGCCTAGTTCTCCCACACAAGAAAGTCCTGAATTCCCCATATCACTAGGAAAGCAAGATTCAGATTTAAAATCACTTCTAATGATGATGATAAAGGACTTTAAGAAGGACATAAATAACACTCTCAAAGAATTTGAGGAGAACACAGGTAGACAGGTAGAAGCCCTTAAAGTGGAAACACAAAAGTCCCTTAAGGAATTACAAGAGAACACAACCAAACAGGTGAAGGAGTTGAACAAAATCATTCAGGACATAAAAATGGAAGTAGAAACAATAAAGAAATCACAAAGGGAGACTACCCTGGAGATAGAAAACCTAGGAAAGAAATCAGGAGTCATAGACGAAAGCATCACCAACAAAATACAAGAGATAGAAGAGAGAATTTCAGGTGCAGAAGATACCATAGAAAATATTGACACAACTGTCAAAGAAAATGCAAAATGCAAAAAGTTCTTAACACAAAATATCCAGGAAATCCAGGTCACAATGAGAAGACCAAACCTAAGTGTAATAGGTATAGATGAGAGTGAAGATTCCCAACTTAAAGGGCCAATAAACATCTTCAACAAAATTATAGAAGAAAACTTCCCTAAGCTAAAAAATGAGATGCCCATAAACATACAAGAAGCCTATAGAATGCCAAATGGACTAGACCAGAAAAGAAATACCTCCTGTCACATAATAATCAAAACACCAAGTGCACAAAACAAAGAAAGAATATTAAATGTAGTAAGGGAAAAAGGCCAAGTAACATATAAAGGCAGACCTACTAGAATTACACCAGACTTCTCACCAGATACTATAAAAGCTAGAAGATACTGGAAAGATGTCATACAGACCCTAAGAGATCACAAATGCCAGCCCAGGCTACTATACCCAGCAAAACTCTCAATTACCATAGATGGAGAAACCAAGATATTCCATGACAAAACCAAATTTATACAATATCTTTCCACAAACCCAGCATTACAAAGGATAATAACAGGAAAGCTCCAATACAAGGAGGGAAATTATACCCTAGAAAGAGCAAAAAAGTAATCCTCTTCCAACAAATCCAAAAGACGATAGCCACACAAAGATAATTTCACCTCCAATAAGAAAAAATAAAAGGAAGCAACAATCACTGTTCCTTAATATCTCTTAACGTCAATGGACTCAATTCCCCAATTAAAAGACATTAGGCTAATGGACTGGATATAAACAGGACCCAGCATTTTGCTGCATACAGGAAACCCACCTCAATGCAAAGACAGACTCTACCTTAGAGTAAAAGGCTGGAAAACAATTTTTCAAGCAAATGGCCCTAAGAAACAAGCTGGGGTAGCCATTCTAAAATCTCCAGCCCGAGAACACAAAGGGAGGGACCCATGGCTCCACCTGTATAGGTAGTTGAGGGTGGTCTTGCCAGGCATCAGTGAAAGTGGACAGCCTTGGTACCTGAAAGTTTGGATTCCCTAGTGTTAGGGAATTTCAAAAACAGGGTAGCAGGAATGGGAGAATGGTGGGAGCACACCCTCATAGAAACTCCCAGAATTATATGGATTAGACATGACAGAGTCAGGCCGCCAGAAAACTAGATTCCAGAATTCAAACAAAAAATTATCTTGATACTAAAATTTGTTTTGAGAATTGTATATTGCAGAATACACAGCCTTGGTGTATCTACTCATCAAGCAAGCTGAGCAGATCTGCTCGAACCTCTGATGTCCTGGATTCCAGATGGATGCAGTGAAGACACAGAGTCAGAGGCTTATCAATTTACTCTTTTCCTCGCCCCTCTTCTAATATCTCAACACCCGTAATCAGCTTGAAGAAGTTAATGAAGAATTGGTGCCCCTATTCCCTGGGCTTGGGGACTGAGGTGGCTAATATTGGGCTGTCTTTCTAGAGAAAAGTAGTGGTTTTGTTGGAATAGGGAGGATTAGCTATGATTTATTACATAGCCCTAAACTATTGGTAGAAATATGTATAATTGTTATTTAAGATTAAGTTATAATTTCTTAAATGATACAAAAGTTACTTTGATTTCAAATTTAAGGTTTTCATTGGTACCAGCTTCTTATTGATATAAAAGTGAGATTAATATTGTTACTCTCATAGGCATTGTGCCTATATAACATATTTAGGAATACAAGGCTTAGACTCAGTCCTTCTTTAACTTTTCTAACTGATTTGAGATGGTTAGACTGTGAGTTAAGGGCCTATAGCAAATTCATGGCTTTGAGTTCATTGTTAGGGTGTTTTCTATATTTTATTTAGAAATAGCTGAGAGGAGTTAACAGACAAAAGTCCAGATTACCCTGCGTGGATAGTTGGTTTTCAAACATCAGAAGTCTACAGAATTGATGTTACAAACATTTCTGTATTAATGTTCATTTTGATTAGAGACCTGACTGCTCCTGATAGCTTCCTGTCTTGGATCCTAAAAAGAAATTGGGCATCTTTGGAGTTACTCCAGTTGTGGTGAGACAGCCACTAGGCAAGAATTACCTCTTTCCATCTATAGACAAATTACTGTCCAGAAAAGGATACACTTGTAGAATAGTCGACTGATTATATCTGCCTAGACAGAGTAATCAGCCCTTAATAATTCTACATCACTAGGTCTGTCAGATGATCCTGGGCCAGAAGGCTGAAGATCGGATGCTTCAGCTTCAACATTTTGTAGTATAGGAACTGTCCAGATGCTCAGCAGTCTCTATAAATTGGTTAAGTTTTAGAAGCTATGCTTTGTGTTTCCTATAATTTCAGTTAACGCGGTCATTCTGGATTTCTGACGGGGTTGAAAAAATGTATAGTCTCATAGCCAATCCTGGCTATTTACTTTGAGAGAAAAGATTTGAGAGGATGGTTTTCAGCTGACATTCATTCTAAAGCCAAGAAAAAAGCCAGGTTCAGAACTAAGTGTTTTAGTTAGGAGAGATGACAGAGGTTCTGGTTAGTCAACAAAATGATGGACTGGGTATTAGGTCTATCTTGCACCTTATTGACATAAATTGGTATAGTTAGGCTCTAATTGTATTTTGAGAGAAAAGTTTTATTTTAACAGGAAGGGTGATATGTAGGTGGAGCTAAGGTGGGAGGAGTAAGGAGAGAAAGAGGAGTAAGGAGAGGAGGAGGAGAAGGAGAGGAAGAGCTAGGTGATGAGAGAGAGAAAGAGAGAGGGGGGTCATGGAGGCAGAAGTTCACATGTCTCCACCAGTCAAAGATAGTTGATATATCTAGGTTGGGTATTGGGTTACACTTCTGATTGAGCATTATCAAACTTATAAAGCCTTTGATTAACATTAAAAAAATTGTATAAAAGCAAAAAGGAAAAGGGGGCATGGGATAGGGGTTTTCTAGGGAGGGGAGATGGGGAAAGGGGATGGCATCTGAAATGTAAATAAAATATCCAATAAAAATAAATTTAAAAAAGTTTTAAGGCTCAATAAAGTCCAATTTCTGTATTCATTTTTCTTTTATGGATCATACTTTTTGCGTTCATATCTAAAAATACTTTGCCTGATACAAGGTTACAAAGATTTAACTGTTATGCTTTCTTCTTAAAGGCTTATAATTTTAACTCTTTTAAAAATATATTCTTTTGGGGCTGGAGAGATGGTTTAGTGGTTAAGAGCACTGTCTGCTTTTCTAGAGGTCCCAGGTTCAATTCCCAGCAACCACATGGCAGCTCACAACTGTTTGTTGCCCCAGTTCCATGGGATCAGACACGCTCACACCAACATACATGCAGGCAAACACCAATGCACATTAAATAAGTAGTAAATGAATAAGTAAATCTTAAAAAATAAGAGAAAATAAAATATCCAATAATGAAAACTATTTATTAATAATATGAAATAATAAAATTAATATTGAAAATATGTTCTTTTACAAATGTATGTATTTATTTTATGTGTATGAGTGTTTTTCCTGTGTGGATGTACATGTACCATGTGCGTGACCAGTACCTGGGGAAGTCAGAGAGGGAATCAGGTCTCCTAGAACTGTAGTTAAAAATAGATGTGTGCCACCACATGGGTATAAAAACCTGAACCCTGGTTTTCTGTAAGAGCATTAAGGGCTGGCTGCAGTTAAGAGTATTTGCTGCTGTTGCAGAGGACCTAGGTTCTATTCCCAGCAGTTCCAGGGATCCAGTGACCTCTACTGATCTCTGTGGGAACTAGACACACAAATGGTGCATAGACAAATATATTCAGGATATATATATATATATACATATACATACATACATATATATATATATACATATATATATATATAATAAATCGGGCTGGAGAGTTGGCTCAGCGGTTAAGAGCACTAGCTGCTCTTCTAGAGGTCCTGAGTTCAATTTCCAGCAACCACATGGTGGCTCATAACCACCTATAATGAGATCTGGTGCCCTCTTCTGGCCTGCAGGTAAACACGTAAGCAATAATAAATACATCTTTAAAAAAATAAATCTAAAAACTTTTTAAAGCAATAAGTACTCTTAACTGATAAGTCACATCTCCATTTAATGCCTTTAGCTGTTTCTCTCTCTCTCTCTCTCTTTTTTTTTTTTTGGTTTTTCGAAACATAGTTTCTCTGTATAGCCCTGGCTGTCCTGGAACTCACTCTGTAAACCAGCTGTCCTCGAACTCAGAAATCAGCTTGCCTCTGCCTCCCAAGTGCTGGGATTAAAGGTGTGCACCACCACTGCCTGGCTATGCCTTTAGCTCTTACATTTATGTTTATTACCTACTTTTTTTGAGATAGAGTTTCACTGTGTAGCCTTGGCTGTTCTGGAACTCTGTAGTCTAGTTTGCCTTTGGACTCACAGAAATCCACCTGCCTCTGTCTCGTGAGTGCTGGGATTAAAGGCATGTGCCACCCCATAAATTCAGTATCTCTTAACATTTTAAACTTTTAATTGGCATATAAGTATTAGACCTCATTATGACATTGTACTTGGTTTTGGAGGAAAAGTCTCAGTGTGTAACCCTGACTGAGCCAGAACTTGCCATGCATACCAGGCTAGTCTCCAGTTCATAGAGAGCTATCTCCCTCTGTTTCCTGAGTTCAGGGATTAAAGGTGTGTGCCACCATGCTTGGCTACTTACGTTATTTTCCTTTAAAATACTTTATTACATTTTATTTATTTATTTTTAGAGATGCATTTTAAAATAGTGTGTGTGTGTGTGAATGTGAGGGTCTACCACTGTACCACAGTGGAGGCCAGAAGAGGATGTTCAGTCATCTGCAGAGTTACTGGTGGTTACGAACCACCCAACTTGAGTGCTGGGTACTGAACTCAGACATTATTCTCTCTCTCTCTCTTTCCCTCTCTCTCTCTCTCTCTCTCTCTCTCTCTCTCTCTCTCTCTCTCTCTCTCTCTCTCTCTGTGGGTGTACCACAGTGCCTGTGTGGAGGTCAGAGGACAACTTTTAGGGAGTCAGTTTTTTCCTTCTACTATGTGGAATCTGAAGATTGAACTTGGCAGCAAGCCCCTTAATCCACTGAGCTATCTTACAGGCCCATTATGGTATTTTCAAAAATATTTTGTTTTTTTTTTTAAGATTTATTTATATTTCTTTACACCAGTACACTGTAGCTGTCTTCAGACACACCAGAAGAGGGCATCGGATCCCCATTACAGATAGTTGTGAGCCACCGTGTGAGTGCTGGGAATTGAACTCAGGACCTCTGGAAGAGCAGACAGTGGTCTTAACATTTGAGCATCTCTCCAGCCCCACACATCTTGTTCTTGTTGAACCTCCTCCCTGTTCTCCTTTCCCACCGACTGCCCCCTTCCCTTTCCATCTCTGTGGTTTCTTCTTCACTTGCATGTCACACGTGTCGTATTATCCCTTCCCCTTCCTCAATCCCCCACCCTTATTCCTTCCCTTTTAATTTCATGACCTATACCTAAACTCACATGTATATACACAAACACCAGTAGCTGGGATCCAGGGTGGTAAGATGGCTCGGTGGTTAAAGTGTTAGGCAAGTGTGATGTTGACCTGAGTTAGGATCCCCAGAGCCCAGATAAAACCAGATGTAGTAACATTTATATATAATCTTATGGTGAGATGGGAACTGGAGACAGGAGACTCCTTGGAAGCTTGAGGACCAGCTAGCCTGGCCTATGCATTAGCAAGCAAAACCCTGTCTCACACAAGGTTACAGGCAAGCACTGACATTGGAGGTGCTCTGACTTTCACACTCATGCTGGGGCACATGTGTGCCCACCATCATACACATGAACACACATACACAAAATATACATTTTATTTTATATCAATTATTTTTTAATTTATATTCCAAATGTTGCCCCTCCTGATACACCCCCCCTTTGTCTCTAAGAGGGTACTCCCCTCTCTCTTGGGCATCCCCCTTTTCTGGGGCATCAAGTCTCTACTGTATTAAGAACATCCTCTCCTACTGAGGCCAGGCAAGGCAGTCAATCCTCTGCTACATACATGCCAGGGTCTTCCAACCAGCCAGTGTATGCTCTTTGGTTGGTGGCTTAGTCTCTGGGAGCCACCAGGAGTCCAGGTTAGTTGACTCTGTTGGTCTTCCTTTGGGGTTGCCATCCCTTAAGCTCCTTCAGTCCTTCCTCTGTCCAATGGTTGGCTGTAAGTATCTGCATCAGTCTCAGTCAGCTGATTGTTGGGCCTCTCAGAAGGTAGCCATGATAAGTTCCTGTCTGTAAACACAACATAGCATCAGTAATATTTGGTTTGGTGTCTGCCCACGGCATGGATCCCAAATTGGGCCGGTGTTACTTTACTGGCCGTTTCCTTCAGTCTCGGCACCATTTTGTCCCTGTATTTCTTTTAGTCAGGAACAATTCTAGGTTAAAATTTTTTCAAAGATTTATTATTTATTTCATGTATGTGAGTACACTGCTGCTGTCTTCAGTCACACCAGAAGAAGGCGTCAGATGGTTGTGAGCCACCATGTGGTTGCTGGGAATTGAACTCAGGACCTCTGGAAGAGCAGTCAGTGCTCTTAACCCCTGAGCCAGCTCTCCAGCCCCCGTGGGTTAAAATTTTTATGGGTGGTTTGATGCCCCCATCTCTCCACTGGGACTCTATCTACTGGAGGTGGTCTCTTCAGGTTCCATCTTCCCGAGCACTTAGGCTAAGGTAACCCATATTGAGTCCTGGGAGTTTCTCATATCCCAGGTCTCTGGGACTTTCTAGAGGGTCCCCCTACCCCCACCCCCAGCAGTGGTCTATTTCCATACATTCTCCTGGCCTTCTGGGCTTCTCTCTTGTCTCCCCCATTACCTGATTCTGTCTCCTTTTCCTCTCCCCCTCCCCTCTTTCACCTAGGTGCCTCTCCCTCTGCCTCCCATGATATTTTGTTACAATGTATATTTTAAAAAGTTAGGATCTGCATATGAGCTGGAACATGAGATTTGAGTTCGTTCTTGTATATGGCTGGAGAGGAAGGTTGAAACCTACCTTTTTGTGTGTAGCTATTCAGTTGTCTTAATAGTATTTGTTGTAAAGACTGCCTTTTTGTATTGAATTGCCTTAGTACTTACATAAAAAATGGTGTAAAGCTGGGAGTATAGCTCAGGCTGCCTGCATGTACAAAGCCATTCCTAGTGCCACAAAAAAGTAATAATAATAAAAATAAATACAACCGGTCAGGCAATGGTTGTATGCGCCTTTAATTCCAGCACTTGGGAGGCAGAGGGAGGGTGTGGTTCTAAGAGTTTAAGACCAGCCTAGTTTACAGACCTAGTTGTAGTACAGCCAGAGCTACACAAAGAAACCCTGTCTTGAAAAAACAAAAGGAAACCAAACCAAAACTACTACAACAGACAAAAATTACAGCAGGGCATGGTGACTGACGCCTGTAGTTCCAGTGCTTGAAAGCAGAAGCAGGGGGACTGGACAAAAGCTGGAGATCAGCCAGGATTACCAAAACAAAACCATACATTTATGGACTTTCATTTCCATTCTGTTGGTCTCTATGCCTGTCCTTGTATGAGTAGTACACTGATTGGGTTTTGTAGTTTTATCACACATGCATACACACAGTTTGGTTTTGGAGGGAGAGTCTCACGTGTGTTCCTGGATCACGAACTCCCTAGGTAACCAAAGTTGATCTTGAACTCCTCAATCCTCTTACCAACACCTCTGGAATTCAGGGATTACAGATGTGCACCATCATTTCTGGTTTGTTGGGTGCTGGGTACTGAACTAAGGGCATCATTATAGGCCCATTATGGTCTTTTCAAACATATTTTGTTCTTTTTTTTTTTTTAATTTATTTATTTCATGTATGGGAGTACAGTGTCGCAGTCTTCAGACGCACCAGAAGAGGGCATCGGATTCCATTACAGATCGTTAAGGCTAGGCAAGCACTTTGCCAACTGTACGCAGGTGCACATTTGCTTGTTTTGAGACACTGTCTCACACTAGTCCATCCAGCCTGAAACTCATTACAATCTCCCAGCCTTGGTCTCCCAAGTGCTGTGATTACAGGTGATCTTGACCTTTTTTTTTTTTTTAATTAAAAAAAATTTTTTTTTTCGAGATAGGGTTTTTCTGTGCACCCCTGGCTGTTCTGGAACTCACCTTGTAGACCAGGCTGGCCTCGAACTTATGGAGACTCACCTGACTCTGCCTCCCAAGTGCTGGGATCACAGGTGTACATGACTATACTGGCTAACTATGTTCTTTTTCAAATTTGTTTTGGCTATTCTGAAGCCTTTGTGTTTCTACATCAATTTTAAGATCAACTTGTCAATTTCCATGAAAAAAAATCCTGCTTTTAAAAAAAAGTTGTATTGACAAAAATAAGGGATATAAGAGGGCCCTAGCAAGGACTGATCTCAACTGGCAGTGGCAACAGTGATGACTGATAATCTGAGCCAGCAGCAGCAGGGGACACTCCTGGCTAAGGGCCCCTCATACCTCTATCAACAGTAAGAACAGCAAACAGCCAGGTTTGATGACAAAAGTCTTTAATTCCAGCATTTGGTACGGAGAAGCAGGCATTTCTCTATGAGTTCCATTCAGTCAAGACTCCATGGTGAGACACTGTCTTGGCTTGAGGATGTAATCTAGTTCACAGGTAGGATGCTTGTCTAATATACCCAAGGTCGTAGGTTTGATCTCTGGGACTACCATAAAAAATCATCCACATCTTCTAGAACCACCCTGTGAGAGAGGGTTGGGAGCCGACTTTTAGCAGAAAGCGGCTAGATCAACTTTGTAACCATCTCAAGCCATATACCCTGAAAAGAGACCTGTTTTTCAGCAGCCTACAACAGCTGAGCACACTCTGATAAACATCTTGTTTATCCCACATAGCTTGTTTTGCTGTTTAGTGACCCCGGCTGCACGGTGCACGTGGTAAAATGTCTTCACCTGTGTTCTGCTGCTTGTGCTTATAAATACCCAGGAATTCCTTGTAGTGGTGACAATAGGGGTCAATAGGAGGGGCAATAAAAGAGTAACCAGACTTGACTACACACGCTGTTTTGCTTCCATTCTTCTCGTCTCTTGCTCCTTCATCTCTTCTCTCTCTCTTGACCAGAACACTTAGCCCCAAGCGTGGGGCAGAGTGGTCCGCAACATAGTGGCCCCCAAGTGAGGGGCAGAACGGAACGGAGTGAGCTGTTACAAGAGAGAATATACATCTGAATAAATGTGCACTACTGTGGTGCTGACTATCTGCGCATTGTGGTGCAACTGATTGCTAGAACCTTCTCTTTGCTGCTTACAAAACAAGAACTCTATCCATCCTTACAGGGCTTCCTCCCTCCCTCCCTCCCTCTTTCGTTCTCTCTCTCTCTTTCTGTCTCTCGATTTCTTTCTCCCTCTTTCTCTCTCTCTCTCTCTCTCTCTCTCTCTCTCTCTCTCTTTCTTTCTTTCTTTCTTTCTCTCTTTCTTTCTTGTGAGGCAGGCTTTTGCTATGCTGTCCAGAGTGGCATGGAACTTGTTTAGTCAGACATGACCTTGGGACTCATGAGCCTCTAACTCAGTCTCTCTAGGGCTGGAATTACAAGTGTGTGCTCTCTCATCCAGTTTGCCTAGCCTGTTCCTCTCCCATTCTCTCTTCCCCTCTTTCCCTGTGATAGTGGCCTAACCTAGGGCTTTGTGCATAGCTAAGCACACACTGGACCATGTATTTATGTGCACTGTACCTCTAAACTACATACTGTCACCTTGGTTAAGATTGTTCTGAATCTGTAGATCGATGTGGGGGAAATTGTAATCTAATAATATAGAGACTTCCAATCCCTTCTGGGGTTTGCTTCACCCATGCTTAGGATTCTGTCATCTGTCACCAAGGTAGTACTCCCCACATCTCTGGACAACATTAAAGGCAATGTTCCTTTAGGCTGAGTCTAAGTTCAGTGTTCATAGAGACCAATTTAAAGCTGAGGGGGCCAGAATGACTTACATTAAAGTCCATCTCTGCCCTGTAAACTACAAAAATTTTTGTGTTGATGTGTTGAGACCGCTATGCAATCACAGATGGTTTGTTGGTTTGTTTTCAGTTTTTACAACAAGGTTTCTCTGTGTAGCTCTGGCTGTCCTGGAACTCACTCTATAGACTAGGCTGGCCTCGAACTCACAGAGATCTGTTGCCTGCCTCCATCTCCAAAGTGCTGGAATTACAGGTGTGCATCACCACCGCTTGGTTGGTTTTTAATTTGTTAAACATTTGCTTATTTATTTATACATAGTGTGTATGTATGTGTGCAGGTCAGAGGTAACTTGTTAAGAATTGGCTCACTCTTACCATGTGGATTCTGGGAATTGAACTTAGGTTGTCAGATTTGGAGGCAGGCATCTTTACCCACTGAAGCCTACAGTCACTTTTTAAAAAAGGAATTTAGCTATAGCCAGGTGAGATGGTGCATACCTTTAATCCCAGCAGTGGCAGGAGGATTTCTGTGAGTTCAAAGCCTGCTTGGTCTACTTTGTGAGTTCTATGTCAGCCAAAACTACATAGCAAGATCTTGTCTTACAAAAACGAAAGAAACAAGAATTTTGTTTCATCTGGGCATGGTGGCACATGCCTGTAATTCCAGCACTTGGAATGCTGATAACAAGAAGAGCACAGGTTCCAGGCCAGCACTGGCAGCAGAGTGAGATGTTGTCTCCAAAATAAGGAAGAAAACATATGGCATGCTGGCACCCACCTGTAATCCCAGCACTTGGGAGGTAGAAGCAATGTGTCAGCAGTTCAAGACCATTCTTGACTATAGGGCAAGTTAAAGCCACCCTGGCCTACATGATACTCCTCAAAAAATCATAAAATATGGAAGTGGGTGATTGATGGTGGCTAGAGAGATAGTTTAGTGGTTGAGAGCACTTGCTGCAATGGATGGAACTAAAGATCATCCCGAGTGAGGTAACCCAGACCCAGAAAGACACGGATGGTATGGTATCTATTATTCACTTATAAGTGGACATTAGCCATAAAGTGCAGGATAACCATGCTACACTCCACAGACCCAAAGAAACTAGGTAATAAGGGGAGCCCAAGGGAGCATGTGTGAATCTCATTCAGAAGGGGAAACTAAATAGACATCAGAGGTGGATGGAGAGAGGGAACTAGATGGGGGAGGAGTTGTTGAGGTTTGGTCTGGCCCCCAAGGTCTAGTTGCCTCAGGGACTAGGGAATCCTCTCATAACCAAGTGTTGCTATGTGACCTTGCTCCTTAATTTATAACTATTGGTTGAATAAAGATGCTTACAGCCAGGCAGAAGAGAGTTAGGCAGACTTTCAGTTCCTGGGTTTGGGGTCTGAGGCAGGACCACACAAGGGAAGACAGAAGGTGGAGAGAGGAAAAGACACCATGGGGTAGATGAATCGTGAAAACATGGCCATGAGGGCTGCCAATTGTAAGAGCTTGGAGTTATTGGCAGGGAAGTAGACATAATAGCATAAAGGGTAGATATCTGCCCATTTCTACTGCTGTTAAGGCTTATAAAAGTTTTGTGTATTTTATCTGGGAAATAATCAGAGGTGGGGTAGAAACCCCTGATTGAGATTAATTACTACAACAGGGATGAGGAAGGGAACAGGGATGGGAATCAGATGTGGGGAGAGGTGAGAGAGGGCTGGGAGTGAGAATGGTAATCGGTGGGAAGCATATCTGAGACTAACTAGAGACCTGGGATGGATGGTGCTCCAGGGAGCCTATAGGGGTGACCCTAGCTGAGATTCCTACCAATGGGGGATATGGAGACAGAAGTGTCCACCTCCCATAGCCAGATGGGACTTCCAGTGATAGGAGGGGGACATCAACCCTCTGACAAAATTTTCAAAATTGTCCTACTTACAAGATGCACAGGCATAAAGATGGAGCAGAGTTTGAGGGAATGGCCAACCAATGACTGCCACAACTTGAGACCCATCCCATGTGAGAGACCAACTCCTGACACTGGGCCCATGGAGGCTCACAGACACTAAACCACCAACCAAAGAGAATCCAGGGGCTGGACCTAGGCCCCCTACACCTTTATAGCTTGATCTTTATATGAGTCTCCTAACAGTTGGAAAGGGAGCTGTAAGACTCTGTTGCCTGTGATTGGATCCCCCTTTCCTACCTGGACTGCCTGGTTGGGCCTCAGTGGGAGAGGATATGCTTAGTCTTGCTGGGACTAGATGTCCCAGGGTGGGATGGTACCTAAGGGCACTTCCCCTTCTTTGAGGAGAAGGAAAAGGGGTAATAGGGGGAAGGATTTGTAAGAGTGCGATTGGGAGGAGAGAAGGGGGAGGTTGCAATCAGGATATAAAGTGAATTTTAAAAAATATTGGAAAAAAAGAGCACTTGTTGCTCTTTCAGAGGACTAGAACCCACTTCAGGCAACTCAAAACCACCTGTATTTTCAGCTCTAGGGAACCCAACGTCCTCTTCTGGTCTCTGTGGATACCTACACAGGTATATCACACACACACACACACACACACACACACACACACACACACACACACACACGAGAGAGAGAGAGAGAGAGAGAGAGAGAGAGAGAGAGAGAGAGAGAGAAAGAGAGAGAGAGAGAGAGGAGACAGAGAGAGGAGAGACAGAGAGACAGAGAGACAGAGAGACAGACAGAGACAGACAGACAGAGAATAAAAAATAATTTTACTGGAGCCAGGAAAGGTGATACATACCTTTAATCTCAGCACTTGGGAAGCAAATCTCTGAGTTTTACTCTACACAGTGAGTTTCAGGTCAGCCAAGTATACATAAAAAGAAACAAAGAATTTTATTTTTAATTTATGTGTGCACCTGCTCTCCTCTGTGCACCATATACATGCGATGCCCTCAGAGGCCAGAAGAGGACAAAAGATTTCCAGGAACTGTAGTCACAGGAGGTTGTAAGTTGCTCAGTGTGGGTGTTTGGAACTAGATTCAAATCTTCTGCAAGAGCAATAAGTGTTCTTAACCACTAAGCCATCTTTCCAGCCCCAATGAAAATAAACCTTTAACTTAAAATTCAAGGTTAACTTTGTTTGTTTGTTTGTTTGTTTGTTTTTTCGAGACAGGGTTTCTCTGTATAGCCCTAGCTGTCCTGGAACTCACTCTGTGTAGCTCAGGCTGGCCTTGAACTCAGAAATCCGCCTGCCTCTGCCTCTCAAGTGCTGGGATTAAAGATGTGCGCCACCTCTGTCTGGTTCAAGGCTAACTTGTTAACATAATGAATCCGGGCTAGACAGAACTACAATAGTGAGACTCTTTAAAAAAAAAATCTTTAAAATAAAGAAAGAAATGATTTTGTTTTAGGACCAATAAACAACCCAAACCCAAGAACCTGCATTCAATCTTATTTGTATTTTTAACCACAGTCCCTAAACTCTAATGTTTTAAAGAAATTATTGGAGCCTTTTCCACATCACTGTGCAACATTACATAGCAACTCTTCATTGCTACATCTCAGCTCAACTCTGTGACTGTGACTGTGACTGTGTGTGTGTGTGTGTGTGTGTGTGTCTTCTACATCTGAAATGCAATACTCGTGAATACATGGCTTGTATCAGAGACTTCTAAAGTATAGGATTACTTTTTTTTCTTTTCTTTCTTTCTTTCTTTTTTTTTTTTTTTTTTTTGGTTTTTTTTTCGAGACAGGGTTTCTCTGTGTAGTCCTGGCTGTCCTGGAACTCACTCTGTAGACCAGGCTGGCCTTGAACTCAGAAATATGTCTGCCTCTGCCTCCCAAGTGCTGGGATTAAAGGTGTGTGCCACCAACGCCCGGCTAGGATTACTTTTCATTAGTTCAGAAACAGCATTCAAGTGTTCTTTTCAACATTTTCATTTCCAAGGGGCATACAGTGCGTGCTATCTTTCACAGTAGATACATTCAGTTCAAATGGAAATATTTATTTTTTAAACTGATATTGGATGGTTACCAGTTACAGCATTTTTCTATTCTCTTGCACATAGTATACTTTCTCCTCTTACTTTTATCTCAATTAGTTACTCTTTCTGTGTCTCCTCCTAGAGGACTCTCCAAGGCTCCATTCTCTGCCCCATTTGTACTTAGCCCTCTGTTAATCTCCTAAACACCTCTGGAATTTTGAGGCTTCTGAAGCACATTGTAATTCTCAATGACTCATAAGGAAACACACACACACACACACACACACACACACACACACACACACAGAGAGAGAGAGAGAGAGAGAGAGAGAGAGAGAATTTATTTTAGAAGTTTGGTCATTCCTTTTGGTTTGACTTTACAATTTTTTATTTTTGTTTTATTTATTTATTCAGTGTGTGTGTGTGTGTGTGTGTGTGTGTGTGTGTGTGTGTGTGTGTGAGTGTGTGTATACAACTTGCTTGAGTTTCTCTCTTTCTACCAAGTTGGTCCCAGGGAATGAATTCCAGTCATCAGGCTTAGTGGTAAGCACTTTTATCTGTTGAGCCATCTCTCTGTCCCTGTTTTGGCTTTTGAGACAGGGTCACATGTAGCTCAGGCTGGTTTGAGCTGGCTGTTTAGTTGAGGATTACCTTGAATTCCTGATCCTTTTGTTTCTAACTCAATAGTGCGCATTACTTTTAAATATTTCCATTAGTAGAAGGTATTGTCTATGTTAATGTTTCAAAGTAAGAATATGTACCTTATTTAGTTAACATAGCAATAGTCACTGCATTTTTTTTGGTTGCTTGGTTGTTTGTTTGGTTGGTTCTTCAAAGCAGGGTTTCTCTGTGTAGCTTTGGCTGTCCCAGAACTCATTCTGTAGATCAGGCTGGACTCAAACTCATAGAGATCCATCTGCCTCTGCGTCTGGAGTGCTGGGATTGAAGGCATATGCCACCACTACCTGACACATCTTTTGATAGTTGATGTTAAAAGATACTTATACTGTCTTTTTCAAAAGATTGATTTTTTTATGTGAAAATCTTTATTGAATATTTTATTTACATTTCAGATGCCATCCCCTTTCTCCATTTCCCCTCCCTAGAAAACCCCTATCCCACCCCCTTTCTCCTTTTTGCTTTTATACTATTTTTTTAATGTTAATCAAAGGCTTTATAAGTTTGGTAATGCTCAATATCAATCAGAAGTGTAACCCAGTACCCAACCTAGATATATCAACTACCTTTGACTGGCGGGGACACGCAAACATCCACCTCAGTGTCCCCCCCCCCTTGTCCCCTAGCTCCTCCTCTCCTCCTCCTCTCCTTACTCCTTATCTTCCTCTCCTTACTCCTCCCACCTTAGCTCCTCCTACATATTACCGTTCCTGTTAAAATAAAACTTTTTTCTTAGAATACAATTAGAGCATAACTCTACCAACTTGTATCAGTAAGGTACAAGATAGGCCTAATATCCAGTCCATCATTTTGTTGCCTAAACAGAACCTCCTAACTAAAAGACTGTCCCTCCTAACTAAAAGACTTAATTCTGAACCTGGCTTTTTATCTTGGATTTAGAATGAATGTCAGCTGAAAACCATCCTCTCAAACCTTTTCTCTCAAAGTAAATAGCCAGGATTGGCTATGAGACTATAAGTCTTCAAACCCATCAGAAATCCAGAATGATTGAGTTAGCTGAAATTATGGGAAGCACCAAGCATAGCTTCTAAAACTTAGCCAAATTATAAAGACCACTGAGCACCTGGACAGTCTCTATACTACCAAACGTTGGAGCATCAAATCTTTAGCCTTCTGTCCCAGGATCATCTGACAGACCAACTGATGCAGAGTTATTAAGGGCTGATTACTCTGTCTTGGCAGATATAATCAGTCGACTATTCCACAAGTGCATCCTTTTCTGGACATTGATTTGTCTGTAGATGAAAAGAGGCAATTCTTGCCTAGTGGCTGTCTCACCACAACTGGAGTAACTCCAAGGACGCTCAATTTCTTCTTAGAATCCAAGACAGAAAACTGTCAGGAGCAGACAGGTCTCTAATCAAAATGGACATTAATACAGAAATGTTTGTAATGTCAATTCTGTGGACTTCTGACGTTTTGAAAACCAACTATCCATGTAAGGCAGTCTGGACTATTGTTTGTTAACTCCTCTCAGCTAAAAAAAATATAGAAAACACCCCAACAATAAACCCAGAGCCATGAATTTGCTATAGGCCCTTAACTCACAGGCTAACCATCTCAAATCAGTTTAAAAAGTTAAAGAAGGACTGGGTCTAAGCCATGTATTCCTAAATGTGTTATACAGGCACAATGCCTATGAAAGTAACAATATTAATCTCACTTTATATCAATAAGAAGTTTGTACCAATGAAAACCTTAAATTAGAAATCAAAGTAAATTTTGTACCATTTAAGAAATTACAACTTCATCTTAATAACAATTATACATATTTCTACCAATAGGTTATGGCTATGCAATAAATCCTAGCTAAAACCCACTACTTTTCCGTAGAAAGACAGCCCAATATTAACCACCTCAGTCCCCAAGCCCAGGGAATAGGGGCACTGACTCTTCGTTAACTTCTTCAAGCTGTTTCTGGGTGTTGAAATATTAGAAGAGGGGCATGGGGAGGAGTAAATTGATAAGCCTCTGATGCTGTGTCTTCACTGCATCCAGCTGGAATTCCAGGACATCAGAGGTTCGAGCAGGTCTGCTCAGCTCACTTGATGAGTAGATACACCGAGGCTGTGTATTCTGCAATATACAATTCTCAAAACAAATTTTAGTATCAAGATAATTTTTTGTTTGAATTCTGGAATCTAGTCTTCTGGCAGCCTGCCTCTGTCATGTCTAATCCATATAATTCTGGGAGTTTCTATGAGGGTGTACTCCCACCATCCTCCCATTTTTACCTCCCTGCTCCCAAATTCCCCAACACTAAGGAATCCAAACTTTCAGGCACCAAGGCCCTCTACTTCCACTGATGCCTAACCCCTTACCCTATCCCCTCCCCTCCAATTACTATAAGGGTGTGCTCCCACCATCCTCTCATTCCCGCCTCCCTGTTCTTGCAATTCCCCAACACTAGGGAATCCAAACTTTCAGGTACCAAGACTGTCCACTTCCACTGATGCCTGGCAAGGC
Source organism: Rhabdomys pumilio (assembly GCA_030674055.1). Lineage (NCBI taxonomy): Eukaryota > Metazoa > Chordata > Mammalia > Rodentia > Muridae > Rhabdomys > Rhabdomys pumilio. The sequence goes on along the minus strand of JANHMN010000005.1, from coordinate 74,724,515 downwards.
CACCCTCAACTACCTATACAGGTAGAGCCATGAGTCCCTCCCTTTGTGTTCTCAGGCTGGAGATTTTAGAATGGCTACTCCAGCTTGTTTCTTAGGGCCATTTGCTTGAAAAATTGTTTTCTAGCCTTTTACTCTAAGGTAGAATCTGTCTTTGTCCCTGAGGCAGGTTTCCTGTATACAGCACAATGCTGGGTCCTGTTTATGTATCCAGTCCATTAGCCTATGTCTTTTAATTGGGGAATTGAGTCCATTGATGTTAAGAGATATTAAGGAACAGTGATTGTTGCTTCCTTTTATTTTTCTTGTTGAAGGTGAAATTATCTTTGTGTGGCTATCGTCTTTTGGATTTGTTGGAAGAGGATTACTTTTTTGCTCTTTCTATGGTATAATTTCCCTCCTTGTATTGAAGCTTTCCTGCTAATTACCCTTTGCTGGGTTTGTGGAAAGATATTGTATAAATTTGGTTTTGTCATGGAATATCTTGGTTTCTCCATCTATGGTAATTGAGAGTTTTGCTGGGTATAGTAGCCTGGGCTGGCATTTGTGATCTCTTAGGGTCTGTATGACATCTGTCCAGCATCTTCTAGCTTTTATAGTATCTGGTGAAAAGTCTGGTGTAATTCTGATAGGTCTGCCTTTATATGTTATTTGGCCTTTTTCTCTTACTGCATTTAATATTCTTTCTTTGTTTTGTGCACTTGGTGCTTTGATTATTATGTGACAGGAGGTATTTCTTTTCTGGTCTAGTCTATTTGGCGTTCTATAGGCTTCTTGTATGTTTATGGACATCTTGTTCTTTAAATTAGGGAAATTTTCTTGTATAATTTTTTTGAAGATATTTATTGACCCTTTAAGTTGGGAATCTTCACTCTCATCTATACCTATTATCCTTAGGTTTGGTCTCCTCATTGTGTCCTGGATATTTTGTATTAAGAACTTTTTGCATTTTGCGTTTTCTTTGACAGTTGTGTCAATATTTCCTATGGTATCTTCTGCACCTGAGATTCTCTCTTCTATCTCTTGTATTCTGTTGGTGATGCTTGCGACTATGACTCCTGATTTCTTTCCTAGGTTTTCTATCTCCAGGGTAGTCTCCCTTTGTGATTTCTTTATTGTTTCTACTCCCATTTTTATGTCCTGAATGATTTTGTTCAACTCCTTCATCTGTTTTGTTGTGTTCTCTTGTAATTCCTTAAGGGATTTTTCTGTTTCCACTTTAAGGGCTTCTACCTGTTTACCTGTGTTCTCCTCAAATTCTTTGAGAGTGTTATTTATGTCCTTCTTAAAGTCCTTTATCATCATCATTAGAAGTGATTTTAAATCTGAATCTTGCTTTCCTAGTACTATGGGGAACTCAGGACTTTCTTGTGTGGGAGAACTAGGTTCTAATGATGCCAAGTACCCTGGGTTGCTGATGTTCATGTTCTTGTGCTTGCCTTTTGCCATCTGGATCTCCTTAGTGCTGCCTGTTCTGTCTCTGACTGGAGCCTGTCTTTCCTATTATCTTGGTTTTATCAAAACTGTGTGGGGTGGGTGTTGCTACTGAAGTAAGTGCTGGGGCCCAAAATCTTCTCAGGCCAGGAGTGACTTCCTGGGTCCTAGTGGGTTCCAGTTACTCCCTGTTTGGGGCAGGGGTTCCTGCCTGCTTATCTAAGATAATGCCAGGGTTAGAGCACCTGGGAGTCCTGCTTCCTCTGGATTCTTAAGAGATTGGGGGCAGAGCTGCCACCCAGGATCTGCTCAGTGCTCAGGCCCAGACTGGAAGGAACCAGTGCTCTGGGCCAGGAGTGACTTCCTGGGTCCTTGTGGGTCCCATTTACTCCCTGTTTGGGGCAGTCATTGCTGTCTGCTTACCTGAGATAATGCCAGGGTTAGAGAACCTGGGAGCCCCTCTTCCTCTGGATTCTTAGAGATTGGGGGCAGAGCTGCCACCCGGGATCTGCTCAGTGTTCAGGCCCAGACAGGACAAAAGATTGATTTTTTATAGTTTTATTAGCATGTATATGATTTGGTGACTGTAAGCCTCTTGTGTGTATGCCTGTGAATCTCAGAGGAGGACATCAGATCTCCTGAAGCTGGAGTTACCAGCAATTCTCAGTCATGTGGCTGCTGGGAATTTAACCAGTTCACGGGAAGATAAGTAAGTGCTCTTAATCAATGAGCCATATCTCCAGCCCTAGTATCCCTGCCCCTGCCTTGAGACTGGGTCTCCTGTAGTCCAGATAAGCCTCAAACTCACACTATCTACACGATGAAGATCTTTCTGCTCTCACCTCCCAAGTGCTGGCATTACAAGCGTGACCCCACCCTATTCTGTGCTCTCTCTACTCCTCAGTGTCCCCTCACCCTCTCTCTGTCTCTGTGTCTCTCTGTGTCTCTCTGTCTCTCTGTCTCTCTCTCTCTCTCTCTCTCTCTCTCTCTCTCTCTCTCTCTCTCT
>JANHMN010000005.1:74637882-74722068 GCA_030674055.1 Rhabdomys pumilio | reverse complement strand
CTCTCTCTCTCTCTCTCTCTCTCTCTCTCTCTCTCTCTCTCTCTCTCATGTTATACTGCACCCCATTCTGGTCTTGAACTCAATCCTCCTGCCTCAGCATCCACGCAGGCTCTGAACCACCACACTTGTTTTTACTTTTTTACCCAGCTTGTAACACACTATGCTGTCTTATCTTTTCAATTTTATTAATTTATATATTATTGTGTGTGTATGTGTGCATAGGTCTGCATGTTCACACACACATGTGGAAGTCAGAGGAGAAGTTTATGGAGTTCCCTTCTATCTTTATTTGGGTTCTGGAGATTGAATTCAAGTTGTTAGCTTTGCCTGGCAAACACCTTTACTCGTTGAGCCATCTCCTTGGCCCCAGCCTCATATTTTAGACCAGTTCTTTGTGTCCTCCTGGACAGCTCTGTAATCTTGGCAGGTCCTTTGGCCCAGGCCTTGAACTTTCTCTTTCATTCCCATCTAACCTGCTCCTACTGAAGTCTTCCAGATCTTGGACTATGATAACCACATTCTTCCCTTTGCATGGGCCCTCCTCAGTGTCATCCTTGACTTTCTCGTTCCTGTATCCTCCCTTCCCAGAAATGCCCTTGGTTCTCCTACTCACTCCCCTCATTTCTATGCTTGTTCATTTATTCTGCTCTGTTATCTGCAGCCTGAGTGTCATATCATACATACTACCCCTCTTCTCAAAATCTTCCAATGGTTTTCAGTATCTCAAAGGCCAATGATCTTACAATGGCTTACAGAGTTTTTATATAATATGATCTCTCATCTCCAAGTCAGGGCTATCTTCCTATCTTGATCATCTCAGTTAAAATTTCAGTACTCTGATCCTTCCCATAAGTCTTAGCATATTGTAACTGGTCACAGAAGATACATACTTATAGCATGTGTTATATAAACTTTAAGGCAAGGATTTTCATGTTTTATATACTGAAATGTCCTCAATGTATAGGAGCAGTAGGCTTGAGGTAGGCCATCATAACTACTTACTGAATAAGTAAGTAAATCAGTATAAATTAAAAGTTAAAATTTATGGCTGTGCATGGTCACACAGTCCTTTTAAAACACACACACACACACACACACACACACACACACACACGTGTGTATGCAGGTAACACACACATAATACAGGTGTGTGTGTTTTACCTGCATGCTGCATGTATGTATGTAACACATGATTGGATTCCTAGAATTGGAGTTTCATATAGTTGTGAGCCATCATGTGGATGCTGGGACCCAAACCTGGTCCTCTGAAAGAACAGCAAGTGCTATAAACCACTGAGTCATCTCTTCATTCCCCATGGTATGGGTCTTTAATCCCAGAACTTGGAAGGTAAAGGGAGGAGGATTTCTGTGAGTTTGAGGCCAGCCCACTGTACATAGAGTGAGACCTTATGCATCCCTCCCAAATTTATGAAATTCAAAAGTAGGAAGATAATTTAACATGTCAGTCAGTGTAACTACATGGTACAGTAGGAGGAGCAAGGGTCAAGAGGCAACACAGAGCCATCGAGATGGCTCAGTAGGTGAAGGTGCCTGCCATCTGGCCTTGACAATTTGAGTTTCATTTTTCAGATCTGCATAATAAAAGGATAAAATAAATTCTTGAAAATTGTCTTTATTTATTTATTTATTTATTTATTTTTGTTAGTTTGTTTTTATTTTTCAAGACAGGATCTCACTATGTAGATCTGACTGTCCTGAAACTCACTATGTAGACCACGGTGGCCTTGACCTCACAGAGATCCACCTACCTCTGTTTCCTGAGTGTTGGGATTAAAGGCAGAAATTCTCTTCTAATCCCCACACAGTCACCTTAACTCATGTACCTTTTACCCACCAAGTAAATACATTAAAATGTAATTTAAAAAATCTCCCAACCATAATCAGAGAAGCCTCCCTTTCCAGTTATGCCAGCTATGCCTCCATAAAATGGGACTATGGAAAAGCCTGGAGACCATTTTCTTAATTAGTGATTGATGTAGTGGGGCCCAACCCATTGTGAATGGGGCCACCCTTGAGCTGCTAGTCCTGAATGCTATAGGAAAGCAGACTGAGTGAGCAATAAGCAGCAAGTCAGTAAGCAACTTTTCTCTGTAGCTTCTGCTTCAGCTCCTGTATCTACGTACCTGTCTTGTTTGAGTTCCTGCCCTGACTTCCTTTGATGATGAACTGTGATGTGTGAAAGTGTCAGCAAAATAAACTCTTTCCTCCCCAGCTGATTTGGTCATAGTGTTTTATCACAACAATAGAAACCTTAACTAAGACAACATTGAATGGTGGTTGGTGAATGCAGAGACACGGGTGTTTGCTCAAAGTGCTGAGAAAGTAATAGGTGCTTGGCTCTCATCTAGACATTTAGACTATCCCCTCTAAGGCTCAGGGGCTAGGAAGAATGTAATACTGGGAAGTTAAGGGAAGGGTCACGTAAGTAATGTAGTCTGGACCTCACTGCAGCTGTGCACAATGGACCTAGATAAGATTAGACCTATCAACAGTCAATTATGGATTGGGCAGGGGCTCACAGATTCCTACCGATTCCTGCTAAACTGTTGGCTATTGTTGAATTCTAGGAGAGGGACAGTCATTGTCGTCAGTTGTGTACCCACTGATGAGCTCACCATGCTCCAGTGAATAGTTTCAAATCCATGCAACTATCTACAGATAGTCCTGACAAACACAGAGCTCATAAAAAAAAATGTCAAAAGAAAACATTAACACCAAAACAATGAATTAATGTGAAGACTTGTGGGGAGTGGGATGATAAGATTTGGAGACATTGCGTATTCTCTCCAACTCTGGTCAGTTTTTCTTTACTGAGCACTGAGAGTCCCCCCTGTAGGTCCCACCCCTGGAGACTTCTGGCTGCCAGGCTCCACACCCAGACTACTCTGGTGGCCAGGCTTGTCCCCTCAAAGAATGTGAGTGGCAAGACCCCTAAGGAGCCTCAATGCCCAGGCCCTGCCCCCCAGAGTTTGCTAAGGGTTGTAACCTCTTTTCTAAAATTCCAAGACGCTCTAGGCAGGAGAGTGGCCAGGCCCTGACCTGCAGGAAAAAAAAAGCCCAATATCAGAGACCCTATATAATGATTGTCTTCTGCTCAGTTCTCTTCTGCTTCTTCTGAAAGCAGAGGCAGGCACTCTTCCTTCTGTGTCTTAAATTTGTGTGTGTGTGAGGTTTGTTCTGCGGCATATAGTTCTTTCTGCCTCAGCCTGTAACACAGGGGAGATTAAAATAATTGCAATTTCTCTTATACATATATGAAATGTTGAGAGAGAGAGAGGGAGAGAGAGGAGAAAGAGAGGGAGAGGGAGAGGGAGAGAGAGAGAGAGAGAGAGAGAGAGAGAGAGAGAGAACACAGGTTTATCACAGGTTATGGTTGTGGCCTTCTGCTCCTTTCCCCTCTCCTCTTCTTTTGGCCTACATTTCACCCTATTCAGTTATTAGCAGTTGCTGAAGACCTTCTCCTGGTCTCTGGATGAAAACAGGGCACTTTATTCTCTCTCTCTCTCTCTCTCTCTCTCTCTCTCTCTCTCTCTCTGTCTCTCTCTCTGTCTCTCTCTCTGTCTCTCTCTGTCTCTCTCTCTCTCTCTCTCTCTCTCTCCTCCCTCTCCTTCCTTCTGGACTGGACTTACAGATCAACCCCTTTGAGAAGCCTTGCTCAATCCTTTGAAACCTGGCTTCCATGAGAACACTCTGATGTCACCTAAAGCTGTTGCTCTGAGGTAACTCTGAGTGGTTTTAAATCCTCATGGCTGTCTATCAGGGCTGTGTAACTACTAAAAAGTGCTAGATTATTAGCTTCCTAGTATGTGACTCAGTGGTAAGAGCCTTTACCTAGTAAGGGCCTGGGTTGATTCTCCAGCCTCTTTCTCATGCCCACCTCCCTCCCCTAAGCTAGGTGGTATTTTAAGGGTAGAATTTAAAAGTGAAGCATTTGTTTGATTTTAGAATATGTCATGCTGAATTATCTTTCTTTGTGATGTAAATTTGTTAATTTGTTTTCCTTGGATAGCTGCCTATACTTTTGAAATAATGTAATGTACATAGTTTAGGTATCCTGTTTCTTGGGGTACACAGATCCTGATGAGACATTTTGGTAATGTAAAGTTAAGTCAAGTTACTGATTTCTTTTCCTTGAGTAGCTTCCAGTGGTTTTGAACTAATACAATATACACACACAGATCCCCTCTTTGGGGGAGTGGGTTACTTTGATCATGATGAGTCATTTTGGCTTTGCAAACTGTGAGCTACTAATTTGTTTTGTTGGTGGAAAATATATATTCCTGAAAAATAACAAGGTTCATATTCTAAGTGATAGGTTTCTCCGATTACAAAATGAACCAACTGAAGCCGAATTAGAAGTTTTAAAGTCAGTTATTGAGAGGCAGCTCTCCAGATGAGTTCACTGATCTCACAGGTCGAGGTCAGGGATGTCACGGGCCCAGGCTAACGTAAGGGGGTTTTATGGGTTTTGGAGGTGATTACTTCGAGCTAGGGGCTGTGATTATGCCCATATAAAGAAAAGAAGCTGAACCCCTGAGTGGGCACTCGTGGGCGGGTAGCTGGAAATGTGGAGACAGGAGAGATGACGTGTTAGCAAGTTTTCTTCCTGCAGGCTGGGTTGGGGAATGGGGAAGAAAAAAGCAAATGAGGGTTTTTAGCTTGTGCAGGAGATGAGCAGGGGTTTCAAGCAAACACTAGGTACTACTTTTTGGATGTCTTTTGTCTTTGTACTCAGGATCCTTTCTTGTGTTTAAGGGCTTGGCATTACCCCATCTAGATCCTGGGGAGGGATTTGAGCTTCATGATATGAGAGAATATAGGGAAACAATGTAAAGATTCTCACAAAGACTACAGATTTGACATAAGGGATGAGCAGTGAGGGAAAATCCAGAAGCTTTGAGCTATTTAAAGGGATGGAAGTTTCAATGTTTACAATTTTTACTTTTCCTAGAAAAGTGGGTCAGGTTCATGAATTAAGAGGTGGGCAGAGAGTTGGAAGAATTCAGAGAAGTGATGACACACCAGAAGGCCAGAGGAAATAGAAAAAGTTAAGAGGCTACAGCTAAGATGCTTAAACACTAATCAAGAATCTTCCAATGTTTATATGCATACCAATTTTCTATGAGTCATGCATCATAAGAGCTCAAGGTAGTCTTTTGATTTCAGAGACAGAGTCTTACTGGCTCAAATTCTGCATCCTCTTGCTCCAGCCTTGTTAGTTCTTATAATGCAAGTACACACTACCACTGGGGGCTTTCAACTTCTTAAAACATAAAACAAAACAAAAGACCTAGGTAGAGACTGCCTTCTAATTCCAGACCAAGTTTCTATCATGGCTTAGTACTGTCAGACAGTCAGACATCAACAGACAGACAGATGTGTATTGTATTCTTAAACACTTGGCTAGCGAGCTAAGAAAAGACAGGCTGGGCACTCACACCTGTGTTCCTAGTACCTGGGAAGCAGAGAGCTTTGAATTGCTTTTTGGGCTCTCTTCCAGGATAAAGGAACTCCAGTTACTTTCCAGCATGATGAGAAAAGTGTAGTCTTGGGTTGTCTAAGGATGTTGTTTCAGGGCTAAAGATGTAAATCAGTTGATAGAAAACTTGTGTTGTGTACATGAGGTTCTGGGTTCAATCCCTGGCATCTGAAGTATGGCAGGCAAGCTACACCAGTGGTTCTCAACCTGAGGGTCATGAGGGCAGCAAATCAGATCTTTACATTATGAGTCATTACAGTGGTAAAATTACAGTTGAGAAGTAGCAAAGAAAATAAAATAATAAATAATAACATGAGGAACTGTACTAAAGGGCTGCAGCATTAGGAAGGGTGAGAACCACTGCACTACACACCGGTGTAATTCCAGCACTGAGGAGGTGAGCAAAGGAGGATCAAGGACATTCTTGGCCGAATAATGTGTTCAAAGCCATCCTGGGATAATTGAAAGGCTGTCTCAAAAAAAAAAAAGTTAGATCAAGTGACAAGTCTCAGCAGTTAAAGGCACTTACCACCAAGTGTGACAACCTGAATTTGACAACCTAAGTTCAATTCAATGCACCCACACGGTGGAAAGAGGAACCTAACTCTTGTAAGTTGTCTGATCTCTATGGTTCCCTCCCCAACTAAATAAATGTAAGATAGATAGATAGATAGATAGATAGATAGATAGATAGATAGAAAGAAAGGATGTAGTTTCAATCAATTACAGACTGCACTTATGATAGTGTTCTCAAAAGATTATAATGGAGCTGAAAAATCCCCACTACCTACTGATACCACAGCTATCTTAACATTGGAGTGCGACACATTACTCCTTTTGTGGTTGATTCTGGTATAAAGAAACCAGTCATAGCAAACCATGGTACCTGAGAAAAACTATATATAGTTTTTTTTTTTTTCCAGATACGATCTTACTTGGTAGCTCCTGGCTGGCCTGGAACTCACTATGTAGATGAGGCTGTCCTCACATTCACATAGATCGACATGCCTCTGCCTTACTTGGATTAAAGGTGTGCATCATCACATTAGGTGTCCATCTAGGTTTGCCAAACAGTAAAATTGCCCCTGCTTATTCATTTCTCAGAACATATCACTGTTGTCGAGCAATGCCTGCTGTAAATGAAAACAGCAATTACTGCAGCAGCTGTCAGTTTATTTAGATAAAGGGGTTTCATTTTCCTGGGTATTAAAATCTTAGACTCTCTTATATATAATACAGTACTTGAAAAACCAGTGAGGGCTTAGGCTTCATCCCTAGGGAGAGAGAAATGAAAGTGGCATCATCTACATTGATTTTTTTAAATTACTGTGTGTATGTATATGATGGGTATGCCTCAGTATACATGTAGAAGTCAGAGGACAACCTTGTAGAGTGGATTCTCATCTTCCACTTTTATGTGGGTGCTGGGGGGTTATGTGGCAAGCACCTATCCTGGCGCAGCATCATTTATTAAGGATAGCTTTGAAGGGGGGTGTTCTATATAGTAAACATATATAGATGGATGGAAAGACACAGTACAGGAAGGTGGGCAGATGCTCAGTAGATAAGAGCATATATGCTGTCCTTGCAGAGGCTTAGGCTTAATCTTAGTACCCATATGGCAGCTCCATGTAACTTCAGTTCCAGGGGATATGATACTGTCTTCTAACTTCATTGGACACCAGGTACACAGTAGGTGCACATACACACAAGTAGCCAAACACTCATACATATTGGCAAAAAAGAGCTCACTTTCAGAAACAGGAAAGTATTTTTGAGAAGACTTTAAGCAGAGCAAGAGAACAAAATGCCAGATGAGATCACATGATGCCATAAAATGTGTATACCGATCATAATACTTTGTGACACCACTCACTGCTATACATATTACGCATGACACACAAACATGTCAGTTTTCCAAATCAAAAACAGAAAGAAGCCTCTAGATAGATCACTCACTCATGGTAATGTATAGCTTAAAATGCATGTCTGCTAATGTAAAAAAAATTCAATTCTTTTAGCTATCTATTTATGGCATATAAAACTTATAAACTTCAGACACTGAATGTATGTAATTGAAAGTTAATTTTATAGTTTAATTTTTGAATTTGTTGTTTTAAGGTAATATATTCTGGGGTAGTCATGCAGTAACATACAAAGATAGCAAACTAGAAGTTAAAACATTGTTACTACCTTTTGTTTATGTCTGCAGGCATGACATGTGTCAAGGTCAGAGAACAACTTGTGAGTGAAAACACTTTCTCTCCTTCCACTCTGTGGATCCTGAGGCTAGAACTTTGGTAGTCAGGCTTAGTGGCAAGCACTCTTACCTGCTGAGCCATCTCAGCAGCCCAACAAGCTAGGATTTAAAAATAACCACCACAAATAAAGGCATTAAAGGAGCTATTGGGAAAGACAGAATAGGTGAAACAAATTGTGAACTTCAGTGTTTAACTCAGAAGAGATATTTTCTATTTCCAAAATAATAATTATTTTTACAACGAAGTAGTGTACTTCAGCAAAGCAGTACACGATGTGCTACTTTGGCCTCTTGGGAAACGTGGCATGTTAATCAAGTTTGTTAGAAAGAGATACTGATCCCTTTTAGTCTTAGTCTCTTGAAAAGTTCATCAGGATATTCATTTAGAGAGAAATGGCGATGCGGGGGTGGGGGATGGGCTTCGGTGGTGGAGCTAGAGATAGGGGAAGCAAAAAGCTCGGTTAAGATCAGAAATGGTTAACGGGTGCCTTAATTTTTAACTGGTTGCAGAACCAGTAGCTTCAGCTGTGTATTTGTTATCTACAGCTTCCTTACAGAGGTATATAATAAATTTACAAAAGTCTCACGGTTTATTTTCATATTCTTAAATCAAGTAAGGGTAGTATTTAAAAGCCATGACCTAGAATTCTAGAGCAGATTTGTAAAACAAGCAAACAGACAAACAAAACAGACCCCTCGCCAAACAAAACAAAACACCCCCAGAAATTGGTGCTTTCTGTATATTCGTTCTTGCCTATTTTGATGCAAAACAAACCTGCTTTTTTAGATCCTACTTTTCTACCTCTGGTGAAAATAGGACATTTTCGATGACTTTTTCCATCTCTGGGAAATTTGTATGTGAAACATGTAATTGCTATGCAATAAGCCAAGTGGAACCGTGACGCAATGATCTATTGCAAATTGCCTTACAAAAATGTCATTTGGCGTTGATCTAGTCACTTTTATAACAGGTACCATTGACAAAACTCCCCTCATCCGACGGTGTGCAAGATGCAAAACTAGAATTTTCCGGGTTTCCTAGCCCTCAACTTGCGCACTGTGTGTTCGCTGCAGCGCCACAGGGCCCACCTCCTGGTCAGGCGGAGTGACCCTGTCGCCCAGGGGAAGTCTCTCCAGCCCCGACGGCAGTGCTCGGAGGGGAAACCTCATCTGATCCCGCCTGCAGAGCCCCGCTACCTCTATTCCCTCATGCCCCTTCCCTGCCGCGCCACCCCACCCCCGCCCCCGCTACTGTAGCAGGCCCGCCTCTGGGGCAACGCGCGCACGCAGCTGGCGTGGGACAACCCTCCCTCCACCCGGTTCCCACACCGGCTCCCGTTCCGTGGCGCCGGAAGTGACGCGCCTGGGCTGAAAGATGGCGGCATTGGCGCACAACCAGGGGGAAGGTAAACACCCGCCAGGCGGCGCGCTGGCCCCCACGGGGCGCCTTCAGGGGCTAAGGGGGCCTCCCGGGCCTGCTCTCTAACCCACGGCTTCCCGTCCCCGCCCTCTCTCTTGGAGAGGCTTGCTTCGGCGTCCTAGAGACCCTGGCCCGGGCCCCTAGCCCGTGGGCCCCGCCTCCCTGGGCGGGCCCCGGGCGGCTCCCGCGGCCCACAGGGGGCGCGAGGCCCGGAGCGGCCCCTGGCTCGTGGCCCCCCACGCCCCGCCCCTTTCCCGCCCCTTTCCCGCTTTCCTCCACCCCCGGCGTGGGTGATCCCGAGGCTCCGCGCGCTTTGGGGCAGAAACCCGGAGACGCCGTCGTCTATGTCGTTACCGCTGGCGTTTCTATTGCTCTCGGCCCCCTCAGTTGTCCCCCAGTTCGTGGCCCTAAGTCGGCTCTCCTGCTGAGCCCCGTGGGGTGCCGCGACGTTCCCTGATATTGGCAAGGCTGGGCCCTGGCCCCGACGCCGCGCGCATCACGCCTAGCCGAACTGTTTGGACTCGCCACTCAACCGCTGTCTTCTTTCCCAGGACTGCTTTTTAGGGGACCTCCGGCTTGCACGGACGCCCCGCTCCGGAGCGCTCCGGCCGGGCCAGGGAGCGGCCCCTTGTAGAGGTCCGAGGAGCCTATCGCGGTCCATCCCGGCGCCCGACCCTCCCACCGTTCGGCCACTGGCCCGCTTCTTCCTGATGCAGACTGCCGTCCACTAGAGGCTGGACAGGACCCCCGAGGTGCGTAGCCGCCCCTGGCCGCCGGCCTGCGGAGCCAAGGCTTTGCCCGCGGCCCCGAGGATGGCACGGGTTCCACGGCCCTCACCGCACTGGCCGCACTCAAACATTTTATAGATGCTGGGAGCTAATTTGTTTTTGAGTTTACTTAAATTGTTTGAAATGTAAATTTTTTCTGGTGTTGGGGGGGGGGGAGAGGGAGGGAGAGGGGGAAAAAAAAGGAAGAAGCATAATTCAGCCATTTTTTGCAGCATAGAGCTGCAGGTACCATGATTATTTCCCCCCCAACCGGTTCCTTCCCTTTAAAAATCCTGTTTGTGCCTGAAATAGAACTATGCGAAATGTGCGGCATAATGCGTGGAATCAGAATGTCTGGGTCCGACAGGGTGACTGAGAAAAATCTCGTACTGAGGAAATCTCGCACGGAGCCTCAGTTTCTTATCTATGCAATGTAGTCATTAGCCACATCAGAAAGGTAATGAGGACTCTATGAGGTCATATATGTGAAAATAATCTATAGCTGTAAAGTGTTGTAGAAAATGTAAGGTCATTTCTTTAGGTAACCTTTGCTTGAGTGGTTAATGTGGCTAACTGTTGCTGCCTCTTAATTTCTATATTATAAGTAAATAAGTATGGAATAGCAGAACAGTGCAGTGATGGATAGCTGTTTAATAGTCTGTTGGTCGGCCTTCCCCCTACAAAATGCGAACTGCTTATTTAAATAACGGTATCCTTTAATTCAAATTTAATGTTACTACAGGGCTTTTGATCTTTCTAGGCCTCTCAGCCCCCTTTCTTACTCAGAATATTTAACAGCATATATTTATTTAGTCTTTTTTATTTTTAAGAGGTTCACTTCCTTTGTTAATCTGATTTACTGTTGTCATTTTAAGTGGTTTTTTTTTTTTAGTATATAGGATTTAATTTCAATGTTTGCTTTTCATATCTACAGAACAGAATGACTGAATGCTTCTACACGACGTTTGAAAATGGTTTTTAAAGAGCTTACATATGCATTCATGTTTCCCAAATGCTCAATAGATCTAGAAATATACAGGGAATGTCAACGTTTTAGCTCTTAATGCAATATTAGTGTAATTCAATTTTCATTTTTAATCACAGCACTTAGTAGGTGCTTTGAGTCCTAGTTTGTCAGTGGTAAAAGATGTTAATTAATACTCTGACTACCTGTTAATTGGCAAAAAAATAAGGTAGTAAATATTTGTGGCTCGAAAATAGAATTTACTTTCTAGAATTTCAAAACTGTAGAATGTTTTGGCTTAAAATAGTCAATTAAAAGTGAAAGGAGCATTTTGGAGTATATTATTTTTAGTTGTAAAAATGTTTTTTTTTTCCTGAGTAGATGTTAAAATTTTAATTCCCTGGTCCAATGCCAGTGGTCTTTCACAGTATGCTTGTGTGTTTTATAAAAAGACAGAGTAATTTAAGGTGGGCAGGATTTAGTTGGAAAAGGAATAGCCAACTTTAAAGTGGCTGCTTTTATATTTTGGGTTTATCCCTTGTTCTGAAGATAATTTTTGCAGATCACTACTTTATTGGGCATTTCTGAATTTGACCTCTTTGCCTTGCTTTGGGTTATTTGGGGCTGAAATTTTGGAACCAAGGTTGACTTGACTGACTTCATGGGTATTCAGAAGCCAGGGTTTATACTTGGTTTAATGATGTATGTAAACCAACATTGTACAATATAAATGAATGGTAAAATTTGTGTTAATAATTTAAAATTTTAATTTTTCTTAGGACGGCATATACCAACAACTACAGACATATCATGACAAGTCAAGAGAGATGGGAGAAAGGAAAAGATATTATATTTTAGTACCTTTAACATTTTCCCCCTGATATTGGCCCTCTACATATGATATTGGTGGCCCATTGTCAGGTTTGGGGACTGAATGTTACATGAGGACAGTGACTCTTGGTCTGGGTGGGGCATGTGCTGTAGATTAATTTGTTGTCAGACATTTCCTCAGAACTAGAATGCTATAGCTCATTTGGGCTTTTTTTTAAAACTGAAGAGAAACAAAAGCTGGCCATTGGTGAGGGCTTGCTTGTAGAAATCGTGGTTTATTAGGAAGGGGAAGAACCCAGAAGATCCTGGCTTCATAATTTGATATCATAACCTTAGGCCAGTAACTTAACCTCATAGTTGGGATTTTTCATCTTTAAATTGAAAGTGGTTATAGAACATGGAAGTTTGTGAAGTAAATTTGTCTGTACATCAGGTATTTACTAAGCATTTACTATGTGCCACACACACTGTTCTAGGTGTTGGAGATTCAGGTTAGTGTTAATAGTTTGAACAGGTTTTGTTTGTTTTGTTTTAGAATTTTCTCCCCCAGTCTTTCACTATAGCCCAGGTTTGCCTTAAACTTGGAGTTATCCTTGTGCCCCAGCCTTCCATGTACTGGGATTATAGGCACATGTAACTATACCTGGCACAAAACAATTTTTTTAAACAAAAGCTAGAAGTTTGGTGGCCCATTTCTAAAGTTGTACCACTAGGAGGTGGAGACAATAGGATCCGTTCAGAATCTTCCTCAACAGGGGCAGCCTAGAATGAGACCCTGTCGCAAAACAAGTGACTTCAGCATTAAATATAGGGGAAAAAAGAAAGCAGAGAGTGGAGATGTAGATTCTTTGTAGATCTTCAGAAGGGTTTTGTAATTTTTGTTAAAGTTTTTTTTTGTTTGTTTGCTTTTTTTGAGACAGGGTTCCTCTGTATAGTGTTGGCTGTCTTGGAACTCACTATGTAGACCAGGCTGGCCTTGAACTCACAGAAATCCACCTTCTACCTCCTGAGTGCTGAGAATAAAGGTGTGTGCCACCAAGCCCATTGGGTTCTGTTATTTTAATATGGGTTTGGGACAAGGTCTCAATGACTCTTCCCTAATGATCTAAAGGGAGTCCTAGATATCTGGATAGAGTGATCCTAGCCAGAGAGGAACTGGTTTTCCAGGAACAGGAGCAACAAAAGGGAGAGAGGGAGAAGGGAGAAGGAAGAGGGGAGGAAGAGGAGAGGGAAAGGGAGGGGGAGGGGAGAGAGGGAGGGAGAAGAGAGAGAGAAAGAGAGAGAGAGAGAGTGTGTGTGTGTGTGTGTGTGTGTGTGTGTGTGTGTATGTTGAAGCTTGTCATTGCCATTTTAGAAGCCACTGGAAAGGCTCTTTTAAGTTATTTCTGCCCTAGGTATACCTTGTATTACTGTTGGCATAAAAGTAGATGACCCATGGGGCTGGAGAAATGGCTCAGTGCTTAAGAGCACTGGTTGCTCTTCTAGAAGACCTGGGTTCAATTCCCAGAATCCATGCGGCAGTTCACAACCACCTATAGTTCCAGATGATCCTAAACTCTGATGGCTCTCATAGCCACTAGGCACTTAACATGGTACACAGACACAAGCAGCCAAACATCCATATACATAATAAAATATTAAGAAAATTAAAAGCATAGATGATGTTTTAAATCTGAAGTTTTCCTAGATCTTTAATTAAAACATGTAGGAGACAAAGACAAGTTCTTTGAGTTAAAGCTCTCCAGTGCTACAAAGTGAGAAATGCTGTCTCAAAATAAACAACGTGCTGCCCCTACCCCCCAATTAAACATAAGTAGATGCCCTATGTATTTTTAATTTTTTTTAATTTCCTTTTTTTTGAGACAAGGTTTCTACATAGCTCTTGCTGTACTGGAATTCACTTTGTAGACCAGGCTAGCCCCATATTTACAGAGATCTGCTTGCCTCTGCCTCTCAAGTACTGGGATTAAACCAAGGATCAAGCTCAGATCATCAGGCTTGGCAACAGGCTCCTTTACTCACTGAGCCACCTCACTGGCTGTAGGACTCTTTAAAAAATTACAGTTATCTGTCTGTCTTGTCTGTATGTTGTGTTTGCATACATGTGTACAGGCCACACAACATGCATGTGGAGGTCAGAGAACTACTTGCAGGAGTAGCGTCTTTACTACCATGTGGGTCCCACGGATGGCACTCAAGTCATCCTGTTTGGCTACAACCACCTTTACCCTCTGAGTAAGCTTAGTTTCCTCTCTTTAATGGGAGATCCTTAAAGCTCATTGACCTGGGATATACTTCATTGATAGAGCACTTTCATCCCATGTGTCATCCCCTGGGCTCTGTCTGCAAGCATTGAGGGAAAAACCTAGCTGAATAATTGAAACAAAGAAGAACAGATAGATAGAAAAAGTCTCTTTTGTCCTTGATAATATCTTTGAATTAAGTTAATATTGCATCACAGACTTGCAGGAAATCTGTATCATAACAGCAGGAGCTACCAAAAGATTCCTGATAGTTATATAATTCTTGGGGGAGAATGAAATGCTAACAGTACATGATTTGTGATTTCGTGTTAAAATGCAGCTTAGAAGATTTGGGATTTTATTTCCCAGGAGAGATTGTTCCTAGAATTCTCACTGGATGCAATCTCTAAAGGCCATGGAAGCTGATTTCCATGACATCACTCTTAGGCTACTTTTTCTTGTAGTAAAGGAGTATTAAAGATGAAAATAGCATTGAAACAGGTGGGTTTTTAGTTTTCTTATATTACAGGATGACTAAATACTAAACATGCCTGTGAAGTAAACTAATTTGGATAATAGGTGCAGTCTTGAGGCTAGAGGACTAGGTCTTTCTTAGCAGTTTAAGTCATCATTTGCAATTTAGTACTGAGCTATAGAAATGTTATGATGACAAGAGTTTCACTATCAAACTAATACACAGTCCTTTCTCCGACATTCAGCTGTGTTCTTTTCTGATTTGTGTAATAATGTGTATTTGAGGGTAAGAGGAATACTTCTTAGAACTCAAAAAACAAAAAAACAACCCAAAACATATTTTGAGAAGTTGGCTGCTTTGAGATTGTTGAATTTAAAATTAATGGATAGGTTATAGAAATTATGTGAGATTTTATGATTTGGAAATTCTATTTTTTTTAATAGTAAGCTTCACACTTTCAATTTGTAAGTATGGCATTTACTTCATAGGTGTCATTTTTGGTAGAACAATTTGATGGTGAAGACAGTATGGAATCATTTATAGTTTTCATTAAGGATAAACAACTGAGGCTAGCTTTTATACTGAACAGCTTACAGTTTTATATGAGTTTTCAGGCAGGTTTGGGAGAAATATGAAAGCAATAAATTACTACATATGTCACAAACATGAAAGTTAATTGATTTTAAAAGATCTGTTTAGTTGTCTAGAATTTAGCCTTCAAATCAGAATGGTAGCCTTCTAACTAGAAGGGAAGCATTTAATTTCTGTGCCTTTAATTTCTTTCCAATTTTACCCCCACCAGACTTCTTTCTTTACTGGTCACTAGAGAGTTTGAACTGTTAGAAATTTCAGTGATATATATAGCTGTAATAGTCTTCCAAGGCAGGGTGAGTGTGTGTGTGTGTGTGTGTGTGTGTGTTTGCATGTTTGCATGCTTTGTGTAGTCAATTATCTTCCCTTCACTGATACTCTTTATATCTCAGAATTTATTTGGATTCTAAAGAACTTTGGTTTATGTGGGTTCTGTTGATTTACATAGAAACCAATGCTAGGGAATTTAAAAATACTTGTAATTCTTTTGAAAAGTAGCCTCCTTAAAGTTACATAAATAATGGTTTCTAATGAAAAATTTCTATCTTCTAAAATTTTACAAAACTGTAATTAAACACTTGAAGCTAGGTGTAGTGGCTCATCCAAGCACTTGGGAGATTGAAAAAGAATTTGTGAGTTCAAAGTCAGCCTGGGCCATAGAGTGAGATCTTGTCTCAAAAAAAAAAAACAAAACAAAACAAAACAAAAATCCTTAATAATTAGATTATTTTGCTGACCATATTTTTACAAATCTTTCTGTAACATTTAGTCTTATAAAAATATGACAGGTATTCACATTCTGAATACTCCTCACATCTGAAAATTAGAAAGTGAAGGTGAGAGGTAAGTTGTTTTTCAGAGGGGGCTGTGTCTGTGTCTGTGTCTGTGTCTGTGTCTGTGTCTGTGTCTGTGTCTGTGTCTGTGTGTGTGTCTCTGTGTCTCTGTGTCTCTGTGTCTCTGTGTCTCTGTGTATGTGTATGTGTATGTGTATGTGTATGTGTATGTGTATGTGTATGTGTATGTGTACTGGGAATTGAGCTCTGAATCCAGGGCCCTCTACCACTGAGGTATGGACTAACTCTCAGCCAGCTCCCTTCCCCCCCATGCTTTGTCAGTGCCAAGTTGATAAAACAAGACACACTATTCAGTATTTCTTTCCTGGTAGTATAAGCATGCCTTGTAATTTAGGTTCTTTTGGAAAACAATTATTTTAAATTCTGAAGGCTAAGCATAGAATATGTATACATTAGGTTTATAAGCCACAATTTGCCCTGATCTGAAGATACATTATGAGAAATGAGGATATAGAATTTCTGAACATTTAATATTTTGTGTGTTAATAATAATTTTCTCAAAAGCCCCTTATTTATTGGATTTTTTCCCAGCTCTCATTGATCATAGAGTTAGATATTTGAGTATGTGTTATACTTCTTATAATTATTACTTCCTTTCTAAAATTGATATCATTTTGTAGAGAATTTTTATATAAGATTTTATATCTTTTTTATAGTCTTAAATTTGCCTTTCCTAATTATTTTTTAATGTATGTAAATGTGTGTTTTTTTGTATTATAATTTTCTTTTTTCTGTATGAGTTTAAACCTTGCCATTCTAAGTCTTTTTTTTTCTTTGTAGTGTCCAGGGTATGGCTTGTGCACAAGTTGGTTTTGTTTCACGTGTTCATTTGTAAGTTGGTTATTTGATGCCTTAAATGTTGATATTATAAATCTATGCTGTTTAGTAGAATATGTCAGATACATAATACATTTTAAAAATTTTGTTAGCCATAGTGTTTTTTCTTTTACTATGAGAGAAACAGGTAAAATTATTTTTAGATTCTTTTAAATTCTTTATTTTTAAAAAGATCACAATCTCATCTTTTAAAATGTTTTTATTATTTATTTAATGTATATGAGTACATTGTAGCTATCTTCAGACACACCAGAAGAGGACATTGGATCCCATTATGGATAGTTGTGAGCCACCATGTGGTTGCTGGGAATTGAACTCAGGACCTCTGGAAGAGCAGTCAGTGCTTTTAACTGCTGAGCCATCTCTCCAGCCCCCTTAAAAATTCCTTTTTTTATACCCCTCTTCCCTTCTATTATTAAGGTATGTACCCTCTCTTTTTAACACTTTTTAAGGTAGATGTGTGATCTTGAATAGTGTCTATCATCTGTAAACTTTAGTGTCTTCATCTATCAAGTAAGTTACAGTTGGTCTGGGTTCTGAGAAGGTGGGCTATGACTCAAAGTGTTGTTGCTAAGGTTTCTATGAGGTTAGCAGGATTAGATTTATTATTCAACTTCTGAGTTTACTATTGGGCTTGAGTGGCACCAAGAGAAAGGATGTGGTACTAGTAGTGCACTTTAGAGCTATGTATCATGCTAAGTGCTGTATATGCACTAAGTCATTTAATTTGCAGAGCATCCATCCAATAATGTAGATTCTATTACTATTAGTACCCTCATTTTACAGATGAAGATATTAGGCCACAGAGAAGCTAAATAGCTTGCTGTAAGGTCACGGAGCTAGTAGAGGCAGAATTACAATTTGATCTCTTGAGGGTGACTCTAGATCTGACTTTGACTCATGCTTTTATTGAGAGACTGCATGGTGTTGTCAGTTCATCATGGAGTATTTCTGTTTCCCATACAAATGTACGTTACTGATACTGGTCTAAAACTGTTAATCTTACTGTTAAATGCATTGAGTGGAAAAGAATTACTGCATATGCCCTAGCTATCACAGATTACTTTGAAGTGGATGTAGATCTTGTATTTAGATTACGTATGTATCTTGGTGGAACTTTAAAGTATCTATACTTTGTTTGCTTGTTTGTTTAGTATTTTGCTATTGGTTTTCTCTGGACAGCCCTGGCTGTCTAGGAACTAGCTCTGTAGAACAGATTGTCAATGAATTTAGAGATTACCTGCCTCTGCCTCCCAAGTGCTGGTATTAAAGGTGTGAGCAACTACTACCCAACTTTAGTTTTAATATTTATGTAAGAGTATTGCATATCTATACAATCATATAAAAGTCAGAAAATCAAATGAGAATAGTATGCCTCAAAAGTTCAGAGATTATATCTAATGTGCACTCTTTCTCTCTCTCTTTTATAGAGACAGAAGGCTAAGAAATCTTAAGTAACTAACAGATATTTCTGCTCTAAGACTGTTATTTAGGATCTTTTGCTGTAAGTAGAAGTCAGCTCAGGTAATAACAAGGGAGACTATTCCAAGAACATAAAGATTTCTTTCAGATCTGGATCTGGGGACTGGAAAATGAAGGTGTTATGAAACACTCTCTATTCTTGTCTAGGCATTATTTTTTCTCAGTTGACGCATTTCTGTGATAATTAGGCCACAAGTGGATGCCTATAGCTGCTCTTTGAAATGTTTAATTCTAGTAATACATAGTCAGTATACAACCCTTTTCTCCTTTCTCCTCTCCCCTGCCTTTCTAGATTTGTTAACAGAATGGTATTCATCTTGATTAATATTTCCCAGGTAGATTTGACCATATGTGATTGGGCTAGACCCAAAGAGGAGCCTACCTGCTAGGAATTCTAGGCAGGCTGGGCAAACGGGACAGTACTCAGTACTCAAAAATCAAAACAGGTGTGCTTCTGTGTTTGGATTTTTTGACATGCTTGATTGCCATATGATATTTCTGCCATCACTAGGTATTTTGATCACTTTTTTTTGAGACAAAATCTCACACTGTAGGCCAGGATGGTTTGCAACTTGTAGAAATCCTCCTGCCTCAACTTTCCAAGCAGCTAGGATTATAGGAATGACCCACCAGACTTGGGCTTTGTTTACTTTTTTGATATATCCTGCAAGAAGATCATAAAGTGAGGTAGGCCTCAAGTGCATAGCCTGTCTCCCGAACAAAAATACTCCCCTCACAAAAAAGTACAATACCTCTTTTATTTTTGCTGCACACGGATTGAACCAAGATAGGAATTGAACCTGGAGACTTGCACATGTGGAGTTGTATTGCAGGTCATGTATCTTTAAATGTTGTCATTTAGGGGCTGGAGAGGTGGCTTAGTGGCCAAGAGCACTTGTTGCTCTTACAGAAAGTAAGTTTGGTTCATAGAACCCACATGGTGACTCACAAGCATCTATAGCTCCAGCTCCACCGAGCAAGTGCCATATTGTGAACCAAGCATACATGTGGTGCACATACATACATGCAGGCAAAACATTCATACACACAAAATAAATAAACATAAAAAGATCTTCATTTAAATAGAGTTTTTTAAATAAATGTTCATGAACATAGCTGTTTGAAACCTTTCTAGGTAGTAGTGAATCATTTTTCTTACAGTGTTGAAGATTGATTTCAGGTTTTTGTGCATGGTAGTCAAGCACTGTATTGAGCTATAGGCCTTAGAGAAGATCTCTGTGATATGAGGGGATATATATAAATAAATAATTGATTTAGGCAATGTCAAAATAACAGATTAACAAAATAGAACACTATTCATAGTATATGAATGGTAATGTCTAGGCTTCTGTTGTTAAATTATCATTGAATGTGACTGGTATATCTGAATTATCAGTGATAATTGGTAACCATAACTCTGAGAAAATAATGAAATACCAGAATTTTTATCCAGTTTAATTTGTTATGATGCTTTGAAAGTTGGTAGTTAGCATTTTGGTAGCTTTATACTAATCAGAAGGTTTGATTATCCAGATACCATGCTGTTTGAGGTCACTTTTGTTCTAGTATTTTATATTTGTATATATGCCTTATATCACTGGGAAACTTCTGAGCTAATTTACTTTACTTTAAAAAATGTTTTAGACAGGCTGGGCCTTGTGGTTCAACACCTTTTAATCCCACTACTTGGGAGGCAGAGACAGGCAGATTTCTGTGAGTTTGAGGCTAACCTAGTCTACAAGGAGAGTTCCAGGACAGCCAGGGCTGTTGAACAGAGAAATCCTGTCTTAAAAAACAAAAAGCAAACAAAAATTTTAGACAAGGAAAAAAGTTGAGTAGTGAGTAGCCTAGGTTGACTTTCAGTCCTCTATGTGACCAGGCTGGTCTCAAACTCAATCTTTTTGCCTCAGCCTCCTGAATGTTAGGATTTAGGTGTGCACTTTGCCTGCTGACTTTAATCTTGAATGTATGAGTTAAAATAATTCTGATAAATATGATTATGTCATCCAGAACAGCCCCCCCATAAAATAGCTCTCTGTTTCCTATGTTTCTCAAAATTTTATATTAAAAATTAATTTTTAGTGGTCTTGCAAACCCTTAATTCTAGCACTTGGAAGGCAGAGACAGGCAGATCTCTGAGTCTAAGGGCCAGCCTGTTCTACAAAGCAAGTACCAGAACAGCTGGGGCTACATAGCGACCCTGTCTCAAAAAAAGATTTAAAAATATTTTTAAAAATTATTTTTTGCCTTTTTTTAATTTAATTTTTTTTGACAAGGTCTTACTTCAGCTAGAAGGCAGAGGCAGGTAAATCAGAGTTCAAGACCAGTCTGATTTACATAGTGAGTTATAGGCCAGCCAGGGCCATATAGTAAGTTCCTGCTCCCAAACAAAAACCTGGTTAAAATTGTATAATTTTAAATTAATGACATACTAAATAAATATTTTGATCTTAATTTAATTTAGTGCATAACTGTGCTATCTTTGATGAGTGAACATTTAATGTGTTAGAATCAGTAGGCCTTAAAGATGGGTTAAGAGATTAATGGCGTTGAGTATAGTAGTCCATGTCTATAGCCATAGCTCTTTGGAGACTGAAGCAATAGAATTGCTTTGAGTGTGAGGCTAGCTTGAACTACATAATGAGTTACAGAGAAGTTACAGGCCAGTATGGCTATAGACCTTGGCAAAAAAAGACAAAGAGAGAAGTGGGTACTTAGAATATCTTTCTTGATAAAATGAAAATTATAAAAGGAAAAACTGAGTAGGGGCAGATAGGATTGAGATTCTGCTTAGGTATATTGATTTTGAAGTCCCAAATATAGTGTACAGAAGTGTTTGTTGCACAATTGATTTATTGTATGGCAGAATGGAGGAAGGATTGAAATATGGAAAGACTGTCAAGATATTTGTGAAAGTAGATCTTTGAAACCATGGATTTAGACACAGCTGTTTAGAGGGACATGGTATTTAGATGAGAGAAGGGGGGCAAAAGCTGATTTACAGGTGACACCAGTGCTCAGGGGGTTAGTTTGAGAAAAGTGAACCCATGAATGAGAATGAAGAATGAGTAGAACCCATGAATGAGAATGAAAGAAGAGATTCAGAATAATGTGTGCTGCTGACAGCCATAAGCCAGTGGCTTATATCATGCTGCATAAGGGTTCAAGAAAAAAAGAGAGACAAAGTAATCAGGCTTTTAAAGATTTTTGTTAGCAGATTTTTGTAAAAACAGTGATATAGTGATTTTGATTGTAGATGTATTACAAAACAGATTAGTCGTTACTGAAACTGCCTGACATGCCACCATGCCAAGAAAACCATTCTTAATATTTTTGGTATAGTACCCTTACAGACTATTTTTTAAGATCTATTTTTATGTGCATAGATGTTTTGCCTGCATGTATGTCTGTACTAGGGTGCCAGATCCCCTGGAACTGGAGTTACCATGTGAGTGCTGGGAATTGAACTGGGGTCCTCTAGAAGAGCAACCAGTGCTCTTAACCTTTGAGCCATCTCTCCAGCTTTCAGACTTGTTTTTTTAGGAGTCAGGATCTGGTGTAGCCCAGGCTAGTCTTGACCTAGCTTTGTAGCCAAGGATGACTTTGAACTCCTATTCTTCCTCCTTCTACACCGAGATTGCAGATATATGCCACTCTACCTAGCTCAGACTTTTTCTTAGTAATATTCTTTTGTTATGTGAGCTCAAACCAGGTTCGACCCTGATTAAATAGGTTAAAAGTTAATAAGTTAAAATATAGTGTCATAGATAATATATTGAAGCAGTAGGAAATCTAGTGATCACATCCTCATGAGAGTGGAGGAGTTGTGGCTTAGTGTCTTGAATGCTGCCCTTTTCTCCTTAACCACATCTATTATACAGAGAAGATTCCTGCCTGGCACATATATCCATATGTAGTGTGGTACCTGGCACACAGGTGCTTTTCCTTCAGTAAATAACAGGGAAGCTATGGTAATAGACTAGTGAGATTGGCAGGTGTTGCCTCTAGAAGGAGGAGGTAGATAGAGTATGTGACAGAAGTCAGATGTGTTGCCAGTTGCTTAGTTGGAAAGGCTCTTGGTCCAAACACCCAACCAGAGGGAAAAGGAATTGAGATTAGGTCCCAGCATTGTTACTTGGTAGGGTTTCAGTGCTACAGATGTCGAGATGTGTCCTTCAAAGCCTGGTAATATTTCAGCAGAGGGCTCAAACATAACAATTCCAAAACATGAGGAATTTTAGACTATTTTCAAAGTGGCTGTATTGTGGGGCATGTGATGTACTTTTGTATTTCTAGGATTTGGGAGTCTGAAACAGGAAGATGCTGTGAATTCAAGGCCTGGACTGTAGCAGAATGAAACTCTGAAATCCTGTCTGAAAACCACCTCTCCTTCAATGGTTATAATATTCCAGAGATTTGTCCTCATCAGTTAATCTTAGTTTGGTAACATCTTTTTGTTTGTGCATCAGTACTCACCAGTAGGGAATGGTATTACAGTTGTTCAAAGAAGAAACTGTCCACAGACACTGAAGGTCTACCTTAAGAGTAAAAGACAGATCAACATGGTTTTTGTTTAGTTAGAAGATATTGTAGGACAGGCAAAAAGGCAAAGAGGCGAGGGAAATGGAGGCCCTGGCAGGAGTTGTTGATCTGATATGAGTTAAGATATGCTAAGGTGTGAAGAAAGAGGGGGAAGGTCACTAGCTGTGGTGGTAGAGGCTTATGATCCTAGCATTTGGGAGGCAGGAGGCCTGTGAATCTTCCACTGAGTTTCTTTCTTTAAAAGGAGCATTGCTTATTAGGAAGTTGATAGTCGAGGTTTCAGATGTAGACTAGTTCTGGATGAAGGCAGGTCTTAAAGGTTTGCAGTGGAATAAGGACAGTATATAGGAGTTGAGAGAGTGGCTGTGACTCAGTTTTTGTGTGCATTGTCTTTTGAGAATGCTGAATAGGTACATATAACTCAGCCAGGTGCTAGTCAGATGGGAGAGCCATTGATCAAGAAATGTGTAGCAAGAGACAACAGAAGATAGATTTAAAAAAAAGATTTATTTATTTTATGTATATGAGTACACTATAGCTGTCTTCAGACACACCAGAAGAGGGCATCAGATCCCGTTACAGATGGTTGTGAGCCACCATGTGGTTGCTGGGAATTGAACTCAGGACCTCTGGAAGAGCAGTCAGTGCCCTTAACTGCTGAGCCATCTCTCCAGCCCCAGAAGATGGATTTTTATCTTATTAAAAGGCCTAAGTTTTATTTAGGAAAAGGATGGTCAAAAGTTAAGGAAAGGATTAGAAATATCTGTATGCCTTGAAAGAGTATTTTTTTCTAAGAATACTGAAGGTAGGAATAGAAGTAGGATGTCTGGAAGGTGGGAATTTGAGGAAAAACTGTTTAAATGAGGATGGAGAAGGAACTTTGGACCAACATATACATGTAAGGAAATTTGTATATAATAAAGGAAGATTCCACAGGACACATTGGAAGGAGTTGTGAGGGCATTCAAGAATGGAGAAATCATTAGAGAGGAAGCTAGGAGCTGTTTGAGCATGCAAAGGAAGAACAAGATAGAAGATGGCCTGAGGCCAGTGCTAGTGAGAAAAAGAAATTACTTCAATTCATAAATAGACTAGACTAAATTAGTTTATGTTTGCCTTATTTGGACCTAATTTATTTTTCTTATTTATATTTTTGTGATGCTTGGAATTGAATTCAGGGCCTGAAAACTAAATACACACTCTCTCTGAGCTGTAGATCTGTTTTGTTGTTGTTTGAGATAAGGTATCACTGAGTAGCTCTGGCTAGCCTGGAACTTGAGGTAAGGCTGGCCTTGAACTCAGAGAGATACAGTTGCCTCTACCTCACTTAGTGTTAGAATTAAAGATATGCCTCCATGCCCAGTCTCCTAGATCTAATTTTAATTGTATGGTCTTAGTTTCATTTCTAAACTATGTAGAATAATTTTTTAACTTTCCTTTAAAATTACATACTGTAAATATGAAAAAGTATTCATTTGTTTCTTAAAAATGAGGTTAATCAGGTAAGTGTAAAAGAGAAGAAATGTTCTTAAAACTTGCTACCTAGCTTCATCATTTTGTTATCTGTTCTTCAGACTTTGTCTCCTCTGAACAAATATTATGTATTTTATTTTTGAAGGTATACTCAGTATATTGTAACATCTAAACATCCTTTGTTAGACTAGGCAGATTGCTATTGCCACTCTTAACTGTTATACTAATCTATCATTAGGGTGTACCATATGTATTTAATAATCTGTTGTCAATCTTTTTTGTTTTGGAGTTCCTTGTTATATAGCCCTAGTTTGCCTGGAACTTACTGCAATCCTCTTGCCTCTGCTTCTTGAGTGCTTGGATTATAGGTGTATTCCACATGCCCCATAAGTATTAAACTTTTGAATATTTTTTGTGGACAGGGAAGGTCTGTTTATGTAGCCCGAGACAGGAGCTTGTCTGGAACTTGCTCTGTAACTCAGGCTGACTCTGAATTCTCAGCAAGCTTTGTTTATCACCTTCCCTCCGTTCTCCAACCATCTCCGTTTTTCCTTTTCTTGGTCATTCCTAGGCTAGCCTGGAACTCTGGATTCAAGTGATTTTTCTCTTTCAGCCTCTCCTATTGGAACTGCAGATGCATGCTGCTGTGTCAGATACTTTATAATGGTTTATTATACATAGGAAGAAGAATTTTATCTGTACAACTTGGCATGTTTATCCAATTATTTTCTTTAGGATGAATTTCTAGGCATTTTTGAGATTTTTGGGTTTTTTTCCTATTTATTGGCTTTTACTTAACTAAATGTTTGTTTATGAAATCTTTTGTATTCCTAATTTTGAAACATGAATATATTTGGTGAATTGTATAAAGTCAGATAGGTGGGTATTGTTTATAAGTTAACAGGTTACCAGCACTGTTTAATAGATCTGTCTTTTTTCCAGGTAGGAAGCCAGAAAACATTAGCTTGGAAACTATCATAGAAGGTTGCCTTCTCTTCAACGGTTTATATACTTAGGACTTTGCTAGTAGACTTAATATATTATAAAAACTGTTGTAATTCTTAATAGTACCTTCTCAATATGGTCATTATTAATACCATTTTCTTTAATTACTTTTTTCCAGGTGATTCATGGCAGGGGACGTGGAAGGATTCTGTTCCTCCATTCATGACACCAGTGTCTCTGCTGGGTTCAGAGCACTGTATGAGGAGGGATTGCTTCTCGATGTCACTCTGGTTATTGAAGACCATCAGTTCCAGGCCCATAAAGCCCTCTTGGCCACTCAGAGTGATTACTTCAGAATTATGTTCACAGCAGACATGAGGGAACGAGATCAGGACAAAATTCATTTGAAAGGTCTAACAGCTACTGGTTTTAGCCATGTTCTTCAGTTTATGTATTATGGAACTATAGAACTAAGTATGAATACTGTTCATGAAATCCTTCAGGCAGCAATGTATGTTCAGCTTATAGAAGTGGTGAAATTCTGCTGCTCTTTTCTCTTAGCCAAAATCTGCTTAGAAAATTGTGCGGAAATTATGAGACTGTTAGATGATTTCGGTGTTAACATCGAGGGAGTCAGGGAGAAGCTGGATGCCTTTCTGCTAGACAACTTCGTGCCACTCATGTCCAGACCTGACTTCCTGTCATATCTGAGCTTCGAGAAGCTCATGTCTTATTTGGATAATGATCATCTGAGCAGGTTTCCAGAAATAGAGCTGTACGAGGCTGTGCAGTCTTGGCTGCGACATGATAGACGGCGATGGAGACACACAGATACCATCATTCAGAACATCAGGTTTTGTCTGATGACTCCATCCAGCGTTTTTGAGAAGGTTGGTGCATTTGAAAGCAGTAGACAGGACTCCTCAATTTAGTTAAAGCAGATGTCTTTATAGATAAGATTCCCAGAGTTGGTCAGGAGTCAAAAAAGGAGTAGTTTATAAGAATATTTTATATATAAGATGCTGATTTTGTTAATCTTATGCATTTAGAAATTTAAAAGTACATTTTGTGGGTGAAGGATAAACCAGGTAGGTAGTAGAATAGTTCAACTTTTCAAGTACCTTTAAGGTTAGATTATGATGTGATACAAATATTACAAATTTACTTTAGCTCTTCTTAATGTGAATCGGGCTAGATTATTTTTAAAAGTTAAGTAATCCATGCTAGAATTGGCATTGAGGATTTTTATGGTTCTACATGGTGCATATACATTAAATACATTTTCTTATTTAAAATGCAGTAAGGGCACATACAATGCTCTTGATAACCAGTAGGCCACAGAGTGGTAGATAGTCTTCCATACTCTTGCCTATCTCTGTTCCCCATTTTACTGTGAATACTGAGGTTAACCATGAAAACAAGTTATATGTCTAAAAACATTTTGACATTTCCAAACTAGTGGACCATAAATCTGTGTACACCCATAAAGCATTTCTGTGTACATTCTATCATATAAATCTTTTTAAAAATACTTTAAAAAAAACCAACTTTGGTCTTTTTTCATAAAAGCATCTTCATTTCTTTATCAGAGTCTCACTTGTGATCCATTCTTGCCCAAAGGAGAGCAGCAGCTTCAGTAATTGCTTAACTTAATTGGTTTCTAATCACATGGTTACCTCTGGGACTCTGTTTATCTCTTGCATCTTTCCTTCTTTCTAGAAAGCACACACAAAAGTTGGTTGATAAATACCCTTCATGCTAAAGCACTCAGCTTTAGTTACCAGATCTTGTTGGGAAAAAAAGTTTTATTATGCTATTTTAAAAATAAACAAATTTGTGCCTTTAAATAACACTCAGCAGGCTGGGCGATAGTGGCGCACGCCTTTAATCCTAGCACTTGGGAGGCAGAGGCAGGTGGATTTCTGAGTTGAGGCCAGCCTGGTCTACAGAGTGAGTTCCAGGACAGCCAGGGCTACACAGAGAAACCCTGTCTCAGAAAAAAAAAAGAAAAAAAAAACCCAAAAAAACAAAAAAACCAAAAAAACAAAAAACCAAAAAACCACCCCACTCAGCAGCCTGGCATGCTTTTTTTTTTCCTATTGAACTGCTATGAACTATCATCATTTTTAATAGAAAACTCAGTTTTATGAAATTTTCTTTATTCTCAGAATTTATTAGTATAACAAATAATTAAAACTAAAAAATGTACTTGTTTTTGTTCAGTAGGGACCATCCCCACATCAACTATGTAAACCATTTGCTGCTTAGGTTTTGAGTTTTCTACCTTTACTATTGCTATTACTATTTTTTATTGCTGTCTTTCCCTGGGGATTCATGTTTTGTCTTTATACATTAAATCCCGATGCTTTCTCATCACTAAAACAAATCCCCTTGTCCCCCAGTTTCAATTTAGATAGAAGTAGAAAGTATTTGTAAAATATAAAATAAAACGTCTCTTGTGGGACAATATAATTGTTAACTGATAGCGGTTAATTTATAAATGCGCAGCTGCTAGGCTAGTCTACACTTCAGTATAGACTATTATCAGTATATTCAGTGTAGAACAATTATCAGTGTTCAAGATAGGCAGTTGTTATAGTGGCTAAAAGACAATGCTATTGCTTGGTTGTTTAACAGTTGAACTTGCTGACTTCCTTTTGCACCTACAACATAACAGTGGTTATCACCATTCACTAGGTATTTGGTTTTATCGTTATAAAAATGTTAAAGCTTCCTTCTGGAATTACTTTCTTAGGAAAACTTAAGACCCCATTGAGGAGAAAAAATTTCATTGTTTTGTAATTATAAAATCTTTCACTTCTACTTGAGTAAGCTTGCCTTAATAGTGTGTGAGATTTAAGCTTAACAAACCAATTTGTGGCTTTTTAAATGTTGAGATACACTTCAGTTATGCAGATTACAGGTCTTATCTTTAGAAATACAACTTTAGAAACTAAATTGATATGGAAAATTTTGTTGGCAAATAAATATTTTAGATAAAGTGCTATATGCCTTTTATCCCAGCACTTAGGCAGAGGCCAGCCTGATCTACACAGCAAATTCCTGAAACTGTATAGCTAAGGCTATACAGAGAGACTCTGTCTCAAAGGTTTTAGACA
Source organism: Rhabdomys pumilio (assembly GCA_030674055.1). NCBI lineage: Eukaryota > Metazoa > Chordata > Mammalia > Rodentia > Muridae > Rhabdomys > Rhabdomys pumilio. The sequence continues at coordinate 74,693,765 of JANHMN010000005.1, read as the reverse complement.
TCGTATATCTTATATTTCAAGCTTCTTAAAATAGTGTCCATATATTTTTCTTGTATTCAAAACATTGCAGGTCCCAAACAAGGTCATTTTCTTTTCTTCAAATAAGGCTTTTACTCTTCCCAGGCTGGACTTAAACATGTTCTAGAGCCCAGTCTGGCCTCATACTCAGGGCATCTTCCTGCCTCAGTCTTATTAACTGTAGAGATTATATATACATGTCACATCTGGTAGGAAATGTTAATATGATCTTATTTTAGCTTTTATGTGTTTTAAACTTTGTTACAAACTTAGGTAAACATACACGAAAGCTGAAGAAATAGAATGATCATACCAAAACAAATATACCATGAAGTTAATAGTTGTTAACATGTTTGCTAGATAGGTAGAGACTGTATAGTCTTTTTTTAAAATTTATTTTTATTGAATATTATATTTACATTTCAGATTTTATCCCCTTCTCCCCCTTCTCCCTCACAACCCAGGAACATCCAATCTCAACTCCCCTCCTCATGCTTCTATGAGGATATGCCTCCACCTACCCCCCATTCCCACCTCCCCACCCTCGAATTCCCCCCCACTAGGTGTTCATCCTTCATGGGACCAAGAATCTCCTCACCCACCTATGCCTGACAAGGCCATCCTCCCCTTCATGTACAGATGGAGTCATGGGTCCCTCCCTGTTATGCTCCCAGGCTGGTGGTTTAGACCCTGGGAGCTCTGGTTGGTTGGTATTGTTGCTCTCCTCATGGGGCCACAAACCCTTTCTCCTCCTTCATCCTTCTCTCTAACTTCTCCATTGGGAAACCCTTGATCAGATCAGTGGTTAGATGTGAGCATCAGCCTCTGAATGTGTCAGCCTCTGGCAGACCTCTAAGGAGACAGCTCAGGCTCTTGTCAGCATGCACTTCCTGCCATCCACATCATTGTCTACCTTTGGTGACTGTACATGGGATGGATACTCAGGTGGAATGGTCTCCAGATGGCCCCTCCTTCAGTTTCCATCCCACACCTTGTTTCCATACTCCCTTGAGTATTTTTGTTACTCCTAAGTAGGACCAAGGTATCCACACTTGGTCTTCCTTCTTCATGAGCTTCATGTGGTCTGTGAGTTGAGTCTTGGCTGTTCCAAGCTTTTGGGCTAACGCTGCTTATCAGTGAGTAAATACCATGTGTGTTCTTTTGTGATTGGGTTAACTCACTCAGGATGATAATTTCTAGTTCCATCCATTTACCTAAGAATTTCTGGAATTCATTATTTTTAATAACTGAGTAATACTCCATTGTGTAAATGTACCACATTTTTTTGTATCCATTCCTCTGTTGAAGGACATCTTGGTTCTTTTCAGCTTCTGGCTATTATAAATAAGGCTGCTATGAACATAGTGGAGCATATGTTATATGTTGAAACATCTTCTGGGTATATGCCCAGGAGTGGTATAGCTGAATCCTCAGGTAATGCTATGTCCAGTTTTCTGAGGAACCGCCAGACTGGTTTCCAGAGTGGTTGTACCAGCTTGCAAACTCACCAACAATGTAGGAGTGTTCCTCTTTCTCTACATCCTTGCCAGCATCTACTATCACCTGAGTTTTTGATCTTAGCCATTCTGACTGGTGTGAGATGGTATCTCAGGGTTGTTTTGATTTGCATTTCCCTGATGACTAAGGATGTTGAACATTTCTTAAGGTGCTTCTTGGTCATTCGAGTTTCCTCAGTTGAGAATTCTTTGTTTAGCTCTGTACCCCATTTTTTAATAGGGTTATTTGGTTGTCTGGGGTATAATTTCTTGAGTTCTTTGTATATATTGGATATTAGCCCTCTATCGGATGTAGGATTGGTTAAGATCTTTTCCCAATCTGCTGGTTGCCGTTTTGTCTTATTGACAATGTCCTTTGCCTTACAGAAGCTTTGTAATTTTATGAGGTTCCATTTGTCAATTCTTGATCTTAGAGCATAAGCCATTGGTGTTCTGTTCAGAAACTTTTCCCCTGTGCCTAGGTATTTGAGGGTCTTCCCCCACCTTCTCTTCTATTAGTTTCAGTGTATCTGGTTTTATGTGTAGGTCCTTTATCCACTTGGACTTGAGCTTTGTACAAAAAGATAAGAATGGATTGATTTGCATCCTTCTACATGCTGACCTCCAGTTGAACCAGCACCATTTGCTGAAAATACTGTCCTTTTTCCACTGGATGGTTTTAGCTTCTTTGTCAAAGATCAAGTGACCATAGGTGTGTGGGTTCATTTCTGGATCTTCAATTCTATTCCATTGATCTTCCTGCCTGTTTCTGTACCAATACCATGCAGTTTTTATCACTATTGCTCTGTAGTATAGTTTGAGATCAGGGATGGTGATTCCTCCAGAAGTTCTTTTATTGTTGAGAATAGTTTTTGCTATCCTGGGTTTTTTGTTATTCCAAATGAATTTGCAAATTGCTCTTTCTATGAGGAATTGATTTGGAATTTTGATGGGGATTGCATTGAATTTATAGATTGCTTTTGGCAAGATGGCCATTTTTACTAAATTAATCTCGCCAATCCAGGAGCATGGGAGATCTTTCCATCTTATGAGATCTTCTCCTATTTCTTTCTTCAGAGACTTGAAATTCTTGTCATATAGATCTTTCACTTGCTTGGTTAGATTTACTCCAAATCTATTTATATTATTTGTGACTATTGTGAAGGGTGTCATTTTCCTAATTTCTTTCACAGCCTTTTTATCCTTTGAGTAGAGGAAGGCTACTGATTTGTTTGAGTTGATTTTATATCCAGCCACTTTGCTGAAGTTGTTTATCAGGTTTAGGAGTTCTCTGGTGAAAGTTTTAGGGTCACTTAAGTATACTATCATATCATCTGCAAATAGTGAAATTTTGACTTCTTCCTTTCCTATTTGTATCCCTTTGACTTCTTTTTGTTGTCTAATTGCTTTGGCTAGGACTTCCAGTACTATATTGAATAGATAGGGTGAGAGTGGGCAGCCTTGTCTAGTCCTTGATCTTAGTGGGATTGCTTCAAATTTCTCTCCAATTAGTTTGATGTTGACTACTGGTTTGCTGTATATTGCTTTTACTATGTTTAGGTATGGGCCTTGAATTCCTGATCTTTCCAAGACTTTTAACATGAAGGGATGTTGAATTTTATCAAATGCTTTCTCAGCATCTAGTGAGATGATCATGTGGTTTTCTTTCTTTGAGTTTATTTATGTAGTGGATTACATTGATGGATTTTCGAATATTGAACCAACCCTGCATTCCTGGGATAAAGCCTACTTGATCATGATGGATGATTGTTTTGATGTGTTCTTGGATTCAGTTTGTGAGAATTTTATTGAGTATTTTGCATCAATATTCATTAGAGAGATTGGTCTGTAGTTCTCTTTCTTTGTTGGGTCTTTGTGAGGTTTAGGTATGAGCGTAATTGTAACTTCATAGAATGAATTGGGTATTGTTCCTTCTGTTTCTATTCTGTGGAATAGTTTGAAGAGAATTGGTATTAGGTTTTCCTGGAAGGTCTGATAGAATTCTGCACTAAAACCATCTGGTCCCGGACTTTTTTTTGGTGGGGAAACTTTTAATGACTACTTCTATTTCTTTAGGGGTTAGATGGTTCATCTGCTCCTGATTTAATTTGACACTTGGTATCTGTCTAGAAAATTGTCCATTTCATCCAGATTTTCCAATTTTGTTGAGAATAGGTCTTTATAGTAGGATCTGATGGTTTTTTAAATTTCCTCAGTTTCTGTTGTTATGTCTCCCTTTTCAGTTCTGATTTTATTAATTTGAATACTATCTCTGTGCCCTTTGGTTAGTTTAGCTATCTTGTTGATTTTCACAAAGAACCAGCTTCTGGTTTTGTTGATATTTTGTATAGTTCTTTCTGTTTCTACTTGGCTGATTTCAGCCTTGAGTTTGATTATTTCCTGCCGTCTACTCCTCTTGGGTGTATTTGCTTCTTTTTGTTCTAACACTTTCAGGTGTGCTGTCTAGTTGTTAGTGTATGCTCTTTCCAGTTTCTTTTTGTAGGCACTTAGAGCTATGAGTTTTCCTCTTAGTACTGCTTTCATGGAGTCCCACAAGTTTTGGTATGATGTGTCCTCATTTTCATTAAATTCTAAAAAGTCTTTAATTTCTTTCTTTATTTCTTTCTTGACCAAGTCATCATTGAGTAGAGCATTGTTCAGTTTCCATGTGTATGTGGGCTTTCCATTGTTTTTGTCTTTATTAAAGACCAGCCTTAGTCCATGGTGGTCTGATAGGGTACAAGGGATTATTTCAATCTTCTTGTATCTGTTGAGGCATGTTTTGTGACCAGTTATATGGTCTATTTTGGAGAAGATACCATGAGGTGCTGAGAAAAAGGTATATTCTTTTGTTTCAGAATGAAATGTTCTATAGATATCAGTTAAGTCCAGTTGGTTCATAACTTCTGTTAGTTTCATTGTATCTTGGTTTAGTTTTTGTTTCCATGATCTGTCCATTGCTGAGAGTGGGGTGTTGAAATCTCCCACTATTTGTGAGGTGTAATGTATGCTTTGAGCTTTAGTAGAGTTTCTTTTATGTATGTGAGTGCCCTTGCATTTGGGCCATAGATCTTCAGAATTGAGAGTTCATCTTGGTACATTTTTCCTTTGATGAATATGAAGTGTCTTTCCTTATCTTTTTTGATTACTTTTGGTTGAAAATCAATTTTATTTGATATTAGAATCACTACTCCAGCTTGTTTCTTGGGACCATTTGCTTGGAGATTGTTTTCCCTCCTTTTACTCTGAGATGGTGTCTGTCTTTTTCACAGATGTGTGTTTCCTGTATGCAGCAAAATTCTGGGTCGTGTTTACGTATCCAGTCTGATAATCTTATGTCTTTTTATTGGAGAATTGAGTCCATTGATATTAAGAGATATTAACGAAAAATGAATGTTGCTTCCTGTTATTTTGTTATTGGAGGTGAAATTATGTTTGTGTAGCTATCTTCTTTTGGGGTTGTTGGAAGATTACTTTCTTGCTTTTTCTAGGTTGTAGTTTTTCTCCTTGTGTTGGAGTTTTCCAACAATTATCCTTTGAAGTCCTGGATTTGTGGTAAGAAATTGTGTAGATTTGGTTTTGTCATGGAATATCTTGGTTTCTCCATCAATATTGATTGAGAGTTTTGCTGAGTATAGTAGTCTGGGCTGGCATTTGTGTTCTCTTAGGGTCTATATGATATCAGTCCAGCATCTTATAGCTTTTATAGTCTCTGGTGAGAAGTCTGGTGTAATTCTTATAGGTCAGCCTTTATATGTTACTTTACCTTTTCCCTTACTGCTTTTAGTATTTTTTCTTTGTTTTGTACATTTGATGTTTTGATTGTTATGTAGCAGGAGGTATTTATTTTCTGGTCTAGACTATTTGGAGTTCTGTAGGCTTCTTGTGTATTTATGGACATCTCTTTCTTTAGGTTAGGAAAGTTTTCCTCTGTAATTTTGTTGAAGATATTTACTGGTCCTTTAAGTTGGGAGTCTTTACCCTCATCTATACCGATTTTATCCTCAGGTTTGACCTTCTCATTGTGTCCTGGATTTCCTGTATGTTTTGGGTTAGTAGCTTTTTGTATTTTGCATTTTCTTTGACAGTTGTCTCAGTGTTTTCCATGGTATCTTCTGCACATGAGATTCTCTCTTCTATCTCTTGTATTCTGTTGGTGATACTTGTATCTTTGACTCCTGATCTTTTTCCTAGGTTTTCTATCTCCAGGGTAGTCTCCCTTTGTGATTTCTTTATTGTTTCTACTTCTATTTTTAGATCCTGTATGATTTTGTTTAATTTCTTCACCTGTTTGCTTGTATTTTCTTGCAATTCTTTAAGATTTTTGTGTTTCTTCTTTAAGGGCTTCTACCTGTCTACCTGTGTTCTCCTTAAATTCTTTGAGAGTGTTATTTATGTCTTTCTTAAAGTCCTCTCTCATTGTCATGAGAAGTGATTTTAATTCTGAATTCTACTTTTGCGGTGTGATGGGGGTGTTTAGGCTTGCTATGATGAGAGAACTGGGTTCTGATCTTGCCATGTAACTTTGGATTCTGTTGCTTACGTTCTTGTGCTTGCCTTTAGCCATCTGGTTAACTCTAGTGCTGCCTGCACTCACTGTTTCTGACTGGAGCCTGCCTTTCCAGTTGTCTTGCTTGTGTCTGAACTCCTCAGGGTCCAGATGTCTCTGTGATCTTTAATCCTGAGCTCCAGCTGCTCTGAGTACAGTGGCTCCTCTAGAATGTCTCAGGATATGGTGTCTCCACGATAGCAGACCAGCTAGGTTTCCATTGTTCTGGGTGCAGTGGCTCCTCTAAGATGTCTCAGGATATGGGTGCCCCCTGCTCTGAGTTTAGTTGTTCCTCTAGGATGTCTCGGGCTATGATGTCTGTCACTTGGAGTTCAGTGACCCCTCTAGGATGTCTCAGGATACAGTGTCCACACAGGAGCAGACCAGTCAAGTGTCTGCTCCAGACAGCAGGCCTTGTCTAGTCTTTATGTGTCCTTTCTTCCTCCCAGAACTGGTTCAAAGAATATGGTAGTCATTGTGACTATCATCCGTAAAAGCTTCAGCTATCATTTCCCAAGATTAAAGATATCATCCTATATAACCAAAATAGTATTGTCATATTCAAGAGAATTAACAGTATTTCTTTAATCATGTAACATTTAGGCCATTTTCTGTCATTTCAAAGGTGTCTTTTTTAGTTGCTTTTCATGAACTAAAATTTAATCAAGGTTTGTATAGTACATTTCATTGTTTTAATTTTGAATTGTTTCTCTTTTTTCTTGTTAAAAGGATGTTCAAAAATGAAAAGTTGAATGAATAGTGTAATGAATATCTGTGTAGTATACAGCTATTGCCTAGATTAAAAAAAAACCTGTTACTGTTACATTTGCCATATTTTCTAGACTTTGAAAATAAGTTGTAAAAACAAATACCTCACTCTTAAATATTTACTGTATTTCTCCTATAAGTAAGGGCTTTTCTTATCTAAATACAATCCTATTTTTATCTTAGGGGCAATTACACTAAGGCCCATCATCAAATTGCTAATGCATATTGAAGTTTTTGGAGTTGGCCTCCAAAATCTAGTGTTTATGCATTGAATAATCCACAGCAACCATCTTTTTTTTTTTTTTTGAAAAAGATCAGACTACTCATTCATTTGTTGTCTTGGTGTTCTTACATGTTGGATGTATTCTAGATGTATGTGATTATTTCCTTGTGTTGTTGTTTACTTCGTTTCTCTATACCCCTTGTTTCCTATTAACAGATCTACATTTTAACACCATGGTTTTTCAGGAACAATTATAGGAGAATATTGTAATCTTAGAGGAAAACTTAAAAAACCACTTAGTTGCTCAAATCAGGCTTATAAATGGCCAATCACCACCCTTTTTGTATTGTGACTCCAAGCAGCCCATTTCTGTGACTAAAATCAAAAGATTTATTTAATCTGTTCTGTGTTAAGTTTCTTTTATAGTAATTAAATTTCTCTCCCTTAAAAAAGTAGAATAATAGTGGACAGTGGTGGTGCACACCTTTATTCCCAAGACTTGGGAGGCAGAGGCAGGAGGATCTCTGAGTTGGAGGCCAGCCTATACTACGGAGGGCTGAATAGCCAGGGTTACACAGAGAAACCCTGTTTTGAAACCCATCCCCTTCAAAAAAAACCCCTTCAGTTTTTTGGACTTAAAACTATGTGAAGTTTTAAAAGTGAAAGATTCCTTGTTAATAAAAAAACCAGCCTGAGATTTCAGTCTGTAGCTGAATGGTATCGTTTAGCATATACTATGTTCAGTCTCCAGCACCATCCAAATCAGTGTGTAACTGTGACTTGAGCTCCAGTGTTCAAAGATTAACACAAGACAAAGGGGGGCTGGAGAAATGGCTCAGTGGTTAAGTAAGAGTAATGGGTGCTCTTCTAAAGGACCTGGGTTCAATTCCCAGCACTCACATGACAGTTCACAACTGACTGTCATGCCAGTTCTAAGGGATTTGTGGTACCAGACATGCATGTGGTGCACATATATGAGCATGCAGGCAAAATACCCATACACATGAAATAAAATAAATAATCATTTTTTAAAAGGCAACAAAAAGGATGGTAATTATCTCAGATTTATTTTGGAACTAAAGATTAAACCAAGGACTTTATGGATGCTAGCTAAGTGTTCTGTACTGAACTATGTCACTAGACTTAAATAATTTTGAAATTGATTACATGTTGAAGTTGTCCTTTGGGTATATTGAATTAAATAAAAGAAAATTTCACCTTTTGTACTTTAAAAATGTGGATAGTAGGGCATGTAAAATTGCATCTTTTGGCTTGCATTTGTCATTTGGATTATATTTTTATAGCAGAATACTGCTCTAATGTTCAGGAAGTAAGTTTTCATTGGCAACTCTGAATAGGTATATAGTAAACAGCCTTTTTTACATATTTAACCCCCCTTCTTAATACTCACTCTTTGGTTATGGTTATATACAGTAAGGGTTAAAGAAGTCCCAGATCTAAAGATTTTATGGAGTGGTTAATGAATATAGCATGTTTTTTTTCAAGATCCTTTTTATGTCTTCTGGAAAATAAGCACCTATACAAAGCTTTGGGGAAGAGCTTCTTCTTGGAACAGTAGCTTTCAGATCTGAGTGATGGCAGTTTAGAAGGGAAAAGGCATTCATTCTGTTTCTGAGGGAAGAAGAGCCCCACCCCATCCAATCTCAGTCTCAGGAATCTGAATGATGCCCTCTAGCTATGTTGAAATCACTAGGTTTATTCTTCTGCATTATTCCTTGTAATCCCTTCTGAATTTTTCTCAGCTCAGCACACTGCTTCAATTTGTGCTGTGGCCAGTCACCACAGGCCAAGGCTTCCAGATCCCCTGAGTTCCTCAAAGGCTGTACTGTTTATCAGATCACCATATAACATAGAAATACACAGACAAACATGCATGATGTTTTGTGTGTGCATACACATGTGTGTTTGTGTCAGATTGTGCACTAAATAAATATATTTCCACATAGAGTCCAAATATTATCCCTATTTTATAGGGAAGAAAACAGGTTCAGAAAGGTTAGGAATATTATTCCAGATCAAGTGGCACTGTCCAGCCTAGAATTCAGGTCTGCTTACTTCTCATTCAGGATCTTTCTTTTTTTTAATGGATATTTTATTTATTTACATTTTAGATGTTATCCCCTTTCCCCATTTCCCCTTCCTAGAAACCCCCTATCCCACCCTCTCCTCCTTTATGCTTTTATACCATTTTAATTACATGCATGTATTAAGGTCAGTTTTAGGTTGAGGGTCTAGCAATACAATAGATGCGAATAGTCAAGGAACAAGCAAGATAATAAACACACATAGTCAAAGATCAAGCAAGGCAGTAAACAAAGTTCCACTAACACTCCCGTGATCAGTGTTTCTAAGGGCTTATCAGGATAACCAAAGTATCTGAGTCTACTTCCCTGTCCTAGTCCAAAGTCATTTTCATGTCTAAAGCCTACTTCCTTGTTTTAGCCTAAAATTTAGAATCCTGTCTGAAATTACTTCTTTGTTCAAGCCTAATATTTAGATTCCTGCCTGAAATTACTTCTTTGTTCTAGCCTGATGTCAGATTCCTACCTGAAGCCTACTTCCTTGTCCTTGGCCAATGTCATATATTCCTGTCAAGCAGCCCTTTTTCTTGTCCTTGGCCCATGTCAGATTCTTGCCAAACAGCCCCAAAGGCTCTCCACTTCTCCCCCTGTTTTATTTCATAAACAAGACTAAGCCTGTCTAGGTCATTCTGCCAAGAATGCCTTCCTTACCCGTCATGGAAGATGCATTATTTCAGGATCTTTCTTAAAGCTGATAGACTAATGAGAGTCCCTGAAGGTGCATAATTCATGCTGATTTACCTTGGGTCATTTAGAAGTTATTAATAGAAATTTGAAATTCTAAAGTGCTAGCATGAACAACAACAACAAAAACTAAGAAATTCATAATCCTGAAAGAATATAAGGTATGAAAGCACATTTTTACTATATAATTAAATATAACAATTTCAGAATCTTATTTTAATTTGATGCTGGGTGGGGGTTGGACTCAGGTCTTTACATATTACAAGAAGCACTCCAATACTGAGCTACATTCCAAGTTAGGTCTTGTCTTTTAAAAACATAGTTGTTTAAATTATGGTTTGTTTTTGTCTATATCAGATCCTTAGATAAGAAACTAAACTGTAATTTCAGTTTTTACTTAAGCATATATCTGGCATGTGTTTTTTTTTTTTTTACTAGCTTTGATGGCTTTTGCATCCGTTAACAAAAATATAAGGCCTGTTATAATGAATTTCAGTAAAGATTTAAACTATGCTATTTTAATTTTGTTTTGTGACAGAGTCTCATTTAGTAGCCCAGGCTTGGGTAGAACTCAACTATATAGCCTAGGCTAGACTTGAACTTGAGTCAGTCCTCCTACCTTAGCTTCCTAAGTTACAATTGTGATACACTGTACTTGGCTAGCTTTTTGTTGTTTTCTTTTTCTCCCCCTCCCCCTCCCCTCCCCTCCCCTCCCCTCCCTTCCCCGAGACAGGGTTTCTCTGTGTAGCCCTGGCTGTCCTGTAACTTGATCTGTAGAACAGGCTAGCATAAAACTTAGATATCTGCCTGCCTCTGCCTGTGGAGGGATAAGACTAAAGCCATGCGCCACCATGCCCTGCTTTAAAAACAAAACAACAGCAACAACAACAACAAAAAGCCAAACAATATTGGGCTTGTCAGATGGTTGACAACTGGAGTTCCATCCCTGGGACCTAAATGGTGGAAGGAGAGAACTGTCTTCCAAAAGTTATTTTCTGACCTTTGCACATGCCATGCCGTCCACATGCCCACACATACATAAATAGATAGAATAAATTATTAAATAAATGCATCTTATTGGTAACAAAATTGTTAAATTATTGATTAGAAACACATCTGTTGCTTTTTTCTTCTTTACTATAGTGACATAGGTGGCTCATTCCTGTGATTTTAGTACTTGGAAGGCTGAAGCAAGAGGATTGCTTTGAGTTTGAGGCCAGCCTGAGCTACAGTGTAGGATCTTATTTAAAAAAACAGAAAATAATGACAAAATAGTCTAGTGCCATGTTAACATTTTTTATTTTGGTGGTGCTATGGAGTGAGCCAGGGCCTTCTATATGCTAGGCAAATGCAAGTCCGTATTTTAACATTTTTGAACCTGGGACATCCTCATAAGTTATATATGTTCATAAGGTAAGACTCAGCATGCCGTTGGCCCTCTTGATACTATATTAATATAAAATAACTTCAAAATTAGTAAGTCTTATAAAGATAGAAAACCAGATTAGTTCAGATTTCTATTTAGTTTTAGAGTCGATTTGAGTGGCTGTTTATTAAGGAAACAGACTGTATAGATGTATTCTGCTTTAAACCTATCGTGCTTATTTTAAGTACTTTGTTTTATATGTGACTCCAGAGTGTGCTGATTTTCTTTGTTGGGTAAGCATAATTCACTGTTTTACCCCCAAATTGGATTTATATAAAATTTAAAAAGTTTTTGGGTGCTAGCACACCCAAGGGCATGTACTCTATCACTGGGCTATATGATGAGTCCATATAGATTTTAAAATGCAGAACTAATGTTTTTAAGGAGAAAAGGCCATAGTGTATATTTGTTGTATGTATTGACCTTAGAATAGTACTTTTCTATCTTAGAATAGTACTTTTCTATCATTGGTAATATATTTAGACTTAATAAATCTTTATTTTTATAAGAGTTTAAGACTAGTTACTACTTTAGGCTGGCAAGATGGTTCAATGGGTAAAGCTGCCAAGCCTGATGACTTGAGTTCAATCTCTGAGACCCACATGGTGGAAGAGAGTGTTGTCTTTTGGCCTTCACCCACATACAGTGGCATACACACCCCCACATACATGTAATAGAATATTTACTACTCTGACAATTTTGATAGTTTAAAATATGCCTTTATTAGTGAAAATTAATTCAAGAGTCAGTGAAAATAATGCTTCAGAAAAGCTTTCTAACACTTTGATGTTTTAAGATAGGATCTCATTCTAGCCTAGGATGGCTTAACTTGTAGCAATCGTCCTATCGTGGCTTCTGAATGATGAAATTACAGGCCTGTGTCATAATGCTCACCTAGAGTTGAAAGCTACAATTTGAGCCAGACATGGTGGGCACACCTTTAAGCCCAGCACTTAGGAGGCAGAGCCAGGCAGATCTATGTGATTTCAAGGCCAGGTTGAGCCACATAGTTTCAGGACAGCCAGAGCTACATAGTGAGACCCCATCTCAAAAAAAAAAAAAAACCCAACAAAACAACAAACCCAGACAAACAACAAACTTATATTTTGGTGTCTGGAGAAATAGCTCTATTGGTATAGTGCCATGCAATCATAAGGACCCAAGTTTGACTCCCAGAACCCATGTGGGGGTGGTGGGAGAATAAAAAGCCTGCTTTGATGTTGCACATTTATAATCTGAATACACAGGAGGCAAAACCCTGGGTACTTGCTAGCCAGCCAGCCTAACCTAATTTGCCAATTTTAGGCCAGTGGGAAACCCTGTCTCAAAAACAGATGGACAATGCCAGAAGAATGGCATCCAAGGTTGATTTCTGGCCTCCACGTGCATATAAGCATACACACTCAAAGCAACATTTTAAAACAAGACTATAAAGCATCCTGAAGTCACTTAGAAACTGGCAGAATTCAAGGATGAGAGTATACTCATCTGAAGTATGCCTTAGAATATAGTAGCTGTCAGTGCTTTTCACTAAACACGAATCTTCCACAGTTTCTCCATCAGTGTAGTTGATCTGCACAGCATTCACGGTGGACTGTTAACACTGTTCTTGATCTCCTGCTTAGGGTATGATATACTCATTAATTGTACAGCCCATGTAATAAAGTGAAGATGCTATTTTTGCTCTCTGGAATCCCTTCATGTATGTTTTGAAACATGTTGACTAATCTGGTGCTTGTCTCAAGTAAAACTTATGTCCAGCCACCAAACTTTTATTTGTAATTTTAATTCCGTTTAGTCAGAACCTCTGAAAAGACTTTGCTTATATCTAACGACTTCAATTAGAGATAGAACAAGTAGAGATTTCCCTGTAACCCTCACAATTTTAGAAATACATAAGAAACTGTTGTAGTAGACAGTAATGCATATGTATATGTATTATATGTGCACATGTGTATTAAGTGTTTGTGTATTATGTAGGATGTCTGTATACATGTACATAGAGGCTAGAGGAGGTCAGAAGTCTTCTATCACTTTTCACATTAGTTTTTGAGATAGTCTCTCCCTAAACTTAAAGCTTACCATTCTGGCCAGGCTGGCTGGCCAGTGAGCTCCTGGAATCTGCTTTTCTCTGACCCCCAATGCTGGGTCATGTTGAGAGCTTTTACATGGGTACTGGGTGATTTGAATTCAGACTTTTGCTTTCATAGCAAGTGTTCTTACCTATGGAGTCATCTCTCTGGCCTTGTAAAAAAATATTTTTAAAGAAAAAAATTGGACAGTTGACCAAAATTTCTAATACACTTGAGTTGTGCTTGAAAAAGTTTAAAATCATCTTCAGATATTAAATAGTATTTATGGAGCTAGACTTTGAAATTGTTTAAACGAACAGTTAGCTCATTTAGCCCTTCGAGTAAAAACAAAAATGGGTGGATTTTCTTTTGGGAACTAGACCAATGAACGTTAAATGAGCTTTCTCAGTCATATCAGTCTCCTTTTTGCTAATCCTTACTCCCAAGCCCCATAGAAGCTTGGAATTAACCCATGTGCAGTTAGAAAAAAATGACCTACAGTGTTTTTTAGGCTTTAAACTCTGCTGTGTATACAGAGTGCTTTTTTTTTTCCTACTTCTGACTTGGATTCAGTTGGGCCTACAGCTTTTTCAAGAATGTCAGAAGTCTAGATGTTGACTGCTGTTAGAGTCTTGGGAAAAGCAGTGTGTTGGGGGGGGGGTGTAGTAAGTAGATAGGAATCTATTGAAGACAAGAGTTTGAAAGTTGATGCTTGGGCCAGGCATGGGGTGCATACCTTTAATCCTAGTACTCCAGAGGCAGAGGCAGGCAGATCTCAGTGAGTGCTAGGTCAGTCAGGGCTACATGAGACACTGTTTTCAATAAGAAAGATGAAACAAAATCAGGAGGATAAGGACCTCTTTGCTGATGTGTAAGAGGAGTAACCCTTTTTAATAAATTGGAAGAGATGATAGAAAAACAGAAAATGAAGGGATTAAAGGGGACTGGGTGTGTAGTCCCTAGTGTGGAGGCGCCTCTGGGTTTATCACCATTGCTGTGAAAATTTTATAAAAAGGTCAAATGTCAGAATGACTGGAGAAAAGGTTAGGAACAAGGGGAATGTTTGTATTTTGGGCCTTGAAGTCTTACTTATTTTTTGTTTTTGATTTTGTTTTGAGACAGGTTTTCTTTGTAACCCTAACCTTGACTGTCTTGAAACTCCCTCTGTAGACTAAACTGGTCTCCAACTCAAGAGATCTACCTGTTTCTGCCTCTTGAATTCTGAGATTAAAGGCGTGTGCTACCACTACCTGGTTTGAAGTATTAAATTTTAAATTTATTACCAAATAAAGAAAAAGAAAAGAAATACATTTCCCTAAGCACTACTTCATGACTCATAAGAAGTTAAGTTTTATGATTAAATCTTTTATTTGGCTTTCTTGCTTTACTGTACTTATAAATAAAATATACAGTAGAGAATAGATCTGGAGAGATGGCTCAGATGTTGAAAGCACTGACTATTCTTCCAGAGGTCCTGAGTTCAATTCCCAGCACCCACATGGTGGCTTAGAACTATCTGTAATGAGGTCTTGTGCCCTCTTCAGGCATATGTGCAGGCAGAACACTACATAATAAATAAATAAATCTTTTTTTTAAAAAAAGGGGAAAGAAAACAGCCTTAAAAACTATTAACTTTATTTTTTAACTTTCAGATTATTTAATCTTTAATCTTGTAGCTACTCAAATATTAAGAACTATTTTAAATGATTTCCCACCTTTATGCACTGTTTCTGACAGAGCTCTGTCATACTGAAGTTTTTAAAGAAATTAAAGCAATCCAGAGATGGTTTAGAGCATGCTGGATCATGAATGCCCACTAAATGTTAAGTCTACCATTTAAAAAGATGGGAGCATCAGCATCAAGTCCTGGAACCAATGATCTCTGGTACTAATTGCTGAGCAGTCATAGTACTGCTACCTGAAAGGATCCATGCCTAATCAGAATTTACTTTTTATGACTGAAATTTTTTTTAGGACAAAGGGTTTTTTTTTTTTTTTTTTTTTTAATAAAAAGTATTTTACTTTTAGCTTTTTTGTTGTTGTTTTTGTTTTTGAGACAAGGTTGTCTGTCTGACAGCCTTGGTTGTCCTGGAACTCTCTGTAGACCAGGCTGGCCCTGAACTCACAGGTATCCACCTGTCTCTGCTTCCCTTAAAGGTATGCATCACCATTGTTGAGTGCATCTAACTTTTTATTTCACATAAGTATAAACTTTAGTTCTGATAGTGAATATTTTCTGCTTCTGAGAGCAACGCTCCGGGGCCTTATGAATGCTAGGCTAGGACTTTATTATTGAATCATACCCTTTCCCCTGAGCATTTCATAAACTTTGACATAGTAGTTTTTCAGTACAACTCATGAAGGACTACCCCAAATTTTACTAACAATTAAAACTTTTATCAAATGAACCAGGTTTGGTGCCATTTCCTAGAACCTGGGAAGCTGAGGTAGGAGGATGTCTTACAAGTTCAAGACCAAACTAAGCTACATAGTTCCAGGCCAGCCAAGGTCATATAGTATGACCCTATCTCATAAAACTGGCTAATCACTACCACCACCAAAACTCTAAAATTAAACGAAATAGCAGTTGTGGTTTTTGTAAGATAAGATCAGTTTTATCATAAGCCCCATGGTAGTACTTTATTTTTGATTGTCTCTTTAGAAGATTGGATCATGGTAGAGAAGTGAGGATGAAATTTACAATCAAGATAGAAACTTGTACGTGATACTTTTTGCACCCATCATCCCAAGAGTTAGGTTAGCATTTTTTGGATGTAGGGAGGGTCAGAAGTATTTGTTCATGCAACTAATGTTTCCTATAAGGAAGAAAACATCTAAAGGAGTGTGATCCAGAGTCTCACATTGAAGGAACTATTAATACCGAACATTTTCTTTGGTTTGGTGGAAATATATTAGACATTAAAAATTATTTCATCGCTGGGGGGTATAGCTTAGTAGAAGAGAACTTGCCTAGCATATATGTAACCTTGAGTTTGACCACTAGGACTATTGAAAGCATGAAATAGCTGATAGTATCTTAAAATAGTTGCTTACAAACCTAAGATTTAGACTGTAGCCAGTTTTGGTAGATATTTGAAATCACAGATTTTGAGTTAAATTTAGTAATATAATTATATTCCCTTTATGGAAATGCCTAGTACATTACAAGTTCATTTCACTTCTCAAAATTACAGGTAATAAAAACAAGTTACCTTTAACATTTGCTTATTTAATAAATGGATTGTATATTTTAAGAAGAAACAATTTTTACTCTATTCTAATGACTACCTGTTTTAGTATCTTTAAGGAACCACAATCAGAATTAATCTTTTGTCATATTTCTTCCTTTCCTAATGATGCACATATGTATGCACACAATTATACGAAATTGACAAGTTTTGAGGAGGAAATGGACAACTAAAGATTCAGACTACTGTTTTTAAGAGGTTATACATGTGTCCCTGGATTTCATTTTAAAACAAAAATGCAACTTGTATAATAAAATTCTTATGAAAATAGGAAAGTGATAATCTTTCCAAGTATTAAAATAAGACAGCTTTTTATGAATGGAGAAGGAAAGTATTTCAAAAACATGAAAGGTGTGTCATTCTTTCTATGTTTGTCTTTTGAGAGTACCTGGGCTGGAGAGATGGCTCAGTCGTTAAAGGCTAGGCTCACAACCAAAAATAAGAGAGTACCTGATATACAGATGGCTAAGCTGTTAAATGAGGAATGAATCGATGGGAGACATACCTTTTTATGAAAAGACGAATCACATTTGGTTTTGGATATCTCTTATCATGAATATACTTTCAAGGATTTCTTTCATATGGTTTCATCCCTATATTTTTTTGTTTTAAAGTAGAGTGCATGTGTGTGCGTATAAAATTACTTAGGCCAAGATTTAGAGACATTAGTTTTAGCTCCGAAATGAAAGAAGGAGTTGGTTGTGTTTGGTGATACTAAGTAGTTTTAAAAAAGCACAGCCTTAAGTAGTTTTGTGAAAAGAGCAAAGCAGATCTAGAACTTGCTTTGACTGAAAGAAATAGGAACTAATTTATTTGGTTGGAAGATTTTTGAATTAGCTATTTCAAAAAGCATGATTTCTGTTATTGGAGGCTTAGAGGTAGAACACTTTGATTGGACTTAAACATAGAATTGAAGTGAATCTCTTAAGTTCTTTGGAACCCAGGTTTCAAAGGAGCACAGTAGAATGAATGGGGAAGAGGACAAAGACTAGAAGATTGGGTATAAAATGCAAGACTGGAAAATGATTTCCAAAGCAGGTAAGCTAGGCCAGTTTGATGAGATCTCTAAGAGCCAGGGTAGAATGTGTCAGGTCATCTAGCCTAGTCTTATGTGACACTGGAATCCCCATCTATTGTTCCTGCTGCTAACCACAACTGAACTGCCTCCAGTAGCAGAGGACCTACTGACTCCAGAGGTCCAGTTGTCCTGGTTTGGGAGAAATAGATACCTTCTTACTGATTCTTACAAAAGAAGGCTCTGATCCTTGTAAAAATTGTATATTCTGACCCCAGTTCCAACCCATATAGAAAGAATCAAAACAGGGTAGATCACAGGAGCTCACTGGTAGTTGAGTATTGAACACATATGCAGGCCCTCCCATATATGCTTTCATGTAAAACAGCTGACTTTTATTGTTTGGGGATATGTGTAATGTTCATTGCTTTTCCTCATTTAACATTTTGAACATCTGTCAGGACATTTTAGATTCATTTCACATGCCATATATAAGCATTGAAAATAATGGTATATACTATAGCTCACTCTGCTAATTTTTTTCTTTGAGTTAGGGTCTCTGGCTAGCCTGGAACTTGTTACGTATATCTAGAACTCACAGAGATCCATCTATCTCTTCCAAGTGCTGAGATTAATGGTGTGCACCACCTGAGGCTTTTCCTCTTTGTTGTTATTAATACGTTAAGTAGTTCATGGGGGACAGATTCACTTTGTCTTCTGCTTTTTACTTTAACCTATAAGCTGTTGTTTGTTTAGTATCTGGTAGTTTGTAAAAGTACCAGCATATTTTACTTCCTTCTTACAGTTTCATTCCACTCTTTATAATACTTGTTCCATGAGCTTGTTTAACATCTGAATTCTGGATAACTCTCTGGGCACCACATCATAGTTTTTAAACTTTTCCCCTCTCATCCGTGTGTTTTGCAATGAAAGAGTTAGCGCTATACTTCAGCCTCCACGCCTTTCCAATGCTTCCTTGCATAGTTTCTGATTTTCTTTTGAAAAAACTTGAAAGCTACCTATCTAGTGTGCAAAGTTTTTTCTTTCTCCATCTCCAAACAACAAGACTTCTTTCTATAGAGTAGTAGTCTGTTAGTACATCACTAACCAAGTTTCTACTAGAGGGTTAGGTCCAAAGTAGGTTCTTCTCATTTCTGCCTTACTCCACAGACTAATTACTAATACAGCAGCTGATGATTTTTATACATAGGCATATGACAGAAACCAATCTAAGTCCTTGGCACATTGACTGTTTCAATCATTGCCATGGAGTTAAGAAGCATAGGCGCTATTGTTACCCCAGTAATAACAGGTGAGGAAACAGGAGTAAAAGTCCAAGGTTGTACAGCTAATGTGTTCCCAAATCAGAAATTTTCTAAATTGAATTATTAATCTCCATACTGGATTGTTTGTCAAGGTGTTTAATTTCTGTGCTGGACGAACTTCTATTGTTTAGAAATTGTGTGGTACCCAGACCACTGGTTGTAAACATTACATACTTAAATATGTAATTTGAGATTTGTGGTTCTTGTTAATTTAATGTTTTTTCTTTCTCCTTCATCTGTCCATCAATACCTCTCTCCATATCCATCCCTCTTTTTTTCTCAAGGAAGGGTTTCCTGTAGCTTAGGCTGGCATCATTTTTCTATGTAGCTGAAGATGTTCTTAAATTCTTGATCTTTCTGATTGGAGGATTATAACTTTCACCATGTTTAATTCTTGTTGACTTACATGAGTGTGGACTTTTAGTTCCAACAAATCAGTAAGGAAATGATAAATGAATAAAGTACGCTCACTTTTAGGCAATTTATAGAAAAAGTGAATAGGAAAGGAAAATAGAAAAATACTCATTTTTGCTAATGAAAACTTGAACTACTGTATCTGCCCCCCTGCTCCACATCTGCAGATACGATTTCAGTAGGTAATCCAGGCTGGCTTCCACTTAGCCTTCTGGGATTAGATTCCAGGCATATGCCACCATGCTTGGCTTGAAGTAGAGTTTTAATTTTTTTCAGGAATCAAACTCAGGGATTACATATGTTAGGCAAGTGCCCTATCATTGAGCTATATACCCATAACTATTTGAGACCTGTTTTAAAAGTGGAAATAGCTCTTTTTTACACTTCCCCCCTTTTCTTCTTCCTTTTGTTCTGGCTCAGCTCGTTCTGGCTCAAAGTATACTGTAGCTGTCTTCAGACACCCATATGAAGGCATCAAATCTCATTACAGATGGTTGTGAGCCACCATGTGGTTGCTGGGATTTGAACTCATGGCTTCCTGAAGAACAGTCAGTGCTCTTAACCGCTGAGCCATCTTACCAGCCCTCTTTTTAAAATTTGATCTTAGCCAAAAGGCTGAGAAATGATGAAATAGCCCCCCCCTTTAGAAAAAAGGTCTGATACACGATAAACAAAGAACCAAAAATATTTGTGAAATTTCAGAGAGTCACTGTTAACATAAACATATGTAAGTGTATTTAATGTTGTAGTGCCATGTTCTCAGAGAGTGAGCCTTAGTTGGTAGGTTGGTAGATGCTCAGCCCTCAGTACCAATAAAATAACTGAATATTCTGTGAGCATCTTTCTGTGTTAATAATGTTATCCTTAGTAAATGTTACTTAAGGATTTTTCTAAAACAGAACCACTATCCCATTGTTTTTCATAAGAGATTGAAGCTCAGGTTTTCGCTCCTCTGGTTCTTCACTGGTGGGTTTTTTGTTTGTTTGTTTGTTTTCAAGACAGGATTTCTCCGTGTAGCCCTGCCTGTCCTGGGACTACTCTGTAGACCAGGCTGGCCTCGAACTCAGAGCTTTAGTTGCCTGTATCTCTTCAGTGTTGGGATTAAAGGTGTGCACCACCACTGCCCGGCCACTGGTGTTTTTTAAATGTGGAGTAAAACTAGTAATAGATTAGAGGTCTTCATATTTTTCCTTATTGCAATCATTCATTTACAGATTTTATTTGGTGAAAATTTCTACAATTGTTTTAGTTTAGTGAAGCCCACGGAGAGAACCTCCATATCAAAGAAATGGTCTTATTTGCATAAATGAAATGCCTGGAATTACAGAGGAAATCAGTTATATTGAACAGTTAAGAAAACATCTAACTTTGATTGCTTATTGTATTAGCTATCTTTTTGGACTTATCTGGGAGAATTAATGGCAGGATAAATTAATGAAAGAAACCTAAGAAGGGAGGAGAAAAAGCTCATTTGCTGGCCTTTGACTTTTTCTTGAGCTCTGATTTTGTATTTCCAACAGACTCTCAGAAGTTTCCTAATTCGGCACCCTGTCAACAATTTACCTGCCAGGGAATTGAATACCTTTCCTAAGCTAGCTGCTTTTCTCATATTGATAATCCATCACTCTTGTGTAATGCCTCAAGTTTAAATCCACAAATCACATTAAAGTTCTCACTTTTCTACTTTGTTCAGTATCAAATTAGTCATGGAGTTCTGTAAAATTGTTTCCACTCTGAAGAAGGCACCCAAAACCTTGCCATATAGTAGGCAAGTACTACTACTAAGCTACATCTCTATTCCTCTTCTTAGAGATTTTTTTCTGTCTCTACACTGTTTCATTTCTCCTGTCCAAATTTAAGATTCTCTTCTTGCATCCTTGTCATTAACAAGCAGAAATCCCCCCTGCTGGTTTCTAGCATCCTCTTTTACAAAGTATTTTTTGGGTATTTTGGTTGGTTTGATATGTTCTTACACCTATATCTAAATTGCCACCATAGAGAGATGTGTTCATACTTGTCAACTGATTCTATTAACCAATTTATGTATGTTTTCATTTTTATAAATATATCCTAAGTTTTTAAAGGAAATAAACCACTTCTTCCACTTACTTTATATCTCCTCATAGTCCTAAATTCAGCACTTAAGTGTTTTGAAAGATCTTTTAAAAAAGATTAATTTGTTTATTTTACTTATATGAATACACTGTAGCTGTCTTCAGACACACCAGAAGAGGGCATCAGATCCCATTACAGATGGTTGTGAGCCACTATGTGGTTGCTGGGAGTTGAACTCAGGACCTCTGGAAGAACAATCAGTGGTCTTAGCCCCTGAGCCATCTCTTCAACCTTGAAAGATCTTGATAGTAGCCATCTTGAGGTAGTTCTAGTTCCAAAAATAGAAAGGAAAAGTTGACCTATTGTCTGCTAATTATTACTGTAGGAATTATTGGTGATATACTAAGTCCCCCTTTTTGCCTTTGTGTGTGTGTGTGTGTGTGTGTCTGTGTCTGTGTTTGTTTTAAGACATGGTTTCATTGTAGCTCTGGCTGTCCTGGAACTTGCTCTGTAGACAAGGCTGGCCTTGAACAGACTAAGTCTTTATGTAAAAAACTTTATAGGAATTGTGTGTGTATGTAAAATTTTCACTAACTCACCACCATAATTTTTCCAAATGATGCATTTGAGGTTGTTTTATGGTATATATTACCATTGGTTAAGAAAACTGCAGATGTGGTCTTTTTCTACTGTGAAGCCTTGTATTTGAACTTATCCCCACTTGTAGCCTAGGGTCTAATGTTACAATAGGTGTCTGGTAGACTTTTTAAAAAATCTTGTTCTATTTAAAAATTAACTTGTGCCTTAAAAGAAGACTGTTTACTTTTAAAGACTTGGGAATGTGTGTGTGTGTAGGTGTGTGTGTGTGTGTGTGTGTGATTCTAAATGCAAGTTATAAAAACAATTATAGTGAGTAAGTATTGTAGAAAACAAAGTAGATAATTTTGCTAAGAAATACAATTTTACAAAGGAGTCTTACAGTAAGTAATATCTGGATCATTTCAGTAGGCATTAATAGTTTGATCTGTGTTTATGCTTTATCTTTTGGTTGAATGTTTTTACTTGTATTCCTAGGTTAAAACATCAGAATTTTATAGATACTCCCGACAGCTCCGATATGAAGTTGACCAAGCATTGAATTACTTTCAAAATGTTCACCAGCAGCCCTTGTTGGACATGAAGTCAAGCCGTATTCGTTCTGCCAAACCCCAAACTACAGTATTTCGAGGAATGATTGGACATAGCATGGTTAATAGTAAAATACTTCTGTTAAAGAAACCAAGAGTCTGGTGGGAACTGGAGGGCCCCCAAGTACCTCTAAGGCCAGACTGCCTTGCTATTGTCAATAATTTTGTATTCCTGCTAGGTGGAGAAGAACTGGGCCCCGATGGCGAATTCCATGCTTCTTCAAAAGTGTTCAGGTATGATCCAAGACAAAATTCTTGGCTGCGTATGGCAGACATGTCTGTACCCCGCTCAGAATTTGCTGTTGGTGTCATTGGGAAGTTTATTTATGCTGTAGCAGGCAGAACAAGAGATGAAACTTTCTACTCAACAGAAAGATATGATATCACTAATGATAAATGGGAATTTGTAGATCCTTATCCAGTTAACAAATATGGACATGAGGGGACAGTGCTCAATAACAAGTTGTTTATCACTGGAGGAATCACTTCATCTTCCACATCTAAACAGGTGTGCGTGTTTGACCCCAGTAAAGAAGGGACCATAGAACAGCGGACCAGGAGAACTCAAGTAGTCACCAACTGCTGGGAGAATAAGAGCAAGATGAATTACGCCAGATGCTTTCACAAAATGATCTCTTATAATGGCAAGCTTTATGTCTTTGGTGGTGTCTGTGTGATCTTGAGGGCCTCTTTTGAATCTCAGGGCTGCCCTTCCACAGAGGTATACAACCCAGATACCGATCAGTGGACCATCTTGGCATCCATGCCAATTGGTAGAAGTGGTCATGGTGTGACTGTGCTGGACAAACAGATAATGGTCCTTGGAGGCCTTTGTTATAATGGTCATTACAGTGATTCCATTCTTACCTTTGACCCAGATGAAAATAAGTGGAAAGAAGATGAGTACCCTCGGATGCCCTGCAAGCTGGATGGTTTACAGGTGTGCAACCTACATTTTCCGGACTATGTACTGGATGAGGTTAGACGTTGCAACTGATGACATCTTTCTCCCTTAAAAGGAAAAAGGCAAATAAAGCATTTGTGATACAGTAGTTTAAAAGCATAAAGAAAAACCTCACCAGTTTTCCTATCAAAGCCATTGGTCTAATATTGTAAGTTTTCATTCTGTGCTAGCATCTTTCTTTTCCTTTCAGTGGCCTCAGACTCACGCAATAAGTTCATTTGAAGCACTAGCTCTTGAAACTACTTCCAAAAGCAGTTTATATGCTGCTTTACTTACCTGGGAAGTTGACTTTCTGCTTTAAACATTTCTCTCAGATGTTAGTGTAGTATTTGTGCATCTTCTAAGCGAAGACCTAGTAAGTGTCACTGGATATGATTTCAGTCCCTCTTTATTTGAACTCTTTGGAGATTATTTTAGTCTGCTATATGTTTTGGTTTATTATTTGAAAGTCGAAAACTCTTGACCTTTTTGCATGGCTTTTTGCTGAAAATGCAAAAATTTAAATTTTCTACAAAAGTTTTTTATATCAGAACACTATTTCTAAGCTGCCTTCTCTTATGTGCATTGCGTTAGTGAAAGCATACCCATACTCATATACATCCTATAAATATATAAGGCACACTCCTTTTATGCGTGGTTAGGATTCTATATTTTTAAGCTAGTGCACTTGCACAAACAGTTCGCCATACTTGTTGAAATTTAGATGTAATAATGTCTTTAATGTATTAATGTTTTTAGAAAGTTAAAATAACTGGAGTCCTCATTGGTATCAAAGTAGTCTATCTTCAGTCCATACTGGTTCAGCAAAATTTGAACTCATAGTTCTGAAACATGTATGGATTTGCAAAAACTAATGTTTGGCATTTTGTTTTCAAAACTAAATATTACATGTCAGTGTATGCTTTTTCTTGTTTAAAAATGTTTTTTCTTTTCAGTCCATTTAATGTTGGTTGCCCTGTTTTAGTGAAAATCAGAGTGGTCTGTGTTAAGCTCTGACCCTGCATCATACAAGCACTTTTAAAGAAAAGTTAGGTAATACCACACTCCTAAGTAAAAGCCCCTTAAAAGGAAGTGCAACTCCTGTTGTTTCTCTCCAGGCTGCTGCAGGTGTTGAATGTGGGCCAGCAACTCTTACAGTTTGAGCTCAGTTTTGACTGAGAGGTTAGGAACGAGTTATAATATTACTGGTTCTATCTGCTTGATCAGTTAGCACAAAATATCCTGTGGCACTAGAGAGATGACAACTTTCAACATGGGTTTTTTTTTTGTTTTTTTTTTTTTTTTTCGTTTCTGGAAGCTACTAGCATGAAGGATAGTCACCAGAAAGTCTCAAATAGCTGTTTTAAAGGCATTTATAATAAATAGTTTAGGATTAGCTGTACACTTCAGCTCTTTAAATTCGAAGTAAGGAAATATAGCTGAAAAAAAATTAAACAAAAATGATCTGTGAGTAGATCATTGATGTCATTGATGGCCATTTTCTCGTGAGCGGTCTGTATGTGATTAAAGCTTACCCTGGCATAGCTTGCCAGATCTGTGATTTTGGTGCAATATTGCAATGCCTTCTATATGGCTGCTGTTGTATAAATTTTTCTAGTTACTTTGTTTTGTTCTTGCTGCTGGCACCATTGAATATAAAATGGAAGTGTGAAATCATGGAAATGTGAAGATTTTGGTTTCTTCTTCTCACCCTGTCTCCACACTGCAGTTCGTAGTACGCGTAAAGCCTGATTTTCAAAACTGTAAAACCAGAGGTGCTGGAGTTTTACGAAGTGTCAGGTACACAAGTAGCTTTTAAAAAGGAAAACCTTTTTTTTTCTTCAGGAATCAAAATAATGTCTTTTTTTAAATATATGGTTCTTCCATTTTCATTAGGTGGCCTTTCATTTATTTCTGATTTCTGAAAATAAAATTTGTTATTTGAGTTTCCCTTAAAATGTGGGTAAAACGTTTTTTATTTTTAAAATAAGTTTATTTTGCTTTTGGAAACTATAAATTAGGTTAGCTGTCTTATTTTTTAATATACTTAGAAGTTTATATGTGTTCCTTTAAATAAAATAATGTCTTCATTATTTTCCTTGATATCTTTTGTTGGAAATGACCGAGAAGAGGACATCAGACAGGGTACCCATATCGAAGGCTTTACACTCCAGTGGCAGTTGTCTGTAATTGCTTTGTTCCAACTTCATAGTCCTGTGTAGGTTAACATCTGCACAAACAATTGAATATTCTTGGTCTTCCATTTGAAGATATGAGGCCAAGGTCAACGATTGTTTCAGAAAATTCATGGAGTCTTAACTTGAACTAATTCTGGGTTCAGCTTCAAGTAAGTCATGTCTGACTATAATCTTAGCAGTAATCAGTTTTGAGCTTTAAGACTAGTTGCTATTGCTTGGGTTCAGAATGTATGAGGAAACTGTAGTTCTAATTTAGATTATAAATCCACGAATAACTTTACATTCCCTTTTAAAATTATGGTTTAATAGCTGCAAGAGATTTATTTTTGTTATACTAAACTATGGAAATTTTCTCATAGAGTTTTTTCAAGCTTTTCTGTGCTTCATTTGGAACTACTTTGTCTATATGCATTACATATAATCAAGATTGTCATTTTGGAAAAACTCAGTAAGTGATTTGAAACTATATGGTTTAACTGTTAGGATCTTTAAATGTGTCATCTTTTACTTTACATTTTAAAAACTAGACTTCACAAAAAGTAGCTGATTTTTTTAATGGTGTTTTAACTGGCACTGCTTATTATTATTTTTACATGTCTTTGACCTTCCAAGTTTTGATGTTAAAGAAAATCCTTGCACTACAGGCTTTTCATAAAATACAAGATTCTCACATTGAAGGTTTTGTATTGGAAGAAATGCTACTGGTTTCTAAAGGCAAAGAATTATAGAATGATTAGCTTTTCTTGATAGCTTCTCCTGTGTCCTCCTTATTGCTTTGCTTTATGTGAGTGTTACTCTGATTATGAATACTTACTGAGCCCTTCACATATCTTTTTAAAAGCAGCACCTTTGGACACCTCATTCTGGGAAGCTTGAGAATCACAGTAAAGAACACACACTTGTGTGGGAAGAAGTAAAATGGAGAGTTTTGTCTTAATTACATGAAACTAAGCTTTAAAATATTTTATAACAAATTATTTGAGCTGCATAATTAAACATGTCAAACGTTTTTTGGGACTATTTTTATATATGTATATGTGGGTGTAGGTCATAACATTTCAGTTTATAATATAAATTGTTATTTCAGTTTATAAGCTATCTCTCAAAAGAGACTAGCTCTCTTGAGAATACATAATTTAAAGTTTTAGACTGAAGTAAAACAACATAGACAATAGTGTAAATTAGAAATATTTGAGGGCTATACAGCAGTGAAACTGCTAGTGCCAGTTTTCTTGTTTGTCTACCATGTTTTCAGTTTTTTTTGTTTTGTTTTTGTATTCTAAACATTTTGAGAGATCATGCATTTGTTTAATTACATTTAGAGTTGGTTTGGGAATAAATATCTTCTAAAAAGAGATTTATCTTAAAAATAAAATCTCCTCAAAATTAGTTTCTAAAAGTTTATTCCTTCAAATATCCTATAGGCATAGACTGGAATAGATGATTCATGGGAATCTCATCCTTTCCTTGTACCAGTATAACTCCCACTGTTAAGTGAATAGCCTTGAGAGCGCCATCAGCTCTGTTCCATCCTAAAACATTTGGGTTTTCTTTTGACTTCTTTGGGAACAGCTGCATTAAAAGTTACTAATCAGTATATCACTAAGGACTGGGTACTTTTTGAAGGAATGTTCTGAAGAGGTGACCAGAAAGGTTCTTTTTTCTTTTCTTTTCTTTTAACCTAACTTGTATATGCCCTATGCTCTTGGGCATACTTTGTCTGTAGAAAAATATTTTGACCTTTAGGTACCTTTGGGGCCAGTAGTCAAATAATCCTAGGGTCGATATTAAAGTCTTAGAATGATTTAAGGTTTGCCTTTTATACCTGTTTGAGAGCCTTTACATTTTTTGTCAGGTAATTTTTTTTTCCCCAAACCGTGGATATAATCTATTCAACATGTTTATGCTATCCATTCTGTTTTTAAATTGAAAAAAAGTTAAAAGTGTTTATGAAGAAAAGTTTAAATAAAATATTTTTAATCTTTAAAACTATGTCTTTAACTGATTATTTAGTCTTTTATTTAGTCTTTCATATTCAAGTCACTAATAACTTAGTAAGTTATTAAAGTTATTTAATAACTTAGTAAGTTATTAAAACATACTCTTTACTAAAGAGTATGTTTTGATATGCTTCAACATGCCAAGAAAAGTGATTTCTACCAATGTTTTCCACAGAACATTCAAATGAGATCATTAGAGTAAATTGATTTATGGAAATGATCTAACAAAGCCAAGTAGTTAAAGATCAACTAACAAGAGTTTTGCAGTTTTACAGAATAGAAACAATAGAACTAAGAAAAAGCATATACAGCCCTCAACTTCACTTGGTGACTTTTAAGTTTTCTCTGACTTGTTTCTTTTGTTGTTCTTAAAGGTATTTCTTAATACCTTAGGCAAAGGACTTGGGTATGTGTACACACACATACTCCTTCTTTCACACGGGCCCCTAAGAAACCTTAGCAGGAGTCCTGCAGACCTGAATCACTCAGATCCTTTTCCAGCTTTTCTCTGTATCACTTCCTGTAGTCTGTTCTTATATAGTTTCTACATTCTGTTGTCATCTTTCAGTGTGTTTGTCATCTCCAGCCTCAGTCTTTCCCTTTCTCTGTCAATCCACTTATTTTATGACGCCCAACTCAAATGCTTTTGTGATGGTTGAAGGAGATGTCTCCTGATGATCTCAGGCATTTGGATACTTGGTCTTAAGGAGAGAGGCTTAGGTGTGTGGTCTTATTGGAGGAAGGATGTCACTGAGGACAGTCTTTGAAATTTCAAAAGACTTGCCATTTTGAGTGAGTTCTCTTTCCTGCTTGTGATAGAGATGGAAGCCCTCAGCTCTCAGCTTCTTCATCCACATGCCTGGCCTGCTGCCTGCTGCTTACGCTCTGCTATCATGGACTCTAATCCTTGGCACAGTAAGTTCAAAATTCTTCTATCATTTTCTTTAGTCATGATTTTTTTTCAGAGCTGAGGACTGAACCAGGGCCTTGCGCTTACTAGGCAAGCAGTGTACCACTGAGCTAAATCCCCAACCCCTAGTCATGATATTTTAACACAGCAATAAAAAGTAACACACTTCTTCCCTTGAAACCTGTATTTCCATCCACTGAATTGGTTGTGTCTTCTACATACTACATGTTTAGATCTCTGATTTCATTCACTTTGTACAATGGCCCAGTACAGAATTCTTTTTCCATGCCTAGATCATAGTCTCTTTACCTTCTCTTACTACCTTGAATGGAAAGACCACCAGGGCTACCCTGTTATAATGTTCACAGTGAACTCTGAGCTGTGTTCATTGCAGCATGGCAAGTTCCATGTAGGTTACTGGCAAATGCAGTAGGGAGTCAGATGAACGAGAAGTTAGAGTTCCCAAAGTTTTAGCTCTGCTTTCTTTATCTACAGACTTTCTACACAATCTTAATTACACCTACAGCTTCCCTTCCAACTTTAACTCTGTTATTCTGACAAATCTGCATTTCTTGGGAGGCATTGGTGGGTGAATCACTTTTGTGAGTTCATGGCCAACAACCTGCACTACAAAAAGAGTTCTAGGGCAGCCAAGACTACATAGAAATCCTACCTTGAAAAACCAGCAAAACAAAACAACAAAATCCATGCATTTCTCAACTCAGAGGCCCAGCCTTCTGAACATTCCTTTCGTGTTTCATTGGCTTATAAAACTGAACATGTTTGACTATCTCCTGTATTAGTTACCTTGTTACTGCTGTGATAAAATACTATGAACAAAAGCAATTTAAGGAAGAGAGGTTATTCTGGCTTATGGTTTCATAAGGATAAGCGTCCTTATGTCATAGCGGAGTGCTGTAGCAGCAAGCAGTCATGGTGGTAGGGGCAGGAAGCGAAGAGCTCGCATCCTCAAATGCAAGCATGAAGTCAAAGAGAGCAGGCAAGAAATAGGCTAGACTTTTTACTCTTAAAGGCCACCCAGGAACAGGATTTTCCCCAGCAAGGCCACACTTACTAAACCCCCTCAAATAACCAGTTGGTGACCAAGTGTTCAAATGCATGAGATTATGGGGGACATTTATGTCTCAAGTGTACTACATTCCCTCTCTTCACACCTGGCCCACAGTTTTCCCTGGATTATGTGGTTCTGCCATGGCCTGTGGTAGTTCAACGCAGAAATCTGAGTGGCCTGTTTTTTTACCTAACATGAGTTTTCTGTCACCCATCTCCAGGTTTTTGTGTTTTTGTGTTTTTGGTTTTTTTGAGACAGGGTCTCACTATTTGAGGCTAGCCTTGAACTCTGCGTAATCCTACTTTAGCCTCCCTAGTGCTGGGAAGTCTTCCATCAACTCATCTCTTGCCACTGTCAACTCTAAGCCATTTTCTTAAGCCATAGTTGTCTGGTTCTGTCCTGAAATTTCTGATCAGCCTCCATAATTCTCTTTTACACACTGCTGCCAGAGAGAGAGAGCTCTCTGAAGCTAAATCTGATCCTGAGATTGAACATTCTCCAATGATCACTCCTATCTTGAGAATAAGTCCTAGCTCACTAGTATGCCATGCAAAACCTCTTAGCTTCCCTTCCTGCCCTCCCTGTTGGGGATGTAACCTTGCACTTGCCAGATAACAGCTTTACCACTGAGCTGTATCCCCAACTCCCTGGTCACTGCTATATATCCTATACTAACTATATAGCTATGTAAGCCACATAGGTTTCTAAGTAGGCCGTGCTTTCACAAGCTCCATTGCCTTTCTACCCCCACCTCCACCCTTTCCTCTCTTGGCTCACTCTTTTTGGTCTTCACAAACCAATCTTGGTAACAAACTTGTCGTTTTAAAACATCTACCTTTTATGTCTTACCATAGCACCTTGTTGATAACCTACATCTTGCCTTTTCTGATGCCTGAAAACTGCCTTCTCCATTATACCCTTAACTCTAAGGATAAATACTGTCCTTTTTGTCTTCTAAGAGTCTGACTGGCACATGGTAAATCTTCAATAATTTAGAACCAAGAATAATGGAGGAGTACCAACAAGATGCTCCTGATGAGGAACTGTATTACAGAACTTGTCCACAAAGGTTGCCTTCCCTAAAGAGTCTCCATCCATTTTTACTGCCACTGCTTTCATGACTGAAAGGCTGATGTGTACAGCTGTTACAGTTGTCAACAAATACTTCCTTTGACATCTCGGTATTTTTGATTCAGGCCAAAAATACCAAGTAAAACAGACTAAAAGTACTTGGCAAGACATCAGTCTCAAAATGCGGGGGCGAGAAAATATTCACTGATCTCAATAATATCGAGAAGCAGTGCACACCAGTCCTCTTTTTTAGAGACGTATCTATCAGATTTAGCATTTTCATTACTAAAGGCTCTTAGAAGTTTACTTAACTCGTTCTGATTTTTCTTTATCTCCATGTAAACTAAATGTTTGATCACAGAATGCTTTTTAAAAAGTCTAGCTAAGGGGTGGGAAACATGAATCAGTGATGTTGAGAGAGAGGAGTTGGTTTTGATTCCCAGCACCCACATGGTGGCTCACAACCATTCATAACTCCAGTTCCAGATTGCACATGATATATAGATGTGCATGCAAGAAAAATAATCATACACATAAATCCTAAAACAATTTTAGAGCATAGTTACTGAATTACAAAGAAAATGAGTATAGCCTCTAGTTTAGGCACTCTGCTTTACTCTGGACTGTATACTACAGCCCAAGTCAGATTCTAGGCCAAGATGACACCATGCTGAGGGTTTTACTTTACAAGGAGGTTCCGTCTTCTCCCTCTAGGAAAATAATTTGTACAACTAATTTGTACAACTTATAAGGGGTAGGGTCTCTAGAATGGCCAAACAAGGAGCCTAGCAAGTCCTCTCCCTAAAATGTTGGTATAAGTGCTGTGTCAAAAAATTAAGTGTCTGTCTCCCCCCTCTCTTTGTCTCTCTCTTTCTCTCTGTTATATAAAATTTTATTGGAAGCAATTTCCCAAGCCTTTAAACATCTTTCAAATTTTTTTAATGATTGCTCCATGTTCTGTAATGTAGCTATACTGTAATTTATCTGGCCCTGTCTCTAGTAGTACACACTACACTTTGTTCTTTGTTTCAAGGCTGGTGAGATGGCTCAGCTGGAAAGTGCTTACTGCCCCAAGTCTGACAACCTGAGTTTGACCCCTGGGTCCTACTTGGTGGAAAGAGAACTAACTCTACAATCTGTCCTTGGACTTTTACAAGGACTTTTACCCACACAAATGTCATAAATTTAATGTTCTTTTTTTTGTTTATACTCATGCATCCAAACTTCTGAGTATTTCCCTAAAGTAATTTTCTGAAAATGAAATTTAGAGCATTCTATTTACTTACTTTTGTAATGCAGGGCATTGAACTTGGGGCCTTATGCATACTAACTAAGAATTTTATCACTTAGTCATACCTTCATGCCCCCAAATGAAGTGTTCAAAGTCTGTCACAAATATTGCTGGATTTGGCTCCAGCAAATTGTAGAGTGTTATACCCATTAGTGTTGGACATGACTTGAGTGCTATATCCTCACAGCTACTGATTGTTATACTTCAAAAAAAAATCATATACCAAATAGATGAAAATTGTGTCTTGATTCTAATTCTAGTTCCATTTATCTCCTTCTCCCCTCTCTTTTCATTCCTCCTCCATCTTTATTTTGAGATAGGGCCTCACTATGTAGACCTGGTCTAAAATTCATAGAGATTTTCCTGCCACTGACTCCCGAGATTTAAGATGTGAGCCAGTCACCAGCTCAGGCCTTTTTCTCTTTTTTGTTTCTTTTTTTTTTTTTTTTCTGAGACAGGGTCACATTAGTCCAGGTTGGCCTTGGACCATGCCACCCAAGATAGCCTTGAAGTTGAGATCCTCCTGCTCTAGCCTTCCAAATTCTAGGATTATAGGTATGTGATTCCACTGTGTCTGGCTGTGTTACGGAGTTTTGTTGCTTTTATTTTAATCTTATGTTTATGGGTGTTCTGTCTGCATGTATATCTGTGCACCATGTCCATAGTTGGTGCCTGTGGAGGTCAGACAGTTGTGAGCTGCCATGTGGATGCTGAGAATCAAACCTGAATCCTCTGGAAGAGCAGCCAGTGCTCTTAACTACTGAGCTCTTTCTCCAGACTCCCATTATGGAATTTTGGCCATTCTTTCCTCATATTTGAGTATACTATTTCAGACAGGAACCAAAATATCTTAAATTACTGAGGAAATTAAAAGATTTATGTGAATGAACATTTGCCTGCCTACATGCATGTGTACTACCTGTGTGCTTGATGCTCACCAATGCCGGAAGAGGGTGTTGGATGTCCTGAACTAGAGTTACAGATAACTGTGAGCTGACATGTGGATACTGGGAACCAAGCCTGGCTCCTCTGCAAAAGCAGCAAATACTTTTAAGCACTGGGCCATCTCTCCATCCATCCCTGTTGAGGCAATTTTTAATAATTAGACAGTTGCATTTCACTAACTGTGGGACACAAACTGCCTAGAGAAAACCAAAGGGATGGGACATATACTGGCGAAGAAGCAACATGACTAAGCATCAAATAGTTGTGAGAGAAGGAAGCTGATAAAGGCACTGTTAAAGGTGTATACTTTTAAAGGTTCCAGAGGAAACTTATTCAAAAGCTAACTTAAGATTCTACTCATCTGGCTATCAGGATAATTCTTTGTAGGTCTCTCTCTTCTATAATGAAAATATATGTTCAGATTTTTAATGTCTGTGTGTGTATGGGAGCATATATGTTTAAGGATGCATGTGCAAATCATTAGGAGGCCTGAGGTTGATGTTAGCAGTCTTCCTCAAGTTCCACCTTACTCGCTGAAGCAGAGTCTCTCATCATCCAGAGCTGGCCCATATGCCTAGTCTATCTGTCTATCTTGCTCTGGAATACTTTGTCTCTGCCTTCCAAGGCCTGGAATATAGGTGGGTGGCTGTACCCACTAGACATTTATATGGATTCTGAGGATCCAAACTTATCCTCTCAATTTTCACATTTGCACCACTCAATCCACAGAGCCACATCCTCAGCTCACCTTTAAACTCTCACTGAACACCTGCTATGTGGATGTCAGCAGGAGCCAAGTCAGCTTGTGGGTGGTGGGGAGGGCAACTGTGGTGATGCAGGCCTGTGATCTCAGTTTCAAGCAGAGACAGGAGAACTGTATGTTCAAAGCCTGCTTGGGCAACCTAGTGAGATCCTATCTCAAAACTCAAAAAGAACTGGGGACATGGCTCAGTGGTAAAGCACTTGTCTAGCAGGAGCAGGACCCAGTAAGACACATGCCACAATAAACCAAGTAAGATCCACTTTGCTAATGAGGGAATGTGAACAACTAAAAAAATACCGCTGAAAATAAAAAGTGCCAGAGGAAAAAGTAGCTTGTTGCGGGAGTTCAGCGGTTATATCGCCATTGAGGAAGACAAGGACCAGTTTGATGGAAGAGCTGACTTTGTACTTGTCATGCAGGACTGACTTTTTACTAGGTCATGTAGATTAAATAGGATGTCTCAGTAGGAAGGATATGGAAAAAAAAGGGGTGCCAATGGAAGAAAGACAGAAATACATGGGAAAGTCACACAAGGCAGGAGGCTCTGACCAAGGCATTCAACCCCGACTCTCTGACTTTAATCTGCTTAGTGAACATTTCAATCTTTGCTGTATTCTATAGCAGGCAGAAATAACATGAGATAGTGCCTATCAAAATTTGTTCTCCATGAAATCAATGCCTGGACTCATTTTAACACAAGTGTTTATTCTGAGAATTTAAGAAAAACAAATGACAATGGAAAATATTGCAGAGTTGGTAAAAAATCAACAATAAAAATGACATTGTAAGGTATAGTCAAAATACATTGTAAACATGTGTAAAATTTTTGAATAATAAAAGTTAAACCAACGGTGGCAAAAACTATAGACCTGCATTTGTGATCTTAGTCTGGACTCCCTTGAAAAGAGAATTTAAGTATGATTAGTTTGAGAGGTCATTCTAGGAAGCAAAGGTTGGAGGGTGGGACAGAGAATGGAATTGGAGGTGTTGGACAGATGACCTCTCAAGAGAACTAACTGGCTTCACAACCTTGAGGACTGGAATTTGGATCTGAGAACTCATGTTATAACCCAAAGCATCCTAGGCATTCCTGTAACTTCGTCTGTGACAGAGGTAGACCAGGAGGCTCTCTGGGGGCCTGTTTCTAGCCTAGCCAAGAAATGGAAGGTTTACACTTAGGGAGAAACCCCATTTCAGTAGACAGAAGGTAATACAGGAGGACCCTGACATCCTCTTGTGACCTCTGCACGAATGTTCACAGCTTCACACATCAGGATGTACATGTACATACATCCAAATAACATTTTAAAATGTATGTATTTATCTCAGTATAAGGGCATGTGTGCCATTGTGTGAACTCTGTGAGTTTGAGGCCAGCCTGGTGTACAGAGCAAGTTCCAGGACAGCTAGGGAGATACAGAGAAACTCCGACTCAAAAAAACCAAATCAATCAATCAATCAATCAAACAAACAAACAAACAAAAACTTTTATCTTTTGGGGACAACTGAAATCAGTCCTCTCTCCTTGAGAATAAGAAGTCAGTATAGAACACACCCCATCTGAGACTAGGAAGCCGGGGGTGTTTTCTCTCCAACTCCCATGAGTCACTGGCTTAGTTAGGGTGGCTCCCAGGGACTTTAAGTACTCAGCACTTCAGGTCTGGCTGTAGACGGAGACAGACCTTAAGCAGAAAGTTGCAGGTAAGACTAGATGTACAGGGGTATGAGAGCACTGTTACTTTCAATTGCATTTTGTCAAAAATCACTCACATTTTGACAAAACTTAGGCTGACAAGATTTTTCAAATACAGAAAATTATAATGGAGACAGTAAACTAGCTCACTCATAGTAAGTTTAACAAATGGTTTAAAAAATAGCCAGGTGTGGTGACACATTCTTTTATTCCCAGCATTTGGGAAGCAGAGTCAGGCTGATCTCTGTGATTTCCAGAACAGCCTCATGTAAACAGTAAGCTCAAGAGTCAGTGCTACATGGAGAGAAGCCCTGTTTTAAATTAAAAAGCTGTAAAAAATAAACTCTGTGGGCAGTTTTTTGTTTGTTTCTGTTTTTGTTGTTTTCTAAAGATTTTGTTCTACTTTATGTATAGACTGCACATGAGTACATGAGTTCATACGGCTACAGCTGTCCTCAGATACACCAGAAGAGGGCATCAGATCCCTTTAGATAGTTGTGAAGTTGCTGGGAATTGAGCTCAGGTCCTATGGAAGAGCAGCCAGTGCTCTTAACTATGGAACCATCTCTCTTGCCCCTGTTTGTTGTTTCTTGAGACAAGGTTCTTGTGTGGAGCTCTGGCTATTCTGAAACTCTGCCTGGCTCTGCTGATATTCAATGTGTATAGCACCATGCCAGGCTCAATTTGGTAACATTCACAGAAACAGGAATTTTACAGATTAGAAACAGTTTACTTGCACTATATAGAAGAAAACTGATACCAACCAATTAAGTGGATTTGAATTTGTACAGAGAAATATATTCTTTTTTTATTATTGGTTATTTTTTTATTTACATTTCAAATGTTATCCCCCTTCCTAGTTTCCCCTCCACAAACCCCCATCTCATTCCCCTCCCCATTGTTTATATGAGGGTGCTCCCCAAACCACTCCCACCTGAGAAATATATTTTTTTGCTTTTATTTATTTATTTATTTATTTATTTATTTATTTATTGAGACAGGGTCTCACTAGGTAGCTCTGGCTGGAATGGAAACTTGCTATGTAGATTAGACTAACCTCCAACTCACAGAGATCTGCCTCTTCCTGCCTCCCAAGGATATGATTAAAGGTGTGCTCCCATTCCCTTCAAGAGAAATATATTCTTTATAAAATTATACCCAGACCGGAGCTTAGTATGGCGGTACATACCCTGTAATCCCAGCACTTAAGAATATGAGGCAGGAGGATTGTTATGTTGAGGCTAGCCTGGACTACACTGCAAGATCTAGGCCAAAAATAAATTCATCATATTGTTAAAATTGAAGTTAAACTGGTTGTACTCATAAAAATGGAGTCAGGCTGAGTATAGTGGCACATGCCCTTTAATTCCAGCACCCTGGCAGCAGAGGCAGTCAGATCTCTCTGAGTTCAAGGATCAACATAGTCTACATAGAGCGTTTTAGGCTAGCCAAGGCAACAGAATGAGACTGTCCCAAAAATATACGCACAATACAACTCAAAAGACCATTTGAAGCTTAAGAAGAAGGAAGAACAAAGTGTGGATGCTTCAATCCTATGTAGAAGGGGGAACAAAATATTCATGGGAGGTAAAGGAAGGGACCTGGGAGGGAGAGAGAAGGGGGAGGGAAAAAGGGGATGGAGTCCAGGATCAAGGTATGAGAAGAGACAGGAGAGAAGTACAGAGGGTCAAGAAATTGAGTAGGAACATGTAGCAGTGGAGGGATGAGGATCTGGGGGTAGCCACTAGAAAGTCCCAGATGCCAGGGAAGTGAGATGTTCCCAGGACCCAACAGGAATGACTTTAGCTGAAATACCCAACAAAGGAGAGAGAGAACCCGCAGAGACCACCTCCAGTAGATAGGCACAGCCCTCAGTTGAGGAATAGAGCCACCCACCCATCTCAAAAATTTTAACCCATAAATGTTCCTGTCAAAAGGAAAGACCAAGACAAAAAGTGGAGCAGAGACTGAAAGAAGGGCCATCCAGGGACTGCCCCACCTGAGGATCCATCCTGTACATAGACACCAAAACCAGACACTATTGCTGATGCCAAGAAGTGCATGCTGACAGGAGTCTGGTATAGCTGTCCCCTGAGAGGTTCTGCCAGCATCTGACCAATACAGATGAAGATATTCATAGCCAACCATTGGACTGAGTACAGGGACCCTA
Source organism: Rhabdomys pumilio (assembly GCA_030674055.1). Classification (NCBI taxonomy): domain Eukaryota; kingdom Metazoa; phylum Chordata; class Mammalia; order Rodentia; family Muridae; genus Rhabdomys; species Rhabdomys pumilio. The sequence continues at coordinate 74,656,127 of JANHMN010000005.1, read as the reverse complement.
AATGGAAAAGCTAGGGGGAAGGACTGAAGGAGCTGAAGGGAATTACAACCCCATAGGAAGAACAACAATATCAACCAACCAGACCGCCCCCCCTCAAGAGCTCCCAGGGACTAAACCACTAACCAAAGAGTACACATGGAGGGATTCATGGCTCCAGTTACATATGTAGCAGAGGATGGCCTTGTCTGGTATCAATGTGAGGGGAGGTCCTTGGTCCTGTGGAGGCTCAATGCCCCAGTGTAGAGGAATGCCAGGGCGGGGAAGTAGGAGTGGGTGGGGGAGCACCCTCATAAAGGCAGAGGGATGGGGGTTTTGGGGTGTGTGTGGGAGGTTTGTGGAGGGGAAACTGGGAAGGGGGACATTTGAAATATAAGTAACTAATAAAAAATGGAGTCAGTGTCCCCAGACTCAAAACAAGGCAGCAGGTTGGAACATCCTGTTCTTGAAATGCTAAAAACCAAAAATAAAGAGGATTTGGGCCAGAGGGAACTGCATGGGTAGATGTGAGTGGAGAAGCATATGGATTGCTTTGTGAATGATGAATCCCTCACCAAAAGAACTATGGGAGCAGAATGTCAAACAACAACAAAAACATATTTATGAATATTCGTGAAGCTACAGATGACTTTGTTAAAAAGGGATACAAGGAAAATTGGACTTTGCAACCCAAAGTAAAACACTTCTTAATTTTCACTCAAGTATTCCATGAGCTTAGAGGAAAAGATGAAAACCCATTGAAAATAGTGAGATTGACAGAAAACCATGTGAAATTACGAGCAGCTTTGAAATGAATCTGAAGGCAAATGGAGTTACAAACAGAGACCCACACTTCATGTTCTAGAGTGCTTTATATAAGAGAAGGGTGGCGGGGATGCTTTGTAAGGTTTGTCATTCTTGCTCCAACAATCTTGTTCTGTTCAGACTTGGGCCTTCCCTAGACAGAGGCCTAACATTTGGAGTCTGGTCCCAGAAGCCACCCTGTGAGCCACACTCTTTTTCTTAGTTTTTTTTTTTTTGGAGGGGGTGCAATTAGAATTTATCATTTTATTTGTCTTTTTTCTGCATATATGTGTGCTTGGTTGCCCACACAGGCTAGACAGGGACAACGGATCCTCTGGAACCGGAGTTACAGATGGTTGTGAGCCATCATGTGGATACAGGGATTTGAACTTAGGGTTCACTGCAAGAGCAGCAAGTGCTCTTAACTGCTCACCAACTCTCCAGCCCTACCCACCATCTTTTAGAATGAAATAGAATAATCACAATGGTGAAGCAGACAGGGAGTGAGGTCTAGACTGCAGCATAAAGTAGCCTCTTTCATAACTCACTGAGAGGTACAGAGACTTCCTCACACTGCCACTGGCTTCTGGGCTAGAGAAGATGAGAAGCAGGCATGACCACCAGACTCCACAGAGTCACAAGGGAGAGTTCAGCAGCAGGAAAAATGTATACTGGAAGTGGTATCCGTCAGCATGGAACTAGGAACAACCTGGAAGACTTGGAAACTGTTCCTGAAAAATATTTACTTTTAAAGCCAGAAGAAAAAGCTCAAACTACTTCATAGCTTTAAGAGATTACTGGGGATGGGCATGGTGGTGAACACTTAATCCTAGCATTAGAGAGAAAAAGGCAGATTTCTGTGACTCCAAGGCCAGCCAGGCCTGCAGAATGAAATCCTGACTGCTGGGCCTGAGGCTATAGCTCAACTGGCGGAGTATTTGCATAAGTGAAGCCCTGGGCTTATCCCCAGCACCACGTAAACCATATCTTTAATCTAGCACTAAGAAGGTTGAGGCAGGAGGACCAGTTCAAGTTTTTTTCCCCCCTTCCTCGTTCAAGGTTTATACTCAGTCACAAAGGTGTTTTAGTTTGGGTCTGGAATATTCTCCAAAAGTAAGGTTTGCTCCACAGCATGGAGCCATCTGAATGAAGGTGGTGGACCCTTTCAGAGGTGGGGCCTACTTATGTTATTGAGGGGCTCCCCTCAACAGGATTTGTGGGATCCTGCTCTCGCTCTCTCTTTTCCCTTTGTTTACTTTATGGCTGTAAGCTGTTAGACCCCCAAAACAACAGAACTACTTGTTTATAGATGGGAACCTCTGAAGCCATAAAGTGAAGTAAATTTATTTCTAAGTGCATTATCTTAAGTGTTTGTGGCAGAGATGGAAAGGGCAATAACACAGAACAGTGGACTACATCTCCCTGTTCCCTATCACACTACAAGTGATTTTTTTTTAAATACTACTCTCCTAAAAAGAAAGGTCTCATTTATTTGTCCAACCTGAGTCTTCTCATCTGCTAAGTGGTAATCTTGGAACATAGCTCAGGGAATTATGGTGGCTTTAAGATGAGATCAATCAGGGCCAGTGCTGTACAGTGACCAGTGTTGGGCGTGGACACAGTTTTCTTGTTGGCTAATATTGACCCCATACCCATCCATGAAGGAAACTAGACCAGGTTAGCCAGTAGGAACAAAGGGACTTGTATCTTAAATCTCGGAAGATATTCAAATTTGGGATTTTTATGTATAGAACAAACAGAGCTGTGGAAGTTTGGGAATTCCTATGAAAGTGAGGGAAGCCCTGGACCGTACTCAAATAGAGGTGAGGTTCCAATGAAGTCTGAACCACATACAAGAGTCCTAGGTGCCTGGCAACTGAGCGTTTTGATAGTACCACTATATTGGGGCACGTGGAGGGCAGTTCACATGAAAATCAAGAGAGACAGAGCAGTCTATGATTTGGTCTGTGGAGGCACTTGGAAATTTTACCTTGGGATAACTGGCTGGGAGAAAAACAAGGATTTGGAACAGAACATCAAGTGGAGCCTGGGCTCCAGAGCAGAGCTTCGCACACTTAGATGCTTACACAGTGGTGGGCTGCTATAAACATGCTTCCTTCAATGCAGAGAGGGTCCATATTTGGGCCTAAGGGTGGGTCTGCCCTTGTAGCCAGCTCCCACAGAGAGGCCCCAGCTTGAGGCAGCTGCCTCAGGCAGCACCTGGTCTCAAAGTCCTACAGTTGGCTTCTCTCCCACCCCACCCAAGCATGGAGTCCTGTCACAGGTAAGTCACACATTGCAATTACCTGTGGACAGCTGCTGCTTTTAGAGATAATGGGAGCCAGAAAATTGGCCAGAACCCCTTCCCTCAGGCGGCTCCGGGGCAGCTTATCTTCCTCCCCTAAGCCACAGAGACTCAGGAGTGTTAGACCCAGCACAGAGTCCACCAATCCAGTGACGACAATTTACTTTCGTCCAAGGCCAAGGACCCGCAGCCTTCCCAGGTAGAAGAGAGAATTATGAAAGAGATGAGCGATGCTGAGAACACAGAGCCCGGCACCAGCATGGATAGGGGCACTTGCTGTTCCAGTTCAGAGCAGGAAAGATGGCAGTTACAAAGGAGGGAGCCCTGAGCTTCAGAAAATGGTATCTGCAGAATGAAAGGCTTGACACTCCAGGAAGATCTAACTACCTGCACGTAGCTACATTTGGCAATCATTTTAAAATTTATTTTTAATGGGCCAGAGAGATTGATTGACTCAGTGCTTTCCTGACATCATGAGTTCAATCCCCAGGACACACATGGCAGAAGAAATGACTCCTGCAAGTAGTCCTCTGGCCTACGCACGTGTCCACCTTTTAAATTTTATTTATATATGTGTACAAACGTGGAGGTCACAGGACAACTTGGAGATATTGGTTCTCCCCGTCCACTGTGTTGTATCCAGGGATGACAGTCAAGATAAGGGAGCTCAAACAGCTGCCCTAACATTATATGGCTAGTGAGTTAGGGAGATAGCTTGCAGACTAAGGTGGGTGGAGCCCAAAGTACCAAGTACTCTGCTTGAAGGGAGCAGAAACACTTGCCTTCATAGACTTCTCTGTAGCATAAGCTTCCAGGAGAAAACAGACTTGGTGGAAAGATAATGTCTACTGCTGATTTGTAAGACCTGTCAAATTATCGTTCCTAATTTTGTAATAGCTAGCCAGTTTTAGACACATCTGTGTGGCAGGCACTGATATGTACTGAGTCACCCACTTTTGACTTATAACCCTCGAACGCAGAAATTCTTACTATCCATGTCTCACTGATGAGAAACCAAAAGCTGGGCCCTTTGCTTGTCTCTGTTGGTTCACATGTCTTGAAAAGAATCCAGCAAAAATATACTATGATAATAAAGTATTGAAAAACCCAAGTGGCCAAAACTTGGGGAAGTCATGTAAAAAAATACAAAAGGCAGTTTTAAGACTCCAAATAATTCATCTATATCTAAATCTAAAACTTCATTAACTGAGAGGGAAAAAAGTAAATATGAACTCAACTTGGCTGAATAGCAAAGAACTAAAGGATACTATTTCATTTTTAAAATGCTGACAAGCAGGCAATATAGGCCTGGGGATGCTTTTTTAAAATTAATTATTCTTGCTACAAGACTTGGGTATATTGCTTAGGTAGAATTTGTGCTTCAGTATTTGAAGCCGAAGGTTCAATTGCCAGCATCAAAAAATATTGTTGTTCTGATTAAATATTTTATTTAACAGTGCCATAAAATCCTTTTAAAATTAAGTTTTAAAAGCTAAACAATACAGGATCCTTTTTTGGTAATATCAGCCCACAGATTCCTTGGTTTCGTCTTAGCCCACTCCACTTATGTACACTAATGTTCATGTCATTGTAGCTGTAGTTGCTGTAAAGTTGGCTCCTGAGATATTTTCCATGATCTAGTAGGTTTTTATAGCCTTTTTTTTGCTATCAAAGAACTTTAAGTGAGAATGATGTCACATCTCTGTAATCCCAGCACTCAAGGTGGCTGAGGCAGGAGGATTGCAAGATAAGGAAAAACTTGGACTCCATAGAAATATTTAAACAAACCAACCCGCTGGAGTCGAAGAAATACCTTTATCAGTAAATCACTTGCTGTGAGAGTGTAGTGACTTGAATTCAACCCCCAGCCACCACATAAAGCCAGATGCAAATTATGTGAAACCAAAGGTCAAAATTACTTAAATTGGTAGAATTTGAGACCAAAACAATTTGAATAAAATGGCATTGAGATGTACAAAGGGAAAATATGATGAGGATCCACTTAATAATATGGTTTGTCTGTTGTATTTAATAGCTTCCCTGAAAGAAACCCATCTAGCAGACAATATGACTTTCCTTCCTGGTGGCCACACATTTTCAGAAATTCTATCAAGCTGCTTCAGCAGCATGCTTAAATAGGCTTCAGGGTATAGCTTGGTGACAGAGCTCGTGCCTAGCATGCACAAGGGTTCAATCCTTGCACCAAAAGTCAGAACAACCCCTTCCCCCAAACCCTAGATTTACAACCCCTCATATATCTATACAAAGAAAGGAAGCACTGGTAAGAAAATCAGGCTAGGCATCAGAGCAGATAGATGACTCCTGGCCCAGGGTCTGGAGGGGTCAGATGTGGGATTTTCCCAGGCTTGTTATCTGTAAAGGCCGGGCCAAATATCTCCTGGATCAGGACCCACTGACTTGTGGAGAGGATTCTTTGGAAGTGAAAGATTCAAATGAAGGCTTTGCTGAGTTTGTTTTTGTGTTGGTCGTCATATAGGCAGATCCCTGCTGTGGAACCAGCAGATCTCTGAGGAAGGAGAGGCAAGTGGGGATGAGGGTGGGGGCAGACAGCACTTCAAGCCCAGGTGCAACTCTTGAATCTCATTGTTACCAATAAAGAATGCTGACAAGCTGGGTCAAACTGCCCTGAAACTCTCTGGACTCCTGGTTACACAGAGACACTATTAATCAATACACTTCATGCTTTGACCACTAGACAGTGTCAAGCAGGAGCTTCAACTGAACAGCTCAGGCTAATGTAGACTTGCTGTGATTAACCTGAACAGCACAAGAGCAGAACACTGTATCACAATCATTTCCCAAAGGCTGAAATTATCTTCATTTTTGAATCACAACTAAAAGGGGGAGGTTACAAACCTTGAATAAGTATGATGAATAAAAGTAATAAAAATGTAAATGACAACAAGGTTCTTTTTTTTTTCTCCCCACAACATAAGACTGATGAAGGAAAAATAAGAGTGTTAGTCCCCAGTGTCAAGAAGGATGTGGGAAACTAGGTCGCTCTATTTACTGCTATTTAGATTATAACTACAGAACCTCTCTCAGGTACACATTCATAATCTCTATCAAAATCCTTTTTAGAAAACACATTTGCTCTTATCCCATTTCCCCCACTACCCAGGAACCCCTTATCCCATCCCCCCTCCTTATATCCCTTCTATGAGGCTGTGCCCACACCTAACCCCCCACCCCCACTACCCCCTCCTCACCCTCACATCCCCCCCCAATTCCGTGTTCGTTTTTCATGGGACCAAGAATCTCCTCTCCCAACTATGCCCAACAAGGCCTTCCTCCCCTATGTATACCACTAGAGTATACCACTAGGTCCCTCCCTATGTGCTCCCAGGCTGGTGGTTTAGACCCTGGGGGGCTCTGGTTGTTTGGTATTGTTGCTTTCCTCTTGGGGTCACAAACCTTTCCCATTCCTTCAGTCTTCTAAGTCCTCTTGAAATGTAAACATTATAACCAACTACATAAAAGGGAAAAAAAAGTTGTTAGAACCAACATCTTTAAAAAAAAATGTCAGCCCTCTAGGAAAAAAAATTTTTTTTCTTGATACTAAAACTTGTCCAGAGAATTGTATATTGCAGAATACACAGCCTTGGTGTATCTACTCATCAAGCAAAACGAGCGGACCTATTCAAATCTCCGGTGTCTGGGAGTTCCATCTGGATGCAGTGAGGACACAGCGTCGGAGGCTTATCAATTTGCTCTTCCCCCCACCCCTCTTCTGATGTCTCGATGCCCGTAATCAGCTTGAAGAAGTTAAAGAAGAGTCAGTGCCCCTATTCCCTGGGCTTGGGGACTAAGGTGGTTAATATTGGGCTGTCTCTCTGGGGAAAAGTAGTGGTTTTGTTGGAGCAGGGAGGATTAGCTAGAATTTATGGTATAGCCATAACCTATTGGTAGAAATCTGTATAATTTAGTATCAAGATGAAGTTATAATTTCTTAAATGGTACAAAATTCACTTGGATTTCAAATTTAAGGTTTTCATTGGTATAAGCTTCTTATTGATATGAAAGTGAAATGAATATTGATACTCTCATGGGCATTGTGCCTGTATAACACATTTAGAAATACAAGGCTTAGACCCAGTCCTTCTTTAACTTTTTTAACTGACTTGGGATGATTAGCCTGTGAGTTAAGGGACTATAGCAAATTCATGACTTTGAGTTTATTGTCAGGGTGTTTTCTATATTTTATTTAGAAATAGCTGAGAGGAGTTAACAGACAACAGTCCAAGTTACCTTACATGGATAGTTGGATTTCAAAACGTCAGAAATCCATAGAATTGACGTCACAAATATTTCTATATTAATGTTCATTTTGATTAGAGACCTGTCTGCTCCTGACAGCTTCCTGTCGTGGATTCTAAGAAGAAATTGAGCATCCTTGGAGTTACTCCAGTTGTGGTGAGACAGCCACTAGGCAAGAATTGCCTCTTTTCATCTACAGACAAATCACTGTCTAGAAAAGGACACACTTGTGGAATAATCGACTGATTATATCTGCCAAGACAGAGTAATCAGCCCTTAATAACTCTGCATCAGTTGGTCTGTCAGATGATCCTGGGACAGAAGGCTGAAGATCAGATGCTCCAACGTTTGGTAGTATGGGGACTGTCCAGGTGCTCAGTGGTCTCTATAATTTGGCTAAGCTTTAGAAGCTATGCTTGGTGCTTCCAATAATTTCAGCTAACTCAATCATTCTGGATTTCTGACGGGTTTGAAGACTTATAGTCTCATAGCCAATCCTGGCTATTTACTTTGAGAGAAAAGGTTTGATAGGATGGTTTTCAGCTGACATTCATTCTAAATCCAAGATAAAAAGCCAGGTTCAGAATTAAGTCTTTTTTTTTTTGTTTTTTGTTTTTTGAGACAGGGTTTCTTTGTGTAGCCCTGGCTGTCCTGGAACTCACTCTGTAGACCAGGCTAGCCTCGAACTCAGAAATCCGCCTGCCTCTTCCTCCCAAGTGCTGGGAAGAATTAAGTCTTTTAGTTAGGAGGTTCTGTTTAGTCAACAAAATGATGGACTGGGTATTAGGTCTATCTTGTACCTTACTGATACAAGTTGGTATAGTTATGCTCTAATTGTATTCTAAGAAAAAAGTTTTATTTTAACAGGAACGGTAATATGTAGGAGGAGCTAAGGTGGGAGGAGTAAGGAGAGGAAGATAAGGAGTAAGGAGAGGAGGAGGAGAGGAGGAGCTAGGGGACAAGGGGGAGGGGGACACTGAGGTGGATGTTTGCGTGTCCCCGCCAGTCAAAGGTAGTTGATATATCTAGGTTGGGTATTGGGTTACACTTCTGATTGATATTGAGCATTACCAAACTTATAAAGCCTTTGATTAACATTAAAAAAATAGTATAAAAGCAAAAAGGAGAAAGGAGGTGGGATAGGGGTTTTTTAGGGAGGGGAAATGGGGAAAGGGAATGGCATCTGAAATGTAAATAAAATATCCAAAAAAAAAAAAAAAAAAAAAGAAAAGAAAACACATTTGCCATGCCAGGAATGACGTATTTAGCATTTCAACCTGCAGAGACATTGTAAATAAGACTGTGAGCTGATGAGGATATTAACAACGGTATAACATAGGCAACAGCCCCACTGTCCAGGAATATGGGGCTTTGGAGTGTTCTTTCCAGGTGCCACTCTTCAAAAACATTTTTGGAGAAATCTATTGGAGCAGAGCACTGTTCATGGCCTACTGCACATCCTTCCCTGTTTTCTACCCTAACAACCTTTAGAGGCTGTTCAAGGCAACAGTTTTCACTGCTCCAGGCACCAAATGATGGCAATCTTCACCCCATTTTCCCACCTTCCCTTGCAACCAAGAGTGGCCACAGGGTCCAACTCTAGTCAAGGAGTTATATGAAGTCTACTAGAGGCTTTCTGTGTTCTTTTCTTTCTTTCTTTTTTTTTATGGTGAAAAAAAGTGTATATTTAGAATTAGTCATCTGGACTCAGTTTAGATGATCCCAATCTTGTTGGCAACATCCAGAGCATCATAATCAGGAGCCAAGCAAACATACACCTTCTTCTCTCCATCAGGCCTTAGCAGGGTGTTGACTTTGGCCACGTCAATGTCACAGAGTTTCTTCACCGCCTGTTTGATCTGGTGCTTGTTGGCCTTGACATCCACAATGAACACAAGCGTGTTGTTGTCCTCTCTTTTCTTCATGACTGACTCAGTGGTCAGTGGGAACTTGATGATAGCATAGTGGTCAAGCTTGTTTCTCCTGGCTGCACTTTTCCGAGGATATTTTGGCTGCCTCCAGAGCCGCAGTGTCTTGGGACGCCAGAAGGTCGGTGACGTTCGGATCTTCTTTTTGTGGCTGTGGACACCTTTCAGCACTGCCTTCTTAGCTTTCAAGGCCTTGCCTTGGCTTTGGCTTTGGGAGGGGCAGGAGCTTCCTTCTTTGCTTTCGGCGCCATCTTGGCAAAAAGCCTGTGTTCTTTTCTTAATAAGTAGAATTCTTTTGCTTATTTTTATTTATGTGTATGTATGTATGTATGTATGTATGTATGTATGTATGTATGTATTCACTTTACATACAGATTGCACCCTCCCTTCCTCTCCTCCCATTCTCCTCAGACTCCCCCACGCCCCTCCCCCCCACCCCCCCACCCCCCACCCCTGTGCTAACCCACACTTTGGTCTTCCTTCTTCTTGAGCTTCATGTGGTCTGTGAATTGTATCTTGGGTATTGCGAGCTTTTGGGCTAATATCCACTTATCAGTGAGTTAATACCATGTGTGTTCTTTTGTGATTGGGTTACCTCACTCAGGATGATATTTTCTAGTTCCATCCATTTGCCTAAGAATTTCATGAAGTCATTGGTTTTGTTTTGTTTTTATTGGATATTTTCTTTACATTTCAGAAGTGATTCCCTTTCCCCATTTCCTTCCCACCCAGGAACCCCCCTCCTATCCCCCTCCTCCTGCTTATATGAGTATGTGCCTCCACCTTACCTGCCCACTCCCACCTCCCCACCCTCGAATTCCCCCACACTGGGTCATCCAGCTTTCACTAGACCACGGACTTCTTCTCCCACCTGTGCCCAACAAGGCCATCCTCCCCTGCATATACAGCTGGAGCCATGGGTCCCTCCCTATGTACTCCCAGGCTGGTGATTTAGACCCTGGGGAGCTCTGGTTGGTTGGTATTGTTGCTCTCCTCATGGGGTCACAAACTCTTTCAGCTCCTTCAGTCTTCACTCTAACTTCTCCATTGGGAAACCCTTGATCATATCAGTGGTTAGCTGTGAGCATCCACCTCTGTATATGTCAGGCTCTGGCAGACCTCTAAGGAGATAGCTGTATCAGGTTCCTGTCAGCATGCACTTCCTGGCATCCACATCAGCGTCTACCTTTGGTGACTGCACATGGGATGGATACCCAGGTGGGACAGTCTCCAGATGACCCCTCCTTCAGTTTCTGTCCTATGCTTTGTCTCCATATTTGCTCCCATGAGTATTTTGTTACTCGTTCTAAAGAAGGACCGAAGCACCCACACTTTGGTCTTCCTTTTTCATGAGGTTCATGTGGTCTGTGAGTTGTATCTTGGGTATTTCAAGCTTTCAGGCTAATATCCACTTATTAGTGAGTGCATACCATGTGTGTTCTTTTGTGATTGGGTTACCTCACTTAGGATGATATTTTCTAGTTCCATCCATTTGTCTAAGAATTTCATGAATTCATTGTTTTTAATAGCTGAGTAGTACTCCATTGTGTAAATGTACCACATCCCATTGAGACCAGATAAGGCGGCCTATGCTGCATATGTGCCAGGGGCCTCTGACAAGCCTGTGTAGGCTCTTTGATTGGTAGCTCAATCTCTGGGAGCTCCCAGGGGTCCAGGTTAATTGATAGTACTTGTATCGAGAGGTATTAGAAAAGAGAAGCACCCATTTGGCTCCCGGCTCAGCCGCCATGTTCCCGCACTATGCCCAGCATAGACAGGAACTCCAGAGCTCCAAAATCTCACTGTCGCACCCAACTTGACCAGCAAGCAGACACAACACGGTTGGATTCTTCTCAAAAACCTTTATTGTAGGAACTATAAAAATACTACGGGGGACCCCATGCAGCCGAAGGGCACTGCTTATATAAAGGAGCAGGGGTTGCCAATGCAAGGATTGGCTAAAGGCCACAATATCTCGTTAGCATATGCCCACTCGGGAGGAGCACACTCCAGAATCGTGCTGATGCATGTGCAGAATACTTGTTTACCAGAAAAGTCTGATGAGGCAGGCAGGCAGTAGGTGCCATCTTCGAATGTCCGAATGTTCGAATGGCCGACATCTCCCCACCCAGCTCGCTAAGTTCTCATTGGTAGGTCACTTCTACAGCATCCCCATGCTTCAAACCTCCCACGGCCTTTGAGGGGCATATCACATAAACCCAGGCTTTGCTGCTGCCATACCTTTCTCTCTTGAACTAGGTTGAGTCACCTCTAGAAGAAAAACACCACACAGATTTTAGGAACAATGGTAACTCAATCTCTGGATGCAACAACTAAAACTTAATCTTGTAAGCCTTATTAAATCTAATCTTCCAGTGGTGGATCCATGATACTGAGAAACTCTTGGCACTACATCTTGGTCTTCCTAACCCTGTTCCAAAAGCCTTAAGTCTTTTCTGGCTTCTTTCTCTGTGGAACCCGAAAATCCTGCCTCCTACTTGCCCAGTGATTGGCTCCTTTATTCATTAGAGGATGGTTCACAAGAAGTCCTTGAGTACTGTCCACAGCCCCTCCCAGGAGAGCTGAACTAACATCAAAATACAAAATACCAGGGCCATCCACAACAACTACTGGTCTTCCTGTGGGATCACCATCCCCTTCAGATCCTTCAATCCCTGTACTAACTCTTCTATAGAGGTCTCCAACCTCCATCTCATGCTTGGCTGTGGGTATCTGCATTTGTCTCATTCAGCTCAGAGGACAGGCATGCAAGGCCCCTGTCTGCAAGCACAACATAGCATCAGTAATAGTGTCAGGGATTGGTGCCCACCCATGGGATAGATCCCAAGTTGGGCTGGTTACTGGACAGCCTTTCCTTCATTCTCTGCTCCATTTTTGTCCCTGCATTTCTTTCAGACAGGAGCAATTTGGGGTCAAAAATTTTGTAGGTGGGTTGGTGTCCCCATTCCTTCTCTGGGCGTCCTGTCTGGCTACTGGAGGTAGTCTCTTCAGATTCCATATGGCCACTGTTGGGCATTTCAGCTAAGGTCACCCACACTGAGTCCTGGGAGCTTCCGCAGTCCAAGGTCTTTGGGATTTTCATAGTGTCCCAAATTTCTTGGATGTTTTATGTCAGAAACTTTTTAGACTTAACATTTTCTTTGACTGATTTATCGATTCCTTCAATCATATGTTCTACACCTGAGATTCTCTCTTCCATCTCCTGTATTCTGTTGATGAGGCTTGTGTCTGTAGTTCCTATTCTCGTCTCTAGGTTTTCCATCCCCAGGATTCCCCTAGTTTGTGTGTGTGTGTGTGTGTGTGTGTGTGTGTGTTTATTGGTTCTATTTCCATTTTCTATTCTTGGACAATTTTATTCATTTCTTTTACTTGTTTGATTGTATTTTTCTGTACTTTTAAAAAGATTTATTCATTTCCTCTTTAAAGACCTCTATCATCTTTGTAAAATTGGATTTTAGGTCATCTTCCTGAGCTTCAGCTGTGTTAGGATATCCAGGGCTTGCTGTATAGGATAGCTGGGCTCTGGTGGGTGGTTATGTCCTCTTGTTGATTATATCCTTATGCTGGTTGTGTTCTTACTCTGGCCTTTAGCCATCTGGTTGTCCCTGGTGTTGGCTGAATGTTCCTGATGTGAGCAGGACTCCTCTGGGAGGCAGGCAGAGCCATGGGAACTGACAGTGGAGTTCAGGGAAAAGCATGCTTCTCATTTCTGCTGGCTGTGTCCCAGGTGGACCTGAATGTCCCTGGGGCCCTTCGGACCTCCTAGGGGAAGGCAGGAAGAGCTGTGAGCCAGAAGATGGAGGTCAGGGGACAGTTTGCAGCTCATTTGCGTTGACTGTGCCTCAGGTGGACCCTGAAGGCAAGGGATTGGTAGGGGAGGGAATGTAACCTAGATTTCTGTGGCCCCGCAAAGGCAGACAGGGCTGTGAGTCAGATGATGTAGGTCAGGGGACAGCTGGCAGCTTGCTTATTTTTATTAGCTTTATTTCCTTGTGTGTTTGCATGTTTGCGTGAACATACCTGTATATGTGAAGGCCAGAGGACAGTTTACTGAAGTCAGTTTTTTCTTTTCACCATCCAGGGTGGAGGGATTGTACTCAGGTTGTCAGCCTTGGTGGCAGGCACTTTTATATATTGAGTTATCTCCCTAGCCAGAGAAAGCAATTTTTATTTTCTTGATAGGGAAAAAAGAGGAGGTAGTGGGGGGAAGGGGACTACTTTTTATTGGGTTGTGAGTCCAGCCTGTAATGACTAAGCCTTCTAGCCTTCTTTTTTTAAAAATTGCATAATTGGAGCTGGAGGAATGACTCAGTGGTTAAGAGTACTGGCTCTTCTTCCTGAGAACCTAGGTTTGAATCCTAGCACTCACATGGCAGCTCACAACCATCTGTAACTTCAGTTCCAGGGAATCCAATGCTCTCTTCTGGCCTCCTCAGGCACTAGGCACCCACATGGTGTACAAACATACAGGCAGGTAAAATACACAAACACATAAAATAAAAATAAATCTACATTAAAAATTACATTTATTTATTATGTGTGTGTGAATGTGCACACATGTGTCCATGCATATGAGTCAGAACAGAGCTTGCTAGGATAAGGGTTACTTCTCTTCTTCCATCATGTGGATCCCAGGGATCAAATTTAGATCACCAGTTTTATAGAAAGTGATTTTACCCATTGGGCCACAACACTGATCCAGGACGGATGCTCTTGATGCCAGCCATCATCTGCAGCAGATCTTATATTAAACAAGGAAAAGGAAACTACAACTCAATGATATTTTTGTATTGTTTGGAGTCCAAAGTATCCATAGTAGGTTTTGTGATGTGCTACTCAGATACCACTTTAAACCTCTTGGACACTGTCAGTCAGCTCTGGACAACCCATAACGACTTACACAGGAATATGAAGAACCAGCCTTCTCCTTCAATTTGGGACCATGATGCAGGGCCTTGCAAGCTCCAGAGCTGGAGACTTAATGACTTAGTTACACAATTACCCGCACTCCCCACCACACCCCTGTTGCTTCATCCTATGATTCTCTTCCCAGAGGCGTTCCTCTCAGCTGTGCTTCCTGATGGGTTTCTTGTCCACAAATCTTCATCTCAGTGTCTGTTTCCCGGGGGACTCCATGCAACACAACTGACACACTTATTTGTTAAAATATGTTAAAAATGTATGGCTGTTTTAATTTGGGTTTCCATTGCTGTGAAAAAACACCATGACCAAGGCGAATATTTAAGGAGAATATTCAAGGAGAATATTTAATTAGGGCTGGCTTACAGTTTCAGAGGTTCAGCTCATTATCATCATGGTGGGAAGTATGACAGCATGCAGACAGACATGGTGCTGGAGAAGGGGCTCAGAGTTCTACGTCTTGATCCGAAGGTACCCAGGAGGAGACTGTCTTCCATGGGCAGCCAGGAAGACAGTTTTTTCGATACTAGGTAGAATCTGAGATCTCAAAGCCCACTCCGACAGTAATACATTTTCTCCAACAAAGCCACATCTTTAATAGTGCCATTCCTTATGGGCCAAGCATATTCAAACACATGAATCTATATGGGGGTCAAACCTACTCAAACCACCACAATGGTTAAATGACACAACAGTAGTTTAAAGGGAGTATCCACGGTGCTTTCTTATACAGGTCTCAAGCCATACAACACAGAAGAAATTCCAGTAAAAGAAAATGCAACAGTGGGGCCTACATTTATTTATTTATTTATTTATTTATTTATTTATTTATTTATTTATTTAAATACTGCCTGCATGTATGCCTACAAGACAGAAGAGAGTATAGATGGTTATGAGCCAACATGTGGTTGCTGGGAATTGAACTCAGGACCTCTGGAAGAACAGCCAGTGCTCTTAACCACTGAGCCATCTCTCCAGCTCAGGCCTATATTTTTGAAGAAAGCCCTTGTAGAACATATGTAATATCAAAAAGTTTAAGTGTTTAATATGGAGAGTAGTAGAGAAAAATGAAGGAAAAGCTAGACAGGTAATTTAGACGCTGGAAGCACTTGTCTTTGCAGAAGACCCAAGTTTAATTCCTAGCACCCAGTACTGTATGGTGGCTCACAACCATCATAACTCCAGTGCCAGGGGATCTAATGCCCACTTCTGACCTTCACAGGCACATAGAATACACACGGTACAGGCATAAACTAAGGCAAAAATACTCACACATAACATAATATGAAATGAATAAATAGAATTAAAAATGAAGTTAGAAAAAGAAAGAAGAGAAAAAGGAAGGGAATTTCTGTCAGGACACACATGAGCAGAAAGCACACATTAGGAGCTGGAGACCATATTTATACTGCAGCCTAGAGCCATGTTGTAAAGGATAGGAAACAAAGCCTAGAGTCTAGGCAATGTGTAAGGTCAGACTGGAGACTTTCCCTTGTAAAGGAGTCACTGACTCACCATCTCAAAACACATCAATATATGCCACCTTGTCACATTGGTCATTGGAATCTGAAACTACTTGAAGATCCATAACCACGATCAAGGCCATCTTTCCAAGCATGAAACAAGCCACAGACTTTCTTATGAGACAAATGTCCTTGGTATCAAGGCTGGAAAATAGTCTCGGTCACAGCAGCTTTAATGATCCTGACTTAACAAATTCTTCAAAGTAATTTTTTTTTTTTTTTTAGTTTTTTCAAAGTCTACCTTTAATGGTGGTTCTTAAACATATTAGCCTCCCCTTTGTCTCACCACCCACCAGAGGTAGTGGAAAAGAAAGGATATAGGGGGTGGAGGGGTGGGGGAAATTGGACCTGTTTAGAAAGGTTCTTTGGAGCAACTCCCGTCTGTGTTGTCTGGAAATTATCAGTTCAGTTCACAGGTCAGCAGCAGCAGCTCGATCCACCCACAAACACTTCATGGATACACACCAGCTGTCCAGTTGGGATAGCAGACAGGAATCTGCAGCAGTGGCACTACCTAGCAGACACAGCCAGGCCTCAGCCTTGGCACAAGTCAGCAGGAAGGATCTGACCCGGAAAGACGCCAGGAAAAGTTCCCGGCTGTGCCTCTCTCAGCGAAGACCAACAAGTGTTACACAGCTAGTTCTATAAGCAACCCTAGCTCAGCTTCCATCACTGTCTGTCGAGTCATGAGTCATGTTTATGGCCCTCCAAACATCACGTGTCCTCCAAGGGTCTTGCCTCAGCACAAGTGAGTGTTTGTCTCAGCTGACATCACTCTGCTAAGCAGTCAGAGTCCAAGGAAGTATCAAGAAACTGCAGCACACCACCACAAGTTTTTTTTTGGTGTGTTTCTTTCTATGGAGTCCAGACAAATGTAGTCCAATTATACAATGTAAGGCAGACCAATACATGTGAGTCGTTAGCAAAGAATCCTTCTTCATGTTTCCTTTCCATTGATCGCTTTAGCAGAACATCCTTTCTCCTGTGTCTGCTTCAGCCAAATGTTCCTTCCTGAGTCTGCCTTAGTCTTTCACCTGTGTCTTACTCAGAGTTTATATTCCTGCACAAAACATCATGACCAAGAAGCAAGTTGGGGAGAAAAGGGTTTATTCAGCTTACATTTCCACATTGCTGTTCATCACCAAAGAAAATCAAGACAGGAACTCACACAGGGCAGGAACTTGGAAGCAGGAGCTGATAGAGAGGCCATAGAGGGTGCTGCTTCCCTTGGTTTGCCCAAAGTAATCTTTTAAATTTATATTTTATTGCATTAATTTATTTTGTTGTGTGCAAGTGCATATGTGCAGAGACATGTATATGCCATGGCACTCTTGTTGAGGTCAGAGAATAGCCCCTGGAAGTCAGTTCTCTTGTTCGACCATGTAGGTCTTGGGAATCTAAGTCAGACTGTCAGGCTTAGCTGCAAGCATCTTCACCTATGGAGACATCTATCTCCCAGATCCATTTTTGATTTCTGAGACAGGATTTCATGTAGACCAGACTGGTCTGAAAGTAACTATGTAGCTTAACCTGGTTTTGAACCTTCTAACTCCACTTCCTGAATGTCAGGATTACTAGCATGTACCACCAACCTTATGCTCTGCCATCTCTACAAGCCAGCTTATGTGTCTGTTCGTAACATCCCTAGAATGTACTACCCTACTCAAGACTCACATATCTCCAGTCATTTCTTTCTTTTGTTCATTGCTTCAGATTTTATACTTATGCTGCTCCCCATAGTCATGAAATTAATAAAACTTTTCTCTTGTCCCCTGTTAACCAGCATTTGTATTAATTGGGGCTTTGAGTGCAGTCAAAGAGCTCTCATAGTAACTCAAGAGTACAAAAGGGAGTTCCCCTTCTATCACATAAGAAGGGAGGAAAAATAAAACACATCTCTGGAAAGTTCAGCTAATGAAATCCCATGACCAAGAAAATCCACTCATGTGCCCTCTCCCAGATGGAAACCTCAGAGTGGTCCTTAGGAATGCCCACAGCAAACTACCAGACAGCAAAGTCTTTGGAGATATTCTATTGACTTCAAAGAATGACCAGGAAGTGAATTGTGATTCCAGTCTTGGAGGTGGCAGCAAAGGGTCTGGAGGGAAGGAGGTCATTATTGGCTACAAAGTGAGTTCAAGGCTATCTTGTCAGCCAATACACTAGTCTTCATATGCAGAAACCAAAGAAGCTAAACGTATGATAAATAAAACTAATTCATACTCAGAATGATAAAACTTCAGGACTTCAAAGACAATTAGAAGACCTTCAATGATATTGACAGCTGTAAGACAATGAAATAGTATCCTTGAAGCAATAAAAGCGCAAACTACGTAGTCTTTTATATCCAATAAGTAAATTTTTATGAATGATGGAGTAATAAAAATATTTTCAGCCATAAACAGATATCATTAAAACAACTTTGATGCACTTATTTAATTAATGTGTGTGTGTGTGTGTGTGTGTGTGTGTGTGTGTGTGTGTGTGTGT